>CM064964.1:36232894-36268067 GCA_032847665.1 Solanum chilense
AGTAACAAAAGTTATTATTTTTTTAAAAGGGAGAAGAAAACAAAATCTATAAAATAATAATAAAATAAAAAATAATGATAAAATAAAATTAAAAAAAAAAAGAGAAACAAATTTTACAGAAAACAAAAAAAAATTAATATAAAATTTAAATTCAAACAAAAACGTGCAAGAAAAAAAACGTGAAAAAAATAATTAAAAAAAAAACAGAAAAACGTAAAAAAAAAAGTAAATAAAAAGATATAAAAGCATAAAAAAAATTAAAAAAAGGAAAATTAAATGAAAAATACAAATATAAAATTAAAAAAAAAAGAGAAAGACAATTTAAAAAATAAATAAATAAAAGAGTAACAAAATTATTACAAAAGAATTTGAAAAAAAAAAAGAGATAAAAAATCTATAAACTAATAATAAAAACTAAAATAATGATAAAATAAAATTTAAAAAAAAATAGAGAGAAACAAATTTACAGAAAACAAAACAAAAAAACAAATATATAAAATCTAAAAAAAAATAATAAAAACGTGTAGGAAAAAAAAAAAGATAAAAAAAAAAATAACATTCCTAATATATTTAGGATTTCTTGATAAAAACCAACTTCAAATCATATAAAATTTCATTTTCCTATTTTTAATTTAAAATAAATAAATAAATAGAAAATCCTAAATTAACTTGAACTCTAAATTTTTTCTAACTATAAAATACTTATATAAATTCATCCCCATAATAATATAAAAAAAATGTAAAAGCAAAATAAATAAATAAATAAATAATAATTATATAAACGAATATGAATGTTTCAAATTTTGAATTAATGGACACACACCAAAAATAATAAAACAATTTTCAATAGATTTAAAATAAGTAAGACAATTTTTAAAAGGTTTAAAATAAATGAGAGAATAAAGTTAAAAAAATAATTTATTATTAAGTTTAAATAATATAATATCCAAAATTAAGTCAAGTCATATCAAAGTTAATAAAGCGACCGTGCTAGAACCACGGGATCGAGGGGTGCCTCACACCTTCCCCTCTGTCAACAGAATTCCTTACCCGAATTTCTAGTTCGCAGACCAATAAAAATAGAGTCAAATTTCCTTTTGATTAGGGATTTAACTAAGGTGACTTGGAACACCAAAACTCAATTCCAAGTGGCGACTCTGAATAATAATTATCCCTTTTCAAAATGTCACTTTAATTGGAAAAACTCTTTTTCTTTCAAACAATAAAAAATCAAAAAAAATATTGAGTGAGAGAAAAAAAGGGGCGTGACATACATTTTGGGCATCTGATCTAGATCAGAGAAATTATATCATTTTTCTCTTCACGAATTTTTGCAGGTGAAATTTTTATGAAACAAAAATATAGGTGCTTTGATATTATATATAAAATATTTTGATTATTTGCTTATGATTTGACATATTTGTATGAGCAAAAATTTAAATAAATTTTCTTAAACTCTTTCTTGAATATTAATGTACTTGAATCTAAATATATTCAATTTCTTGAATTCTTTCTAGGTTGAAATACTTGGTAATATAATAATTAATAAGTATATAAATCATTAATCAAGAATTACCAACAAATATAAAATACAATAAGCTTCAATATATTAGAATTCAACAATAAAAAGTTTGAAAATTAAGTTCAACTAAAATTCGTCTATGACTTTTGAGGTAAACTATCTAGCTCTAAATGAAACTGTAGAGGTAGGACGGGAGAAAAAACTAAGTTCCCAATAGGTACCTCGAAAAATATTACAATAAGAAAACTATTGTGAGATACTTCGTTATCCTCCAATGTTTTTGTGTCCTCCAAAATTTTACCCTTGTAGCTGTGGATACGCATTTGTTGTGCATCAGAGTAAAAAACTTGACCTAGAGCTGTATTTATGCTTTTCTTCACATCAGCCACCTAAATATAATTTAGTTTATGTAACAAATCAGTTTGTGCAACAGACGTAAAAGAGAGAAAGCCTAAAGTACGTGATCATAATTCAATTCTAAAAGGTAGCGCATATTCAATTAAAATCAATTTGATAATCGAGCATAAACTATAATATAAAAAAATATGCATAAGTACCCCTCAATCTATGCCCGAAATCCTAGAGACACATTTATACTATACTAAGGTCATATTACCCCCTAAACTTATTTTATAAGTAGTTTTCTACCCCTTTTTGGCCTACGTGGCACTAGCTTGAAAAAAAAGTCAACCAACGTTGAGCCCACGATGGTGTCACATAGGCTGAAAAGGGATAGAAAATTATTAATAAAATAAGTTCAGGAGGGTAATATGACATTAGTATAGTATAAGTATGTCTCTGAGATTTCGGATATAGGTTGAGGGGATACTTATACATTATCCCTAAAAAAAAAAAAAGAGATCGATAGTTACGGTATGTTTAGGGTTCACATCGATCTCGAATTGCGTGCCTACTAAAGTCCTCACAAAAATCTTCATATTCAAAAAAAAGCTTGTTTACACGTCCAACGAATGAATATGTAAAAACGATATATGAAGGTGAACGAATTATGTGCGATTTATATAAGGTTTTAATTTGGTTACCACTTCCTAATTAATATAGGATTATAATATTGCCCTAACTATCCTTATTTATTATTTTTCAGAATATTCGTATTTCTCTATTTGGATACTATATTGTCACATTAAAATTTTAGTTTATAATGCTTCTATAAAAAGATATATTTTACAATTTTAGGGGGTGACTAAATTGTTTCGGGAAATAACACATTGAGGGTCAAAAAAAGGAAAAGGAAAATCTACACTTTAAAATATCTTTTAATAAATAATTCTTGATTTTAAGAAATATTGTTTATTTATTATCATTTATAGCAATATATAACAATATTATAATAAATCTGTAATATGTATTAAAAGTGAATTATTTATGCACTATATGTGTTATAACTATTATAAAATAATAGGGAAAAATATAATATGCTTGTATTATATGTGTTATTATAAATTGTTCTTTGTAATATGTATTAAAACTATTTTTTTTAATGTATTAAAACTTTTTTTTAATGTTTTAAAGTGAACATGTGAAAAGAAGATCATTTTATTGTTATAAATGATAAATATTTTATTAATATAATATATTTAAGTAAGTTTCCCGAAGAATAATTGGGATAAACGAATTCTACACTTAGAAAGGATTTTTGCACTTAAAATACGAAGAAAAAAAATTAATTAAATTAATCCAAAGAAAAATTTCAACTATATACTCAATTATCACGTTTAATTGATTTACATTTAACCCGCATAAACTCGCAACCTGCCACACCAATTTTTTATTTTTATTTTTAAAAAAGATAAAACTTATCGAAATTTTATTAGTTTAGAAGTTAATTTAGATATACACTAATTTGTAATATTACGAATCTTTAAATCTTTAATGTGTTCAGATACATATATGTCAGAATATATAGAACTAAAAATTAAGTGTAATTTATTCTAAATATATTATTACCAAATAAATTTACATGTGTCTAAAATATAACAAATCTTACTTGCTTCTCTCGCCTCCCTCCTATTTTCCTCGTAATTCCTATATATTTAAATTTTTAATATATCAGATACGTGTGAATCACGATTCGTACTAAATCCCCTCCCCTAGTTTGGTAGATAACTGCTTGCATTTATTAAGCATTGTGCACTTGGTTCATTTTATAACATAGCACTGTTGTCTTGCAATAATATAGTGGTTGGTTGGCTCGTCATATAATTAATATATACATAACCATAGCCATAATTTAGTATATTTTCCTTCTCATTTGTTAGGTTTATTCACTCGTTAATTAGTTAGGCTTTTATTTCTGGTATAAACTAGTCAAGCATCACGTTTTATATTATTTGATTTTTATTTTTTAAATAGTTTTAAATTTTTTATTTCATTTTAAAATTAAAAAATAATTATTCCGTACAGAGTATAAATTTTTCTTATTCTGAGTAGACAAATTAAAATTTTTATAACATCTGTAAAATTGATTTAACAAAATACATCTCGATTTTAATTTTTCTTCAAAGGTATACATATTTAGCTTTGAACATTGTCTGATTTTATAAGTATATAGAGAATTAGCCTTATCGAAATCTCATTAAAGCACTTATACTTTAGGCTTACCTAGATAATTTCTAAATATGTCATCTCATAAAATATATTATTTGACTCACCGCATATCAAAACTTAAAAATTATTAAAAACCTTAGTATTAACAAAGTTGATTCATGCGAAATGATTTGATAAAGTTGAACTGTCATTAATATCATTATTTGATCTTGTTAAATTTAGATTTGGGATCTCCAAGTTACCGTTAATCATAATTTCATTATCCTTAATGATCTTTTAACTAGCTCTCTAGTTATTTCTTTTATAATTAGTGGATCCGATACATTATTAAATGATTTAACATAATTAATCAATTGATATGATAATCACATCCTCTTCGTCATATGTAATGCGATTCTTCTTTATACATAACTAATAAAATAACGGCGCGGGAATTCAATATAACGATATTTATAAAATAATAGTTAAAATCTATCTCTTGCTAAAACTAAAATATTATATTATCTTACATAGAAGATTACATAGTAACAAATACTAATAATGTAAAGGAAGATGATAATTATAACATCTTATAATTTATCTTTCAATCAGTCATCTTAAATATGATTTTATAATTTATCCTTATGCTGCCAAGAATTGTGTCTATTTGATATTTTGGGGGAATCAAATGATCATCAAAGATGATATTAAAATTTATAATAAATAGATAATCGTTCATAAAAGGATAATTTTAAAAGACTGATAAAAGTGAACAAATATTTTAATTCTTACGTGTAGAATGTTCAGTCATATGGTATGCTTTACATATATCATTTTAAATTTTCCCATTTAAATGTATCAAAAGTAATTATTAAAATGAAAAATTAAAGGGAGAATGTATCATATAGTACAATATTTCAACTTACTATATACTTCCTCCGTTCGGTATTGTTTGTCATGGTTTCTATTTTTAGAATTAAACTATAAAAATTTTGACTAACATTTTAAGATGTATTCTTTCATCATATTAATATAAATTGTAATTTATAATACTTTTCATATATTTTTAGAATATCTAATTTTTTTGTTTAAAATATCGAATTAATATGATCTAATTTACCTTTAAAAATTAGTCAAATTGACTTTTGATAAGCGCAACATGACAAACAATTCCGGACGGAGGGAGTATACATGAAAGGGAAAATATTACACAAAACTATTAAGTTTATTTGGGTGTTTTTTTTTAAAAAATAATCAGTGATGAAAGTTAATTCGTAACTAAAATTTCAGTAGAGAAAACTTGTGTGAATACTAAATTATTTATAGCAATAATTCTGCAGAAACATATACAACAAAGTACAGAACAAACACACCAAGATCTGTAATATAATGAAAGAGAAAGGAAAAAAATTGAGTTCATTGAATGCAGAGTATACCCTTGTGGAAATTATTTCTCTCTAATATCCGAGGTTTGAATAGCAACAATTCTATTCAGAAATGTGTTGATACAAAAATGATATTTAATTATGCATAAAAAGAAGTTCTGAATTTTCGTTGTTTTAAAAAGGAAATTAAATCCCTCTATTTATAGAAAAACAAAGGATAGTGTGAATAAATATTTATTGTGCAGGAAGATCACAATTCTTTGAAAAAGATACAACTCTTCGAAAAGGACACAACCTTTCATAAAAGTTAGAACTTTTAATAAAAGTTATATTTTTTCATAAAAGTCACAATTTTTCATAAAAGTCACAACTCTTTATAAAAGTCACAACTTTTCATAAAAGTCACAACTTTTCATAAAAATCATAGTTTTCATAAAAGTAATAACTTTTTATATAAATTGTGTCTTTTCATAAAAAAGAAAGACTATTTTTAAAAATAAATAAATTTAAAAGAAAATATTAGCTTGTGATAGTGTCAGGTAAATAAGTCTAAAATTCTCTTTTATATAAATATATGATATTTTCAACTCTTTCTATTATCGTTTGACAGTCAAAATATATATGGGAGAATGATTTGGACCAAAATAGAAAGTTAAACTAGACTTATCATTAATAAAAGCCGATATTCATTCTCAAATCTCAAGCATGCTGGATTGTGTACATGAAAAATTATATGAATTTGTTTTTTTGGATAAATAAAGATATTTATATTAATAACACTTAGTAGGTGTTTGACCGTACAATAACATATTATGTTATGAGATGAAATCAATGTTTAGATATGTGATCGATTTTATGTTGATTTTATCTCATGAGATAAAATTTCATATTCTCCAAAAATCATGATTGAGAATTTCATATCATGATTCGAGATTTTTTAAAATATAAAATTGACTCACATATTTATAGGTCAAGTTTATATTTTGTTAAAACAATTGACATTTATATAGCCGTTTATTTCACAGGCAAATAAAATTTACAATCATATCATTACTTTTTGAATTTTATTATTTCTCACAAACATAAATTTTAGTATTACTTTAAATCAAATCCTACTTTATCATTTATATTGTATCAAATTCATTATTTTTTGTCAACTAAATTTATTACTACTATTTTAATATTTAATAAAAAATAAATTTCATCTATATTGAGTGAACAAGACTGGCAAATGGCCATGATGGCTTTGTAATAATTTATTGTATGATTTTAAAATTTTTGTTTAATTTGTAAATTTGAATAAATTTTGGGTTTATTTTATAGTTCTACAATTTATAAAATTCTTATGTTTATGAGAAAATATACAACACAAAAACTTCATATCACATATCCAAACAAAATTTCAACTCTATCTCATAATTCATATTATGATTTCATATCACGTGATCAAACAAGCCCTTAATATGCATCAATACATGAAAGAGCGGTCTTGAAATGTGAAGAGATTATCACCATCAATTCAACTCCATTGATGATCTCCTACGTGAGCTTGAAAACTTAAGCTTGAAGCATTAACTTGAGAGCAGATTGAGAGAAGAAGAAGAGTATGTTGTATTGATTATGAATTGAATTAAAATGAATACAATATGAGCATATATATAACCTTGATGAATAACAAAACTAACTTCTAACTAACTAATGGAAACTAACAACTTGTAACTAACAACTTATAACTAATATCTTGTAACTTGTAACTAACTAAAGCTACTAGTTTGTTACTAACAGAAAGTATATTCTCATCACCCCCCCCCCCCTCAAGTTGGAGGTGATGCAAACACAGACAACTTGTGTAACAAAGAATTGTGCTTAACTCCAGTTAAAGCTTTGGTGAGAATGTCTGCCAACTGTGAATCTGTGGATATGTGATGAAGTGTGATCAGCCCTTGATGAAGCTTAGTCCTTACAAAATGGCAATCAATCTCAATATGTTTTGTTCTTTCATGAAAAACTGGGTTCTTGGCAATGTGAACTGCTGCTTGGCTGTCACAATGAACATGTATTGGCAGAGAACACTGCACATTCAACTCACTCAGCAACCTTTCAAACCATACTAGCTCTCCCACAACCTGTCTTATTGCCCTGTATTCAGCTTCAGCAGATGACAGGGATACTGTTGCCTGCTTCTTGGATTTCCAGCTGATAGGACTATCTCCCATAAGAACTAAGTAACCACTAACAGATCTCCTTGATTCAGGGCAAGCAGCCCAATCAGAATCACAGTATGCACTCACAGTAAGATCAGCCTTATTTGAAATAAAAATACCCATAGTTGGATCTTGTTTCAAGTACCTAAGTACATGGTAGGCTGCTTTCAAATGTGGTTCCCTGGGTGATTGCATGAACTGACTCAAATGTTGTACACTATAGGATATGTCCATTCTAGTGTTAGTTAGGAAGTTAAGTTTGCCAATCAATTTCCTATACTGAGAAGGTTCAGTCAATAATTCACCATCTGTGGCCTTCAATTTTTCAGTGGAATCAAGTGGTGATGAAGTAGTTTTGCAACTCAACATGTCAAAATCTTTTAGAAGATCAGAAGTGAACTTCCTCTGAGAAACAATAACACCATCATGTCTGTACAATATCTCCAGGCCTAAGAAGTAATGTAGTTTCCCCAAGTCCTTTATTTTGAATTGGTCATGCAGGAAACACTTTAAGGAATTGATTTCATCAACATAATTCCCAGTCATGATTATATCATCCACATATATAGCAACAAATACCAAGGAACTACCCTTCTTCTTGTAAAACAAGGAATAGTCACTGTCTGAATGCTGATATCCCCTTGAACACAGACTGTCTGCTAGCTTCTCATACCATTGCCTACTTGCCTGCTTTAGCCCATATAAAGATTTCTTTAACTTGCATACCATGTTATCACATCTTGTTATAAGACCTTGTGGAGGTACCATGTAAACTTCCTCATGTAGATCACCATGCAAAAATGCATTATTCACATCTAGTTGATACAAGTTCCAGCCTTTCTTAACAGCCAATGAGATCAGTGTTCTAACAGTAGTCATCTTCACCACAGGTGAAAAAGTCTCAGTGTAATCTACTCCAGCTTGTTGTGTATAGCCTTTTACTACCAGCCTTGCCTTGAACCTTTATATACTTCCATCAGCCTTATGCTTTATCTTGTATACCCATTTACAGCCAATAGCCCTTTTTCCATCAGGTAACATGACCATTTCCCAAGTATCATTAGCATGTAGAGCTTCAAATTCATGTGTCATGGCTTGCTGCCAAGCAGGGTGCAGTATTGCCTCTTCAAAAGTATTAGGTTCACATTCATGTGAAATAGCTGTGACTAGTTGCTGGCTATCAGAACAAAGACTATTGAAGCATACATGGTTATTGTGAGAGACAAAAGTGTTGAGGGAATGTAATTTAGGTAGAGTATATGTATAATCCTTTAGATAACTAGGAGTATTTATTGTTCTGGAAGTTCTTCTAGGTTCTTGTGTTGTAGAATCAGTAGATGTTGTTTCATGTATGTTAGTGATATTGGTTACTTGATTTTCAGTGACTTCATGTGGTGTTAGATTGTCCAGCATTTCATCAGTAGCAAATATGTTTGTATTTCCAGGCATACAAGGCATGTTAGCAGAATGAGTAAGCATCTTTAAGACAGAGTTGAAACTAGAATCATTATCAGGAACATGAACAAAAGGAAACATTTTTTCATGAAAGACATCTCTGGATACATGAACTTTCTTTGTAGCTAGATTTAAGACTTTATATCCTTTTGTATTGAATGGATAACCAACAAAAACATGAGGAATGGCTCTTGGTTCAAATTTGTCCTTGTGAGTTTTTAAAACAGTTGGAAAACAAAGACAACCAAAACTCTTTAGATGAGAATAGGTAGGCTGCTTAAGGTATAATATCTCATATGGATATTTGTTTTGAAGAAGTTTAGTTGGTAGTCTGTTTATTATGTATGTGGCAGTCAAAACACACTCTCCCCAGTATCTCAAAGGCAACTTTGATTGAAACAATAGTGCTCTTGCTGTTTCAAGTAAGTATTTATGTTTCCTCCCTACCACCCCATTTTGTTGGGGTGTATATGGACAGGTCTTTTGGTGTATAATGCCTTTGGTTTGAAAGAAATGTACAGCTTCAGATGAGGTAAATTCTAAACCATTGTCTGATCTTATGGCTTTTAACTTGGTTTGAAACTGGTTTTCTATGAGGGACACAAAAGCTTTGATGGTTTGAAGAGCATTACTTTTGCATCTTAGTAGTTGTGTCCAAGTGGACCTACTGTAGTCATCAACCATGGTAAGAAAATAATGGTAACCATCATGAGTAGGAATGTGATATGGTCCCCATAAATCAACATGTAGTAGTTCAAAAATTTTGGTAGTGATAGATGTACTTTCTGGAAATGGCATCCTAGTTTGTCTAGCCATAGGGCATATATTGCATGTAAAAGGTTGTTTAGGAGAAAAGTTTACAGGCATGGATGTTATATTCCTCATCTTTACAAAAGGTACATGTCCTAATCTAGCATGCCATAGAAGTTCATCATCATTGTATGTGTGACTAGAGACATCAACAAATGAAAGACATTTATCATTAGAATGAGAAGAAGACATAGTCTTACAATCTGCTTTATTTGCAGTAGAAATTTGAGATTGTCTTACAGATAATACATTGTGAAACTTTGAAACAAGATGACATTTAGAGTGAGATGACTTTTCTTCAGCAGACTTGCAGCAATTGTGACACTTTTGACACAAGAAATATAGACCATTCTTGGCCTTACCAAGCTCCAGAGGGCTCTTCAGAGAAGGGCCCTGCAATAAACAAGAAAATTTATCAAAACTGATGACTCCATTAAGTTGTAGTGCTAAACAATGAACAGAAATGAGATTAAACTTGAAGCTGGGTACAAATAGCACTTTGCTTAGAGTTAACACTGGATTTAAACAAGCATCACCAACTTGAGTCACTTTAACCTTGTAACCATTTGGAAGTGATATTAAGAAAGGATATGGAAGTGTTCTAATATTTGTGAGAGTGGTTCTATCGTAAGTCATATGGTGTGATGCTCCTGAATCTATTATCCAAGAGCCAGCAGTTAGCTTAACACATTCACAAGAAAGATCACCTATATCTTTTATAGAGGAATAACAAGCAAGTATACCTGCCAAATTCACAGCCCCATTCATCATGCTGTTTGAATTATCAGAATTGAAGCCTCTATTTCCAGTTTGTATATTTCCCAATATGTTGAGTAATTGTTCATACTGATCTTTGGACAGGCTTATTGGCATTTGCTTTCCCATTTGAGGCTCTTCCTCAGATTGTTGTTCATTTATATCAGAAGCACACATGTTTGCTGCAGGACTTGTTCTTTTTCCCTTTTGAAACTTTGGATTGGATGGATATCCATGAAGTTTATAACATCTATCTCTCGTGTGTCCTGATTTCTTGCAATAGTCACATACTAAAGTAGACCTGTTGATACTTGAATTCCCTCTAGACATATTGTTACCAGAGCTGGATCCAGCCCCTTTTGATGAACTATAATCTGTTCTGAATCCTTTGTAACCTGCACTATTATTGTACTGTCCATAAGCATTGAGAGAAGTAGAATCCAAGGCTGTATGGTTATGAGGCTTTACTTCTCTTTGCTTTTCTTCTTGGCACAGAATAGCAAAAGCTTGAGCCATGCTAGGAAGAGTGTTCATCATGAGAATACTACCTCTAACAGTAGTATACATTTCATTTAACCCCATCAAAAAATGTATCAATCTTCTGTCTTGCTCAGCCTTTTGCAGCTTTGTTTTACCTCCACAAGAACACACACATGTGCATTGAGAATTAATGTCAACTGTGCTCATCTCCTCCCACAGCTTTTTCATTGTTGTGTAGTACTTAGTGATGTCTAGAGTACCTTGAACAAGCTCATTTATCTCCTTCTGTAACTGATACAATTTGCATCCATTTGTTTGATCATATCTTTCTTCTAATTCTGCCCATAACTCCTTGGCATTATTCACATATTGCAGGCTATCTCGCAACTCTGGAGACAAAAAATTTCAAGATCCAAGATGTGACCATATCATCACATCTTTCCCACTGCATGAAGTTAGGATCAGTAGATATAGGCTTCACAATTGTTCCATTGATAAAACCTGTTTTACTCTTAACTGATAGTGCTCTGAGGACTGCTCTTCTCCAAGATCTGTAACCAGTACCATCGAAAACTCCAGGTAACAATGATGATCCTGCATTCTCTGAAGGATGCAGATAAAAGGGACTGGAAAAATCCAAACGAGATGTGGTTGAACTAGAAGCAACATCTCCAACTTGAGTGCCAGTCATTGTGTTTGAATATCTGTGATAGATCTAACACAAAAAAAAATCTAGAACTTGCTAAATTCCAGCTATGAATGTGTTTCCTCGATCAGAAGGAAAGAAGAAGAAACCAAAAAAGAGAATCACAATGCAACCTCTCAACCAGTCAATCGAATAAGTTGATAACAACCAAAAAGAAAATCACAATACAACCTCTCAACCAGTCAATCGAATCAGTTGATAACAACAACAAAATGGCTCACAATTCGACTTCGAAACAGGACCAATTAGACACCAAGCTCTGATACCATGAAGAGATTATCACCATCAATTCAACTCCATTGATGATCTCCTACGTGAGCTTGAAAACTTAAGCTTGAAGCATTAACTTGAGAGCAGATTGAGAGAAGAAGAAGAGTATGTTGTATTGATTATGAATTGAATTAAAATGAATACAATATGAGCATATATATAACCTTGATGAATAGCAAAACTAACTTCTAACTAACTAATGGAAACTAACAACTTGTAACTAACAACTTATAACTAATATCTTGTAACTTGTAACTAACTAAAGCTACTAGTTTGTTACTAACAGAAAGTATATTCTCATCAAAATGTTTATAAATTTTTTAATTTGTTAGATATTTAAAATTAGGTAAGAAAATTTAAATCACAATAATTAGCAACTTAAAATATTTAAAATTTTTGTAATTTTTAGAATATGTTATATATTTTTAAAAGTGCGTAAATGTATTACAAATCACAATAATTAACAACTTAAGATTTTTTATAAACGTATACAATTTTTAAATGGTTCTCACAATTCTATTTGTGTCATTAGTTAAAAATGTACGTGCATTGAGTTTTATACCAAAGAAAAGATTACTTGATATTGTAGCCAAAAAAAGGAAAATAATTAAACGATTACTAAAGTTGTACATTGATCTCAAATTCTGGGGGAAATATATATATTGAAATCGTCATTTAATTAGAATTTGTTGTCTATATACCTGTATATAGGTTTACTTGTGTTCGAGAATAATTTAGGTATACATAATTGAGATTGAAAATTTACGTCTGAAGTACGTGTAAATATTGCATGAAATTTGGGAGGGGGGAGGGGTGACAATTGCCTTCTTGTGCTATAAATTAAGCTCAAACTTGAAATATAAGTTTCATGTATCATATAAAATACAAACCTTAATCACCAATTTGTCAAAATTACAATAAATATAATAAATTCATTTAGTATTTTTTTTTTAATGTATGTCTATTGTGAGTGTTCAATCATTAATATGTGTTAAAAAGAAGAAATTTTTTAGATATATACGTTTGAAACGTAAAAAAAAAAATTAGAAAAAATAAACCGAAAATAATAGGTAAAAGGACAAAAATCACATATTTTAAAGGTAAAATTACTATTTGTCCTTTATAAGTTTATAATTACAGTAATCTCTCAAACTGATACAATAATATAAGTGTTGACACATTAATTTGATGCGCGAGATACATTAATCGTTAGGTAAGATACATTACATTTTATACATGATACACTAATTTGTGCGCGAGATACATTAATCTGAAGCACGAGATATATTAATATGATGCGCGAGATACATTAATCTGATGCGCTGATACATTAATTTGATGAGCGAAAATGAGTGACTTTGAGGATTTGTAAAAATAATAGAAGATAATGGTAATAAAAGAACTTAAATGTGATATTTTTGTCATTTTTCCAAAATAATATATGTTTTGCTAGAAGTTATTTATTACTGCATCACACCAAAAAAATTAATTTAATAAATCAGACAAAATATAGAAAAAATTAGCAAACTAGTAGAAAAAACAAACATATTTAGTGAAAACCTTCCTATTTTAAAAATATTAGTGAAAATGTCAAAAATGTCATTATTTTTAAAAAATAATGTATCCTAAATCACTTCCTAATTTCTCTAACAAAGCATACGTTTCCAGTAAAAAAATAAAAATAAAAAATTACATGTCTCTTAATTTATCCTTACCAAATTTAAAAAAGAATGATTTATTATCTCTGTCTAAAATTTATCTCTTCCATTCTCCCCTATTTTTTAAATTCTCCATATCACGTTTTCCCATTTTTCAGATTCCTCATACCACTGTTCCCTTTTTTTTTTTTTGGTTTTAGAAAATTGAATTCTCAACAATTTCATTGATTAAGGTATTCATCTTTATTCTATTGTTCGATGTTCTCGTTTGAAACTTTTTATATTTTTGCGTGTTTTTCAATCTTTCTATTTTCGGTTAAGACTTTAAATAAAGGGAAAAACACAAAAATTGCAATCCAAATTCTGATTCAAAGAGGACTATAAGAAGTATCACATATAATCATCAACTTTTGGAAATTTTGCCTCTTTGATTTATGCATTACTCTAGAATTATTCGAAACTGTAGTTTGTGCAATTAAATGGTTCAAGATAGAAGATCTAAGTTTCTTCATGATTCTACCCGCATTCAAGTTCAAGATAGTAATATTACAAGGGTAAATACACTATTAATAAAAGAAAAAAAAATTGGGTGCAAAAGATTTTGAAAAACTTGTTGAAGACCAAGTTGAGGAAGAACAATTTTCTATTAGTTTGTTTTGTATTTATAGTTTTTTTAGTATTTGGTATTCCTTCTCAATTTGTATTCAAAATACTGATTTGTGTTTATTAAAAATCTTATGTTGCATAGTTTATGAATCTTGTATTTGTCCCAAATTTGTATTCATCCCAAAAATATGTCAACTATTTATGTATTTTATTTATAAGAAGAACAACTTCTATTAGTTTATTTGTTTTTATAGTTTTTCTTCAAATTTTTGTATCTGGACTCAATTCGTAATGCTATTAACATTTGTATTTTATTTAAGAATGATTGCAATAAATATTATTGTACTCTTTTTCAACTTTATACTTCATTCTCACTTTATCATCATATTATTTTTATATTTTATACATCATTATGCTAAATAAAATATAAAAACTAGAACGAATACAAATACAAATAATATATATATTGGAATTACTACGAATTAGGAAAGGAAACAAGATTTTGAAGAGAAAAATAAATACACAGTTTAAAAAATAACGAATACAAATATGTTTTTTTGAATAAATACATATTTATTTGGCATACCTATTGGAATGAATTCAAACTAATAAAGAAATACAAGTTTCATTATACAAAATACAACATGAAAACTAGAATGAATACAAATATAAATAGTATACATATTGAATGAACACAATTTAAGCAAGGATACAAAATTCTGAAAAATAAAACATGAGAAAAATATGTCAAATAACAAATAAAACTATAGGTATTCAAATTTCTAAATTAAATTTTTTGAAATTTTAAACATAAAACTATAACGTATTATCATAAAGTTTCATTACAATAATTAGTGAAAAATGAATATTCAATTTTTGATTCTGTGATATTCATAACAATAATTAGTGAAAATTGAATATTGAAAATTTAATAGATGTGGTATTTCATTAATTTCGTGATTTTCGTAAGAATAATTAGTGAAATTTGAATATTTATTTTGCTAAATATAAGTGTTTGGAAACAAAAAAGATTAAAAAAATTGGACATTGAATTTTTTTAAAACAATGGTGAGAGGTGTATTTTTTAAAACATGATGAAAGAAAAAGAAAAAGATGAAAGTTGGTGTGTTTTGATAAATTGTAACTTATGACACTTTTAAGCATTTATTCTTTTTAAAAATAATTCTCTTCCTTAAATTTCTCCAATATGTTATATAAAAATTGTATTTATTAACTAAAAATAATTAACAAAAACATAAAGATACATAATAAAAATAAATTTTTGACATTTTTACTAAATATTAAAAATATTGCTAATGAACCCTCTTAAATGTTAAAATATTGATATTTTAAAAATTTTCTCCGAGATATAATAGGGAAAATTTCATATATGGCAAACTTATTTGATTAAATAACATTATATGGGTATAGTTTACCTAATTACATTCTATGGGTATAGTTTAGTTATTTTAGGTATCTTTAATTTTGTATATAAGGTTTCTTTTGTTTTTTATTTATATAATTTTATTTTAAAAAGTGATTTGTAACTGAAGCGTTAAATATGCTAACAATAAATATAGATAATGCCATAATTTAAGGTAAACGTCCCTTTTTAAGCTAAACGTTCAAATTCATATTATTTTTTTCAGCAATTGAAACAAAAGATAAACTTGTTTTTGCTGTTTATGAAACAGCAGTTCATCAATTTTTTTTATTTTTTCTTTGTAATCAAATTTAGGTAAGTGTTCATTGGATGAAAATTCGATATACACATAAAAAGAAGACAGTTATCTACAAAAGATCAATTATATAACCTGTGTATGTATAAAATGAGAAAGAGAATAACAAAAGAAAACTAGCCAGAGAAATATTTATATTGTATAATTATAAGTGTATAGGACAAAGATATATGTATTTGCATGTATGTGTACAAATTTCTCTCGCTTTTTACAAACAGATACACAATTTATACATTTTGTTTCTGTTTGTATAAGTGAGAGAGGCGAGGGTGGCGTGCGAGATTCGAGAGTGTCGAGCGAGATCTGGGAGAGGAGAGAGAAGGAAACGAAAATATATGTATCTATACAATTTCATCTCGCTTTATACAAACACAAACACATTTTATATATTTGTGTTTGTATAAAAAGCGAGAGAGGCGAGCGAGACTGCCACTAAACGAGAGTGGCGAGCGAGATTCCACCAGGAAGCATGCGAAAATAACAATAGTTTGCTATATTGAATCAAAAGTATATTTATAGCATTTAATCTGAATTAATGATTTGCTATTATATACAATTTTCCGTTTATATATCCCTTATAACATGATATTTGTGAATTATAATATAATGTTTTTGTTAAATAGATCGCATAACATCATTTCAGAATCATTCTTTTCTATTTAAATTGTCAGGCAATACAAAGTCATTTTTTACAATTTGTTGAAGTCTCTAGACTTTAGTTTTCCTTGTTATGAGCTAGAAGTTTACGTATGAATTCGGGTGAATTTAATATCTTTTATTAAATAATTTATTTATATTAATAAATGTATTAAATATAGATAAATATTAAATTTAAAACTCAGGTAATTAACGATTAACATTTGAAGTAGTCATTTGTCTATTGTATCCTCACTTTTAATCTCTTTCTGCCTCCTCCCCATAAAAATGAATAAATAAGTATTCTCTTTGTACTCTCACATTTTGTACAAAATTATTATTATTGAGAGACTGAATAATATTAACGAGAAATATAATGAAATCTAATCACATAAGAGGTCATAACAAAAAAAAAACTCTATAAAATAGATATTTAATATTAATAATTTGAAAAAGGGTAAGTAATTCATGACATGTTCCCTATTAATTGTCACGCGATCAATCAATTAATAATTTTTATTTTAAAAAATCACTTAGCAATTACTATTTCAATTATACTATCACTCAATAATTTGTAATTTGTATTGGTTTGAGAAGCCTAACTGTATATATAACAAAAAAAAGTTTTACCAAAAAGAAAAATATAACAAAAAAGTTGTATCCAACCACCTTTGATTATATTGTAAATGAAGAGTTGCCCTTCTAGAAAAAGAAGGCAATTGATACCACCCTAACTTACAACTACCCCGACTGCCCATGCAACAACACCTATACAATATACTATTAAACTTCGTTGTAATGATAACGTTTTTCTGAATATTTTGTGATTGTTATAATAATTTATTATTATATATTTTATATTAATATTTAATGTTTAGATTTAGATATTATAAATGAGAATAAATGATATATTTAATCTTCTATCTATGACGATAAATAATGAGTCATTTAAATATATATTTTTTCTTTAGATATTCGTATTTGAAACTTACTGTATATGTGTGACATTATTGATGATCACTATAAATATTTTAGTATTTTATTTTTATATATAATATTTTTCTTATAAAATATTTGAGCATGATTGTATAAAAGAGTAATTCTATAAAGAGAGTACCATTGTAATGAATGTCACTCTTGTTATAAATATAATGAAGTTGTAGGAATTTTTAACCAAACTAAGCCATTATATAAAACAATTTATTAAAGTAATACATTTTTCTAAAATTTTACAAAATTAGTATAAACGTATTCCACGGTAACGTTTTAGGGTATATTTTATTTTTTAAAAACTAACAGCATTAGGTTAATATACGTTACTGTAAGTAACGTTTTACTCCTAAAACGTTATTTTCAGTAACGTTTTACTCCTAAAACGTTACTTTGAGTAACGTTTTAGGAGTAAAACGTTACTATGAGTAACGTATATCAATCTGATGCCATCAACTTTTAAAAAATAAAACATATCCTAAAACGTTACTGTGAAATACGTTTATACTAGTTTTGTAAAATTTTAGAAAAACATATTATTTTGGTGAATGGCTTTATATAATGACAATATAATACGAAAAATAGATTGTGAAGAAAATTAAACCGCTATAATTATAAGAAATGACCATTATAATTATCAAGGTTTGACGGTATATCCTTGAGATTTCTATTTAATTTATTTCATCAAAAATTTAAGTTTTTTTTTTTTTTTTTTTTTTTTTTTTTGAAAAAAAGGATATATCTCACTAAATACTAAGGGCCTTTATGTCGATATGTTTATTCAAAAAGAAGATATCAGAACTATTCATTAAAGGAAAAGAGAAAATAAAAACATACCATAATTATCTATATATCAATGATGATTTTCTGATGTTCTTGAATTTCTCAAGATATGTATGTACATTGAGAGGTTTTATGAATATGAGAGTTGAGACAATGCTTCAATTATATATATGGTCCCCAAAAAGGGAGAAAATTTATTCAATTTTATTTATATCACATTAAAGCCATATTCGTTTTTTTGGTTAATATGGGAGTGCGTCTATACTTTCTCTTTTTCAATGTTTTGGATGGTTATAAAAAAAAATTAAAATTAAAATAAGAGCAGAGTCAGGTAGAATCGAGGGGTTCATTCAAACTTCTTTCGACAAAACATTACACTATATAACTATATATATATGTTAAACCTCATTTAGCTTCTTTGCGTGTTTTCTTCTCATACTTTGATCCCTTAATGAAAATCTTAATCCGCCATTAACAACAGGAAAGTTGAAGATTATAGCATCTAACCTTATATTTGATAACAATTCCAATTCCTTCAAGCTGAAACCAATCTATTTTAGGAAAATGATGTTGCTACTTTATCAAATCTATTTAGAGTAAAATACATTACTTATTTATGGAGTTTACTAATTAAGTTCAGTATGATTGTGGTTACACACTCAAATTAGTATGAATTATGAAGTAATTAATAAAAACTTGCTCCATCATATTCAGTACTGCTTTTAGATATTATATTGATACAACATACTGAAGAAAAACTAAATTTAGCTTTATTTTATTTACTTTCATGGTCAAAAGGTTCATAAAACATGCACATATAGTACATGACCATTGCAATATTAATTTCTTTTTGAACTTCAAATGAAATAATAGGAAACATATTTCAATTAATTAAATAGTCAATGTTAATTTGGCTTACAACAGTACAAGATTTTAGGCCATGCATGCTATAATCTTTAGTATCTAAGCATTGACTAAAAAAACTAAATCTATAGAAAGATAAGCCATAAATTAACGTAGTTGTTATCTTAATAAGATCACAAAAAAAAAAATTATATTCAACGCTCTCGTTGTATACGAGATTCAAGAAGAACGAGATCAATACATAACATTTTTATAATCTGATCGAATCTATGACTTCCTGATCATACTACAACTCTTATGATTACGAGATTCAAAAATAACAAGATCAATACATAATATTTTTATAATCAAATCGAATCTATGACTTCCTGATCATATTCAACTCTTATGATTACGAGATTCAAAAACAACAAGATCAATACATAATATTTTTATAATCTGATCGAACCTATGACTTCCTGATCATACTACAACTCTTATGATTACGCTATCGCTTGTTTTCGATCTTTACACGATATCAATCCCAAATTGACTAATAAATAATAGAGTAGTTGGAAGATTAATGATCACAAGGAAGTTAGGACACGAAAAAAGAAAAAACCTACAGCTAAGAGAGCGTTGCTTCATTTAATCCTCTCATCTGCCCTCCATTCATTACACTTTCCCTTTTTACTCTTTAAATTTCCATTTTCTTCTCTTAGTTCTATTCATCCTTTCTTCTTTTCACTTGTAATATTTTTTAATTTTTTTTCCCCTAAAAAATGCCTCAAGTTTTTCCAAATTTCTCTAATTCAGAAAAATTGAAATATGTTAAACTTGGTTATCAATATATTATTAATCATATTTTAACATTCTTGCTTGTGCCTACTATAGTTGGTGTTACTATAGAGTTATTGAGAATTGGCCCTGAAGATTTGCTAAACATATGGAATTCACTACACTTTAATGTTCTACAAATCTTGTCTTCTTCTTTTCTCATCATCTCTATAGCCACTGTTTACTTCATGTCGAAACCACGATCAATTTACCTAGTTGATTATTCATGTTACAAGCCTCCGGTTACTTGTCGTGTACCTTTTTCAACTTTTATGGAGCATTCTAGGCTTATTTTGAAGGATAATCCCAAGAGTGTGGAGTTCCAAATGCGTATTCTTGAAAGGTATGGTTTACATTATTTGTACTATTCAGGGGTCGTTTCGTACATGGATGAGATAAGTAAGTATATTCCATGTGCGTCAGTCAAGCACATCTATGATTTTGAAGGAAAAACTAGTAAAGGAGTTGGTAGACAGTAGACACCTTCTATAATATGGGATAGTAATCACACTATTTATTAGTACAAACGTTACGATAAAATAATCCTGAGATTAGTTAATACCTCAAATCAAATATGGTATAAAGTTAATCTTGAATTATTATCCTTGTCCCACTTACCAAACGATCCCCAATTTTTACTATCATCTTTACATGTTGTAGTATTTTCAAGATTTCAATTATTCCAAACATCTTAAAGTGATTTACCCTTTGACAAGTGAAAAATGTTGCATTCTAGAAGATTTTGAATATCCTGGATAGAATTTCTAGCTCCGCCAGCTCTACAATCACGCCTTCTTTGGAAAACGACTCTTTAAGTCATTTTGCATTATACAATTGTTTTGTTGTACACCCTTCGAGTTCCTAGCTCCGCCCCTGCTTCAAGTATCTATTAGAAACCTGTGAATTACATGAGTATTTTTCTTGGGATTAGTATGAACATTTACAGAAAACTGATTTTCTTGCAAATTTTTATGTAATTCACAGTTTTCTTTTATAATTATTTCAAGAGAACTTGTTATGGCGCATCAAAGCCTTTGTTCTTACTTGATGTTGTGCTATACAGGTCGGGTCTTGGAGAAGAAACTTGCTTGCCTCAATCCACCCATTACATCCCTCCAACGCCAACGATGGACGCTGCCAGAGGTGAAGCAGAGGAGATCATATTCACATCCATTGATGACTTAATGAACAAAACAGGGCTGAAACCAAAAGACATTGATATTCTAATTGTGAATTGCAGCTTATTTTCTCCAACTCCGTCTTTGTCAGCCATGGTAATCAACAAATATAAATTACGAAGCAACATAAAAAGTTACAATCTCTCTGGTATGGGATGCAGTGCTGGTTTAATCTCGATCGATTTAGCTCGTGATCTTCTTCAAGTACATCCAAATTCATATGCTTTAGTTATCAGCACTGAGATAATAACCCCCAATTATTACAGAGGTTCAGAAAGAGCAATGCTCCTCCCGAATTGTTTGTTCCGAATGGGAGGTGCAGCTATACTTTTATCCAACAAAAAACGCGATCAATACAGAGCCAAGTACAGGCTAATGCACGTGGTCCGCACCCATAAGGGTGCAGACGACAAAGCATTTAAATGTGTATTTGAACAAGAAGATTCACAAGGGAAAGTTGGTATCAATCTTTCAAAAGATCTTATGGTTATAGCAGGGGAAGCTTTAAAATCGAACATTACTACGATTGGTCCTCTTGTTCTACCCGCCTCAGAGCAACTACTCTTTTTACTAACACTTATTGGACGGAAGATTTTTAATCCTAAATGGAAGCCTTACATCCCGGATTTCAAACAAGCGTTTGAACATTTCTGTATCCACGCGGGTGGTAGAGCTGTTATCGATGAGCTTCAGAAGAATTTACAATTGTCTGGTGAACATGTTGAGGCATCAAGAATGACATTGCATAGATTCGGTAACACTTCTTCATCATCATTGTGGTATGAGATGAGTTATATTGAGGCAAAAGGGAGGATGAAGAGAGGTGATAGAGTATGGCAAATAGCATTTGGGAGTGGATTTAAGTGTAATAGTGCAGTATGGAAGTGTAACAGGACAATTAAGACAACAAATGATGGACCATGGCAAGATTGTATTGACAAGTATCCTGTGCATATTCCAGAGATTGTGAAACTGTAAAATATATATACTCTCTCCGTCTCAAAATATTTGTCGTATTTTTATTTACGGGCTTTTTAAAGAAGAAACATTAATTAGGAGGAGTGTTTGAATATTTTAATCTTATTTGTGTTTTAAGATAGTATCTTTCTTTATTGAATATTTTGTTTGGTTGAAAATTAGTTATTACAAAATTACTTATCCTGGATAAGTTATTATGGAATAGCTTATCACATTCTGCATATATGAGATAACTTATCTAATCACTATGATATAAATTATGGGATACATTATCCCAAATATGTCAACAAAACAAGATATCAAACTTTTATCCCAAAAACTTTTGTTTAATCCCAAAATTATATATTCTTATCTCGTACACCAAACGACCCCTATAGTCTTCTAAAATAATCCTTATTAAGGAATAAAATAGGAAAACATATTTTGTTTTGTTTTGAACTTCTATAACAAATATTTTTAACAAGGATGACAATTGACAAGGAGAGAGTATGAGGTTGTTCGATATTAGTATTAGCATTGGTCTCTCTCATTTGGTTGAGAATTAGTTATTTTGAATTAATTATTTTGAGACAAGTTATCTCAAAATTATTATTTAATTCTCATCGTGGAATAAAAATAACATTATAATTTTAAAATAATTAATATTGAAATAAGTTAATTTAAGATTTTATACCGATCAAAAATAAGATAAAAGACTTAAAATTAATCTAAAAATAAGTTATATATAGTGATCTTTTGATTACTTCTTTTAAGTATCGATACAACTTACAAAAATATAATAATCAGCGTAACATACAATTGATTACTTCTTTAAATGTCGATAACACTTACAAAAAAGTTAGTTAAGCGTAACAAACGTAGAAATGAGAAGGTGAAGTTATAAAAATGTATGCAGGATTAATAATTTCTTTGATTTGAACCAGTGCTATTTATTAAAAGTAAGAGATATTTTTGTCATTTTTTGCTTTTAGGTGTTCTATATAGATATTTATTGATCCAAAAAATTAATTTATAGGTTGGTTTACTTTTAGAGGGGAAATTGTAAACTTTTAGCTGCAAACACACGTTTCATTTGGTGAGCAAGGACCACTAGTTTTACTCTATTAATTATTGCTACTACTTGAAGAAATTTTAAAGGCAAAATAACAACAAGACATGCACCTTCTAACTCTGAGCGAAAATATTTGTTGTTGAAAGGAATCGCTTTAGATCTCTTTGAATCACAAGGAAACAAAAATTATACGGTGTTTGTTCACAAACTAAGAGTCTCCTTATAGTGTAGATTGATTTGTGTAAGAATTTTTCTTCTCTATTTCTTTATTGATCTTTTGCTCTTAATGTTTCTCACGTTTTCCCTTTCTTCTCTTTTACGTCTCTTTCAAGTTATTTCCACTTGAAGTTTTTTAAGAGGAGGTTGAACAGTTATATGTTATTATTGTTCCCTCATATCCTTTTAAAAGAATTTAATTAATTAATAATAGAATAAAACAGATTAAATTGAATCGATCAACATGAACAACCCACGATCCAAAACTTACCCTACTAACCAAGTAGCAAGCTAGCTAGCCCCATATACATTGTAGTTATGCTTGAGACATTAATTAATGAAGCTAGGCTTGAAAGTTCAGTCTCTAATGTTTAGTCCATCTGTCCTATTTAGAGCCATCAATATGGGCTAGGCCTGTTGAACTGACCTAACCTAACTCGAAATTTAATAGGGCTAAGCTAAGATTTTTGGAGCCTATTTTAAAAAAAGGGCTTTTTAGCTCGGTCTGAATAAGCATGTTGATTTGAGGGGCTTGATAAATATTGGTAGGGCCGGCCCGTGGGCCGATAAAATTTAATTAAAAAATATAATAAAATTAAAGAGAGTTTAAACTCAAAACAATTAGGTTAATATTTCTATTCAGATATTTATACTTAAAAAAAACTTAATAATTTTTTTTATGGGAAACTTTCACATATAGCCACTTAAAAATAATTAATTTACTCTCCATAGCTATAATTTGATAACTACAATTTGTAGCTACATGTTATTTAGAGGAGAGAGGCGGGTGAGACTGGTAGAGAGAGGGGGAAAAGAGTGGTAGAAAGGTTAATTGTATGAGTATATTGGTTAGATAATTATATATTATACATATGTTATTGTATATATGGCAAGAGAGATTGCGAGAGGGAGGAGAGAGGCGAGCGAGACTAGGAGAGAGAGGAGAGAGACGAGTGAGATGGCGAGCGAGAGAGGGCAGAGAGTGGGAGAGAGGTGAATTATATATGTATATAGACTAAAAATTGTATATTATACATATTTATTTGTATATTTGGCAAATTGTACATATACAAACATGACTAATTATACAAATTCGAAGTCAGCCCACGTAATTAATGTATAATGTTAGTCGCGAGTGGTAATTATAATAAACTGTAGCTGTGATGAGTAATTAAATAGTATAAGTTTGTGTATCCGCGTAATTTTCTCTTTTTTAAAATGGTAACTTAACTTAACAAATATTTTATAAAGACAGTTTTATTTGTGAATTTGATTAAAAAGTAGTAACATTAACATCATGTGATATTGTTTTGTCGATATTTATGACAATATTTTTAAATTATAATTTATAATTTAAATTAATAAGTTTTTAAAAAGTGGGCTGACCCGGCCAGCCTGTAGCCCACGTACTTATGAGTTGGGCCAACAATGTTCCAGCCCACACAAAAAATGGGCTAGCCCAGCATGACCTGTAAAATGTTAAAGCCTGTATAAGTTAGCCCGGATGAGATGGGCTATTTTGCTTTGTTTTTTTACTTAATATATATATATATATATATATATATATATATATATATATATATATATATATATATATATATATATATATATATAAACTTTTGTCTTTGAAAACAAAATTTAAATTATATTACTTGAGTTTGAGTTTAATAGCAAGTAAAATTTAATAGACGCATTTCTTTATTTCAAATATGAGATATAAGTGATTTTTTTAAATTATAGTGACATACAAGTGATTTTTAGTGGAAATTGACGTGGTTCTCGATGATGATACAAGTATCATATAATACACGAGAACAATGTATTATATTTACATACAAATAAAAATTCAGATGTAATTTATCAAATTAAAGCAAAGGGTTGAAAAAAGTACCTCAAGGGATGGAAACTATTCCCAACCAAATAAGAGTTTCAGATATAATATATCATGTATGCGTGAAAATATAATGTATTAAGCTATATTAAAAAATAAACTGTTTGGGCATTCTAATTTATTTTCAAAATATAATTTTTTCCATTTTTTCAAATAATTAACTCCGTTTCAATTCTTTATTTACTCTCTAAAATGGAATTATCTTCATTCCTCAATGACTCAATATTATATTACTTATTATTTTATTTTTATTTCATTTTCTTATTTCATAATATAATTTATTTATTTTTTCAAAATAATCACCCTATATAATTTTCTTGTAATATAAATTTATTTATTTTTTTCAAATTTTTTATTTAATTCATTCTAAAATTTTAAAGAACAACTAAGAATAATTAAAATGAGAAATCAACAAAAACAACCGCAACCAGAGTCAATTCCCTAAATGGTTACTCAAGTTAAGGAATTGCCTTAAAATATCATTTATGTTTCATTTAAGGTCAAATTATCACTAACTATCACTATTTTTCACCAAATATACTTGACACTTTAAAGACTCACTCTTTCCTAGTTGGCATGACATGTCATTAAAATCTTTATTTTTAATAATAGACTAATTTAATTCATTCAACCCATTTAACTAAAGTAATGATTATATATATATTTTTAAAAATATTAGTTTATTAACAATAATTTTTCATATTTAAAAATCTTTTATTATAATTAAACATTTTATTTTTTTATGTAACGAAGTATAGTTTTAGAATATAGTATAATGTCATCAATTTTGAATACTTAAAACATATACATTCAAAAAAAATATTGATATACAAATTACTCATGAACGCTAATTGACATCAATTAATCAAAAATCGTATAATGAATCAATAATATTAAATGTCAATTAATTATTGCAATAATATTAATTGTATAATTTGAAATTCATGCTTTCGATATTTTTTTTGAAAAAAAAGTGAATAATATTATATTTTTTAACCAAAAAATATTAAATATCTCAAAAGTCTCTTTATATTAAATATTATATTTGATATACAAATTACTCATGAACGCTAATTGACATCAATTAATCAAAAATCGTATAATGAATCAATAATATTAAATGTCAATTAATTATTGCAATAATATTAATTGTATAATTTGAAATTCATGCTTTCGATATTTTTTTTGAAAAAAAAGTGAATAATATTATATTTTTTATCCAAAAAATATTAAATATCTCAAAAGTCTCTTTATATTCTAGCTGATATCTCATGTCATTAAATCATCATTTTAAAAAATAATAGAACTATTTTATTCATCAAACTTATGTATGTAACGACCTGTTTAGTCGTTTTGAGCAGCAGATTTTATTTCTGGAAAAACTGGCTGAGACGACGGATACCACGACGGACCGTCATGGGCACGACGGACCGTCGAGGGTGTCTCGTCCCAGAACACTTAGAATTCTGAAATTTGGGTACAAAAATCGACTCTCTGTAATCTGTGACGGACCTGCAGGACGGGACGTCACAGGTACGACGAACCGTCGTGAGGCCCCGTTTCAAAACACTTCTGTAACGACCCGCTAGGTCGTTTTGAGAACTAGGACTAGTTTGACTCCTTTTGGAAATTTAAATGGGTACTTTAAATTTTTTGAAGACTAAGAGTATTTAGTTGATTAAATTTTATTGAATAATTAATCTAGTTAATAGTTAGCGGGTCATATCCATAATTCATTTAATATCTTATACTTGACCCATTAATTTTTTTTAGTTAGTGGACTTACCACTTCTAACACTTTATTAATTAAATTGTTAAATAAATATAAAAAAAAAAGTAGTAGTGGTAGTAGAAATGTTTGTTGTCTTTTCTTAGTTGGTGGAAATTTTTTATTATTTATATATTAGAATTGTAGTGGCTATAGTTAATGGGATAATATAGTGAATAATTAGTGGGTTGAGTCCATAACTCATTTTATACCTTTATATCTGGCCAATGTATTTAAATAACTTAGAGGGATTACAGTTATTATATCATGATTAGAGAAAAATCAGAAATAGGAATAAGTTGTCATCCTCAGCGTTGGAGAAGAACTCGTTGCGCAGGTAAAAAGATACCATCCTTGTCTAGTTATTTTTTCAAATTTTAGTTGAATAGGATTACACTTGAATTTAGATTGAATTGTATATTAATTGTTATTATATTGTTAATGTGGGGTTAAAGTATAGTTGTCAGTAGAGTGTAAATCTGGATCTGCAAATGTTTTCTTTCTTATTGAGAAAATATAGTAAGTTGCACGGACTATTGTAAATTTTGTTTTAAATAAGAACAAAAAGGGGGTGATTGGATTGGTGGTTAAAGGTGTAAAATAATAATAATAATAATAATAATTTCCAATCTAATGAGTCCCTTACCAGTGAATTGGTTTTAATTGTTGGAAATTTTTGTTATTTAATTTTTTTTTTATTTAGATGTATACTGTAGGAAAATTTGGTTCTGAGAGTTGGGTTCATGTAATGGTTCAAATTGATTTATCTCTATTACTATATTTTTATCATAGTGCAAAAAAAAATAATAATAATAATTTAGTTATATATTGAGATAGATAATTAATTATTAGGTGTATATCCTATAATTTAACATTGAAATTTTAGTATATTTGGAGAGATTAAGGCTAAAGTATTGGCTGGGAATTTGACAATTTTGATAATTTTTGGCATATAGATTATATCAAGATTTGGGATTTGATTAGAGATATGAGTGAGTTTTAGGGTCTATGATATACCTATAATAATTTGAATGTCTACAAACTTGCTTATTTATGAATATTGCATCATTGGTAGATCGTGAACATTACAAAACTTTGCAAAAAGGGAAAGAACTGTCTTGAAGATTCGTGACACGAATTCGGCACTTGAGGTATGTTAAGACTTTTTAGACTTGTTGAAGGACGTTTTCCTAATTAAAGATTAAAAAAAATGAAAATAGACAAAAGGGTAAGGGGGAAGGATGGTGGTCTCGTATCAATGGTGTGACGGGCATTGGTACGAGTACCGGTGTTATAAAAAGGAAAATTACTATTTTAGAATGTGGATTGAAATTTGAGAATGCCAAAGCATATGGGCATTAGCTGATATATTATTGATTTGAATTTTCTTGTGTGATTGTGTTTTATTTAATTCACCCGTATAGTTGTGATAATTGAGGTGGTTATGTATTATGTTCATATTGATTGATTGAGATACATTATCATCCCCTCTATTGAAATAATATTGTGCACATGCATAGACATGAGACTGAGTATAAGTTGGGCACGTGGAGATCGTCCGTGCTGGGGATGGTGAGATGTTAATATTGTAATTTGGGCACGTGGAGATCGTCCATGCGAAAATTGTTGATATTATGATAGTGCGTTGAGATCGTCCGCACAGACACGTGGAGATCGTCCGTGTCGGTATATGGACCTCGCGAGTCCCCCATGGGTCATGAACTCTCGATGTATTTCCGAGGAGTATCATGTATATACGGTTGAGTGTGTACTGGGTATTTTGAGACAATTCATTACATGGTGTTATATTGCATTGCATTTCATCACATCATTTATTTTGATGATTATGTGTTTTGTTTGGTGTTTGGAAAATACTTGATACTTGATTTCCTTTATTGATGGAACCTAAATTGTAAGTGTAATATATGTATATATATATTTGTATAATTTAATAATTTATTTTTCTTATATAACTCCCGTCACTACTTCTTCGTTGTCGGTCAATGAGACATACTGGGTACACGTGGTTTCGTACTCATACTACGCTTATTGCACTCTTTGTGGTGCAGATTCGATTCCGAGTAGGAGCACATCTCGTGGAGCAAATTGAGTCCGGCTTGAAGTTCTTGGAGTTGTGGTGAGCTGCTTGGCTGTTCCGTGGCCCACACCTCCCTCTATCTTTACGTATTCTGTTATTTAGTATTCAGACAGGATATCCCTTAAGTTAGATTTGTCATTTTAGTTTCAGACTTGTATCGTATTCTAGAAGCTCTTGTACTTAAGACACCAATTCTTGGGGTGATATATTTTAGCTTCCGCATTTCGTACTTATAATGAACTCAATGTTGGAGATTCTTGCTAAGTGTTTGGGTTAATATGTTGGGTTGGCTTACCTATTGGTTGGGAACATAGGTGCCATCACGACTTGAAAATTTGGGTCGTGACAAATTTGGTATCAGAGCGCTAGATTCATCGGTCTCATGAGTACAAGAGCAATGTCTAGTAGAGTCTTGCGGATCGGTATGAAGACGTCCATACCTATCTTCGAGAGGCTATAGGACATTTAGGAAATATTCTTTTCTTTTATTCATTATCGTGCACACTTAACCTTGTAGAAATTCTAATCTTGATATTTCATTCTCTCTCAGATGGCGAGGAATCGTACATCGGTAAGTGGTGGTCAGGATCCTATTCCTGCGCCTGCTTCTGGGAACACTATCCGCGGTAGAGGTAGGGGACGAGCTCGAGGCCGGGGTAGGGGCCGTGTTGCTGCACCGGTGGATGGTCAAGTACCAGTAGCTACCCAGGGTCGTGATAGGACCGTACCTCCTGATGCAGAGGTTATTCATGGGGATGTGCAAGATCGTGTCGAGGGGGATGGGCTAGCTCAGGCTCCACCCAGTACTATTGTCCCCCCAGTGCTTCAAGATACCTTGGCTCGTATGTTAGGAATCCTAGAGAGGATGGCCCAGGCAGGAGCTTTGCCTGTCACTTCTGATGGCTCACAGACTCGTGTTGGAGGCCAAATTCCAGACCCGATAGTTGCTCCAGATTCTCAGACTCCCAGGACTCAGCCAGCTGCCGCTGTAGCTCCTCGTTTGGATAGTATGGAGTTTCCAGATATGACATCACATTTGGTGAACAGGCCTTCTATGACTATTGATGAGCAAAAGATGTTTGGGAGGTTCAGACTAATGAATCCTCCTACTTATACTGGTGACTTAGCTGAGGATGCATATGAGTTTATAGTTAGTTGTCATGAGAGGTTGCATAATCTTGGATTAGTGGAGTCTCATGGAGTTGACTACACAACGTTTCAGATGACTGGCTCTGCTAAACAGTGGTGGAGGGATTATATTAGTAGTAGGCCAGCTGGATCTCATCCACTATCTTGGACTGAGTTTACCCAGGTATTTCTATCCAAATTTGTTCCACGTAGTGAGAGGGAGCGCAAGAGGGCCGAGTTTGAGGGTTTGCAGCAAAATGGTATGTCAGTTGCAGAGTATGAGGGTAAATTTCATGCCTTGGCTAGGCATGCTTCGATGATACTTCCCACAGAGGCTGAGAGAGTGAGGAGGTTTGTTAAGGGGCTGATTATTCCAATTCGTCTAGGAGTTTCTCAGGTTGCTGCTTCTGGTGTTCCATTCCAGAAAGTGGTAGATGCTGCTAAGGAGTTGGAGATGATTCGACGTGAGGGATTTGAGCAGCGAGAGGGCAAAAGGACTCGTTATTCAGGTGATTATGGTGGTGCTCCGCCTAGGAGTCGGGGTTACTTAGGCAGAGGTTATCACCCTCAGTCCAGCAGACCCATTCATGCTGCTATACCAGCGTCTGAGGCTAGATACGCTGGGCATAACTCTTCGAGCTTGGTGCATACTTCGCAGGGTTCATCTTCTAGACCTGTAGTTCGTGGAGGGCATTCTGGTCATTCAGGTTCCTCTCATCAGCCTGCGTCTCGTAGGGGCTGCTTTGAGTGTGGTGATATGGGACACTTTGTGAGAGACTGCCCTAGGACCAGACGTGGTGGCTTACATCAGGGTTCTCAGTCTTCGACTTCCAGGGCTGCACAACCTCCAGCTAGGGGTGGTGCACAAAATGGTAGAGGTGGTTCTCATTTAGGTAGAGGTGGTTCTCCTTCTGGTCGAGGTGGGGGTCGTGGAGGTTCACAATCTGATGGAGGTCGTTCTCACTGTTATGCTTTTCCAGGTAGGCCAGAGGCTGAAGCCTCAGATGCTGTTATCACAGGTATTATTCCGGTTTGTCATCGACCAGCTACTGTATTATTTGATCCAGGCTCTACTTATTCTTATGTGTCCACATATTTTGCTCCTAGTCTGGATATATTGTGTGAGTCTCTTGATTTGCCGATAAGTGTTTCTACTCCTGTCGGGGATTCTGTAGTTGTAGATCGGGTGTATCGTTTATGTACTGTTACTTTGATGGGGTATGACACTCATGCAGATTTAAAGGTCTTAGATATGATAGATTTTGATGTGATTCTTGGTATGGATTGGTTATCTTATTACCACGCAATTTTAAATTGTCATGCCAAGACCATCACTTTAGCTATGCCTGGAATTCCTATAGTAGAATGGAGAGGTACTCTTAGTCGTCCTTCTAAGGGTGTGATATCATTCCTTAAGGCTCGTCAGTTGGTACAGAGAGGATGTTTGGTGTACTTGGCCCACATTCGAGATACTAGTATTGAGACTCCTATGCTTGAGTCTATTCCAGTGGTGAGTGAATTTTCAGAGGTATTCCCGACCGATTTGCCAGGTCTTCCACCAGATCGTGATATTGATTTTTGTATTGATGTGGAGCCAGGCACTCGGCCTATTTCCATTCCTCCTTATCGTATGGCACCGGCTGAATTGAAGGAGTTGAAAGAGCAGTTGCAGGATTTGTTGAGCAAGGGTTTTATTAGACCAAGGGTATCTCCTTGGGGTGCTCCAGTGTTATTTGTGAAGAAGAAAGATGGATCTATGCGTATGTGTATTGACTATCGGCAATTGAATAAGGTAACCATCAGAAATAAGTATCCGATACCTCGTATTGATGATTTATTTGATCAGTTACAGGGTGCTTCAGTTTTCTCTAAAATTGACTTGAGATCTGGCTATCATCAGCTGAAAGTTAGGGCGGAGGATATCCCTAAGACGGCTTTTCGAACACGTTATGGTCATTACGAGTTTTTGGTGATGTCTTTCGGATTGACTAATGCCCCAGCAGCTTTTATGGACTTGATGAATGGAGTGTTCAGACCGTATTTAGATTCCTTTGTTATTGTTTTCATAGATGATATATTGATATACTCACGCACTAAGGAGGAACATGAGCATCATTTGAGGATTGTTCTTGGGATTCTAAAGGAGAAGAAGCTTTATGCAAAGTTTTCAAAGTGTGAGTTTTGGCTTAGTTCGATAGCATTCTTGGGACATGTAGTGTCCAAGGAGGGTATCATGGTGGATCCTAAGAAGATTGAGGCGGTTAGAGATTGGGTCAGACCTACTTCAGTTACTGAGATTCGGAGTTTCTTGGGCCTTGCAGGTTATTATCGACGGTTTGTTGAGGGTTTCTCATCCATTGCATCTCCATTAACTAGATTGACACAGAAGGAGGTGACTTTTCAGTGGTCTGACGAATGTGAGGTTAGTTTCCAAAAGCTCAAGACTTTATTGACTACTGCTCCGATTTTGACCCTACCCATAGAGGGAGAGGGTTTTGTCGTATATTGTGATGCTTCTCGGGTTGGTCTTGGTTGTGTGTTGATGCAGAAGGGAAGGGTGATAGCTTATGCTTCGAGACAGTTAAAGGTTCATGAGAAGAACTACCCTATTCATGATTTAGAGTTGGCGGCTGTTGTGTTTGCATTAAAGATTTGGAGGCATTATCTTTATGGCGTGCATTGTGAGGTGTTCACGGACCATCGGAATCAAAGAGATCTGAATTTGAGGCAGCGGAGATGGTTGGAGTTGCTCAAGGACTACGACATGACTATTCTTTATCATCCAGGCAAGGCAAATGTTGTAGCAGATGCCTTGAGTCGAAAGGCGGTAAGTATGGGTAGTCTAGCCATGTTACAGGTCGACGAGCGTCCTTTAGCTAGGGATGTCCAATCCTTGGCCCATAGCTTTGTGAGACTTGATATTTCAGAACCTGGTAAGGTGTTGGCTTATATGGAGGCTAGGTCATCCCTATTGGAGCAGATTCGGGCTCAACAGTTTGATGATGGTGATTTATGTAAGATTAGGGATAAGGTGTTAAAAGGGGAAGCCAAGGTCGCAATTCTTGATAGTGAAGGAGTTTTGAGGATTAAAGGTCGTATCTGTGTTCCTCGTACAGGTGATTTGACTAGATTAATCATGGAGGAGGCCCATAGTTCGAGGTACTCTATTCATCCAGGGGCTACTAAGATGTATCGTGATTTGAAGCAACACTATTGGTGGTGTCGTATGAAGAGGGACATAGTAGATTTTGTATCTCGATGTTTGAATTGTCAGCAAGTGAAGTATGAACACCAAAAGCCTGGAGGTGTGACTCAGAGGATGCCCATACCTGAGTGGAAGTGGGAGCGCATTGCTATGGACTTCGTGGTAGGGTTGCCACGTACCTTGGGTAAGTTTGATGCTATATGGGTCATCGTGGATCGACTGACTAAGTCTGCACACTTTGTACCAGTTCAGACTACCTATAACTCACAGAAGTTAGCCAAGATCTATATTCAAGAGATAGTTCGTTTGCATGGGGTTCCTATATCTATTATTTCAAATCGTGGCACCCAATTTACATCTCATTTCTGGCGGTCTATGCAGAAGGAGTTGGGTACTCGGGTGGATCTTAGTACAGCTTTCCACCCTCAGACTGATGGTCAGTCTGAGCGGACTATTCAGGTTCTTGAGGACATGTTGCGAGCGTGTGTGATTGACTTTGGTGGTCACTGGGATCAGTTCTTGCCATTAGCGGAATTTGCTTACAATAATAGTTATCATTCGAGCATCGAGATGGCACCATTTGAGGCTCTATACGGTAGGAGATGTCGATCTCCAATTGGCTGGTTTGATGCATTTGAGGTTAGACCATGGGGTACAGATTTGTTGAGGGAGTCTTTGGACAAGGTCAAGTTGATCCAAGATAGACTTATCATGGCTCAAAGCAGGCAAAAGAGTTACGCAGATAGGAAGGTTCGTGATTTGGAGTTTATGGTTGGAGAGAGGGTTCTACTTAAGGTTTCACCCATGAAGGGTGTGATGAGCTTTGGAAAGAAGGGCAAGTTGAGTCCAAGGTATATTGGTCCTTTCGAGATTGTTAAGCGTATTGGTGAGGTGGCGTATCAGTTGGCTTTGCCACCTGGTTTGTCAGGTGTTCATCCTATATTTCATATTTCAATGCTTAAGAAGTATCATCAAGGTGGTGATCATGTGATTCAATGGGATTCAGTGTTACTTGATCAGAATTTGACTTTTGAGGAAGAGCCGATCATCATTTTGGATAGGCAAATTCGGAAGCTAAGGTCCAAGAAAATTGCTTCAGTAAAGGTTCAATGGAAGCATCGTCCAGTGGAGGAGGCTACATGGGAGACAGAGTCAGACATGAGGAGTAAATATCCTCATCTTTTTTAGCGTTCAGGTTAGCTCTTTTCTTTTCCCGTTCGAGGACGAACTTTTGTTTAAGTGGTAGGTGATGTAACGACCCGCTAGGTCGTTTTGAGAACTAGGACTAGTTTGACTCCTTTTGGAAATTTAAATGGGTACTTTAAATTTTTTGAAGACTAAGAGTATTTAGTTGATTAAATTTTATTGAATAATTAATCTAGTTAATAGTTAGCGGGTCATATCCATAATTCATTTAATATCTTATACTTGAC
>CM064964.1:36276518-36428266 GCA_032847665.1 Solanum chilense
CTATCCTGGTGTCGGAACGTGACACTTCGATCCTCATTCTATCCTAGTACCGGAACGTGGCACCCGATCCTCTATTTCTATCCTGGTACCGGAACGTGGCACCCGATCCCCTAATTCATCAAGCCTTCTTTTATACCAAGGCATCATCAATCTCATTATATAATTTATCAAGCCTTCTTTTATACTAAGGCATCATCATTCTCATTATATAATTTATCAAGCCTTCTTTTATACTAAGGCATCATCATTAACAAAGTGAATTAGGGTTTTCTTTCAAGGTTTTGGATTCAATAGCTTCATCATGCTTAGTTTATCATAATCACATAATAATATTCATGCAAGCATACAATTAAGCATATAGAATGGTTTACAATACTACCAATACATATTATTCGCTATTAAGAGTCTACTACGAATAACGTAAAACACCATAACCTACCTCCACCGAAGAATTGGAATCAACAAGCAATTTCCCAAGCTTTGATTTCCTCCCTCTTTGATCGACCAATCTCTCTCTCTCTTTCTGTTCTTTCTCTTTTTCTTATTCCAAACCCTCTTCCTTTTACCCTAATTAGTATATAATTAAGAATAAAAGATGGCAATAATACCCCACTAATTAAACCAAAGTTACCTCTTTTACCCCTCAAGAATTTGAGTTATTTAATATAAACCCACGAAATCTGTAAGTAAGGAAAGAATAGTCCAAAACGTCCCTTAAAACGTGTAAAGAAATCCGACTCCGACTGGGATTACGCAACCTGTGACGGCCCGTCGTGCCTGCGACAGTCCGTCACGCAGGTCGTCGCAACCTCTTAACATTCCATTTTTCTCTAAGGATTTTGTGACGGTCCGTCACACCTGTGACGGTCCGTCCTGCACTTCCGTCATGACGTTCAGAAACTCGTTCCCCGTACCAAATTCTCAAGAGTTGAAGTGTTTTGCAACGGAAGCTCATAACGGTCCGTCGTAGCTGTGACGGTCCGTCCTGCAGGTCCGTCACAATTTACAGAGAGTCGATTTTAGAACACACTTTTCAGAATTCTAAGTGTTCTGGGACGAGCCACCCTCGACGGTCCGTCGTGCCCATGACGGTCCGTCGTGGTATCCGTCGTCTCAGCCAGTTTTTCCAGAAATAAATTCTGCTGCTCAAAACGACTAAACAGGTCGTTACATCATCCCAAAAGTATATCAACTAGTTATGTATTTTATTTGTAAGAAGAACAACTTTATATTAGTTTATTTGTTTTTATAGTTTTTCTTTAAATTTTTGTATCTGGACTCAATTTGTAATGCTATTAACATTAGTTTTTTATTTAAGAATAATTGCAATAAATATTCTTGTACTCTTTTTCAATTTTATATTTCATTCTCACTTTTTTCATCATATTATTTTTACATTTTATTCATCATTATACTAAATAAAATATAAAAATTAGAACGAATACAAATACAAATAATATATATATTGGAATGAATACGACTTAGGAAAGGAAATAAGATTTTGAAGAGAAAAATAAATACACAGTTTAAAAAATAACGAATACAAATATGTTTTTTAAATAGATACATATTTTTTTGTCATATCTATTGGAATGAATATAAATTAATAAAGAAATACAAATTTCATTATACAAAATACAACATGAAAACTAAAATGTATTCAAATATAAATGGTATACATATTGAATGAATACAATTTAAGCAAGGATACAAAATTCTGAAAAATAAAACGTGAGAAAAATATGTCAATAACAAATAAAACTATTAGGTGTTCAAATTTCTAAATTAAATTTTTTTAAATTTAAAACATGAAACTATAACGTATTATCATAAAGTTTCATTATAATAATTATTGAAAATTGAATATTGAATTTTTGATTCTGTGATATTCATAACAATGATTAGTTAAAACTGAATATTGAAAATTTAATAGATGTGATACTTCTTTAATTTCGTGATTTTCTTAAGAATAATTAGTGAAATTTGAATATTTATTTTGATAAATAAAAGTGTTTAGAAATAAACAGATTAAGAAAATTGGACATTAAATTTTTTTAAAACAATGGTGAGAGGTGTATTTTTTTAAACATGGTGAAAGAAAAAGAAAGAGATGAAAGTTGGTGTGTTTTAATAAATTGTAAATTATGACACTTTTAAGCATTTGTTCCTTTTTAAAATAATTTTCTTACTTAAATTTCTCCAATCTGTTGTATAAAATTTGTATTCATTAAATAAAAATAATTAACAAAAACATAAAAATACATAATAAAAATTAATTTTTAACATTTTTACTAAATATTAAAAATATTGCTAGTGAGTCTCCTTAAATATTAAAATATTGATATATTGAAAAATTTCCCCAAAATATAATACCCATGACCTTGATGTTCTAGGTGGGATGTTACGATTTTGACATTTACAAGTGCAACTAATTTTTCCAATGTACTGGGGATATCATAAACATGCCCATTTATTATGCATGTACAAAATAAGCTAAAAAGGGAACATAAGCAAAAAAGAGGAATTAATATAGATCTTTTCTTGGACTTTGCTACTTTCTGTCTATCTATTTAGATTTGGTCTTATAAATATTATTATTAGTTTATATGTGAATAATTTTAGGTATAGTAAATACAAAATTTATATTTGTATGATAACAAAGTTTGTATAATTATGCTTCATAACAAACATAAATATGTATATTTTTCTATACATATAAAAAAAAACAATTGTATAATTCGCTATACACATAAAAAGAAAACAGTTATATACAAAAGATCAATTGTATAATCTGTGTATGTATAAAACGAGAAAGAGAAAAACAAAACAAAACTAGCCAGAGAAATATTTGTATTGTATAATTATAAGTGTATTGGACAAAGATATATGTATTTGCATGTGTATGTACAATTTCTCTCGCTTTCTACAAACATATACACAATTTATACATTTTGTTTCTGTTTGTACAAGCGAGAGAGGTAAGGGTGGCGTGCGAGATTCGAGAGAGTGTCGACGAGATCTGAAAGAGGAGAGAGAGAGGGGAACAAAATTTATACAATTTCATCTCGCTTTATATAAACATAAGCACATTTTATACATTTATGTTAGTATAAAAAGCGAGAGAGGCGAGTGAGACTGCCACCAAACAAGAATGACAAACGAGATTTCACTAGGGAGAATGGCGAAAATAGCAATAGTTTGCTATAAGGTACAATTGAATCAAAAGTATATTTATAGCATTTAATCTGAATTAATCATTTGTTATTATATCCAATTTTCCGTTTATATATCCCTTATAACATGACATTTGTGAATTATAATATAATGTGTTTTGTTAAATAGGTCTCATAACATCATTTTGTACAAAATTATTATTATTGAGAGACTGAATAATAATAATGAGAAATATAATGAAATCAAATCACATAGAGTTGGAAATCAAAATAAGCCACAAAAATATAAAAGTAACCAAAATAAGTCACTATTTTAGTATGTAACTAAAATAAGCTTAGTGGAAGAAAAAGTTCCACTATATCCAATAATTTAAACGTTTTCTGTTAGTTTCATAACGTTTATTTTTAATATATAACGGAACTTTTTCTTACACTTTATAAAGTGAAGTTTTTTCTTACACTTTATAAAGTGGAACTTTTTATTCCATTTTATAAAGTGAAACTTTTTATTCACTTTATAAAGTGGAACATTTTATTACACTTTATAAGAAGAATATTTTTCACGTCTGGAAGAAGCTTTTTCAGTGTTGTCATATAAATTATATTGATTTGATATGTCATTAAAACGGAAAAAAATATTTCATTATGTATTTTTATTATTTTATTCTGAAAAATCTATTTAAGGACGTTTATACATAGTCGATAACACCTACAACATAAAGTCTTCTATATTTGTTGATTTCAATCTAAAAAAAATATCTTCTACACCTAAAGTTAAAATTTCAATTTATTGGGATGTCGAAATTATACATGACGGAAATACCATTTATTATAATTGTCCTCACAAACACAATGCTAAATATCCAATAAATGTCCGATATCATAAATTTATTTCATCAATTTATAAATGAATGGGTATAAACAGTACGATTATAATTTGATTATAGCCGGAAAATACCCTACTTCATTTTTATCACAAGGACAAGTAAATTTTGGATAGTGAATTATATATAATGATGAATCATTGACCGACTTTTTAAGGGTTCCAAATTACTATATAGATTAAATCAAGTCAACAATACTTGAAATCTATGTTAGGAAGGAGCCTAAGATTAGTCAACAACGTTCTCTTTTATCAGTCGATGTTCATCCTTAATTAGAAAATCATAATAGCATTGATGGATTTCCGATAACTTAATCTACTGATTTTCCTAATATGTCTCATTATCAAAATACTCTTACCGGTCGATATGATTTTGATTTAAACAAAACTATCAATGATAGTGATCGGTAATACTCAATTATTATATTTCAATTATTGTTTGTTGATTTTATCAATTATTTATTAATTTATATTATTTATTATTCTTATTATTATTACCTTAGCAATATAGGGATATTGCTCCAAGTTATGGACTAAATAATTATTTTGGTCAGTTCTCACACTTTGAAATGACGGAAAATGTTGGGACATCCTCAAATTTTCATGTCTCGCCTACTTTTGATGCAGATGATTATCGTTATGTCTAACACTTACTTTTTTAAGTGTATTTTTGATGCAGATGACCATCTTCAAAGTGATTTTTTTTTTGGAAGCAATGAAAAGAAAAAGGAGAGAAGGTGAAGGTGAAGATGAAAAGGTAATTTTTTATAAAGTGGAAGAATTCTTCCACTTTATAAAGTGGAATAAAAAGTTCCACTTTATAAAGTGGAAGAAAAAGTTCTGTTATATATTAAAAATAAACGTTATGGCAGTAACGGAAAACGTTTAGAAAATTGGATATAGTGGAACTTTTTGTTCCACTAAGCTTATTTTAGTTACCTACTAAAATAGTGGCTTATTCTAGTTACTTTTATATTTTTATGGCTTATTTTGGTTCCCAACTCAATCACATAAGAGGTCATGACAAATAGAGTTGGAAACAAAAATAAGCCACAAAAATATAAAAGTAACTAAAATAAGCCACTATTTTAGTAAGTAACTAAAATAAGCTTAGTGGAAGAAAAAGTTCCACTATATCCAATTTTCTAAACGTTTTCCGTTACTCTCATAACGTTTATTTTTAATATATAACGGAATTTTTTCTTCCACTTTATAAAGTGAAACTTTTTATTCCACTTTATAAAAAGTTACCTTTTCATCTTCACCTTCTCTCCTTTTTATTTTCATGGCTTCAAAATAAAATTACTTTGAAGATGGTCATCTGCATCAAAAATTCACTTAAAAAAATAAGTGTTAGACATAGCGATAATCATCTGCATCAAAAGTAGGCGAGACATGAAAATTTTGAGGATGTCCCAACATTTTCCGTCATTTCAAAGTGTGAGAATTGACCAAAATAATTATTTAGTCCATAACTTGGAGCAATATTCCTATCTTGCTGAGGTAAACCGCTACAAAATATATAATAATAAGAATAATAAATAATATAAATTAATAAATAATTGACAAAATCAACAAACATTAATTGAAATATAATAATTGAGCATTACCGATCACTATCATTGATAGTTTTGTTTAAATCAAAATCATATCGGTCGGTAGGAGTATTTTGATAATGAGTCATTTTAGGAAAATCAGTAGATTGAGTTATCGGAAATCCATCAATGCTATTATGATTTTCTAATTAGGGATGAACATCGACCGATAAAGGAGAACGTTGTTGATTAATCTTAGGCTCCTTCCTAACATAGATTCCAAGTATTGTTGACTTGATTTGATCTATATAGTCATTTGGAACCCTTAAAAAGTCGGTCAACGATTCGTCATTATACATAATTCACTCTCTAAAATTTACTTGTCCTTGTGATAAAAATGAAGTAGGGTATTTTCTGGCTATAATATATTATAATCATACTGTTTATACCCATTCTTTTATAAATTGATGAAATAAATTTATGATATCGGACATTTATTGGATATTTAGCATTGTGTTTGGGAGGACAATTATAATAAATGGTATCTCCGTCATTTATAATTTTGCCATCCCAATAAAGTGAAACTTTGACTTTAGGTGTAGAAGATATTGTTTTTTAGATTGAAATGAACAAATATAGAAGACTTTATGTTGTAGGTGCTATCAACTACGCATAAACGTCCTTAAATAGATTGTTTAGAATAAAATAATAAAAATACATAATGTAATATTTTTTTCCATTTTAATGACATATCAAATCAATATAATTTATATGACAACACTGAAAAAACTTTTCCAAAACGTGAAAAATATTCTTCTTACAAAGTGTAATAAAAAGTTCCACTTTATAAAGTGGAATAAAAAGTTCCACTTTATAAAATGGAATAAAAAGTTTCACTTTATAAAGTGGAAGAAAAAACTCCACTTTATAAAGTGTAAGAAAAAGTTCCGTTATATATTAAAAATAAACGTTATGAAACTAACGGAAAACGTTTAAACTATTGGATATAGTGGAACTTTTTCTTCCACTAAGCTTATTTTAGTTACTTACTAAAATAGTGGCTTATTTTGGTTACTTTTATATTTTTGTGGCTTATTTTGGTTCCCAACTCTGACAAATAACTCTATAAAATAAATATTCATTATTAATAATTTGAAAAAGGGTAAGTAATTCATGACCTATCCCCTATTAATTGTCACACGATCAATCAATTAACAATTTTTATTTCATAAAACCACTTAGCTATTATAATTTCAATTATACTATCACTCAATAATTTGTAATTTGAATTGGTTAGAAGCCTAACTGTATACATAACAAAAAAATGTTTTACCAAAAAGAAAAATATAACAAAAAAGTTGTATCCAACCACCTTTGATTATATTGTAAATGAAGAGTTGCACACATAAGGTGGGGGACCTTGAGGGAGTTTAATTTCTAGAAAAAGAAGGCAATTGATACCACCCTAACTTACAACTACCCCGACTGCCCATGCAACAACTCCTATACAATATACTATTAAACTTCGTTATAATGATAACGTTTGTCTGAATATTTTGTGATTGTTATAATAATTTAATATTATATATTTTATATTAATATTTAACGTTTAGATTTAGATATTATAAATGAGAATAAATGATATATGTAATCTTTTATCTATGACGATAAATAATGAGTGTCATTTAAATAAATATTTTTTCTTTAGATATTCCTATTTGAAACTTACTGTATATGTGTGACATTATTGATGATCACCATAAATATTTTAACATTTTATTTTTATATATAATATTTTTCTTATAAAATATTTGAGCATGATTGTATAAAAGAGTAATTCTATAAAGAGAGTACCACTACAATGAATGTCACTCTTGTTATAAATATAATGAAGTTGTAGAGAAGTAAAATATAACATGAAAAATCGATTTGAAGAAAATTAAACCGCTATAGTTTTAAGAAATGACCATTATAATTATCACGGTTTGACCGTATATCCTCGAGATTTCTATTTAATTTATTTCACCCAAAATTTAAGATTTTTTTTTTTTTTGAAAAAAAAGGATATATCTTACTAAGTACATAAGGGCCTTTATGTCGATATGTTTATTCATAAAGAAGATATCAGAACTACTCATTAAAGGAAAAGAGAAAATAAAAACATACCATAATTATCTATATATCAATGATGATTTTCTGATGTTCTTGAATTTATATGTATGTACATTGAGAGGTTTTATGAATATGAGAGTTGAGACAATGCTTCAATTATATATATGGTCCCCAAAAAGGGAGAAAATTTATTCAATTTTATTTTATATCACATTAAAGCCATATTCGTTTTTTTGGTTAATATAAGAGTGCATCTATACTCTCTTTTTCAATGTTTTTGGATTGTTATTAAAAAAATTAAACAGAGCCAGGTAGGATCAAGGGATTCATTCAAACTCCTTTCGACAAAACATTACACTATATAAATATATATATGTTGAACCTCATTTATCTTCTTTGCGTGTTTTCTTCTCATACTTTGATCCCTTAATGAAAATCCTAAACCGCCACTAACAAGAGGAAAGTTGAATAGTAGAGCATCTAACCTTGAATTTGATAACAATTCCAGTTCCTTCAAGCTGAAACCAATCTATTTTAGGAAAATGATGTTGCTACTTTATCAAATCTATTTAGAGTAAAATACATTACTTATTTATGGAGTTACTAATTAAGTCCAGTATGATTGTGGTTACATACTCAAATTAGTATGAATTATGAAGTAACTAATAAAAACCTGTTCCATCATATTCAGTACTGCTTTTAGATATTATATATTGATACACCATACTGAAGAAAAACTAAATTTGGCTTTATTTTATTTACTTTCATGGTCAAAATGTTCATAAAACATGCACATATAGTACATGACCATTGCAATATTAATTTCTTTTTGAACTTCAAATGAAATAATAGGAAACAAATTTCAATTAATTAAATAGTCAATGTTAATTTGGCTTACAACAGTACAAGATTTTAGGCCATGCATGCTATAATCTTTAGTATCTAAGCATTGACTAAAACTAAATCTATAGAAAAATAAGCCATAAATTGACGTAGTTGTTATCTTAATAAGATCACAAAAAAATAAATTCAACGCTCTCATCGTATACGAGATTCAAAAATAACAAGATCAATACATAACATTTTTATAATCTGATCGAATCTATGACTTTCTGATCATACTACAAATCTTATGATTACGAGATTCAAGAAAGAACAAGATCAATAAATAACATTTTATAATCTGATCGAATCTATGACTTCTTGATCATACTACAACTCTTATGATATACGAGATTCAAAAATAACAAGATCAATACATAACATTTTTTTAATCTAATCGAATCTATGACTTCCTGATCATACTACAACTCTTATGATTACGCTACGGCTCGTTTTCGATCTTTACACGATATCAATCCCAAATTGACTAATAAATAATAGAGTAGTTGGAAGATTAATGATCACAAGGAAGTTAGGACACGAAAAAAGAAAAAACCTACAGCTAAGAGAGCGTTGCTTCATTTAATCCTCTCATCTGCCCTCCATTCATTACACTTTCCCTTTTTACTCTTTAAATTTCCATTTTCTTCTCTTAGTTCTATTCATCCTTTCTTCTTTTCACTTGTAATATTTTTTAATTTTTTTTCCCCTAAAAAATGCCTCAAGTTGTCCCAAATTTCTCTAATTCAGTAAAATTGAAATATGTTAAACTTGGTTATCAATATATTGTTAATCATATTTTAACATTCTTGCTTGTGCCTACTATAATTGGTGTTACTATAGAGATATTGAGAATTGGCCCTGAAGATTTGCTAAACATATGGAATTCACTACACTTTAATGTTCTACAAATCTTGTCTTCTTCTTTTCTCATCATCTCTATAGCCACTGTTTACTTCATGTCGAAACCACGATCAATTTACCTAGTTGATTATTCATGTTACAAGCCTCCGGTTACTTGTCGTGTACCTTTTTCAACTTTTATGGAGCATTCTAGGCTTATTTTGAAGGATAATCCCAAGAGTGTGGAGTTCCAAATGCGTATTCTTGAAAGGTATGGTTTACATTATTTTTACTATTCAGGGGTCGTTTCGTACATGGATGAGATAAGCAAGTATATTCAATGTGCATCAAGCACATCTATGATTTTGAAGAAATAACTAGTAAAGGAGTTGGTAGACAGTAGACACCTTCTATAATATGGGATAGTAATCACACTATATATTAGTACAAATGTTACGATAAAATAATCCTGAGATTAGTTAATACCTCAAATCAAATATGGTATAAAGTTAATCTTGAATTATTATCCTTGTCACACTTACCAAACGATCCTTAAGTTTTACGATCATCTTTACGTGTTATAGTATTTTCAAGATTTCAATTATTCCAACATCTTAAAGTGATTTACCCTTGACAAGTGAAAAATGTTGCATTCTAGAATATTTTGAATATCCTTGATAGAATTTCTAGCTCCGCCAGCTCTACAATCACGCCTTCTTTGGAAAACGATTATAAGTCATTTTACATTATACAATTGTTTTGTTGTACTAGCTCCGCCCCTGCCTCAAGTACCTATCAGAAAACTGTGAATTACATGAGTATTTTTCTTGGGATCAATATGAACATTCGCAGAAAACTTATTTTCCTGCAAATTTTTCGTACCAGGAAAATTCTCATGTAATTCACAGTTTTCTTTTATAATTATTTCTTCAAGAGAACTTGTTATGGCGCATCAAAGCCTTTGTTCTTACTTGATGTTGTGCTATACAGGTCGGGTCTTGGAGAAGAAACTTGCTTGCCTCATTCCACCCATTACATCCCTCCAACGCCAACGATGGACGCTGCCAGAGGTGAAGCAGAGGAGATCATATTCACGTCCATTGATGACTTAATGAACAAAACAGGGCTGAAACCAAAAGACATTGATATTCTTATTGTGAATTGCAGCTTATTTTCTCCAACTCCGTCTTTGTCAGCCATGGTAATCAACAAATATAAATTACGAAGCAACATAAAAAGTTACAATCTCTCTGGTATGGGATGCAGTGCTGGTTTAATCTCGATCGATTTAGCTCGTGATCTTCTTCAAGTACATCCAAATTCATACGCTCTAGTTATCAGCACTGAGATAATAACCCCCAATTATTACAGAGGTTCAGAAAGAGCAATGCTACTCCCGAATTGTTTGTTCCGAATGGGAGGTGCAGCTATACTGTTATCCAACAAAAAACGCGATCAATACAGAGCCAAGTACAGGCTAATACACGTGGTCCGCACCCATAAGGGTGCAGACGACAAAGCATTTAAATGTGTATTTGAACAAGAAGATTCACAAGGTAAAGTTGGCATTAATCTTTCAAAAGATCTTATGGTTATAGCACGGGAAGCTTTAAAATCGAACATTACTACGATTGGTCCTCTTGTTCTACCCGCCTCAGAGCAACTACTCTTTTTACTAACACTTATTGGACGGAAGATTTTTAATCCTAAATGGAAGCCTTACATCCCGGATTTCAAACAAGCGTTTGAACATTTCTGTATCCACGCGGGTGGTAGAGCTGTTATCGATGAGCTTCAGAAGAATTTACAATTGTCTGGTGAACATGTTGAGGCATCAAGAATGACATTGCATAGATTCGGTAACACTTCATCATCATCATTGTGGTATGAGATGAGTTATATTGAGGCAAAAGGGAGGATGAAGAGAGGTGATAGAGTATGGCAAATAGCATTTGGGAGTGGATTTAAGTGTAATAGTGCAGTATGGAAGTGTAACAGGACAATTAAGACAACAAATGATGGACCATGGCAAGATTGTATTGACAAGTATCCTGTGCATATTCCAGAGATTGTGAAACTGTAAAATATATATACTCTCTCCGACTCAAAATATTTGTCGTATTTTTATTTACGGGCTTTTTAAAGAAGAAACATTAATTAGGAGGAGTGTTTGAATATTTTAATCTTATTTGTGTTTTAAGATAGTATCTTTCTTTATTGAATATTTTGTTTGGTTGAAAACTAGTTATTACAAAATTACTTATTCTGGATAAGTTATTATGGAATAACTTATCACATTCTGCATATATGAGATAACTTATCTAATCACTATGATATAAATTATGGGATACGTTATCCCAAATATGTCAACAAAACAAGATATCAAACTTTTATCCCAAAAACTTGTTTAATCCCAAAATTATATATTCTTATCTCGTACACCAAACGACCCCTATAGTCTTCTAAAATAATCCTTATTAAGGAATAAAATAGGAAAACATATTTTGTTTTGTTTTGAACTTCTATAACAAATATTTTTAACAAGGATGACAATTGACAAGGAGAGAGTATGAGGTTGTTCGATATTAGTATTAGCATTGGTCTCTCTCATTTGGTTGAGAATTAGTTATTTTGAATTAATTATTTTGAGACAAGTTATCTCAAAATTATTATTTAATTCTCATCGTGGAATAAAAATAACATTATAATTTTAAAATAATTAATATTGAAATAAGTTAATTTAAGATTTTATACCGATCAAAAATAAGATAAAAGACTTAAAATTAATCTAAAAATAAGTTATATATAGTGATCTTTTGATTACTTCTTTTAAGTATCTATACAACTTACAAAAAAATAATAATCAGCGTAACATACAATTGATTACTTCTTTAAATGTCGATAACACTTACAAAAAAGTTAGTTAAGCGTAACAAACGTAGAAATGAGAAGGTGAAGTTATAAAAATGTATGCAGGATTAATAATTTCTTTGATTTGAACCAGTGCTATTTATTAAAAGTAAGAGATATTTTTGTCATTTTTTGCTTTTAGGTGTTCTATATAGATATTTATTAATCCAAAAAATTAATTTATAGGTTGGTTTACTTTTAGAGGGGAAATTGTAAACTTTTAGCTGCAAACACACGTTTCATTTGGTGAGCAAGGACCACTAGTTTTACTCTATTAATTATTGCTACTACTTGAAGAAATTTTAAAGGCAAAATAACAACAACACATGCACCTTCTAACTCTGAGCGAAAATATTTGTTGTTGAAAGGAATCGCTTTAGATCTCTCTTTGAATCACAAGGAAACAAAAATTATACGGTGTTTGTTCACAAACTAAGAGTCTCCTTATAGTGTAGATTGATTTGTGTAAGAATTTTTCTTCTCTATTTCTTTATTGATCTTTTGCTCTTAATGTTTCTGACGTTTTCCCTTTCTTCTCTTTTACTTCTCTTTCAAGTTATTTCCACTTGAAGTTTTTTAAGAGGAGGTTGAACAGTTATATGTTATTATTGTTCCCTCATATCCTTTTAAAAGAATTTAATTAATTAATAATAGAATAAAACAGATTAAATTGAATCGGTCAACATAAACAACCCACGATCCAAAACTTACCCTACTAACCAAGTAGCAAGCTAGCTAGCCCCATATACATTGTAGTTATGCTTGAGACATTAATTAATGAAGCTAGGCTTGAAAGTTCAGTCTCTAATGTTTAGTCCATCGGTCCTATTTAGAGCCGTCAATATGGGCTAGGTCCGTTGGGTTGGCCTGGCCTAACCCGAAATTTAGTAGGGTTGGGCTAAGATTTTTGGAGCCCATTTTTAAAAAGGACTTTTTAGCTCGGCCTGAATAAGCCTGTTGATTTGAGGGGCTGGGTAAATATCGATAGGGCCGGTTCGTGGGCCAATAAAATTTAATTAAAAAATATAATAAAATTAAAGAGAGTTTAAACTCAAAACAATTAGGTTAATATTTCTATTTAGATATTTATACTTAAAAAAACTTAAGAAATTTTTTTAATGGAAAACTTTCACATATAGCCACTTAAAAATAATTAATTTACTCTCCATAGCTATAATTTAATAATTACAATTTGTAGCTACATGTTATTTAGAGGAGAGAGGCGGGCGAGACTGGGAGAGAGAGAAGAGAGACAAGAGAGAGGGGGAAAAGAGTGGAGAAAGGTTAATTGTATGTGTATATTAGTTAGATAATTGTATATTATACATATATAATTGTATATATGGCAAGAGAGATTGCGAGAGAGAGGAGAGAGACGAGCGATATGGCGAGTGAGAGAGGGTAGAGAGTGGGAGAGAGGTGAATTAACATATACAAACATGACTAATTATACAAATTTGAAATCAGCCCACGTAATTAATGTATAATGTTAGTCGCGAGTGGTAATTATAGCAAACTGTAACTATGATGAGTAATTAAATAATATAAATTTGTTTATCCGCATAATTTTCCCATTTTTTAAAATGGTAACTTAACTTAACAAATATTTTATAAAGACCATTTTATTTGTGAATTTGATTAAAAGTAGTAATATTAACATCATGTGATATTGTTTTGCGATATTTATGATAATATTTTAATATTATAATTTATAATTTAAATTAATAATTAAAAAATATATAATTTTTAAAAAAATGGGCTGGCCCAGCCAGCCTGTAGCCCACGTACTTGTGAGTTGGGCCAACAATTTTCCAGCCCACACCAAAAATGGGCTAGCCCGGCCTAACCTGTAAAATGTCAAATTCTGTATGAGTTAGCTCGAATGAGGTGTGCTAGCCTATATTTACAGCTCTAGTCCTATTTTGTTTTGTTTTTTTACTATATATATATATATATATATATATATATATATATATATATATATATATATATGACTTGAGTTTGAGTTTAATAGCAAATACAATTTAATAGACGCATTTCTTTATTTCAATTTTGCGATATAAGTAAATTTTTTAAATTATAGTGACATACAAGTGATTTTTGGTGGAAATTGACGTAGTTCTCGATGATGATACAAGTATCATATGATACACGAGTACAATGTATTATATTTACATACAAATAAAAATTCAGATGTAATTTATCAAATTAAAGCAAAGGGTTGAAAAAAGTACCTCAAGGGATGAAAACTATTCCCAACCAAATAAGAGTTTCAGATATAATATATCATGTATGCATGAAAATATAATGTATTCAGCTATATTAAAAAATAAACTGTTTGGGCATTCTATTTTATTTTCAAAATATAATTTTTTTTTTATTTTTTCAGATAATTAACTTCATTTCAATTCTTTATTTACTCTCTAAAAAGGAATTATCTTCATTCCTCAATGACTCAATTATTATATTACTTATTATTTTATTTTTATTTTATTTTTTTATTTCATAATATAAATTATTATTTTTTCAAAATAATTACCCTATATAATTTTCTTGTAATATAAATTTATTTATTTATTTTAAATTTTTATTTAATTCATTCTAAAAATTTTAAAGAAAAACTATGAATAATTTAAATGAGAAATCAACAAAAACAACCGCAACCAGAGTCAATTCCCTAAATGGTTACTCAAGTTAAGGAATTGCCTTAAAATATCATTTATGTTTCATTTAAGGTCAAATTATCACTCAACTATCACTATTTTTCACCAAATATACTTGAAACTTTAAAGACTCACTCTTTCCTAGTTGGCATGACATGTCATTAAAATCTTTATTTTTAATAATAGACTAATTTAATTCATTCGACCCATTTAACTAAAGTAATGATTATATATATATTTTTAAAAATATTAGTTTATTAACAATAATTTTTCATATTTAAAAATCTTTTATTATAATTAAACATTTTATTTTTTTATGTAACGAAGTATAGTTTTAGAATATAGTATAATGTCATCAATTTTGAATACTTAAAACATATACATTCAAAAAAAATATTGATACACAAATTACTCATGAACGCTAATTGACATCAATTAATCAAAAATCGTATAATGAATCAATAATATTAAATGTCAATTAATTATTGCAATAATATTAATTGTATAATTTGAAATTCATGCTTTCGATATTTTTTTTGAAAAAAAAGTGAATAATATTATATTTTTTATCCAACAAATATTAAATATCTCAAAAGTCTCTTTATATTAAATATTATATTTGATATACAAATTACTCATGAACGCTAATTGACATCAATTAATCAAAAATCGTATAATGAATCAATAATATTAAATGTCAATTAATTATTGCAATAATATTAATTGTATAATTTGAAATTCATGCTTTCGATATTTTTTTTGAAAAAAAGTGAATAATATTATATTTTTTATCCAAATAATATTAAATATCTCAAAAGTCTCTTTATATTCTAGCTGATATCTCATGTCATTAAATCATCATTTTAAAAAATAATAGAACTATTTTATTCATCAAACTTATGTATCTATAAAACAAATGTATAACTTACATGAGAATTTATGAAGATTATAATTTTTTTTAAAAAAAAATCTAATTCCTTTATATATTTCAACCAAACAAAATTCAATGAAAAACCCTCTGTGTGCAATCATTACCTAATAATTTTTAAAACTCCTAAATAAATTATTTGAAAATTTTAAGCAATTCTTTTCATAAAAGTATTAAAAGAATTTGTAAGGTTTGACAAAAAAGTTGGAAGAAAAAATACTTATTATTTTATTTTTATTTTTATTCTTTTATTTTATATAATATTATATTTTAACTTCTCATACAATTAAATATCAATATACATTCTCATTTAATTCTAATTCGTAGTAACATTTTGTCATTTACCTCTTTTCCCTGAACCTCGCTCGTCTCTCTCACTTATACAAACATAAATTGTGTTTGTGTTGTATAAAGCGAGAGAAAACAAACTATACAAATACATATTTCTTCCTCTGATACACTTATAATTATATAAATATAAATCTCCCCCTATCTAGTTCTCTTTTGTCTTTCTCTCTTTCTCGCTTTATACAAACACAAATTATACAAAATACAATGTATAGTTTTGTTTGTATAAAGTGAGTGAGAGAGAGAGAGAGAGAGAGAGAGAGAGAGAGATTTGACATAAAATACAATTATTTTAACTCGATTCAATTGTATACAAATTCAAATTTTATGCAGATATACAAATACAAAGACCATATAAATATACAAACACAATTTTCATAGACAGAGATGCCTGATTTATACAAATAAGACTCACTTCTAAGCCAATCTTGAACACAAATAAGAGATTGCACAATTTTAGGAGTTGATGAATTCCTAAAGGGGTCAAGAACATGACCTCCTGTGCTGAATGCACATTCTGATGCGACACTTGAAATGGGAATGGCTAACACATCACAAACCATCTCTGCAAGAATAGGAAATCTCGGCTCATTAAATTTCCACCACATTAATATATCAAAGTCATCACTATCTGGCTCAATATCTTCCGCAAGATATCTTTCCCATTTTGATTTATTACCTAAACTTCCACTAACTTCTTTATGCTTCTCAAATTATTGTTTCATTCTCATTCTTCCTCAATTTACAAAGTTGCCACAACCACTCACACTAGATATACTTAATGAATTGTCAGATGAAGTGGGTGAAGATGGTACATGTAAAGAGCTTTTTGGGATTTCTTGACATAATACTCAAACAGTTTGTTCATGTATTTTTTTCACTTCTGAACATAGCTTTTTCCCAACTTCTTTTCGAAACATATCCACAATTGCAAATGGAACATACTCAAGCTTGTTACGGAGATCCAATACAGATGAAATAAAGATCATCTTGTTCATTTTTTGTGGTTCACCCCAATACTTTTTGAACTAGAATACTTTTTGAACTTCTCATTCATATTTTCCGCCATTTCTTTCAAATTACGATCTTCATTTGTCATCATCTCTTTCAGAATAAGATTAAGTTCAGCAATTTCAACAAAGTGTGTATTGCTAGTGACATAATTAGAACCAGAAACCTTCAAAGTAAGTACATAAAACGTTTCAAGAAATTTCACCATTGACCTCACATTTTTCCAGCCAACACTTGAAAGAATATTTGCAGTCGTTCCATCTTCAACACTAAATTCATCTTCAACACTAGTTCCATCTTTGTTTTCAGAAGAATCAGAACCAAAGGTACGAAGATGATTCAAGTATCCAATATCATAAAAACTATATCTTTCAAATGCAAGCTCAAAATGTTGTGTTATATCAAGCATCGAATATGTAGAGTTCCACCTAGTAGGAACATCTAAACATAATGATTTCTTACAAGTTATCAATTCAGATTCACAATATTCTTTAAACTTTCTAAGTCTTGCGGGAGATTGTTTAATGTATTTCACGACTTGTCTCACTAGCTTGACAGACTTTCCAATTTCCTTCAACCCATCTTGCACAATAAGATTAGGATATGTGTCATACACCTCACATGAAGATGGTCACCATCCATAATGTTAGTTCCCCAATTGCTCAATTTTTTAGACATTTCTTTCACAATAACATCATTAGAACTAGCATTATCAACTGTAATAGTAAACACATTATTCAAACCCAATTCAAGCAAACAATTAGTAATGCAAGCCGCCATATCCACGCCCTTATGACTAGAAATAGGACAAAATTTATTATTCTTTTATGCAAAATCCAAATTCTATTTATAAAGTGGGCTGTCAAACACATGTAGTTTATTTTTTGTATAGAGGTCCAAGTATCTGTTGTAAGACAAACTCTTGGACGTGCTTCTTTGAAAACCTTCTTCAAAAGTTTTTTTTCTTCAAGGTATAGTTCATAACAATCTCTCGTCACAGTTCTACGAGAAGAAATATGAAATTGCGTCATTGTAACTCTCACGAAGTTTTTAAAACCCTCTTTCTCAACAAAACTAAATGGTAGCTCGTCAACAATTATCATTTTGGCTAAAGCTTTCCTACTTTGTGCTTGGTCAAATTTCCAAGTGCTAATGACCCCTTCCTTTGCTCCCGTTGAAGATGGTAGAAAACTAATTAGATTTTGACCTTTATCCACGATGTCACGAGAAAATTTAGGACATGTTCTCATATGAGTATTCATTGATGACGTTCTATTAGATGATGTAGAAGCTGCATAAGCTTTTGCACAATACTTGCATTTGACTTTACTAGCTCCATATTCATCGGTGAACTTTTCAAAATGCTTCCAACAATTAGCTCTAGGTTCCATGTTTTTTCTTTTCTTTGAAGTATCAACATCAACTTCAACCTCACTAGGAGATGAGGTGTAAGGTATGCTCTCATTTGAAGCTCCACTTTCACTTCCCTTACTTCCAGTTTGTATCATCTATACAAAAGTCAAACAAACAACAAGAACAACAATCAACAAAGTTACAAGGATCAAGCATCTTGATACATTACTTCTTTTTGCCTAATAGTGCTACTGAATCTAGCTAGCCTTCTCTTAAACTTACATGTGCAGAAAAGGGCAAAAGGCATAAGAAATAGTATATAAAGTTATTTGCTATCAGTTTCAAATAACAACATTTGTTATGAAACTGATACTGCTTTTTGGAAGATATTCTGTCCAGGAGCAAGCAAGCATAGCTAAAGGGTCATAAACAGACTTCCTCTGTACAAAAACATTTGACTAACTTACAGTTACGAGTGACGAAAACGAGAGCTGAGAGTTAAGAGATGAGTGATAGTGGTGGCTGCGGCGAGCCGGCGGGCGGCGACTGACGTGGACTGGCGAGTGGCGTCTTAGCGTGTGCTGCTGGCTGCTGCTGCGGCCTGGCCTGCGAATCTGCGTCATGGTCACAGCGTGACAGGATGACATCGTGGCGGCTAGCGGCGTGACGGTGTGACGGCGCGACTGGTAGCGGACGACAGTCGATGGTAGACGGTAGTGGTAGTGGATGTGTTTGGTGTTTCAAAGAAGAAGTTTCACTTTCAGTGTTTGTAATTTGTATGATGTAAATTTAGGGATTTATCAATTTAGGGAAATTGGCTTGGGGCTTGGGTAATTGGGTTATGGTATTCGGATTAGAATTTAGGAATTTGAATAGTTGGGTTTGGGCTGAGTAATAGGAATTTATGTAATTGGGCTTGGGAGGATTAGGATTAAGGAATGGGTTATGGGGTAACAACAAATAACAATTATGTATATATATATATATATATATATATATATATATATATATATATAATTTTGGTTTTTCGGTTAACCGAATTTTTAAATCTAAAAATCGAAAACCGAACCAATATACCGAAATGTTAAAATTCAAAATCGAAATCGACCAAAATAACCGAAAAAACAAAACGAAATTAAAAATAAATCGATTCAGTTGATTTTTTCGGTTTGAACCATATTATGCTCAGGCCTAATTGTATTAATACAAAAAAGATAAATGGAAAATTTAGACTCATTTTTTCACTTTCAAATACAATTTACACCCACGTTGTTTGTAATTTTCAATGGACATGAATTTCCTCATCGATCTCTAACTCGACTGAAATGGCTGCTTTGAGATTAAAAAATAAAATTGATTATCCACAACAATTTCGTCACTTTTATAACCTTCATAATTTACTTCACTTGTCCAAATTCATGAATGCCTCAACAAAATAGATATACTTTAGAATTATGAATTTTTCAACATCATCGACTGTTCAAAAATCGTCTTCAATAGTGAAGATAAAATTTTGAATTTTGAAATAGTGAAACTGTTCCCTATTAGAATATGGAATGATTATGATCAGTTAGGCGTTGATCAAGGAACGTAGTATAACAAAAATAAATTTTACGTTATTTGTTCTTTTTTTAACTCAAGAACATTCTGTTAACAATGTATCTTTTATAATGTATCTGCTTTATACCTATGTATCCGTCTACATCCATTTTCAAGGAATTTTTATAATATTGAAATTATTAGGAATAGGATGCAATTTAGATCTTAGACTATGAGATTCCTTTAATTGATTTCTTTCTAAAAAATGGACTTAAAAGAAGTTAGCTCAATTCAATCAAATCATGAAATTGGGCTGGGCTGGTCCAATAGTCCAAGCCCATCAAATGGGGCTACAAGCCATAAATAGCTATTTGTCAACTTCACCTCATATCAATCATTATATATGGCAAATTAGACACTTTCAGGACAACACAAGGGTTAGAAATTTCAATTGATAATTGGCACAAACAGCCGCAGACGTATATACATTATAAATTTATAAGTGATAAAAAATTGATTTATATTTTCAAATAATTATCCTATATTAGCAAAAATTGCTTTCAAAGCAATAACCCGCCACCACACAATATTTTATTTTGTAAGTTATTTTTGTTCTCATTTTGTTGTTAGTTATCAAAATTTGTAATACTTTTACAACAATTATAGTAAGATTGTTGCGATTTCAGCACTCCCACAATGGATCAGAAAGATTTATATAGAATATCCTACTCTTTCGTGACTTACCAATCAATCAAACCACACTCTACCAATAAGACCGGTCCATTATTTTAGTTTTAAATTTTTTATAGCTCTTCGATCAATATTGTTTTTGGAGGTTTTGGTACTTGAACTCTTTCAATGTACTTTATTTTTCTTTAAATAAACACAATAGGGGTCTACATGGAATCCCCATCACTCACCAAAGGTGAAAGCCTAGATGGATGTCATTAACGAAAACGAAAAAAAAAATAAAAAATTTATGTCTATATTTACTACAACAAAAATAACTTTTAGCGGCATTAAATATTGATACTAATAAAGAGTGCTAGTCTTTACTGACATTAGTTAAGTGTCATTAGAACCAATGTCGCTAAAGGCTTTAGAAACTTTATGTTATCTAGTCCAAATTTTACACTAAGAGAAGTTCATTGCCTGTTATAATATAATCAAATATATGTTTTTGTTGAGCATATAGGGGAAAAGAATTTGGTTAGCATAAAAAAATGGTACTTTTTGTTAGGTTAATTAGACTTACTTTCAACTTCCAAGCTTAACGAATAATTTAGTTCAACATATGTATAGTAGAAAATAGAATAGGTTAAAAATAGTCTAATATTTCCTTGTTTTTGGGAAATTAAAATAAGAAAATACTATGTATAATGACAAATTATTAATTCAAATTAAATGTTATAATCACACTTTGATTTAATTGTGCTATGGAGCAAAGTGTTTGTCAGTCGTCTCTCTCCCTCAAACTCTCGCTCGCTTCCTCTGCCGCTCGCCTCTCTCGCTTTATACAATCAAAAATGTATAAATTGTGTTTTTATTTGTATGAACAAATACATATATCTTCTTCCTATACACTTATAATTATACAATACAAATCTTTCCCTGTCAAGTTTTCTTTTCTCTTTTTCTCTTTCTCGCTTTATACATACACATATTATACAAAATACAATGTATAATTTATGTTTATGTAAAGCAAGAAAAAGACCGATACTTGATATATAAATGTTTTATTTCGATTTTCAATTGTATACAAATTCAAATTTTATACAGATATACAAACACATAAAATTGAATTGAGAGGTTGTTAACGATTTATACAAACGAGAGACTGTCAACACTTTATACAAATGGTCTGCCAGTGATATTATATAAATCTGAAAACGAGTTAGCAAATTATACAATTGCTTCTTTTTTATGCAAAATTGTCTAGCTTCTTTTGTATATATGTATAACGAAATAGTCATAACATGTTTACTGTGGAGCGCAATTATGTAAACTATAACTATAGTATAAAAATATGAAATTTATGTTTGTTATATGTGAAAGTTGCTACAAATGATTGATCGCATCTAGAAAAGACTTTAGAATATCAATTCATGCCATAGGAGGAAATGTTGCATTCCTCAAAAGACTTGTGGGGATAAAATAAAATCTCCAAGTTGCAAAAGTAATACTGGTGCTCCAGCAAGTTATGTAGGAAACAAGTGGTCTATCTATCAAGTTGCATAATTTCAAAAATCATCAATACTTAACACACACACACCCAAAAAAAATGAACTAATTAATTATATATACTCGCAAAGTAAAAGGGTATTTCACTTATTATATATACTCGCAAAGTAAAAGGGTATTTCACTTAGAGAGGTAGTTTGACAGAAAATATTAGAGAAAATAATATTATTTGTATTAGCTTTGACACTATATAACTTATTGTTTGGTGGTGTTTTCTCGCCCATGCATAATTGTTACCTATATAATTAACTTCACACATAGAGTGATACACTATATTCAGTATTACTGTATATTCACCATGACATTAACAATATATACTAGTACTATTCCTCTATATTCTGATAAACTCTATCTTAGGAGTTCATTGTTTTGAAATTTATATGACACGTGTTAGTATTTGATATAATAAACTAGACAACCGATAGATGAAAAAAAGTCAGCATGAACATTACTAATCACATTCATTAATATTCTTATAGATCTTATTAATCCCTAAAAGATACAGAATAATTACATATGTATATGTGTAACCATTTACAAAAGGCAAGAATTCGTCACGGTGCAACAAAAGAGATATTTAGTGCCAATCAATTTTTTAGTATTGTCGCAAAAATATTTTGTGATACTTGTGTTATTGTTATCGCATTCAAAGTCACTATAATTTTTAGCGGCATGTATATAAAATTCTAAATATCTAAAATTTATTATTATTGATGAATATAATATAGCAACAATTATATTATTACCGCTAAACTTTTTTTAATAATGTAACATACTCCCTCCATCCACAATTAATCGTCACGATTTTCTTTTATACAGTCAAACTATAAAAACTTTGACCAACATTTTACGATGTATATTTTCATCATATTGATGCGCAAAAAGTTACAGTACTTATCGTATAGTTTTTCAATATCTTTTAAAAAATATTGAATTAACGTTATCTAATTTAATTTTTAAAAATTAATCAAATCAACTTTAAAAAGCGTAACATGGCAAACAAAAGCAAACAGAGTATATAAAATACTAAAATGTACATTGTCCGTATTTATATGTTAAATTTTTTCTAAAAATTCAACCAACTAGTAGTGCCCAAAATTGAAAATGATACATCCAGAAAAATATGGACCTTCTGCAGCAAGGAATGGTCTGTCTTAAGTCCAATCCAAAAAAGACTGCAATATGAGGCTAAACTACACTCTCAAATACATGGAAAAATTAACCAACAATGCATTATCACACATTCATATCTTGGATGAGATAAGATTCACCACATTCCGACACGTGGCACCTCCATTCTTGTCTATTTTTCTCCGATTAAAAAAGAATAATCCAGTTTGACTTGAAACGGTGTTTAAGAAACGAAAGAAGACTTTTTAATCTTGTGGTTTTAAATTAAAATTATGTCCAATATATCAAAATGCCCTTTAATCTTGTGATCTTAAACATGTCACCTGAAAAATTAAAGTTAAAGTGTTGTCAGAAAAAGAAAAGGGTCATTTTTTTTTAAACAGTATAAAAAGAAATGGAGACATTCTTTTTGAATCGGAGGGAGTAAAATATTAAAAAAAAAAAAGACACTTAGCTCCAATTTCTTATCTTTCATGTGGCCATTAAACTTTGTAATATATCAACAACCACATAATCCAATGGTCGCCGTTCATCTAAGATGAGGCTTCTTTTGTTTCTATCCGTTAGATTTAAAAAAACGTCTAAAACCTTATCATTATATAAAGGGACGATACCACTGTGTAATAAGCATCTTAAAAAAAAAACAGAGTTTCTTTGAAAAAAAAAACATTTTATAGCTAAGTAAGTAAACGCAATGGCTTCCTCAGTTGTCTCATCGGCAGCCGCTGCTACCCGTAGCAATGTTGCTCAAGCTAGCATGGTCGCACCCTTTACCGGACTCAAATCAGCCGCGTCTTTTCCCGTTACCAAGAAGAACAACAACGTTGACATTACCTCCCTTGCTAGCAATGGTGGACGTGTTAGATGCATGCAGGTTATTTAAAAATAAGTGATTCAATTATCAGTATATATATATATAATTGAAATTCAACGCGATTATTTTATAATCGTGGAATGTTTGATTAATGTAGGTGTGGCCACCAATCAACATGAAGAAATACGAGACATTGTCATACCTTCCTGACTTGTCCGATGAGCAATTGCTTAAGGAAATTGAGTATCTTTTGAAAAATGGATGGGTTCCTTGCTTGGAATTCGAGACTGAGGTCAATATCTCGTATTTTTTTTAATGATTTATCTAATTATTTGAAGTTATAAAAATAATTTTAACTGTTGTTTGTTTGTAATATATGTATGTAACAGCGCGGATTTGTGTACCGTGAGAACAACAGTTCCCCAGGATACTACGATGGTAGATACTGGACCATGTGGAAGTTACCTATGTTTGGGTGCACTGATGCAACACAGGTGTTGGCTGAGGTTCAAGAGGCGAAGAAGGCGTACCCACAAGCCTGGGTTCGTATTATCGGATTCGACAACGTTCGTCAAGTCCAGTGCATCAGCTTCATTGCCTACAAGCCAGAAGGATTCTAAATTTCCAAACATATAATCAAAATGTTTGTTTGATTTGTACCTAAGTCTTTAATTTTTTTTCTTCAAAAACTACTGTTTTTTTTTTTTGGCATTTTGTTCCTATTTGTACCGGTGTATTTTCTTCGATTCCGACCAAGTTATGAGAAATTAATAATGATGAATCGGTGGTTATATGTTTAGTCATGTGTTCTTTTTTTAAAAATTTTTGTGGTGTGAATGAGTTTTATTATCCAAAATAAAAATCTCACTTTAAATATGAAAATGACATATTAACTACTTTTGTCAAGCAACTTTAGCAGAGATTAACCAGACGTATATACGAGATATATAACTTGTTGATCAATATAAAAATCTCTCATTAAATTAAAATCAGATAAATAAATTGACATGATCAAAATATATATATATATAACTAAGTATATGTACATAGTAAATTGGAATTATATGTAGTAGAAGAAATAACTAAGACTAAAGACGGAAAAAAATGAAATAGCAAATTTTGTAATGAATGTCAATATGAAGATTACTCGATGCCAATTAAAAAGTACAAAAGATAATTGTATAGTAAGAGAGTAATAATTGATCTAATAAAAAGATTTTTATGTTTGTTTTCCTAAGAGAAGAGTATGTCACCTCGTTTTAGATCCCAAAACATGGGGTGTTCGTTGAATAAGAACGGTGATTTATTTTAGAATTGAATGAAATATTTTTTTTTTATTTAAATTGAAAAGAATTGCATCACACTAAAACATTGATTCAATGATTAATAAAAAAGAAACGACTTCATTTTCAGTCGGAAAAAATAAAGCAACTTTAAGTAAGATTTTTTTCATTTTACAAATTAGTGAATTTAAATCATCCATCGATGTAAAAAGAGTAAATTAAAAATCATATACTTTATATTATTTATGTGAGGCACACAAAAAAAACCTTCTTTAAGAGTAACCAACCTCTTATCATGATCAGTTGGGCCCTGGAAGTTTACACTTGTGGCCACGGGCCATGCTCAACAAAGGATTGATCAATTATTGTATTTTGTTGTTATCTTTTTGTCTTTATTATTGTTTCTTTTCGTTTTTTTCGATAAAAGTTTGAAGTTTTATATATAGAATAGTTTAAGATATTTATATTTGAGTTAACCGCTTAAAATTAATTTTAATTGAGCAAGTAAATGTATTATTACCCCTACCAATTTAGTGATTTTTGCTTTGAAACTTCATTGTTGGTGATCAGTAAGAAAATTTTGAAGACGACAAATCATTGTAGGTTTGAAGAACACCTTTTTGTAGACCAACATTAATAAATCATATTAATATGATAGTAGTTGTGAACAATTAATTAACAAAATAAGTCGAATGTTGATAACACAAAGTCATGATAATTCAGTAGAATTCACGAGTTATCCAATAAGACAGCCAGATTAAATACCATATGTGTTTAAAAAAAATTCAATTTTGGTCATCCACAATATAAATTAATCATCAATTTCAAACTATTTAAAATAATTAGTTTATATAATTTTGAAAAATTTCAAAATATTTTAAAGTAATTTTAGTCATTTCAATAATATTTTAAACCATAAATATATAATTAGTATATTATATAAATATTTGAAAATCAACTCAAAATATTGTTAGTTATTTCATTTCTTTATGTTTAAGAAATTCATTAATTAATCTTGTTTAAAATTTGTTTTGTTTAAGATTTAACCGAATTTAACTAATTAGCTCATTTGGTTATACTCTTTTAAGTTTAATTCCCTATGATTGCAATGAATTAGGCCAGATTCTCACTTTTGAGACAATTTTTGGGCCAAACCCAGAAGCCCATTCCCTCAATTCTCAATGTATTTGGTTTCTCGATTAGTATTTTCTTAGTGCCTTTTTCTTGTAAATTTCTGTGTTGTAAGCATGAGAATGAAGTTCTTGTTGTGTTAGTATTGTATTGTTAATTAAAATACATTGTATAACTAAATTTTATTTTTATTTAACAATGAAAACTTCTATTTTATGCGACAATCGATTTGGTGTGTTCTCATTGTTACTTAATTTTTTTTTGGATCCAATTATATCCTTACATGATATTTCATACTATTTTACGCTTTACCTTTTGTTATCTACTTCTAGTCAAACCTCCTATCCAAAAAATATTTTAGTAAATTTATACTACAATATATACAATCGAACAAAATAATTAAAATGTTATTATCTAATAACAAACAATATAATTTAGCCGAACATTATATCCATCATACCCTACAATACTTTTTCAATATGGAATTAGAAAGATGACTTAATTCACATATTGTCTTCCTTTTCCTTAGTAGTGCCAAGCAAATAAGAAAGAGGTGAAGTATAGCATTCAATATTAGCATTTTGGTATAGTATTCATGATTTTTTATGTGTTCATTACTTTACATAATTCTGTGAAATTTTGGTGGTGCAGTTAATACTCGAGGACTGGAGATCTTCTCTTAAAGTTGGCTTCCAGGGCCATGGTATACAGGTGTTTGGCTATTGACTCTAATTGGAATGGGTCTTTGGGTAGTGAGCTCACTATAATAAAAATAACTTTAAGCAGCATTAAATATTAATACTAATAAAAAGTGCTAAAGTCTTTATCGGCATTTGCTAAGTGTCATTAGCATCGATGTCGCTAAAGGCTTTAGGGACATATACAAAGAGTGACAATTGTCGCTAAAAATACATATTTAGCGGCAATTAAAAATTAAATGCCGCTAATAATCTTTTTTGTTTTAGTGGCTGATGATGAGGAATGGAAGGGAATGTGGCTGCTGGCTTGGTCTCAAATGAGTTTAATTTTGGGTAAATCACATAAACATGTTGTATTATAAAAATATTTACCATTTATGATAACATAAATTTTTCAATTAAATGTAACATTTTTTTTAAAACTAAGAAAATTGTACGGTCTTCGCCTTTCTCAACCCTTTTTCCTCTTCTTGTTTTTATTCTTCGACTTTTTCTTTCTCTTTTTACGCTTCTGCCTCTTTGTCTCTCTCTTCTTTTTTTTCACTCTACTTTTTTCTCTCTTTCTATGACATTGTTTATAAAAAAAAAATTTGAGATAAGTGTCAAAAACACACCTAAACTATACTTTTTTTTTGAGTTTCATACATAAGCAATTACTTTTTAGTTTGAGAAACACACATCTCTCTCTTTTATACCACTCTCATCATCGTATGTGTAATACACTCTCTTTTATTTTAAAGAATTTTCACATCATACTCCACATGGACAAAATATTCAACCTTAACAAAAAATAAATAAATTATTAGTATTAGTTAAAATTAGAAATTAAAAAACAATTATAAAGAAAATAATATTTTCTTTATAAAATAAAATGTAAAATATTTCTCTTACCCCACACCATTTTTTAAAGTTTTTTATTTTGTTTAAATTTCTTTTATAAAAGTATTTAATTTTTTATTTCATCTCCTCCCACTCATCAAATACTAATTTAGATATTATTTTATTTTCTTAAAAATATAATTCTACCATCCCACTTAACCCTCCGCTTTCATTTTTTTCCCAGTATTTAGATATACATATCAAAAATATTTTTACTTGCCGCCAAAAGAGCTTTTATATTTTTTAGTTGTTTATGTTATTTTTGGCACACTAGTAGAATATTTTTCTAAAAATATATGTACGTGCATATCTAACACAAAATAAGAAAAACGTAAAAAAGATTAAAAATTAGGAGCGAAAAATTATTTAGGATGGGATAGATTTTTTTAATAAAATAATATCAATTTCTATCGGGGGAGGGGGAGGTGGGCAGATGAAATATGAAAGTTAGTTTCATCATCGGGAACTTGCATGGAGCCATTGATATACCCCATGAGATTGTATCCGATGAGAAGAGAGTGTAACAAATTGCACTAATATGTGCACTTCCATTCCACAATTAATTCTCTCGTCCTAAAATTAATTCCAGGGAACAAGTTTATCTACAACTAAGTTTTCATTACTAATTATCTAACGAAGGCGGCAATAATCGATACCACCCATCTCCATATTACCCTATTGGATCTACTTAATTTCCTTTCAAAACTAATCACCATTCCTGCACCTACGCATAGTACATGTAACAAGAAAATTTTAAAGAAAAACTCTCACCTTAAGTCGTTGATGGAATTTGGTTTCCTCTAATCGTGTGCGGCTCGGCTCCTCTACAGGTAAGTTTCTTCCTTTTTCAAATTAACAATCTGACTGTTGTTCTTTCCGTGTATAGTCGCCACTCCTATTTTCTCCTCAATTTTCCTTCTTTTCTACGGTTTATTTACTACCATAATTCTTATATAACCAATTATAAAGTGGTGAAAGTGATCCACTATTTATTTTACTATTAATCTCTTTAACCACCAACTAAATGAATTATTAAAATTACCCACTAATTTAATAATCATAATTATGAATAGTCCAAAACACCCATTTAAATCTATAAGAAAGTATTTTCAGACATAAAAAGTTCTAGTGCTCAAAACGACCGAAATTGATCGTTACAAAACGTTTTATTTTGATTCAACAAATTTGAATTTTATGCAGATATATAAACACATAAAATTGAATTGAGGGCTGCCAACGATTTATACAAACAAGAGGTTGACACAGATTTATACAAACGATTGTCAACGAAATTATACAAATCTAAAGAGGAGCCAACGAGTTATATAATCTGACACTCCATAGCAAACATAATGTTTGCTATGGCCCACAATTATACAAACTATAACTATAGCATACAAATTTAATTTTATACTTGCTACATGTGAAAGTTGCTCAAAAATCAATACAAATCGAAAATAATTTATCCTACATTTAAGAGAGAAAGAAACAAATACCAAATTCAAACCTCAACATTAGTGTTCTTACTCGTTTATAGCTGAGGTCAATATACATTTGTCAACTTCTATTTAAAATAATATTTTCTTTGTCCAAAATTGTTTGTCATGGTATAATCATATATGGAAAAATTGTATATAATAGCAAATTAATAACCTAAAATAAATGGAGTAGTTAGGGTTTGATTTAATTGTGCTCCATAGCAAACATTTGCAAAAAATTGCTAGGCGCCTCTTTCCCAAATATCTCGCTCGCCACTCTCCTCCAATCTCTCGCTCGCTTCCTCACTTTTTATACAAACACAAGTGTATAAAAATTGTTTCTAATTGTATAAAGCAGAGAAAATTGTATTTTATTCCCCTCTCTCCCCTCTTCCAGATCTCGCTCGCCACTCTCCCAAATCTCGCTCGCCACCCTCGCCTTTCTTACTTATACAAACAGAAGCGAAATGTATAAATTGCATTTCTGTTTGTATAAAGCGTGAGAAAATTGTATATACACATGCAAATACATATATTTTCGTCCTATACACTTATAATTATACAATAAAAGTACTCCCTTGCCCAGTTTCTTTTGCCTTTCTCTCTTTCTCGTTTATACAATTTTCAAATTGTATCTAATTTCTCTTTCTCGTTTTATACAATTCGATTCAATTGTGTATTCCTTGTCAAGTCTCTTTTATCTTTCTCTCTCTCATTTTATACAAATTCAAATTGTATATAATCGTTCTATACACTTATAATAATACAATTCGTTTTATACACTTCGTTTTTATACAGTTCTTTGCCCAAGTGTCTTTCTTTTTCTTGTTTTATACACTTCGTTTTATACAATTTGCTTCAATTGTATATGTATAACGAATTATACAGTTTCTATGTTTGTTATGGAGCGCAATTATGCAAACTTTGCTATAACATATAAATATAAATTTTTTATTTGCTATATGTGAAAGTTGCCAATCATATATTCTCCTTAACAAAAATTTTAATACGAAAATTTAATATAAGATATAATTTGACTAATATAACTCTATTATATTAAGAATATCAAAATTTTACATAATTTTTCAATTAAATAAAATGAAGTAATTATTAAGTATAGAAATAAAAAAAATAGTCAATTATTTTTTAATTATTCAAATTGATAAGTGTAGTTTTAAAAAAAAAGGTGAACAGAGGGAATATAATATGACAGCAGTCACGTGGACTCCTCAAATTAGAAGAAAATTAATTACTCTTCTAGAGAATCCAATTATTTTGTCAAAAAAAAGAATAAAAAAATCTGTTGGACAGAGTAAAAGTAAACAAAAAGGAAAAGAATACAATTAACGAAATCCCAATAAAATAATTTTTCTTGGAATCTTATGATAATGCCATGGCTTTGAAGCCTGGGAAGTTTTTTAGGAGACATTCATTTGATGGTATCCCAATTTTTTTCCTTTTTTTCTTCAATTTCCTTCATTGGGCATTTTCAAGATTTGATTTTTATTTATTGTAGCATTGAAAACAAGGAAACCCAATTGTGTAAGGAGTGAGAAATCAGAAATGGGGAAGTCAGTGAAGTTTGAAGGTATAAGTGAGGAATTGCAGAAGATAATAGATGCTAATATGGACCAAGTGGGAGCAAGACGCCTTGCTAGGGATGCTTTTAAGGATATTCAGTTGTCAATTGATCATTGTCTCTTTAAGGTACTGCTTAGTTGATTGAAAAGTAAAATGTAAATTTAGATCCCTATTTGATGGTTTTTTAGTAGAAAAAGATTCATTGTCAGCTTTAAAGATTGGATTTTGATTGCTTCTGACTTGATAAACTGGATATAAGAGAATATATATGGTCACACTGCTAGTTTGGGATTGAGGCATAGCAACTTATCAAGAAAAGTTTTTGTGATTGAGGCATATATATTTTACTTGTCAAAATGATGTTTGGTATTGAGATTTAGTTAGTTGATTGAACAGATTGTCTTGTGTTGATGAAAGTAGAAAGTGTATCTTACTTAGGACTAAGAGATTGATTATTGTCAACTTCAAAGGGATTGACATAGTTGTGTGGAGCCTAAGATCTTGCTCTATAGACTGCAATTCTGCTTAAATTTTCGCCTTTTCTTGATACGATTGTATAACACGCATATTACACCGGGATTATATGAAGCATCTATAAATACATCATCTCGAAGAGAAGGGATTTAAGTTGTTCACTATTCACTCAACGTATAAGTTCATGTTTGACGTTTAGATTCAAGGGCATAACAAGACCGACCGTTCACTATTTCTGTCATTAGTTGATTAAAACAGCAGTAAATCTTTTACCTGATTGAAAAAGCAGCTGTGCTACATTTTTTTCCTAATCTAAGGGCAGAAAAATCAAAGTTTTACTAGCTCAAAAAGACCTTTAAGAAAATTGCGTTAACCCAGTTTACTATCCAATGAAAATCAAGCGGTTTCTGTTCTCTTTTCCTCTTTCAATTCTTAAAATAATGAAAGGACACTTGTGGTTGATGTATTCTGAGGAATGGTATCATTTGTGTGATCAAAAATTTGTTCAAGTATGTGCAATCGAGTTATGACAGTTGAGACTTTATAAACACTTCTTCAACTTTCTAATTTTTCTGCGACTGCAGATAGTGCTAATGAGGAACTGAATCCTTATAGAAAGTGTCACGTTTCTTACTTGTTCTTAATCTGATTTAATGATTCTTTATTTGCTTTCACTCAGATGCCACATGCTGGATTGAAGATGAAGGAGGTAAACCTTTTATCTTACATACTCATTTTCCAGTCTTGAAAGTTCAAGTTATTCTGGAAGCATCCTATTTCTTTTCTAAAACAAAACGATCTCATGTGTGATTACTTCTGCATGTACTTTTTCTTTTCATCTTTTCTCTTTGAATTCTTGATGAAGCTAATATGACATCTCATAGTTACTTCAATGCCTTTTCTAGCGCACCAAGATTTTCTCTGTGTGCAACAATATCTTTAACACTTGTAACTTACAAGAACAACATACCCAATGTGATCCTTCAAGTGGGGTATGGGGGAGTGGTGTGTATGCAGCCTTACCCTGCCTTGAGGCTCAAGTAAAGCAATACAAAAGTCAAGTATGTAAGCAATTAATACCTATAACTTATCTTAAGAAAATTGGACCTTGCCATGAAAGAATCTTATAAAATTGTGAATTAGAATATGACAAGATACAATCATCTTTTTTTCTCTAATAGTCAAGAAGGTCTTATTTTCTTAAATTATGGAGGAGCATGCAGTATGAAATTAATTTCAGGACATCAAATGAAACTTGGTCTCCAATCACTTTAATTGTAGTTATAATGTCATGTGAATGAAATATGTATCGCTGTACAAATTTAAAGGGGAATGAAGAGAGTAACTGTGGAAAGATTTGTTTGGTTAAAGAGTTTTACTTTTTTGAAACAAATTGAATGAAAGCGGTAGTTATCTCTACTTTTTAAAAATGAAATGAAGGGGATAATTTGAGAAATATGACTTAATTCACCTGAACTATGCACTATGAATGGATATTGTCTTCCTTTTCCTAGTAGTACCAAGCAAATGAGAATACTCTAAGTATATGGTAATTTATAGCATCCAATATTAGCATTTTGGTATAAATATTGCATTTTGGTATAATATTCATGATTTGTTATGTGTTTTACTTTACATAATTCTATGAAATTTGGTGGCGCAGTCATATGAGGTTAATTCTCGAGGATTAGAGATCTTCTCTAAAAGTTGGCTTCCAGAGACAAGCCCCCCCAAAGCCATGGTATACTTCTGTCATGGTTATGGTGATACATGCACATTTTTTGTTGAAGGTTTGTGGTTGGCAAACACGTATTAAGTCTCAGACTAGTATTTCTTGGGAGATTGTTCCTGAAACTTGTCTTCCTTCTTAGGCATTGCAAGAAAACTAGCATCTTCCGGTTATGGAGTATTTGCCATGGATTATCCTGGATTTGGTCTTTCAGAAGGTCTTCATGGCTATATACCAAGTTTTGACAAGTTAGTTGATGATGTCATTGAGCATTACTCGAAGGCGAAAGGTACAACTTGCCCCAGTCAACTTATTTTTCATCTTTTTCATCTCATGGATTCTTTTTGATAGGTCCTAGACTCTGGTAAAATGTAGAAGCCAGAATTAATTAGTTGAGGAAAAGATATACCAACTTAAGAATAACAAAATTTGATGAATGCAAAAGCTAAGATTTGAACGCATGAAAAGACAATATTTAAATCAAACATTCTCTTGGAAGAGACTATCCTTCTGAGCTAAGCAATGCATGAGCTTAAAGTGTCTTGCTAATGGAGTAAACATTCATCTGTTTGATTGAACTTCTGGTACTTTCTTTCTAAAAAAATGTTGAGTTCAGTTTATTATGGTCATAAATGAATAGTCCATTTTGTCAAGAAGAAAGATTGAGAGAGTGAACTATTTGAAAAATGCATGTTGTGATTTTGTTCCTTGTAGAATGAAACAAAGGCCTCAAAGTTTGATGGTCTATGTAACTGTGCGACAAACTAAAAGATCATACCCTATTACAGTTCCAAATCAAATTTGAAATCACAAATTCATTATTTATTCATGACTTGGAGCATAACTCACGGTGCTAAGTTACGTCATACTTCTTCATTTTTGTCAAGCAATGTTGATGACTAGGTCATTAAATGATGAACAGCAGAGCCCCGGTGTGTTCCTTCCACATTCTAAAACGTTTAGGTATGAAGAAGTCTGTCATGTACACCAATTAAACACCCTCCCTTGTTATTCTATATTTCTGCTCCTACTTTGACACTAGGTATGTAATTAATGAGTAAATTTGAATATATACTTGGAAATAAGAGGGCCCAAATTGGACAGTGGTGAAGCCAAGGTGACAGAAGGGGTTCAACTGAATCCCCTTGGCCAAAAAATTGTACTATATATGCAGCTATATAAAAAGTCTTCTTTATGTGCATATATATAAATTGTTGATCCCATAGACACAAGAGAGCATTTCTTTAGATCTCCTTAAGGAAAGCAAGAATTGTATTGAGAAAACCTAGATCGGAGTTTAAATAAACACTACGGGAACAGAGGAAGAACTTGTTTGGCAGTTGAATGAAGCCAAATTAGTGTCAGTCATTCGAGTTGATCTTCTAAGTATTAGCAGGGGCTTTGAACATTGGGCATGCTGACAATGTTGGAACTGATCACTATTGGTCAAGTCCCATTATGATGTGCCATCTCCTAAGGCAATCGGATAGTGTAATAGAATAGATTCATCTTTCATACCAGAGAAGTTAGATTTTTAGGCATACCATATGCAGTGTGTTGCTCATTTTTGGAGATGGGGGAAGTATAACACAGATGTTGTCCTACATTGGACAAAACATAAAAACTTAGGCTGTATTAACCAAGTTTATAAATCTGATGTCTCCGTGAATGTATTATACCTAATATACGTCTGGACAAGAGGTCTCAAAATCAAGTAGTGGAAAATAACCTAATTACATCTTATCCTTCTTGACACACTACTGAAAAAGCAATTGACAGTTAAACGCTGGCTGCAGAAAATCCAGAGATATGCAACCTACCAAGCTTCCTATTTGGGCAATCAATGGGTGGAGCAGTAGCTCTGAAGGTGCACATGAAGCAACCTGATGCATGGAACGGCGCTGTTCTTGTCGCACCAATGTGCAAAGTAGGCTTCTGGAGACTATTCTCAATTCTAATTGATGTTATCGTCTTAATTAGATCGATAGTTTTGAGTGATGAGTGGTATTGTTGTACAGATTGCAGATGACATGGTACCACCATGGTTAGTTACACAAATTCTAGTGGGCATAGCAAAATTTCTTCCAAAGCAAAAGCTAGTTCCGCAGCAGGATCTAGCAGAGTTAGCATTCAGAGATGTGAAGAAGAGAGAACAGGTATGTGTTCTTTCTATTCTGTAACAGCTCTTTGACATATGTCAATTTTAGGACGGAAAGAGTACATGATATTAGAGGTTAGTAGCACAAGAGTCGTTTAAAAAATTATAGTCGTCATTAGCTCTCTCACCTGAAAAAAGGAAAGGCTTCCGATAGGAAATTTTTGATTATTGAACATAATAATTACAATCACAGGCTTCAACATGTTTATATCTCGTGGGATTTCATGTTATAATGTACTCTCTACTGTTTTCTTCTGCATGCAGGCTGCATATAATGTCATTGCTTACAAGCACAGACCCCGTCTACAAACTGCAGTGGAGTTACTGAATACCACCCAAGAATTAGAGAAACAACTCGATAAGGTGTCATGTGTTTTCATTTTCTGTTTATCGTAGTATTGATTATCATCATATTTACTGTTTATTAGTGATTGGACCTTGTGTCTTTGCATGCCAGTAAGACTATGATTGGAATCTTGAAACTCAATTGTCCTTGCTGCATATCTTTGTTGGTGTTGCTAACTGTTTCTGGTGATTATACCTGCCACTAGTTTTGACTTTGTAATTCATTCAAGATGGTTCATCTTTTTCTGCTCTTGTAGTTAAGAAAGAGTTTAAGCTCATTTAGCTTGACAAATATAATATAGAAAAGGCAACCTTTTCTTAGTCTAGACTTCAAATGTACCTTATTCTTTGATAGACAAGATATCTAAACAACGACTAACAGTTTTACAATTTTGTAGGTCTATCTGCCATTGCTAATATTACATGGAGAGAATGACAGAGTGACTGATCCATCCATCAGCAAAGCATTGTACGAGAAGGCAAGTAGTTCGGACAAGAAACTGATCCTTTACAAGGATGCTTATCATTCTTTGCTCGAGGGTGAACCGGATGAGATGATACTTCGAGTTCTTGGTGACATAATTTCTTGGTTGGATGAGCATACTTCCCAGTAATTACTTCTCCAATTTTTATTTTTTCAGTTTGTTTCTGCCCATTTTTTCATGGATTAGGAAGGCCAAGGGATAGGAGCTGAAGTAAGAAACTAAGATTTAGCCTGATGTCCTTCCTGCCCCTCTATTTTATTTATTTTTCAACTTATTATTTTGTAAAGAAAAAATATTGAAGATATGAATGTTCTATATGAAATAAAAAGCAATGCTTTTTTATATCTGTTGTTTGAAAATTTTTGCTTCAGAAGTGTGTAAAAATCTTGAGTTCGAAAACAACAAAAAAAAAAGTGAATAAGTAGGGCGTGAACGAAAAGAAAGTGAACTAATTATAAGTGTACGTGGTCAATTAAGTAATATACAAATTATTAAGCCAAAAGATTTATGATTAGCAAATATCTAGTTTTTCTTTTGACTATAATTAAATGCAAGTGTGCAAAATGATTTTGAATATTGCATTTCTAACTAGCAATTGCAATAAATAAATTAAATAAAAGTAAATAACAATGATTCAAATTTACTTGGTTTTTATTTGAGCCAAGTGGATATTGTATTTGAGCTCGAAGTCTACTCAACTTAACAAGACCTATTTGAAATTTTTTAAAGCAAGACTTCAACATCCTTTAACAATATAATTTTCAACACAACTCCAAATCACTTGAAATTTTTAACATAGTTTTAAAAAACATTAGGAAACAAAAATACGAATCAAAGCAGATTTTCACAATTTTGGGATTGATTTCTATTATTTTTTTACATTCTTTAAATATGGGTGAATCTTTTACAAATGAATATAAAATTTTGGCTTTTTAACAAAAAAATAAAAAATATTGAGGTAATCTCGTGAAGAATTGAAGAAGTAGGAATTTTGAAAGTTTTTGATGTTATGCATGTATCCATGGTGTTTTTGAGTAAAAAGAGTACATTTGATCTAAATTTTCAAGTGAAAAGTGTTAAGTTATTTGGCATTAAGGTAAAAAGTGATTTGCAAAAACAAAATAAAAAAGTAATTGCATGGATGAGTCTTTTTTCAAACGATAATAGCACAGACGAGTCAAACTTGAATGGATGGCATAAATTAGTCTTTTCTCAAAATTCAGTGACATATTTGAGCATTTTCTCTTCTATCAATTATTTGAGAAATTTCAGGCTCCGCTTAGACTATGAATTCATGTAAAGTATCTTCTCCTTTAGAATCCGAGTGATTCACGAGGTTAATAATATCATTATGATTTTTCAAACCTCTAACCACCTATCACAATTGATAATCTAACTAAACCATTAAACGAGAATAGATTTAATCAATTATGGAAGCATCAAACTTTATCTTCTCGTTCCTGAATCAAACAAGATAAATTAGGTATATATTCATCATAGATACAAATCAGTCCTAGTTTTCAAATCTTGCTTCTTGTATTCAAGTCCTATCTCTCAATTCTTCTCTAGAGTTCAAGAAAACACAATAAATATATTTTAATGACAGATCAAGTATTAAATTAATAAAATAAAAACACAAGAATAAATTTAATGATAATTAATTTTTTATCTAAAGTTTAAATACTAAACAATCATTTATAGCTATAATCCTAAAAATATTATATGTTCATGTGCGCAAAAGGTGTAAAGTAGCACCAAGGAGTAAGTGCTTAAACAACTTTCCGTCCAAATAGAGGTGTGTGGTCGGATTTGGCAAATTCTCAACTAACATCACAAAATGCAATATATTATTAACATTATTAGTCACCTCATCATTTCTTTATTTGCACCAAACTTTGAGTTGCTTCTAAAGCTAAAAATAAATTATACTTTTTGTTGCTTCTATTCTTCTCATTATTGTTGCAACTTCAATAACAATAAAGTATGTACTTCTCTTCTTCTTCCCATGTTTCACTCAAGGTATGCTCTTTCTTTCTTTCTGCTTCTATGTCTTGCTCTCTGTTTCTGTTTTTTTTTTCTAGCTCTGATATGTTTTTTGCCTCTCAAAATGGCCTTTACAGTCATCCACTGTTTCTTGCTGGGTATTGATATTTAGTTGAGTTGTTTGATCAGTTTATAAGCTTGAACGAACGCCCTCATGATCCTTTAGGAAGATATTGTTAGCCCACAAGTTAGGGGTTATTCCCAATGAAAAATAGTACGTACATATTTTGATTGAATCGATGAGAAAAGAAAAAGTAGTGATCTTTTAGTATAGAAAAATTAGGAAGTTTCCCTCCAACGCTTGTGTTTCTAGTAATGACGTGGGAATAGCCTCTTTTCAAAATACAAGAAGTGTGTACAGTGTATATATGCCCACTCTTTCCCTCTGCTGGCACTAGCAGAAGTCCTTTTTGCATAGGGTAAGCTCTTAGGTTCATTATTGAGTTACAGGCAACCAGAAATGGGAATTAACGCTAACTTCTTCGTTGGAAGAGATGTTGTGGGCAAAGGCCACAAAGCTAGAAGGGCATTTTGTCATCTAAACCAACGTGCACACGCAATGATGTGAAATCCAATATCTTCGTCTACAATTACTTGTCGTAACACATTTCTACTCTAAGACTTTCTCTCAACATATCTATAAGCAGGGAGTCCGCATTCACTATTAAGCCTACATAGATGTGGAGATTATTGAAGATTGAGGCACTAGCTAAATGAAGGTGTTTTAGATCAATGTGAGGTCTAGCACACCTTTCGGAATAGGACTACAAATAAATAAGGTTTTGCAATGCATTGAACCTGAACAAGTTGGAGGCTACAACGAAATTCAACTGCTTTTCAGACAGTAAATTTTGTTTACCAGTCTAAAATTTCATTTACTGAAACTAACCATTACTTGTTGCAGATGAATTGCTGGGCACTGGCTTTGGCGTCAAAAGTCCCTCTGAATACCAGGAGAAACCAGACTGCCTCTCCTGCTCTTAGACAAATGAAGTCTGACCTTTTAAGTCAACGTATTGGTGGATTTGGAACCAATCTTAGCAGTGGAGGGAGTTCTCTGGGAGGATCAAGAATCATTACTCAACTAAATCTTCAAAGAACTCTTTCGTTAAGAAAAAGTCCTATGGTGTCTGCTTGCTGTAAATTATTTTCTTACAAACCCCATTCTTTGTAATAAATTATCTCTTGTTTTAAATGTTCATGACAAAGTAGTTTAAGATGTGTGTTTGATTGAGTTATTGCTGCAGTTGAGAAGTATTGTCTTATTCATTGCCCTTTTTTTGTTTATTTGGAGAATAAGATTATTTTTAAAGCTAATCTTCTGTACAGTTTAGCTTCTGGGTTTTGGCAGACTTTTATGCCAACTACTGACATTGGTCAAGCTTTTAGTTGAGTTTCTATGTTCTTTTGTAGGGGTGCCAAGTTCAGAAGTTGCATCTACTGCTTTCACAGTGGGAACAGCAGCAGTTCTTCCGTTTTATACCGTCATGGTTGTGGCTCCTAAAGCTGAACTTGTAAGGTTTTTTAAGTACTGTCAATCTGAACTTCTTAAGCGATTTCTTTTCCAGTGTACTGAAGATTAAACTTCCACTCATATTATGAATTCAAAAGATTTTTCTAAATTAAACACTTACCAGCTTCAGACAAAGTAGAACGGTTGGGGCACAACTTCAGTCCTTGTCTTATGTATATGAAAGTCATTGCTTTATTTCAATGAGAAGTTGTAACTGAACATAATTTCAAATGCAGACCAGAAAAGCAATGAAAAGCAGCATACCCTACATTGTGCTTGGACTTCTGTACGCATATCTATTATACCTCTCCTGGACACCAGATACAATTCGGCTGATGTTTGCTAGTAAATACTGGCTCCCAGAGGTCTGTGCTCAACTACATAATAATTTGTCAAAACTGCATAATTGGGATCTTAACACTTCCTTTCATTCAGCTGTCTGGTATAGCGAAGATGTTCTCCAATGAAGTGACGTTAGCTTCTGCATGGATTCATCTGTTGGCCATTGATCTTTTTGCTGCAAGGTCAATCTCTAGGCATCTTATCTTTGTTGGCCTATGCCCCTTCACTTTTTTTTTTTTTTTGTGTATAACATGAGGAGGATGCCATAGTTAGACATCTCACTTGGAGTATTTCACTTGAAACAGGCAGGTTTATCATGATGGATTGCAGAATGATATCGAAACCCGCCATTCTGTGTCTCTGTGCTTGCTGTTTTGCCCTGTTGGAATTCTTACTCACTGCATCACCAAAGCTCTAACTAGTAGCCCAGAAAAGAAACAGCATAGGACTCATTAACCGATGTTTTGGGCCTTCTTATGTTATCCGTAAATGATCAGCCAGCGTGTGACTTATCAGCAAAGTGTAAAGGTTTTCAGTCAATGAATACATAAGCTATTTCAATAACTTTGTTTCTAAGATGGATGAATGTACAAGATTTCTTCCTTTAGTTCCACTCCAAACTTCTGATTTACTGCATCCTTAACTAAGCGTATGAGCTCAAGCATGTCTTGAGAAGTTGCAGAACCACAATTTATGAAAAAGTTGGCATGCTTGTTTGAGACCATGGCTCCACCAACTCTCAACCCTTTCAACCCACTTTTCTCTATCAATTCTGCAGCAGAAACACCAATAGAAGATGGATTTCGGAAAACTGAACCAGCACTTCTCTGCCCCAAAGGTTGTGTCCTCCATCTTCTGCAAAGAAACCATCTTTTATTGTGGTTGAAAACTGACATTCAAAATAAGAACATCACATTAGAAACAATTACCTAGCCAAGTATTCTTGCTGCATTTCTCGTGCAGTTTTAGAGAACTTTAGCCGGAATGTAACTGCAGTAATGGATGCCAAGTCTTTCATTTCCTGAAATGGTGATAATCTATAGCCAAAATTTAACTCTCTTCTATTCAGCGCCCTGGATTCGCCTTCATTTGTGATGATCTCTATGCTATCAATAGCAGCAGCTGTTTCCTTTCATAATCAATGTCAATAAGAAAATTAGTAGAAAAAGAAGGATGCATTCTCAGTGTCATATTTGAAAATCAATGTAATCTCACAAGAGCGACGTGTGAAGTTAGAGAGGTTGTTTCCGAAACACCTTTCAGCTCAAGGACATCAAATCAAAATAATCATTAACGCGGAAATGTGACAATGAAGAAAACATGACAACTAATTGGAAAAGTAATACACACATACAGAAAAAGATCAAGAACAACAATGGTATAAAGAGACTTAAAATCTCACATCTATTGTAAGCTTTTTTTCTTTTTAAATGTTAATTTACCTGCCCATTTGCTCCTGCATTCATGTAAGCAGCTCCACCAACAGTCCCAGGAACACCAGCAGCAAATTCAAGCCCAGAAAACCCTTCATTTGCAGACATAACTCCAAAGCGATTAAATGGGTATCCACTTCCGACCCGGTATACTCCAGATTCTATCTTCTCCAACAACTCAATTCGATTGAGAATTACGCAGCCATTAAAACCCATATCATCAAACAAACAATTCGAGCCTTTACCCAAGATCATAAATCTCATGGATTGCTCATTACAGTACCTGCATTGTATAATTAGGACAGATTTTAAGAACTACGAGTCAATCAATCGATTATGATTCGATCTCCCAAAGTTGAGGGATAAAGAAACGAACCTGACAGCCGAAACAAGTTGGGTTTGGTTAAAGGCTTGAACGAAGTAATTACAAGGGCCTCCAATTCCCCATGTGGTAAGATCACTGAGTAGCTTCTTCTTGCGAATAAACTGTAACCCAGTTGAGTTTTGAGCTGGTTCTTGCTTGTTGAAGCTGCTGCTGCTGCTGCTCTGAACATGAAAAGAATGTAACTTTCTTGATGGTTGTAGAGGGAGCTGATAGCTTCCCATATGTGACGCCATTGGAGAGGCTTTATTTGTGAATTTTCCAGTTTGGGGTTTTCATGTCTCTTTCTGATGAGCAATGATGGCAGATTAAAGGGTTCTGCTGAAGTGGTGGGGTCGTGGGGATGCAATGTTATGGCAAACTGGTCTTAAAAATGCTATTATTTATATGGGATAAGGGCACAAGCTACCCAAAATCTCAATGACACGTCTAAACTTAACTAGGATTTTACTACACTATGTACTCATTTTTGTGCTCTCATTATATAGCACCTTACGAGACTGCACAGTTATCAGGCGTGGAGCAACTGACTTATTACTTTTTCCCTTTATGTTTACCATAACTTTGTGGAGCACCTGACTTATATATTCTTTTATGTCCAGCTCAAGGCAGAAAGACAACAAGGAAAAAGTCCCTTATCCTTGGAACTACAGTACCTGTTGCTGCAACAATTCTGATAATGGTCGCGCTATTTTTCACGTGGATAATTCGGATTTCCCCCCTAGAATGAGACATCAAAAAATCACATACTGTGAGCTTCTCCAAGCAACAGAAAATATTAGTCAGTCCAATCTAGTAGGACGTGGAAGTACTGGTACAGTCTACCAAGGTACATTTTCTGGTGATGCTGTCTTTGCAATCAAAGTTTTCGATATGCAATCGATTCAGAATGTCAAATTTTGAGCAATGTAAGACACAGAAACTTGGTCAAGATAGTGTCAGACTTGCTCAAATGTGGATTTTACAGTGATTCTGCTGGAGTACATGCCTAACAGAAGACTCAATATAATGATCGATGTAGCACTAGCCATGAAGTATCTTCATCATATGATTAATTGATTATACAACGCCCATTGTGCACTGTGATATGAAGCCAGGTAACGTGCTTCTTGATCAGGATCTTACTGCTCATGTTGCAGATTTTGGAATTGCAAAAATGTTGGCTGAAGAAGGAAACATTGCTCAAACCAAGACTCTCGGAACTATCGGCTATATTGCTTCAGGTATGATAATTTCTTGAATTGCTGTTGTCCTATGCTTATTACTTCTTCCCTTTAGGTTTACCATAACTTTGTTTTTTATCCCCACTGTAATACACTCTCCGTTTCAATTTGTTTGTCTTACTTTCTTTTATAATTTGTTTCAGAGCGAATATTTTTTTTCTTTTTTTGGTAATACTTAAATTCTAAGTTTCCAGGGGACAGTTTTTAAGCCCACAAGATTTAAATATCTTTGTTACAAACAAATTGAAATGGAGTGAGTAATTGTTTTCTATAGAAGATTTACATAATCAAAGAAACCTACTTTTATGATATAGTTGAATGGCAACATTTTGACTTAAAAAGGCTATAGGGAAGTTGGATTATTGATTATTTTACTTCTTTTTCTTCTTTGACTTGAAAGATAATAGGGATATCTTATATGATTCTTTGAACATTTAAAAAGCAAAATTGATAGTTACATTTAAGCAATCTGAAAATTAAAAATTAAAGAAACCATTTTTTGGTGATTGAGGCACAATTGTGAATAAGAAGAAGTTCTTAAGAAGTGATAAAAAAATATAAATAAGAAATAAAAATAATATCAAAACATGTTTGGTGTGGCAAAACAAGTTGTCAATAAACAGAACTTGTTGCGTTTATAGTTGAGATCCATATTCTGATTAAATTAATACTACATGACAGCAGCACGTAAGCTCATCAAATTAGAGAGCTGTAAAGAATATTAGATTACTATTGTAGAGAATCCAATTATTTTATCAAAAATAAATAAAATCTGCTGGACAGTGGAAAAGTAAACAGAAAGGAAAAGAATACAATTAAATAAATTTTCTTGAAATCCTATAATAATGTCATGGCTGTGAACTTTGAAGCCCAGCAAGTTTTCCAGGAGGCATTCATTTGGTGGTATTCTCAAGATTTGATTTTTATTTGTTGTAGCATTGAAAATAAGGACACCCAATTGTGTAAGGAGTGAAGAAAGCAGCAATGGGGAAGTCAGTGAAGTTTGAAGGTATAAGTGAGGAATTGCAGAAGATAATAGATGCTAATATGGACAAAGTGGAAGCAAGGCGTCTCGCTAGGGATGCTTTTAAGGATATTCAATTGTCAATTGATTATTGTCTCTTTAAGGTACTGCTTAGTCGATTGGAGAATTAACCAAGATATTCGTTCATCCAACTGATTTAGCTAAAAATAGATGTTATACTATGTGTATAATCTATGTATACGGACTAGAAAAGTAAACGGTAAATTTGTCTGATTATTTGTGTGGAAATCCCTATTTGATGTTTTTAGTTGAAAAAGACTCATTGTCAGATTCAAAGATTGGATTTTGATTGCTTCTGACTTAATGGACTGGATATAATAAGAGAATTCATATGGTTACACCGCTAGTTTGGGATTGAGGCATAGCACTTATCAAAGCTTTTGTGATTGTGGATACTTGTCAAAATGATGTTTGGGATTGAGATTTAGTTAATTGATTGATTAGTTGACTGAACAGATTGTCTTCTGTTGATGCAAGTAGAAATGGTTCCTTACTTAGAACTAAGAGATTGATTATTGCCAACTTCAAAGGGATTGACATAGTTGCATGGAACCTAAAATCTTGCTCTATAGACTGCAATCCCGCTTAAATTTCCCCCCTTTTCTTGATAGAATTGTATAACTTGCACATTACACCGAGATTATATGAAGCATCTACAAATAGATCATTTCGAAGAGAAGGGATTTAAGTTGTTCACTATTCATTCAAACCGTAAGTTCATGTTTGACCTTTATATTCAAGGGCATAACAAGACTGACCGTTCCCTTTTTCTGTCATTAGTCCATTAAAACATCAGTAATACATCTTACTTATTGACAGCAGCAGTACTTCAATTTTCCTAATCTAAGGGCAGAAAAATCAAAGTTTTACTAACTCAAAAACACCTTTATGTAAATTGCCTTAGTCCAGTTTACTATCCAATTGAAATCAAGTGGTTGCAATTGATCTCTTTCCTCTTTCAATTCTTAAAATAATGAAAGACACTTGTGGTTGATGTATTTTGAGGAATGGTATCATTTGTGTGATTAAAAATTTGTTTACGTATGTGCAATCGAGTTATGACAGTTGAGACTTTATAAACACTTCTTCGACTTTCTAATTTTTCTGCGACTGCAGATAGTGGTCATGAGGAACTGAATCCTTTTAGAAAGTGTCATGTTACTTACCTGTTCTTAATTTGATTTAATGATTCTTTATTTGCTTTCACGCAGATGCCACATGCTGGATTGAAGATGAAGGAGGTACACTTTTTTTCTTACATCCTCATTTTCCACTCTTGAAAATTCAAATTATTCTTGAAGCATCCTATTTCTTTTCAACAACAAAATGATCTCTTGTGTACTTTCTTGCCGAGTGAGATTATGAACTTGCCTTCTTTTCTTCTTTTTTCTTTGAATTCTAGATGAAGTTAATATGACATCTCATAGTTACTGCAATGCCTTTTCTAGTGCAGCAAGATTATTTTCTATGTGTGCAACGATATCTTTAACACTTGTAACTTACAACAACATACCCAATTTGATCCTATAAGTGGGGTATGGGGGAGTGGTGCGTATGCAGCCTTACCCTGCCTTGAGAAGGTATAGGGGTTGTCTCGATAGACCCTCGGCTCAAGCAATTAATACCTATAACTTTATATTAAGAAAATTGGACCTTGACATGAAAGAATCTTATAAAATTGTGAAGTAAAATATGACAAAATACAGTCATCTTTTTTCTCATATAGTTAAGAAGGTTTCATTTTTTAAGATTATGGAGGACCATGCAGTATGTAATTAATTTCAGGACATCAAACGAAACTTGGTTTCCAATCAGTTTAAATTTAGTTATTCTGTCATGTGAATGAAATATGTATTGGTATACAAATTTAAAGGGGAAAGAAGAGAGTAACTCTTGAAAGATCTGTTTTGTTAAAGAGTTCTAATTTTTTTGAAACAAATTGAATGAAGGCGGTAGTTATCTCAACTTTTTCAAAATGAAATGAAGGGTATAGTTTGAGAAATATGACAAAATTCACCTGAACTATGCACTATGACTGGATATAGTTTTCCTTTTCCTAGTAGTACCAACCAAATGAGAAGAGTCTAAGTATATGGTAATTTATAGCATCCAATATTAGCATTTTGGTATAATATTCATGATTTGTTATGTGGTTTACTTTACATAATTCTGTGAAATTTGGTTGTGCAGTCATATGAGGTTAATTCTCGAGGACTGGAGATCTTCTCGAAAAGTTGGCTTCCAGAGACAAGCCCCCCCAAAGCCATGGTATACTTCTGTCATGGTTATGGTGATACATGCACATTTTTTGTTGAAGGTTTGTGGTTGGCAAACACGTAATAAGTCTCAGACTAGTATTTCTTGTGAAATTCTTCCTGAAACTTGTCTTCCTTCTTAGGCATTGCAAGAAAACTAGCATCTTCCGGTTATGGAGTATTTGCAATGGATTATCCTGGATCTGGTCTTTCAGAAGGTCTTCATGGCTACATACCAAGTTTTGACAAGTTAGTTGATGATGTCATTGAGCATTACTCGAAGGCGAAAGGTACAACTTGCCCCAGTGAACTTATTTATCATCTTTTTCATCTCATGGATTCTTTTGATAGGTCCGAAACTCTGGTAAAATGTGGAAGCCAGAATTAATTAGTTGAGGAAAAGACATACCAACTAAAGAATAAAAAAATCTTATGAATTCACAAGCTAAGATTTGGAGGCATGAAAAGCAAAAGACTATATTTAAATCAAACATTCAGTTGGAAGAGACTATCCTATTGAGCTAAACATGCATGAGCTTAAAGTTTCTTAAGATCATATCCTGTTACTGTTTCAAAGCACATCTGAACTCACAGATTCATTATTTATTCAGAACTTGGAGTATAACTCACGGTGCTTAGTTCCCTCATCCTTCTTCATTTTTGTCAAGCAATGTTGATGACGAGGGCATTAAATGATGGACAGCAGAGTCCCCATGTGTTCCTTCCATTATCTATTGAATTTAGGGTATGAAGAAATCTATCATGTACACCAATTAAGCACCCCTCCCTTGTTATTCTATATTTCTTCTCCTACTTTGACACTAGGTATGTAGTTAATGAGTAAGTTTGAAAATATACTTAGAAATAAGAGGGCCTAAATAGGACAGTGGCGAAGCCACTCCCCTTAGCCAAAAACTTGTACTATATATGCAGCTATATGAAAAGTCATCTTTATGTGAATATTTATATATAAATTGTTGAATCCCCTAGACACAAGAGAGCATTTCTCTATGTCTCCTTAAGGAAAGACAGAATTATATTGAGAACCTAGAAAAAAGTTTAAGTAAACACTATGGAAACAGAGGAAGAACTTGTTTGGCAGTTGAATGAAACCAAATTAGTGTAAGTCATTCGAGTTGATATTCTAGTATCAGAAGGGGCTTGGAACATTGGGCATGTTGACAATGTTGGAACTCGGTCACTATTGGTCAAGTCCCATTATGATGTGCCATTTCCTAAGGCAATCAGACAGTGAAATAGAATAGATTCATCTTTCATACCAGAGAAGTTAGACTTTTAGGTATGTCACATTGAGGGTGTTGCTCATGGGGGAATTACAACACAAATGCTGTCCTACATTGAACAAAACCATAAAAACTTAGGCTGTATTAACCAAGTTCTTAAATCTGATGTCTCCGTGAATGTATTATATCTAATACAACTCTCTCCAGCCAAATGACATCTCATATATGTCTGGGAAGAGGTCCCAAAAATCAAGTAGTGCAAAATAATCTAATTACATCTTATTCTTCTTGAGACACTACTGAAAAAGCAATTGACAGTTAAATGCTGAATGCTGGATGCAGAAAATCCAGCGATGCGTAACCTACCAAGCTTCCTATTTGGACAATCAATGGGTGGAGCAGTAGCTCTAAAGGTGCACATGAAGCAACCTGATGCATGGAACGGCGCTGTTCTTCTCGCACCAATGTGCAAAGTAAGTTTCTGGAGATTATTCTCAATTTTAATTGATGATCGTCTTAATTAGATCCATAGTTTTGAGTGATGAATGATATTGTTGTACAGATTGCAGATGACGTGCTACCACCATGGTTACTAAGACAAATTCTTGTGGGCATAGCAAAATTACTCCCTAAGCAAAAATTAGTTCCGCAGAAGGACCTAACAGAGTTAGCATGCAGAGATGCGAAGAAGAGAGAACAGGTATGTGGTCTTTCTATTCTGTAACAGCTCTCAGACATGTGTCGATTTAATTAGGATGGAAAGAGTGATAAATACATGATATTAGAGGTTAGTAGAGCAAGAATCGTTTAGAAATTTATTGGTGCCATTAGCTCTCTCTCACCTGAAAAAAGGTTTTCGCATAAAGGCATGTTAAAAGGCTTCCAATAGGAAATACTTGATTTATTGAACATAATAATTGCAATCACAGACTTCAACATGTTTATATCTCGTGGGATTTCATGTTATAATGTACTCTCTACTGTTTTCTTCTGCATGCAGGCTGCATATAATGTCATTGCTTACAAGCACAAACCCCGTCTACAAACTGCAGTGGAGTTACTGAATACCACCCAAGAATTAGAGAAACAACTCGATAAGGTGTCGTGTGTTTCATTTTCTGTTTGTCCTAGTATAGATTATCATCATATTTACTATTTATTAGTGATTGGAGCCTGTGCCTTTGCATGCCAGTAAGTCTATGATTGGAAACTTGAACTCTATCGTCCTCGCTGCATATCTTTGTCATGTTGCTAACTGCTTCTGGTCATTATACCTGTCACTAGTTTTGACTTTGTAATTCCATCAAGATGATACGTCTTTATGCTTGTGATGTTTGATGTTTGTTTAACTTGGTTTTTTCCTGCTTCATGAAAGCATTAACCAAACTGTCAGCACTCCAGGGTGATATACTTCTCTCTAACTATGATATCTAAACAATAACTAACAGCTTTACGATTTTGTAGGTCTATCTGCCATTGCTAATAATGCATGGAGAGAATGATAGAGTGACTGATCCATCCATCAGCAAAGCATTGTACGATAAGGCAAGTAGTTCGGACAAAAAACTGATCCTTTGTAAGGATGCTTATCATTCTTTGCTCGTGGGTGAGCCGGATGAGATGATACTTCAAAATTTTGGTCTCATAATTTCTTGGTTGGATGAGCATACATCCTAGTCTCCAATTTCTTGGTTGGATGAGCATAAAAAATATTTTTTAAATATATTTTCCTATTTTTTATTATTCAATTACTCATTTTGGGGATTTATAGAAAAAAATTATTGAAATTTTTGAATTTAAGGTTAATATATATATTTGTGAATTTTTAGCGTAAATTTTATATATATTTTTACATATTTTTCCTATTTTTTATTAATAAATTACTCATTTTCGATATTTGCCGAAAAAAATATAAATTTTAAAAATTATTGAAATTGTTGAATTTCAGATTTTATATATTTATTTGTGAATTTTTGGCGTTAATTTTATTTTTTTTATATTTTTTGTTAATCAATTACTCATTTTCGAAATTTATCAAAAAAATATTTTGAAAAAATTATTGAAACTGTTGAATTTAAGGTTACCATATTTATTTGTAAATTATTGGCGTTAATTTTATATATTTTTCATATTTTTTTATTAATCAATTACTCATTTTTGAAATATACCCAAAAAAATAAAAATTTAAACAAAACTGTTGAAAACGGGTCGGGTAGTTTATTAAAAAGGGGGTTGATTTGAGAGTCGAATTAGGTGTGTATATGGGTCCGATTTTTTTAGCGACATAATTGATCCTATCCATTTTCATATAAATGTCATGTGATAAGGTCAAAATGACATAGAAATTCCATGTGACATTTAAAAAAATGAAAAAATGAAAAATGAGTTGGATATGTTCAGCAGACCAACTAATGTTGATAAGGGTATATCGAGACATTTTCTAATAGTTTAGGGGCATATTTGATCCTTTTCCCTATATTTTAATTGACAGGATACTAGGTTGCCATCACCCGATTTCTCGAGTGATGTGGCACCTACTATACCTAAAGTCGTCAAATGGGCTATGTCCGTTGGTTTGGTTTGGCCTAACTCGGGTTTTTAGGGTTGGACTAAGATTTTTGGAGCTCATTTAAGAAAAGGGTTTTTTAGCCCGACCTGAATAAGTCTGCTGATTTGTGGGGCATGAGAAATATTGGTAGGGTCAACCTATGGGCCAGTGAATATTTATTAAAAAGTATAATATGATATCAAAATTTAAAATTAAAGAGAGTCCAAACTCAAAATACAATTAAGTTAATATTTCTATCTAGATATTTATACTTGAAAAAATTACTTGAAGGAATGCCTTTTAATCAATAATTACTGATTTTAGCGATACCTTTTTTTTTTACTACCATGTATAGCAATACTATGTTAAATCTGCAATGTGTATTAAAAATAAATTAAGTATGCAATATATATGTATTATAACTATTTTTAAAAATATTTATGTTTGTTTGGTAAGAAGTTGACACATTGTATTATAAGTGTATTAAAATGTGAGATAAATGTATTATCCATAAAAAAACTTGTATTATATGTGAATAATAAATTGTTTTTGTAATGTGAATTAAAAGTGTATTGTAAATGTACTAAAAGTGATAAAGTGGAAAAAAAAATGTTATTGCTATTAATGATAAATATTTATTATTCATAGTATATTTATGTAAGCTTCCCTTTATACTTTTACTTGAAAAAAAACTAATAAAGATTGTAAAGATAATTCTATTTGTGGATTTGATTAACAAGTAGTAACATTAACATTATGTAATATGGTTTTGTCGATATTTATGATAATATTTTAAATTTATAATTTATAATTTAATTAAATAATTATAAAAAAAAATAGTGAATTGGACCGACCGTTTTCTGGCCCACACCAAAAATGGGGTAGCCCAGCCTGACCCATAAAATGTCAAAGCTTGTATGGATTAGCCCGAATGAGGTGTGCTAGCCCATATTGATAGCTCTAACTATAGCCCACCAGTAGGTAAGTCAATTCGTAACCCAAAACGTCAAGTAATGAGCATAATTCAAACAAGTCGGAAACAAACCAAACTAAATGTATTCAGAACTCCTTCCCAGAACCTAGAAGTCACTAGTAGATAGATAGTTATACAATAAAGAGTACAAGTCCCAAAAGTAAAGCACAACAAAGCGTGTCTCAAAAACAACAAGACTAGCTAAAATAAAAGAAATAGATAGGACAAACCCAAAACGCCAAGTGCTCACCCTCGTCTCCTAGTCACAACTACAAAAAAAGGTTGTGCTGGTAACTGAAATTGGGATCTGCATCTCGAAATAGATGTAGAGTGTATCATGAATACCAAAACAACAAGTACTCAATAGGCATCAAAGGTCGACTGAGCAAAAAGGATTAAAAAAATAAGAAATTATAGAATCTAGACACAAAGAGGCCAAAATGGATATGAAAAGAAGCACAAGAGCATACCTGAAATAAACTAAGTACAACTAAACTAAACCTAACTAGATACTCATAAATCCACAAGGTACACTCATGCGCAAGTTTAAATAAAACCTGAATGGGCCCTCATAAGCCCGACAGGTACACATAATAGCTTAATTTACAGAGAAAGAAGAAAATCGAGATCCAAATGCAAAGTAACCAAGATAACCCATCAGACTCTGCCCAACCAGCAGTGCATTCCCAGCCCAACAAGAAAAAGCGACCCCAAGGGCACCCTACCAAACAGTCCACTCTCAGCGCAGCTAAAAAAGGGGACTCGTGGGTGAGGTAGATATCACGAGTCGTCTTACCATGTAGTCAGCTCCCAGCCTAGCTAGAAAGAGTGACCTAGGGCACACCCAACCATCAGCACACTCCCAGCCCACCTAAAAAGAGAGGCCCAGAGGCCATCGCCGAAATCACTGAGTCCACCCAGCCAGCGATACGCTCCCAGCCTAGCTAGATAGAACGACCTTAAAAGGTGATGGTACCTCCAATAGGATCCAATCTAATAACAATCACCTGAAGAGATCACAGAAAAGGCTTCACGCTTATACTATCTCAATCACACACCTCTAGTGATGCACCGAACCTTGAGAACATGTCAGGACCCAAAATTAAAAGGAGAAAATACAGAATTGCAACAAGTAGCAATAACGCCTATTCTGAGTCTCAAACTATCATATTCGAGTCTGCTAATCTAGTGTACAAAAAACTATGTCATTCGAACGATGTAGGTAAAAAATCAAGACTATCTAGCCCACACGAGTAATAATTCTAGGGCAACACTAGCCTAGCCTAAACAAAGGACATCATGCTCATAGTTAAGGATAGAAAAAGCATACAATAACATTTAGCACATAAGTATGCAATTATACTAACCCGGCTAACATGGTACTAAGCCCAAAATATGGCTAATGGATCCTAACGCAAGGTATCTAATCAAAGTAAGGTAAGAACCAGGTAGTCGCCCATATTTACTCCAATCCAGATGCTTTTACAATTAGGATCAATCTAATAAAAAGAAAGTCATAGTTTACCTATAAGTCGATTATGCTCTCCAAATCACTTTGCCGAAGCTTTTCCTTCGAGAACAACCTTCGAATGTTGTCACGATATCAATTAAAGGATCAGAACATTAATACAGTCAATTAGACACCAAAATCACAAACGGAGACGGGTCAATTTTGGAGTCAAAACAGAAATCGTGGAACCCGAAACAAACTTTTCAAATTTGACTCCGCCAAGAGATCCAAAATAGTACCCCGAACTTGTGTTCCAAATAAAAAACAATTTGGTGCTCAAAACGCAGAAAAAACCCAACATGCAAGAAAAGTCACACTTTAATCAACTTAGAAAGGAAACATGTAGCAAGCTAAACTCGGAATTTACAATAATCGAAAGGTGCTCAACACCTCCTTGAACACTCCACGACGTAGCCTCAATAATTTTCGACACGTAGTACTTTGAATCACCCAAACCCGAGCTAAAATGAGCAAGATATTACCAATTAAAGAAAGCCAAAAAAAAGAACTCGAAAAAAGCTACAACAGTCTGGTTAATCACAAATTTAACCTCGAACGATGTGCACCCGACAACTCTCGATCAATCTGCAACGAAGACACCAAAAAAATGAAGCAATTTCGCACTACGAGTCACCTAATTCGGTTGAGAGAAGAGGATGATATGAGCTTTTATAGTTTTGCAAAGGGTGCTGATTTTTTTGCATTATAAACCAGATTTTAGCCTTTTTTCGAAAACTTAAAAACTCCGGCGGGGTGCTTCGAACTCATTCGGAACCCGTGCATGCAAATGAGATATGCAATCATACCAAATTTGATATGTGGGACTCAGTGGTGCAGTCAAAATTTCCATACGAGGTCACCTTGACAAAAAGTGAGTCTCACACCTATCCGCCATTTTAAGTCAAAAATCACAAACTCGAAAAAATCTCAGAATCCTCGGGACAAGAAAGAAGGGTTAATCTAGACCAAATTTGACATTCCGAAGCTAACCGCGCTGATGAAATTCTCATCCGAGCGGTTTTACTCAGAATGTTGACTAAAGTCAAACTTAAACTTAAACTTTAAAATTAAAATGCCTAACCGCGCCGACTCAAACTGAAAATTTTGGGAGTCATGCTGACTATGCTACTAGCCTAAAATGACCCTTCCAGAATTGATGGGATCGTCAAGATTGGATTCAGATGTCATCTTAATGACCATTTCATAAGCTCCAAAAATACTAAAACTCGCACAATAACCAAACGATCGACCAGATGACCTAACTTTCAGTCTCAACAAGTCATACATGACTTGGGATTACAACAGGAACACTCTAAACGACACACAAAAGGCAATTCACATAAATGACCAGGAGGGTCATTACATAGGCGGTGGAGGAGCCACATTATCATTATGGGTTCATCCTAACCCCTTTTGTTGGAAATTTATATTGTTTTTACATGATTAGAATAAATTTTTAGGTATAGATTAGATGTCAAACCCTCTTCGACTACTTTGTGTCTATTTTTTTTAGATTTTGAATCCCCTTACTGAAAATTCTGATTCCGCCACTGTATATAGGTATCCGAATAACCTCTCTTTGTAAAGAAATAAATCTTCTCCATCTTTGTTATGACTGATGCTATTGGTTTAGACTTTGATCTTCATCTTCAATTATTATTAAATACAATTTATAATTAACTTGTTATAATAGTTACACCACTTATACGTTATTATGTATTAATAATTTAGCGATAAATTCTTCTTTCTTTAGGTCATTTTTTGAAAATAATGAAAGTAAAAAATGATATAAATATAAAAAATCGTGTCACAGATCAATAACATAATAAGTTTGATACCAAAAAAATATCAACAACTAGATAGATTTCAATATCTACAATAAAAAATTTGATCATGATAAAGAAAATGAAAATCAAAGTGAAACATAAACGCTTGAAAATAACATCTATTAGAAAGTACTATGTATATCATATCACATATTTACACCTAATAATATAACTGATGAGCTCATTTTATACTATGCATATAACTAAATTATATGGATACACTTTTCAAGTTTAGATGACATTGAATAATCAACTCAATTTTATTTATTTTTTTGCCATTCTTTAAATTGAGCATGTAAGTCTTTTCACATAACATTTTATATTTATCATTATACGCATATTTTAATATTATCTTTATATATATAGTGGGAAGATTTTATTTTCAAAATTCAATTATGAAAATGTCTTTCACTTATTTTTTAATTAAAATCATTTAAAATAAATCAATAATCACAATGAAAATAGAAAAAACACATGATTAGATGTTACAATTTATCATTTTCTACTTCTTAATGACTTTAATTGTTAATTATTATTATATTAGATAATTGTTCCATCAAATAAACCCAAAAACCGCTAATGTTTTCAATTTAACAAAACTCAACAGTTGAAGTCATCACAACTTATGAACCAAGACGTGCACACTTTGGCATGATTTTAAAAATTCGATCGAGTGACGACCCAAAGAAATGAATATTCATTAATTCCTTTACAAAAATAAAATCAATATTAAGAATTTTTATAGTTGTTAATTGATTTCCTAATTGACTTTGCTTTCAATTGTTAAACAAAATTCAGTGTCGAGAATCATTGGCAAGCAGAAAAAAAGAAAAAGGGTAATTTGAAGTCCAAATTTTGGTTGTAATTTTACTTTCTTTTCTGTTTGGTCTTTCTTGAATTTTCTGTTCTTAAAAAAAGTGATATGACACTTTTCTATGTTCTAAAAAATTATTTTATCTTTTTTCTCATTGTAAAATGAATTGAAATGTGAAGTAAGAATTTTTTATTTTTATTTTTGAATAAGGATAAACATTCTTTTCTTAACATGGATAAAAACTTTTTCATTTTCTTGAATAAGAATTTAATGATTTTATTTAATTTGTTTGAAATTTAATCATCAAACTTGAGGAGACATGCATGCCTACATATTTGGTTATTTGGTTAATGTGAGAATTAGGTTTAAGTAGTTCCTCCAGATTTAATAGTATTTTTTTAATCTAATTCCCTATTCATTTGATATCTTAATATTGTATGTTGTTTTATAATCATAACTTCCAACTGTTCAGTTTGAAATTTTAAGATATCTTTTGATATTTCTGTGCTTTTATCTATATAAATTCATATATTTTTTTGTTTTACGAGATCTCGTCAAGATTATCCTTTGTCATTATATTATCAAAGTAGTGAAGTACTTATATTATTGCTAATAATATATTTTCATATATACTTAATCGTTGTAATTGATCTATAAAAAATTACATGGATCACATGTGCAACGCACATATTTAGAAACTAACTGGTACATATATACTAATTCACACCAGACATATAACACTTATTAGAGATATGTTTGATTATCTATATTGTCATAAAAAAAATTATTACCAATGAAATTCGGATAAAGACAATATTAAGAAATAACAGATATTTTTACAGGCCATAGAAGGTGGAAATTATAACTGAATTTGCTTGTTGCTGCATCAATCCTGTTTCTCAAATTTTGAATGAGATTGAGTGAAAAGCTTGGTTAATTCAGCTCTTATCTTGTTTAGCTGCACCACAACCTCTCTCATGTTTATCCTTTCCTCTGGCAACTATTTCAAACACAGGAATGCAACATTTATTATCAAAACCTTTGATTTGGCTTTGGTTTTCATCAATTGTATCTCAGTGCACAATGGGCACTGTATAATCATGATGAAGATACTCCATGGCTAGTGCAACATCGATCATTATATTGAGTCTTTCAACCAGGCTCAAGCAATTTTCATCAGAGTATAATCTTTTGTCTAATGCAGTGAAATCCAAATTTGAACAAGTCGACACTATCTTGACCAAGTTTCTGTTGTCTTACATTGCTCAAAATTTCACATTCTGAATCAAAATATCTTAAACCCCGTTGCCAAACTTTGATTGCAAAGACAGCACTACCAGAAAATGCACCTTGGTAGACTGTACTGGAACTTCCACTTCCTACTAGCTTGGACTGACTGAAATTTTCTGTAGCTTGGAGAAGCTTATAATAAGTGATTCTCCGATGTGAAATTCTAGGAGGGTAATCCGATTCATTGTTTCCAATCACATGTTTTTTTCTTGACCAAATCATCCATGTGAAAAACAACGCGACCAATATCAGAAATGTTACAGCAACAGGTACTGTTGTTCTAAGGATAACGGACTTTTTCCTTGTTGTCTTTCTGCCTTGAGCTGGACATAAAGGAATATATAAGTCAGGTGCTCCACAAAGTCTTGGATTTCCCATCAAGAACCGGTAACTGACATTTGCAAATACCCCTTTCTTTGGAAATTCTCCTTGCAAGTTGTTAAAAGAAAGATTGAGATTTGGGAATCACGCCTGATAGAGCATTCGTAGACAAATCCAGAGCCTCAAGAACTATTAGATTGCTAAATGTGTCCGGTATGGGACCTTGGAATGCATTTCTTGAAACTAGATATGAAAGGAAACCCATGGAATTGGGTATTTCACCAAAAAAACCTATTGAAAGAGAGGTCCATGATGTTCATTGCTTTCAGAGTTCCCACATCTGAATGGAAGAAACCATGCAGCAGGTTTCGCGATAAGTTCAGACTATCAAACTTTACTAATCTCCAGAAACTTGAAGGTAACTTTGAGCTGAAATTGTTGGCAGCAATTGACATTACTCTTAATTCAGTCAGATTTCCGATACACGAGGGTACTTCTCCTGACCGTCTGTTTTATCCCAAATGCAGTAGACCTAATCTTCCTATGCTGCACAGTTCAGCTGGAAATGTCCCTTCCAGTAAGATACAGCCTTTCCAGGTTTCGCAGGTCAATAAACGAGGGGGGAAAATAGCCGACAATGTTATTACTTGCTAATCCCAGGAAAATCAGGCCACTTAAGTTTCCAATGTTTGTTGGCATACTGCCACTAATTCCAGTTTGCTGCATCAAGGACCCTGATATTGCTTGATAAATTTCCTATTGATTCCGGAAAAATTCCATTCAAGGGATTAGATTGAAGAATCAGGTACACCAGATTCCTGCTGGTTACCAATGAATTCAAGAAGTCAAGTCGTGTGGCTCCGGGCTTGTTTTCCAACAGATTATTTTGCAGATTTAGAGTTATAAGGTCCACCAGGTTACCTAACATCATGGGAATCGGACCGGTAAAACTGTTGTTTGCAACTTCAAGATTTTCAATCTTTGAAGCATTGCATATTGCAGAGGGTAGATCTCCACTGAATCGGTCTGAAAGGAAAATCTCCTGCAAGTTAGGTAGCCAAGTGCCAAGATCATATGAAAGATGTCCATTTAAGTAAATATGTCTGGCTTTGAGGATTTGAAGCGACGAAATATTGAATAAGCTTGATGGAATGGCACCAGAAATTCGATTGTATTCGAAACTCAAACCAGGCCAGTTCATGCAACTTACCAAACTCACTTGGAATATTTCCTTGCAGATCATTTTCAGTGAAAGAAGAGATGAGTGATCTTCGATGCATTCCCCCTGATCCTGTTGCTGTCCAGAAAAAGATGTTCAAGGATAGGAAGAGAATCACCCAAATCACTTTAAAGTTCCCGTATGGAAAGATCTACAATTTGCAATCTTGAAATATTGAATATTGAAGCAGGTATCGATCCAGTGAAGTGATTGCACGAAAGGAAAGGAGCCTCAAATTGGTAAGATCACCAATTTCATCAGGTATTTCACCTTCCAAATAATTTTCATGCAGATAAAAATATTCCAGGTTTTGATAAGTTTCCTAATAAAGATGGAATCTTTCCTGTCAGATTATTGTCGTTGAGACGCAAAATTCTAAGTTGACTTAAAAGGCCAAGTTCTTGAGGTATACTTCCTTTGATCATGTTATCTGATAAATGAAGTTGTTGCAGTAAACGACAACGGCTTATATTCAGAGGAATGGTTCCATCAAGAGAATTCCCAGTCACATTAACAAGTTTCAGCTGTTGCAAGAAGGCTAATTCACTTGGCAAATTGCCATTCAAGTCATTGCTACTAAGGTCAAGAAGAGCAAGTTGAGTCAAGTTAGCAATTTCTGAAGAAACTCTGCCTTGAATGTCCAGATTAGGAAGTTGCAAAGCTACAACTCTCTGGCGCAAGCATGAAACTCCATACCAGCTGCAGTAGTGTGTGTCTGAGCTCCAATTTGTGGACAAAATGTTGTGAGGTTCCAATCGGAAGTTCGATTTAAATGCCATCAAAGCAAAATAGTCACTGATGAAGTTTGTATGTTTAGCTAAACAAAGTGAATAAAAGAAGAACAAAAGTGATAGAAATTCAATCAGAATGTTCATGATTAGTGATTTGGGACTCTTACTCTCACAAAGTGAAGTGTTTAGTAATAGAAATTGTTGTGATCAATCTGTAACATACTAGGGTAGTGGTGGTTGGAAGAATTTAATTCCGTTTTACATTGGACTTACTCCACCACAAAAGTTAAAAGGCTTATGAAGTTAGAATTATTCAAACTTTCCTACCAGGGGCAGATCCACGTGCTGTCCAGGGTGTTCACCCGAACACCCTCGATAAAAAAATACAAGGTGAATTTTTTGAAATTGTATTGATATATATATTTTGAACATCCTAATCACCAATGGATGAGACAGCTCGGTGGTAGCTGAGCTCAAAGTTATTCGCGACGTCCAAGGATTGAATCCCTAGATTGGTGTTTTATTTTTTACATTTTTTTGGTTTCAGTTTTTCTTTTTCCAATTAGATGTTTATACTTTTATTTTCCGAACCTCCTCAACGAAAATCCTAAGTCCGCCACTGTTACTTGTGGAAAGGCATATCAATATATTTACCAACAAATTGAAAAAATAAAAATTCAAGGAAAGGTTACATGAAGTTTATAGATACATAACCAAAGCTTGTGGTGGAGTGATAAGTATCCGTTTATCCTTAATTAGAGAATTGTCAAATCTAAATAAAATCAGACACTAGGTGAGAAATTAAAAAAAATAGCTTTTGAAATTTTTGTGCTTGTTTTGTCCAGTTGGAATATTGGCACGTCGAAAACTTGTTTAATTTATTTTTTTAAAAAAAAATTGGTGAATATAATCTGCATACTTCACACACAAATAGGCATTTCAATTTTTTTTTAAAATTGGTGAAATAAATGACTTGACATGGAGTCTAAAATAAAAAAAAAATTCAAAATTTGTGTTGTTAGACATGCCATAATTTTTGAAAATTAACATTTGTGTTAATTCAGAACAAATTAAAACGAAAATTACGCTATAAGAAATTCAATTTTGTGTAGGGTATATTATATCATGGAGAAAAGAGGTAAATGGATTCGAAAATCAAAGATTTGACCTGTTAACTACTTCTTGACTATGACTCTGATTTAGATTGAATTAACTATATTCAAGCTGAGAGATTCTGAAAAGTTCAAACAAATACAACCGTTGCAAAAAAAAAAATGTCACAATACATAAATATACCCTTTAATTTGGTTTTAAATTACATTTATGCCCTTCAACTTTGGATATTCACAAGTAGACACTTAAACTTGTATAAAGTTGAAAAAAAAGACACACATGTCCTACATGTCATTTTTTATCCTACGTGGTATCCTACATGTATTTTGCCGTGTAGAACTTATGTGTTTATTTATTTAAAAGTTGGATAGTTAAAGTATCTGTTTGTGCATTATGAAAATTGGTGGTCAAAATAAAAATTTGAAGTCAAGTTTAAAGTCTAATATATGGAGTACGGAGCCTAAAGGGTACAAAATATTAACAAAAATTCCAAAATGGTATATAAAATTTTATATTAACCAAAACGGTAAAATCGCTGCATCAACAACGATTTACTCCACCGAAAAAAGTAAAATCGCTGCAGAGGCAGCAATTTTGCAAAATGTGATTTTTTTTTTTTAAAAAAATGAAATCGCTACCTAGACAGCGATTTTAAATTTTTTTTTAAAAAAAATCGCTGCCTAGGCAGCGATTTATAATTTATAATTTTTTTAAATAAGGAAAATCGCTGCCTAGGCAGCATATTTTTTTTTGAAATGCGAAAGTCGCTGCCCAGGCAGCGACTTTTATTAAAAAAAAAAAAATTAAATGTGCAAGTCGCTGCCCAGGCAGCGACTTTTATTAAAAAAAAAAATTTAAAATTTTTTAATTTTTTTTAATTTTTTTTCTTAAAAAAAATGGAAACAATATGGAAATTTTAAAAAAAAAATAATTAAAGCAGCAATTTTATAAAATAAAAAAAAATTATAATATTTTTTTATAAAATCGCTGCTTTAAATTTTATTTTTTTTAAAAAAATATTTTCGAAAAATCGCAGCGATTTCCATATTTAAAAAAATTATAAATTCGCTGAGCGATTTGCATATTTTTTTAAAAAAATATTTTGTAAAATTTTATAAATTTTTAAAAAAAAAATTAAAAAAATCTTAAAAATTTAAAAAATTATAAAAGTCGCTGCCTGGGCAGCGACTTTCACATTTCAATTATTTTTTTTAAATCGCTGCCTAGGCAGCGATTTAACTTTTTTTTAAAAAAAATAAAATTAAGATCGCTACCTAGGTAGCGATTTCATTTTTTTTAAAAAAAAAAATCACATTTTGCAAAATCGCTGCCTCTACAGCGATTTTGCTTTTTCCGGTGGAGTAAATCGCTGTTGATGCAGCAATTTTGCCGTTTTGGTTAATATAAAATTTTATATACCGTTTTGAAATTTTTGTTAATATTTTGTACCTTTAGGCTCTGAACTCTTAATATATGTATTATGCCTAAAAAAAATTCAAATGGACAATAGTTGACAGCACACAAGATTACTGTATTGTCTGCTCCAATCAGTTATCACTCTTTTTCTTTTGTTGAGAATTATACCTGTGCTCTTTTTGTTTTGGATTAAAAGCATTTGCAAGTATCTTACAAAACCTTAAATCCTAAACCCTATACTAATTCCACCTATTGCACTTAGATTGTGAAACACTGAACTGGTACAATGAGGCAACTATAACAAGTCATATTTATTTGTATACCTGATTTACAGAAATGGCTAATATTACAAGGTTGGATCAGCCGATTGTCGTATAGAGAAAAATTAATGAACAATTTTTATGTACTAGAATACGTATACAACCCTCACTCCTCGAAAAACCTGCTGTTTATTCCTGTTCTATATAATTGCAAACCAGAAGACGTCGAAACAGTAATGTTGGTGTTTGCAGGTGCAAAAAGGACATCACCTTCATGGATAATCTCGTCTGATGATGAGGTTAATGTTCCCTCTCCCTCCACGACCATAAAAATGGATGGACCGGGAATAGCAGGAAATTCAGTAGTTGACTGTTCGGGAAGAATACAGCGATCAACTTCAAATTCATCAAAAGGAGGAATGTACCTCATAACATGAGGATTTACTGCAGTGCCCTGCAGAATTTCAGGAAAACCCTGCAACAAGAACAGATGTAATTTAGATATAAACAGAAACCCGTTATCATGTTAATTGCACTTCAAGGGAATCTTGCCAAATATTAGCCTCTGCCTGCACAGCCCAACAAAACTACTGTGCATTTTTCTTCTCCTTTTTTACGGTGGTAGTTCGGACCAGTTTACGTTCTGATGATTGTTGAACAAGTTCCAGGAGCATTACTAGTTTAGGAATGTACACATCAATTAAACAGACAAGTAACTTAAAATACTTTTGATGGAAATTTGACCGTTGAAAGAAGCTCAAATTTGACAATCATAATCATAAATGTCTGGACAATTCTTTGTCAATAACTTGATGTCAGAATAATGCAACTCTTTCCTAGTCTATTCAACGTCCAATTTTTTGAAGCACATATCAAGGTTGCAGTTATATTCAGACTCCAATCATGAAATTTAGTTTTGAAGAAGGGAAAAGGTTCACATTCGTCTTTGTACCATTCGAAATAGTTCAATATGCCTTCATTTTCACTTCTGGTCCATTCATACCCTTGTCATTAACAAATCGTCTCATATTTGCCCTTGCCAGTTACCATTAGGGAGCTCCAGGTGTAAAATGGGCGTGGAGATGTGTCCAAATATTTTTGAGTAAAAAGATCCAATTTTACACTTGAACTTTTGATTATGGATTTTTTTTTAAAAAATAATCAGGTTGGAGCTCCGTTAGGTGTCAAGGGCAAAAGAGAACTTTCCTGACGGCATGGATAATGTTAGACCAAAAGTCTAATCGAGGGCAAACTTGATCAATTTCAAATAGTACAGGGACAAATTTGACCATTCTTTTTGAAGAATAACCCTAATGGTGTCTATAACAGTACCTGTCTGTAAGTGAGCATTGAGCATAGTGTTTTAACATCTCGGTGTTTTGGAGTTAGGCCAGCGCGTACCACGTTGTCTGATGTTGCCATGCATTCAATACAATCACCATATAAATAAGCATGAGGTTCATTTGCTCCTAAATATAAGGCTTCACCAGGATTGAGTTTCACATAATTTAACAAGAATGCAGCCAAGACACCAATATCAGCTGGATACTGCTTCTCAAGTCTAAGCACCACTTGTTCTTTCTCTGTCAGCTCCCTTGCCTACAACATTAAGGATGAAATACCATAAATAAATGACAATGACCAAGATAGATTTAAGTGCAGTTCACCCCCATCACACTTCACTTTCCTGAATTCGACATCGGTTTCTAGACATTTCATTTCATACATAGTGAAAAAGAAATCAAAGGAAAACCAAATCATCAAGTAGGAATAATATAATAAGCAATTCAGACACCATTACACCAACAAGATTATCTCCTCAATGTAATTGAACAAGAATACGACTAGATGTAATTTATTGGTTACCTAAATTCAAATTTCAGCTAGCCTTTTTCACAGTTGCTGTGGGAACAAAGGAGTGGTTCTCTTTGTTTGGTGCATTAAAGAGGGCAAAAATAGCTCAGATGTTATTTTTTTTATGAACTAGATCAGATGTTGTATTAAAAATACATAATTCACATATTCAAAGAATCAAAGTAATGTTATCTTTATACCACCACCGGTATCCCATCCATTCAAATCTATTACAAAACTGATAAAATGAACATCCCAAAGATTGGAACATAACTAAAGCCAGCTCATAAAGGTCAATTCATCATAGTCGATTCTAACTCAACTCTTGGGAAAATGTTTTTTTTTCTACTTTTTTGCTTTTGTTTCTCGATCTTCCTTTTTATTAGAGTATAATAATTTTAAGCTGTTTCTATACTCTACTTTTAGCCTCATCCACTCCTTTCTTCCTTGATCATGTTTCTTCGCAAAGATATAAGGAAAGAACTCTTAATCTTCACCACAGAGGAAGTCTCAGCTTTGATATCTTTTCTACTCCTGTTTATCTTTTCCTTCTTTTTGGTGCTTAATCCCCATTTCATTCTATAGAAATTTGGTTTATACATCATGTAGGTTCCTGAAAATGCATTACTAGAGATGCTCATGTCGTTGAATCATGAATCGATATTTTAATTTGGCATCCAATTTCCTGAAAGCATCAATTGAAAGGAGAAGTGCCCTTTTGAGAGAAAATACACTAGTTAGGGATGAACTAAAAAATCTGCTAAGATGGAAATTGAACTGATAGATAATATAATTTTGATGATACTCTCAAACTCACTTCTTTCAGAACCAAACTCTTTATGCAAGTATCCGTGTGTTTAGATATGAGTAGGAAAAAGGAGTTTTTAGATGAAAAAATGTTTACCAAGACAATGAAGAGCATAGTTTACCAAAATCATAAAGAATTACTCCATATGAACACATATCCACCATGCTTTAGTACAAGAAGGAGACTTACAACAAGTACTCGGATAAACTAACACATTTTAACTTCTATCTGATCAAGGACTACTTTGACTTTACCTGATTTTTAACGTGTAGGCGACTAATCAGCTTGGCTATCACTTCAGCAAACACATCCTTGTTTGCTGACATCAGCTCAGTAAATACTGATTGTAGGACTAATTTACTTTTTTGCTTCCCATCATCCTCGTTCAATTCCAATACCTGCTCTGTGTGAGCTGTACCGACCAATTCGACAATCTCAGGCACAGTTTGAACAATCAACTTAAGCTCCTACAAAAATTGCACAAGTAAATGTTAAATCACATTGAACTCCAAGTTCACTTTTCATCTCAGGCTAAGAGGCACATTTTCGAGTGAATCAACCACCTAAATATCTTACACCATTCTTCTGCACGCATTGTTATGTTTACACTATGATAAGCTTGAGATCCAGGATAAGCTCCTTTAGGCTTTCCGTCTAACAAAATATGGATGGCAAAACCTAAAGCGGATGTGAATATGCCAGTTTTTAAACACAAGAACAAGCAGTAAGGTTCAAGTAGCTTCTAAAATCCTTTTCCAGATATTATATATTCTTTTTCCTTCTGTTTGTTGGAGGAGAACACTATAAGCTCTCGTAATTATTGTTCAAAAGAGAAAAAAACAGCAAATATAACAAACAAAAACAGAATTTCCAGCTAAACAACTCCACTAACTCCCTTTGTACTTCAAATCAGACAAGTCTACGAACATATTAGCAACCAGACCAGGTAGGCTATTTATCTACCACAACGAAGCACCTCTATGCAACCCAATTATTACATTAATCGACCAAAACAAGTAGCTTAACTCTATTTTAAGGGGATTGTAAATTTATGGGCACCTCAAATGTGCTGGATTACGAAGCATAACATAATTCAAAAAACACTAACTAGACCTAAGAAACCACATAGATGTTTGAGTACCTCGAGACTAATAAATCCGCACAATGCCTCAAATTCCGTCAACGCCAATGCCATCTCCGGTTTGTGATTGTCATCCTTATAAACATCCGGAAGCTCACTATGCAGACGAGAGGCTAAATCCTTGTCTGGATGGGCCTGTATGGACAAAGCTTTTGCAACAGATAGTACCTAAAAACTCCATACATGTTAGAATCTCATCAAAATCATACTAACAGCCAAGTATAAACAGCTTTAACTCGCTCAAAATGCATCAAGTTAAATAAAAACAAATTTAACTGTCCCATTATATGATATTACATACTCATGTAATTTCTCTTGCCCGTCTCCTAAACACCATTACTCAAACTTTTTTTTCAAATGATTTTAAATATATATAAATTTCTTCTTCTATTTTTTTTATAAAAATAAAATAAGAAGAAATCTATGTTTGACCTGAAACAGAAATTATAAAATTTGTATCTTTAGCTATTTAGGCACGAGTATAATGCTATCAAAGAGCATAATTAAAAATCAGAACTCTAGAAGAAATTAGCTTTGCCGACATTTCAAACTCCCTCAAAAAAAGTAAAATTTAGTGCAATTTTTTACCTTGAAGAGAAAAGGAAGGTTGGTACCCCATTTCTTCACAACCTTCTCTCCAAGAACATTAGGGTTGTTTTGAATCCAATTCTTCAATGTTAACTTGTGTCTATCTCCTTTACCATTAACCAACCCATTCTCAGTTCCTTCCACAACATAGGAAGGCCCAGAATCGTGAGTACCCATCCAAAATTCGGCATAAGGCTTCTCTTGGTCAACATAGTTACCACTATTGCAAGCATACAACCGCGCTACACGAGATTCCTTCCCGGGTGGTCCCCAATCGTAATTCTTCACGCAACCCATCAACCTCACCAGCCTCCCTCTCCCTTCCGTCACCGACAACAAGTCAGTCTCCATAAAACAGATTCAAGTTTAAAAAAAAAAAAAAAAAAAAAGCTCTCGTGTTTTTTTCCTCTGCAAAAGTTTTAGTAGTCTTTGTTTATGCTACAGAGCAAGGAACGGGAAACAGTAGCTTCAGTTCAAACAAAGATGATGAAGATTTGCAGAAGAAGAAGAAGATTGACAGGGTACAGAGGAGCACATGAATGTTGGTGTTGTACCATTCAAGAAAAATTAGTGAGGATTTACAAGTTTTGGTGTTTTTTTCTTTATCACACGCAAAGCAGCGGTTTCAAATTTAATTAAGGGAAAACATTTTCCTGCCAACTTTAAATATTTCTTCCTTTCCTATCTATAGGGATGGGCGGTATGAAATATATCGAATTATAATATTATATTAAATTTTTTAATATTATAATTTTAATATTATAATATATGAATCATCGTTGGTATCGAATTTAGACTAGTATGATAATAATATAGTAATTTTGAAAATTGAACATAAATATTAAACGATAGCAAAATTTTGAAAACCGTAACACGCAATATCATACCCGTTCCTATATATGACACACTTGTTTTTGAGTTAATGCCAAAAAAAAATCTACTTATTACGCATAATTAATATTTTACCTTTATTAATTTTATTTATTTAAGTTTATTTATTTAAGAAAAAATATACTTTTATTTTTTTTAAATATAGTTGTCCAGTTAAACTATATACAGAAATAATTAGTACTATTAGTTACTGATTTGTTTTAGTTTATTTCTTATTCTTTCAAGTTATTTTTGAAAAAAAAATATATATTTTTTAATAGTTATTTAATTTGAACTTTTTGGATAATAGGTTTACATTACATTTAAAAATTTATATTAAATTAAAATCAAATAAATAAATTGACTGGAAAAATTTGTCAACATGAAAATAATCAATATTAGTACGCACTCGAAGATTAGATTTGGTCAACTTAAAAATAGTTAATACAAATTTTACTATGCAATAGGTTGGAAAAAATGTGGTATAGTGATTTCCATAGACCGGCTTAATTTATATTTTTTGACAAATTATTTCCACCATTTGAAGTTTGAACCATTCATAGAGTAGACATAAAAATGGTTATAGATTTAAAAAAAAAAAAACTACTCTAATTAATTTGGAATTAATGTTACCTAGTGTTAAAATTTGGTAATTATTGTACAGACCATCTAAAGATGGTAGAGTATATATTACATGTTTTAATTATGATAAAGTATATATTTAGATATCTAAATATTTTATTTCTTTTTGTTTTTTAACTTTTTATGTATAAATAGAATTACAATTTTTTATATTTAAGCATTGATACAATAATCATTTTTAAATATTTTTATATTTATTTTATCTCGCTTTATAATATCTAAATAGTTAATTAATTATGTGATAGGAATTTAATTTTAAGCATACATATGAAGAAAAATCAATTGATTAAAGATATAAGGGATGTGTATCCTTGTTTGAAGAATATGTGAACATGAGATTAATAAATGAGATTATATAAGATAAAGTTGAATTGGTCCCTCGTGACGAATAAAATAATGAAAGTGATATTAAAATGAATAGGGCATGTGAATAAAAGAAGTGTCAATGCAGTGATAAGAAGATGTGAGAAATTGAATAAAATAAGTTTTAAAAAGATATGAAGAGGTTGACAGAAGAAAAATATCTTCAGCTTATTATTAGGAACATAATTTATTAAAAAAAATCGAAAGTAAAGATAAAATAATAATAGATAGCTCGTGCACATTGTAATATTAGTTAGCATATGCTTATATGCATAGCGTTATTCGTTATGTTTACTTTGTTTTTTTGGTATTGTATTTTTTCTATCGTACTTAATTCAATATATTTTATATCAAGGTAATAGAATTAGAAATATATTTGAGTTTTTTATTAAAAATTGATGTAACAATACTGGATTTTATTTATCTCTCCACTATTTAATAGTGTATTTTAAAGATATATGTGCTTAAATAGATATCATAAATAAAATTTTCTATAGCTCACAAAAATAAATATACAAATAATATTTTTATATATTCTATCCTGACTTAAAAATCTGGTAAGGTAGAGATTGTTGATAAGTTTAAAGTAGGGGCAGGAAGAAGAGTACATAAATATGGAATTGCTGAAGAGTTACGCAGTTTTGTTTAAGATTCTGAGTCGGTGGGTTGTGTGGTCATCATCACATGCACATCCACAATAACACAATTTTGGACCTTTACGTATTTATGTAAAATAATAATATCTAACTTCAACTATAGTTTCTTCTTTTTGTACTTTTCTATTATTATTATTATTATTATTATTATTATTATTATTATTATTTTCATGATATATAAACTATTGGTTGAAAATCTATTGGTTTGATCTCATTCTAATATAATAAAATTGAATGTTAAATACTAAATTACTTAGTTTTATCTAGTTTTTTTAGTTCATTTTAATTAGCTTTTTTTTCTATTTAAGATTATAAAATTAATAAATATTTTCATATTTTCTAAATATAATATTACAACGTAAGATCAAATTAAAATTAAACAAGTAAATTAAAATACGAAGGAAAAAAAAGGTTGAGTGAGCGTCTTAAACGATAGTTTAGTTGATTTGCTCATGGTTATTTACTAAAATATTTTCTCCATGTTGAATTCTTAAGTAGAGTAATATTTACTCATAAAAACATGCATAAAGTAGTATTTTATTCAATCCATATCTACACATATAAAAAATGAGCAGATTGAATTATTACCCGTTTTCAACCCGCCGAAATTCAACTCAATCCATCCATTTGCCACTACTTATTCTTTGTTTTGCTTACAATATTATGATGCAATTTTAAATCCTAGCGTTGCATGTTTATGTTGTGAGCATAGAATAAAAAACAAATCCCCAATGCGTTACGTTAATTGAATGGACAAGTATTCATTCATTTCAATTAAAACTTAAGAGTTTTAACTTTGTATTTATTATTTTTAAAGAAAAATTCATCACAAATTTAAATTAATCAGGTTTAAAGTATAAATTTATTTTTTTAAAAAAATAAAAATTAACTGTGTCACGCTTCAAATCTTTTATGTTAGTCTAGAAGATATCTAGATTTGGGGCCCAAAAAAAAAAGAATACGAGTTGGCAAGCTGGCGTGAACTTTTATAATTGGAAGAATATATGCTAAGCATTTTATTTTTTTAAAAATAATTACTTTTACGAAATATCAAAAAAAAAAAAAAAAAAGTAGATTTTTTATACGTATTTGAGGATAGGCAATAAAATAGGATGAGTGCTAATATGAAGCTGAGAAAATACTCTATTACAATTTACAAGTTCAAACACTCTTTCTATTAGGATTTGTTCTCAATTATTTTCTTTTTTATTCAAATTTTATATAATTGTATCTTTCGTTGTTTTCATCCCATCGTTTTTTTTACGTGTAATAGTATAAATTATGCATATTAAAAAATTCAAACTCAAAAAATGTGATTAAAGACATAGCTATTGTTCAGGAAAGTATCCATTTTTTAAGTATATATTTCGATACTACAGTGGTTTCAATGCTTTTGGGAAGAATTTAATCTGACTCAGAAAAGTTCACAAAGTTAATACTTAGTCGGTCGATCAGAATAATTATATTTTCTTGTCAAATATATGTATTAAAAGTACATATATTATTTTTTGTATCGAATATATATATTATATACCTTATAATAATATACGTAAAGAATAGATTTGTTGGCTGTTATTTTGTAGGGCGATAATATACTTTTCCTATTTATTTATGAAGGTAGAAGATATGAAGATAATATGCAAAAATAGTGTGTCAAAACAAAATGGTGAGGCACAAATAATTCAATGTAGGGTGAGTGTAGGTGAAAATACATTTCGGAAATTATTTATGATAAATTAAGTCATTTTCTTAACAGTTGGCTCCCATAAAATGTTTTTTAAGGCAAAATGTTTTTGACAAAAGGTGGAAAATGATTTCGTCCATGTTCACACAAAAGGATAGAAGTTGTGGCAGAGATTATAGCGATTGCGGTCGGGTCGGTGGATTATGGTGGGTTAAGAAATAGAAAAATGTAAAATTAGCATTTCACACATATTTAAGAGGATAATATCAAGTTGTAATCATACTCTTTAAAAATAAACTACTTATAGCATATTATTATCATCTTATAGCACATCAATTAATAATATATTAATTTAAAAATAAATTATTAATTGCATATTATTATCAAGTTATAACATATTAACTAATAATATATTAATAAAAAATTATTTATTATTTAACAAATAATTATTATTTTTAAATAATTAGTTTCATTTATTCACTTACATTTTATCAACAAAACCTTTTAAATTATTACTGATTAATCAATTACCTTTTAAAGTTTTTAATATAAATAATAAATTATTAAATATTAATCAATTACCTTTTAATGTTTTTAATATAAATAATAAATTATTATTTATTAAATAATAATTAAACTTCATATTATATAGTTACTTTTTAAAAAACAAAATTTAAAAAATAGGGATTTGATTTTAATTAATTTCATAATATATGGTTACCCAATAACTACCCACCCCCATATCAACCAATACTCTTTTATCTTTCCCTAATACACTCAACCTCTCTCCTATTTACACTCTTCTCTTTCTACCATATTAATTTTGCATGCCTTTTTCTCGTTTCTCTTTCTATTAATCAATTAAAGGCAGCACACGTTTCTTTCTCTATTAATTAATTAAAGACAGCACACCTAATTTTTCTATCATATTAAATCTGAGCATACATATTCACACGTTTAATGTCATCTTCAAGTTCAAACCCTTTCAAGCTTTAAACTTATTTTTCAAAATCAGATTAAGCTTAAAATCCTTATTCAACTACATCTATCAATCTTTCACAAAATTAGGTTTTTTATTTTTCGACCATCAAATTCGCAACATTTCATGATTTTCGAAAAAAAATTGTGTTGTATAGATCATCAAACAGTTTTATTTCTTAAAGTTTTTATTTTTTCTCTGATTCTTTTGTCAAATTATTTCATTTTTATATGTTGTTGCTTGATTTTAGGAGAAATTTACATTGTATAGATAATGCAGGTTTCTTCAAGTTTTATATTTGTTTATGTCAAATTTTCTAATATTTATTTGTTTATAAATTTTTAGGATCTGGGTTGTTGAACCCTAAGGAGATTCACGAAAGGTACAAATTATACCGGTAACTTCATGGTTGAAATAGCATCTTTTGATCTATGTATAACTCAAATTCAATCGCAAATCTCAGGCTATATAGCTGCGATGGAATTAGAGAAGAAATCGAATGATGAACTAGTAAGGTCTAGTCCTTCTAAAAGGAAAGTAGTGTCAACGGTGAAAGCAATCGGAAAAAAATATTACAAGAGGAGGAAAGTAAAAAATTTTGTTCCGGACATGATTGGAGAACCGATTGTTAATGAAGAACAAGACGAAGTGAGTGAAGAATCACATAGTTTATCAATTTCTTCTTTTTCTTCGACTTCTTGGTGTGTGAAACCAAGAGATGATTTTGACTTGTCACAAAAATCCAACAGTAGAGATCTTGTAACACTCATGTTTGCATGTTGTATAAAATATATTTAACTATATATGTCATAATATATTAACTGTTGTATATAATGGTAGTATGTTTAAATGAATATTTGCACTTTATTAATTGTGCATGATTTTTAAATAAATTTCTATTGCAATATGCAAAAAAAATATGAACATTGTATGAAAAATGTATAAATATTGTATAAATTATGAATGTCATATTGAACTTTGATATATATAACAGAAAAAAATGGTATATATATGGACGTTGTATTAATACTATATGAACATTTTATGAATGGCGGTAAAGTTCAATGTATATATATAATGTTTATACATTGTATGAATTATGAATCCCATATTGAACTTGGATATATGTAACAGAAACAAATAGTACATATGAACATTGTATGAATACTGTATTAACATTGTATGAATACTATATTAACATTTTATGAATGAGGGTATAGTTCAATGTATATTTATAATGTATAAACATTGTATGAATTATGAATGTCATATTGAACTTTAACATATGTAACAGAAACAAATGATATATATATGATAATTTTTACGAAATCAAACTTTATAAATGTCAATGATAACAACTGCACTCAATAAAACAAAACGTGTTTATAACATTCAAAACAACACAATAACAAGTGTAACATTACGATATCATTGTTTTTGCACAGGATAATTTGAACATGTCTTTCTATTGTGTCCAACTTGACGGCATCTATTGCAAGTCATTTTTGTCCTTTTGAATTTCACGTCAGCAAATCCCTTTCATCTTTCAAGTTTTGGTCTACCCGCTGTACAAAATTAATACAAAACATATATTCTAATTTCATTAGAAACATATACTGTAATTTTGAAGAAAAAAATGGACTTTCATACACAAATGATACGTGTTTCCTATAATCTTCATACACTATTAAAAAAAATTCAGACTTCAACATTACACAAATTTATAATCAGTTTATATAATTTATACACACTTCATACACAGTTAATATATTATTCACTATCCTATACAATACTCCAATTAAACAAACACAATACATTTCAATACAAAATTAATATAAAAGTATATATTATAATTTAAATAGAAACATATATTGTACGGCAGAATTTATCAGGTCACTAAAAAAAATGAAATATGCAGCTACGAAAATATCCTTAAATTTTTAGAAAAAATGACTTATACGTTAAAACCAATCTGGAAATAATCGTGAAATTTTGGAAAGAAAACTACTTTTAATATTGATTCAAATATGTTTGAAAATGACAATTTGAAAGTATTATGAAAATCCAAAAATATTTGTTATTATCTGGTTGAGTCTTTAAGGAATTAATTCAAAAAAATAATATTATTTTAACTAACTAGAGATAATTAAGACAATGATGATCATTTGAAAATATTAAATATCCCTAAAAATGTAGGAATTAATAAAAAAGCAAAAGTTTCATAATTTTTGTCTTCAATGTGTTAATTATTAACATTAATTATCCACTATTACTTTATCCCCATAATTTAATTTTTAATTAATTGTTAATAACAATTCTTTTTAATAAATTATAATTAACAATATAATTATTAATAAAATGCTATATAGTAAGATATTAAAAGTTACGCAATAAAATTGAAATTCTAATGCCATAACTTGATAATATTACTGTATAAAATGCTATATACAAAATTTACACAAAAAGAATCTTTGAGATAAACTTGGCCAAACAAATCGTACATAGTTGGGTCGGTTCAAATACTCAATTTAGCGGCCCATCTTGCAATGAGGCCCATGCAGTTGGATCCTCATGCAGTAGTCCACAGCCCAATAACCTTCACATAGATTTACACAAATTGGATATTTAATAGAAATTATGTTGAATGATCTTGAAATGAGTGTGAAGAAGCTTTGTTAAATAATTAAAAATCATTCTTATAAACCAGTTATTTTAATGCCACCATTCAAGTTGGATTATTTTTATTTTTTTTTTAAAAAAATCTTTGGAAAGTGAATGGTCTTAAATTTTTGGAAGCAAGTTTTAACAAATTTTAACTTTTCATCTGAAAGTTTTTCATCAAGTAAATAGGATCTTAAAAGACTATTCATTTTCAAAGTCATTTAATATAGATTTTTCTAAATATTTAATTCATTTAAAAAAGAGATTTTGTAAAAATAGATTTACAATCATTCTTACATAGAAAAGTCTCAACAAATTCCAAAAATTTCAAATTTACGAATAAAAGTTATCGTGTCATAATAATTATTAAAATAATTCTGAACAACAAATCAACATTATCTTGATTAAAATCGTAATAATCATCAAAATTAACGACAATAACATATGTATAAAAGTTTTACAACTTTAAAATTGGCCTAAAATCAATCCATATATGATATAACAATACGTTTCAACGTTAGAATCAACCGAAGCCTTCAAAATTTAGTAGACCAATTTACATTTTTTCAACAAGTTCTTTTAGAACTTAACACAATTGAATAATGATGTTCTGTAATTTTACTCAACTAAAATTTAGAACTTAACACAATTGAATAATGATGTTCTGTAATTTTACTCAACTAAAAAATCCACAAATTTTATTAAGAATAAATAATATAATCTCAATAAAATATCATACACTTAATTCTAATAAAAAAATAAGTCTTCAATTTTCACAAATAAATACTAATAAATTTTCAATTTCCTCATTTTAGTTCTTACCGTACAAATATTCGATGCCGCAATAAACACAATGCGAATTACAATTTACAAAGCCTTCGAATAAAAACGAATTTTAATAGTAAGAGTATAAGGTGCTAGAGTTAGTCTTTTTTTTTTTTTTTTTAAATCATAGTATTCGAGCTCTAGTGGAGATTTGAGGCACAGAAATTCTGATTTTTCACTTCCTTGAACAGTGGCGGAATTAAAATTTTCACTGATGTATACCTAATGAAGAAATCAATCTAATATATATATATATATATATATATATACATAGAAAACAATTAAAACAATATATAAAAATTGTAATTTTTCAATAAAATGAGTTCAGATGAACCCCTGAGTCGTTACTAACTCCAACCCTATCCTCGAACAAGTTTCTCATGATAATTTTTTATATATTATTTACGTCGTGCAATTGAATTACTTCTTGTTTGATGACTTTGGTTCTTCTATACAATAGGTAATATAGTTAAAATAAGAAATATAAATACAAGCTCGATAAGTAGTAAACGATTGTACTATTTTTCAGATAAAATATTGAACATAACAAGGAAGATGCACAATAGATGATGAAGTGAATCGAGAGTACACATATATATGGTACTATTTGGCTTCATTAGTTAGTGGTTACTGCTCTGTCTGACTACAAAAGAGCTTTTACAGGCCAAAAGGCATATACTATATAGTTTTTGTGATAATAATAAATTCAATAAAGATAATCTAACAAACTCTGAATCATACACCTCCTTTTTATCAACATATATACTTTGGATCTACACATATAGTTAACCTTTTTTTTTTCCTTTTGGGCCACTTTAGTTAATCTCCCATCTTTTTTTGTCTCCACTTATTTCTCCACTTATTAAAGATTAAACATATTTAGGATCCATTTGATTATAAAAAAAAATAAAAGTATTTTTTTAGGGGGGGAGGGGGCAAAAGGCCATTTAACTTTTAATTTTTGGTAAATGTTTTTGGCAAATAAAAAACACAAATTTCGAAAAAAAAGTAACTAATTTTGATGCTACATTCTATTTTTTTTTTTGAGAATTTTTAATATTTACTCCAAACTTAATATTTTTTAAAAATAGCCAAACCATTAATTAATCTCAACTTGACAAGCTTGAGAAACGCACCATGAAGTTACTCACTCTATCTAAATATATTTATAGTTATTTCACCGTCAAGTCTGTAATGACATTATTTCATAGAACTTATTAAAAATAATGTTAACATTAAACTAATTAGTTGCTGCTTTGTGAGTTAGAGAAAACATTAGTAGCTCCTACTCAGCTAAACCCAAAACGAGCCGTGAGTGGCACCCACACTTATCCTACTATGTGAGCGAACCAACCAATCTAAACTCCAACATTTCAAACATAATGAACAAAATACAATGCAGTAGACTTAAAACTCATTAACGAAATCAATTAAATAACTTCTAAAATTTATCAATCATTATCCCCAAAATCTGGAAGTCATCACCACAAGAACATCTATCCTCAAATTACTAAATCTAAGAGTATCTAAGAAGCTAAAATAAGTAAAAAGCTAGTCCATGCCGGAATTTCAAGGCATCAAGACATGAAGAGGAAGATCCAGTCCAAGCTAGAAGCAATAGCTCACCCTGAAATCTGGCTTGATGAAGACTGACTAGAGTTGCGGTTGAGTTGAAGACGATGACACGTTTGCTGCACTCCACAATTAACAAAGAAAAACAAATACAAGTAGGGGTCAGTACAAAGCACAAGTACTGAGTAGGTATCATCGGCCAACTCAAAATAGAAAACAATATATGTCAGATAATAACATAAAATCAACTAATATTCTTAACAGGCGACAACAACAATTACCATAACCCTTAGTCACAACGCCAAGCACATCTATGAGGACTCAAGCCTCCACACCATACTCATTTGGGAAACAGGTTCTTTTGATTGAGTATATTAACATATTTCAAGATTCATTCTCTTTACTATCCATATACTATCCTGGTGTCGGAACGTGACACTCTGATCCATATACTATCCTGGTGTCGGAACGTGACACTCCGCTCCATATATTATCCTGGTGTCGGAACTTGACACTCCGATCCATATACTATCCTGGTGTCGGAACGTGACACTCCGATCCATATACTATCCTGGTGTCGGAACGTGACACTCCGATCCATATACTATCCTGGTGTCGAACGTGACACCCGATCCTCTAACTCTATCCTGGTGTCGGAACGTGACACCCGATCCTCTATTCTCATTACTTTAGTTCATCAAGCCTTCTTTTATACCAAAGCATCATCATTAACAAGGTAAAGTTAGGGTTTAAGATTCAACAGCCTCATCATGCTAATTCATTACAATTAGATAATCACATCATGCAAGCACACAATTAAGCATATAGAAGACTTTATACTACTATCCAATACATATCATTCGCTATTAAGAGTTTACTATAAGATAGTATAAACCATAACCTACCTCCACCGAAGAATCGTGATCAAGCAAGCTAGTTCCCCAATGCTCTGCTATCCTCTTCGTTCCTCTCTCGATCGATCGATCGTTATTCCCTTTCTCTCTCTGTTCTTTTTATTTTTCTTATTCAAAACCCTTTTTCTTTTACCCTAATTGTCATATAATTAAGTATAAAAGATGATAAAAATAAACCACTAATTATTTCAAGGTTATCTCCTTTAACCCCAAGTAATTGAATTATTAACATTAATCCACTAACTTTATAATTATAAGCATGAATAGTCCAAAACGCCCCTTAAAAACTTTTAATAGAAATCCGACCCAATCAGGGTTACGCAACCTGTGACGGTCCGTCATGGCTGTGACGGTTCGTCCTGCAGGTCCGTCACAAAGTTCAGAGAGTTAATTCTGTGGAAAGATTTGTGACGGTCCGTCGTGCCAACGACGGTCCGTCCTGCCATTCCGTCACGAAGTTCAGAGAGTCGATTTCAGTACCCAAATTTCAGAATTCTAAGTGTTTTGGAACGAGACCCCATCGATGGCCCGTCGTGCCCATGACGGTCCATCGTGGGATCCGTCGACCCAGACAGTGATTTCCAGAAATAAAGTCTGCTGCTCAAAACGACTAAACAGGTCGTTACAATCTGACCTGTGTATAATTGATAATAAGTAGGTTGGAGCTTATAAAATGAAAATATAAATTTATGTGGGTTTTTGAATAGTTTTTAAAATTTATGGGTATAAATCATATTATTTAAAAAGAATTAAATATTTTTTTTAAAAAAAATTATGATTAAACACATAGTGAAACTTTATCAATAAAACAACTTGCCAAAAATATTTTATCTATGATCAAATACTAACTTAAAATAAAGGGAAAATGGTTTGGAAATACTTCAACTATGGTCGAAATTGTTGTTACGATATCAAACTTTATGAAAAACCTTTTATCCCATTACTTTTTAAAAGTGTATTTTAAAGATATATATGTGCCCACGTGGACACAATACTATTTAAAATAATGCAATATTGATGATGTTCATGTGGACACATATATATCTTTAGAATATACTATTAAATAATACAAGAGTAAAAGATCCTTCATAAAATTCGATATCGTAATAACAATTTTGATCAAAATTCAAATATATTAGAGACTTTTGTCCTAAAATAACCCTTGCAATATCTTTGAAAAAAGCTTCCAAAATGTAATTAGGAAAAACGAATTGCACCATATTAATGATTGGGAGCAGAGATAATTACAAATCCATGATTTTTTGAAGTTTGAAAAACAAATTAAGTATTTGAAAATTGGAAGTTTATGTTTGGAGTTTGGACACGAATGATTACTTGAAAGAAAAAATTGAAATTTTTATTTATAAAAGAAACTTAAATACTCCTCCTCCTTTTTCCCTTTTTTTTTTTTGGAAATATTCCTCAAACTTATTTTTCAAATTTCTATTTTAAGTGTTAACTTGAAATAATGGACCCAAATTATAAAACATATACTGAAAATACCGTAATGTTTGTATTCTTTAAATATTTTGGAGTATATGCATTTTAATAATGATCAAAAGTAGAGGTTGCATACTTATACAAAGTATATGTAAATTTTCAATTAAAGAATTTTTATCGAAAAATGTGAATTCTAATTAATCCTTTTAATTAAATATATTAAACATGAATCGAGGGTCTATTGAAAATAATATATCCGCTATCTCACAAAGTAAAAATAAAATTTTACAATTCTACCTTCCTTACACCCTGCATGACATAGATCACACTCTTCGTATATTTTTATTGTTGCTTTGTCAAGTATATGTAAAACTTGAACATGATATCGTTGAGTAGACTCATGCACCTGGTTGTTTAAATTTTAATTACTAGAAATAGAGTTTTTTTCTAATAACAAACCAAAGAAAAATTTCCAGTACAAAATTTCCATTGAAATATTTAAAAATAACCATTGAATATTTTCTTTTTCTTTTCTTGCTTAATCAATCAAAAATACCGTGAAAATAGTCACTAAATATTTTTCAAATCGAAAATTTAATTTTTTTCAGTAGTGTTTAAGACATAGATCCACACCTAATTTGTATGCACGTTAATCAAACTAGCTAGCTAGTGTAAGTTTCAATTTGTGCAATAGATAAACCTCTTAGCTAGTCTAATTCACTAACGTTGTTGTTGTCTAAGTACAAACAAGACCTTATTATAAGATAGGCATGGCCAACGATGGGAAAAAAAGAGACAACACAACACGTTAATTATAATGAAAGAGTGAAAGTGATATATTTTGGTTGAGTTGCTATTCCTTTTAGCATTTGCTCACATGGCTAGTGGTTGAACAAAGTAAGAAAAGAAAAAAAAAGGCAGGTAGAGGATAGGATACATTCCAATATTCCAATGTATCTATTGCCCACAACTTATTAGAACCATTATCTTTCATTTCAATTTTCATGGACCCCTTCTTTGTTTCCTTTGATATGCCATAGGCTATGGAGTAGAATGTTTGAGATTACTTTGTTTAAAAGGTGAGTTACAACACTAGCGCATAGTGTAAACGTAAAGATGGATCTTGGGTCTGATCCAACCTCAAAAGTTAGCTTATGAAAAAAGGATTTTTCAAGTCTATATAAGGAGATTAAATTTCATTCCTTTTTCGATGTGGAAATTCTTAACACTTACCTACACGCCTAGACCTTGTTAACTGGAGCGTGGACACTATAATATGGGGTCCAACATCGGTGAACAAAGAAATTGGGATGAATATGACTCTGATACCATGTAAAGAAGGAGCTTGGACCTGACTCAACCTCAAAAACTAGCTTATGAAAAGAGGATTGTCTAAATCGATATACGGAGACAAATTCCATCCTTTTTTCTGATGTGGGGATTCTTAATAGTAAAAGAGTGTGTGCATTGTCATGTCATCTAAAAAGAGATAACTACAAATAACCAATCGTCCATTAAGCATTCGATAAATAGCTAAAGATATATGATTGTCAGCTGTTTTAATAGGTTAAGATATATGAATATTCAAAATCTTACGGCCTATTTGGACATCATTTCAAATTATGATGTGAAAATAAGTTGATTTGAAGTTAAAATTTTACTTAGACATGTAATTTAGATTTTTTAAATTATATATTTTTTTCCCACAACATTAAAACGGTAGAAAATTTATGAAAACTATCAAAAAAAATTCGTCTTTTTGTACAATCTTACCAAATGAACAAACCATATGTTTATGAAAAAAGATCTTAAATTATCGTAAGACGACGAATTAGTAAATAGCATGCATATACTTGCAATTACATATTATTATAAATTTTTAAATACACGTAATTTCATAAAGATTCACTAATCAACAAAAAATAAATCAACAATAAAAATTCACTAATCAACAAAAATAAATCAACAATAGTAGTAATTAACTACTAGTTAGTATAACTATAATCATTCCACGCGATAGGGACAACGTCGAGTATGAATTATTTTGTAAAATTTAAAATAATGAGTTTTTTTATACTTAAAATACAAACTTACGTGTCAAGTTTTACATTTCAAAAAATTGAAATCCTATTTTTCAGAAATTTAAAATTTTAAATGATAATTTTAATTAAAATTAAACTTTTGTTCAATTTTTTATACACAATCATCAATTTCAAATTTGAATCTTTAAGACTATTGACCAAACACTTAATGTATTGTTTATGTATGTAATAGAAATCCTATAAAAGTATATATTCTAATTCGTATATCAAACATTAATACATTTAATGTATTGTTTATGTATGTAATCGAAATCCTATAAAGTATATATTCTAATTCGTATATCAAACATTAATACACTTAATGTATTGTTTATGTATGTAATCGAAATCCTATAAAAGTATATATTTTTAATTCGTTATCAAACATCAAGTAAATTTAATTAAAGAAGTTCTTTCTTTTTTTTCTCCCTATAAAAGTATATATTCTAATAAATATATTAGACATCAAGTAAATTCATTCCGAAAAAACGCTCTCGATTTTTTTTACCCTATACAATTACGTGCTAGCCTATATATACAGTTGGCTATGTGAATGAGTGGAACATATATGATAAGTGGGGTTTGCACGGCATATATAGCACCAAATAACCCACCATTATTTTTGTCGTTTTAAAACTAATAGTACCTATTTTCCCATCTGTTATTCCATTTCATTTGACATGACTAAAGTTAAATAAATTCTTCAAAAAACATTTTAAAATATTTCTTTTAACATTCTATTTTTTAATTAAAAAAATTGTAATGCATGAATGTAGTTTCAAATTTTTTGAACTAAGCAACAATTGAAAAATCAATTTTCAAGTTACGTGAAAGAAATCAGATGTTTTAATTTTTTTTTTGTTATTACTAGGTAAAATAGTTTAATTTGCCCACATAGTTGGCATCAAATCTATTTTCTCAATTTTTTATTTTTGTTTTGTTTTTCAAGTTAACTTTGCATCCGTACTGACAACTGACTAGACAAAATGCTTGTTTTTCTCACTTTATCTGTAAAAAATAATAATATTTTTCTTTATTTGTCCATATGGAAGATCAAGTATACCAAAGGAGAAACATGACATATACTTCTCAATTTTTCTATTCTATATATTTTCATTACGAAAGTAATTTATATATATCTTTATTTTCATATAAATAATTTTTTTTATACTTTTATTATTACAAAAAAAGCTCGTAATACTCTTCATTAACAGAAGTGAAAGTTAGTTTTAACTCTTATGCAACGATATGTACGATCCATCTTGAAAAGTTTAAGGTATATTTAATATTTTTCATACATAAATTACTTTTTGGCTTCTTTGAATTATATATTTTTGTAAATAATTAAATCAACATTAGTTTTCTCACTATTAGAAGAAAAGGATTATAGGTGAGTCACTTGTATAATAGTAACAGTATTGTAGCCATTGAAATTTTATGAAACTCTACAAGATGTGTTTGATGCGAGTTGGGACTTTTCAAATTAAATTAGGATTCTTGGGGGCTACTCAATCTTATATCCTAGTTTATATATGCCTATATAAAGGGTACTAAATTCTCTTTAAAAAGCATCTCAAAAATTCCTACGAAGAGATCGATCTCAAAAATTCCTAAGAGAGATCAAGATCTCAAAATATTGAAAAAAATAAAATGGAATATTCATAAAGAGGTCAGATTTAAGTTATTTCAATTCAAGAAATACGTCATAAATGGTCCTCGAATGCAGTGGCGGAGTCACCTTCCGAACCGCCTTCCGCTAAAAGTTATATTTATCTATTTATGGTTAAAACAATTTTTAGATATCTATAGTAGATGTCGAAGCCCCTCCGGCTACTTCGTGCGTCTATTTTTTCATATTTTGAACCCCCTTATTGAAAATCGTGGCTTCGCCATTGCTCGAATCATAGATAAACCATACGAGAGTAAAATCAAGAGATCAACAGAATTTTACACGCGATCTTGATTAATAATTTATGTTTCTTCATATTTTTTTTCTTGTGATTGTAATTTATTTTCTGCCATACTAAAATTTGTTGCAAACAGATATATATAAATCACTATCATAACATATATATCATCTCTAAATGACAAAATTAAGGGACATATCAAACCTTTTTCCCTTAGGATTTGCTACAAAAATAAAATAGAAGAAGCTAATAGTAGACAATTTTAATCTAGTTTTTCATTATTAAAATCTTTCTCAATTTTAAACGAACAAAATATTCTACTAATTTCAGATGGAGGGGACCAAAACGAGGATATCATTCATATATCCCTTCCATATTTTTATATGTTTTAAGGAGACTCTATTTGAGTTGCTAAAAGTCAAAGAGAGATTTGTTAGCTATCATATTAAAAATTATTTTTAGTAGCAATTAATTGACTATAATGTATTTTCAGTGACAATTAGTATTTTTTTTATATATTTTAAAAAAATTTAGCAACATTAAATCTAATGACATTTAACTAATGCAGATAAATATTTTATTACTCTTTATTAATGTATTTATCTATTGCCGCTAAAAATTGTATTGTTATAATGTAGCAAAACACAAAGTGCAATTAAAAAAAGAAATATGTGTTATTTTAGGAAAAGTACAACTATAATATAGATACCGAATAAAAATTAAAAATAGTAAATAGAGTACGAACGCTATATTATAGCAAGTTATTGTCTTGAGTAATACTGACACAACATAAATACAAAATTATTGTAATCGATTGTTTCCTACAATTCTAAAATCACTTCGAAACATGTATACTCAAAGGGGATTATATTCACAAAAGACAACTCCTTTATAGGCAAGTTGCTGGAGTTGTTGGAAAAAGAAGATTAATGGTGAGTTAAATGCAAATTAAATCAGTCATTAAAAAGAATTGAAAGGGGTTGGTAGGCTAAAAAATACTTTTCTAAATCATATTTGAATTAGACCTCACCTATACGGTTTTTTCTCTTTTTTTCTTTCATATTTGAAAATTATTTTTAATACGGATGGCAATGAGATTCAATCTTATACCTCTACCTACTCTGGTATCATGTTAAAATATATAGTGATCTTATTAGAAAGAAAACACTTTTATTAATTAATTATATTCTCAACTCTAAACGATCATTCATATAATTCTCTTAATTATGTTTAATGTTTTAAAGCTCTTTCTCTTCCAAAGAGAAATAAAATGTCACGTGTTTCCCCATCTAATTCACCATAAATAAGTATATAATGAAGGAAAATTATTGTGAGCATGTAACAACATATCTTTCACTTATATCACAATTTAATTCACCCTAATTATCAACAAAATTATTGAGTATGATAATTGAGAACTTAAAAGACATTTTGGTAGCTCTTTAATTTACAAAACCTTGAAATTTAACTGATTTTCCTATCTTTACTTTTCCTAAAAGTATTTGAGTTTCCACCTTCCACGGTTCCATCCCCACCCACGTTGCTTCAAAATTTTGTCGACCAATTCTAACTCTAAGTGACGAAATTAAAATTTTTAATAAGGATTCGACTTGTATTATATATATATATGAAAAAATTATTTTAATTATACATAAGTAATAATATTTTTCGACATTTGCTCCGCCCTCTTCCACTTTACACATGTACACATGTACATATCTATATCTATCTATATGTTGTATTATCTTCATCTCCAAGTCTCCATTAATTCCTCTTTAGCCTCCTTCTCACGCTTCTTTGGTTATTCATCATTTTCTCTGCTTTAACAATACTACTATTATTTAACATTCTCTTTCTCTTGTCTTCAAGTTTCTATGATCTATGTACCCATTTTGATTCATTTGGTTTAGCTTAATTGCTTTAAAAAGTTTCACTTATGGCGATTGAGCTCTGTTCATCTGACGAGTCTAGTGTGGGCATAATGAGTCCAGCTCGGATCTCCTTTTCTCACGATGTTTCACAAACAGGCTCTGTTCCTGTTGAACAATACATTCGATCAACTTCACCTTCCTCCAGCATTGATTTTGATTTTTGTGTATTTCGTGAGAGTTTCGATCTAGAATCTTCTTCTGCTGATGAACTTTTCTTCGACGGAAAGATTCTGCCAATTGAAATCAAGCGAAGAATTTCCTCTGTTCCACTGAGAAAAACAGAGCAACGAAAATTACCACCACCGCCGCCGCCACATCCTCTGCCTCCCTGTAACACCACTATAAGTCTTCATTGTGGCAAAACATCGAGTAATGAATATGCGATCCAAAATAACAAAACAGGGACTCTCGAATCATCAGATGAGAAACAGAATCCAAATTCCAAATCATTCTGGAGATTCAAAAGAAGTAGCAGTTGTGGGAGCGGGTATGCACGAACTTTATGTCCATTGCCGCTTTTATCTCGAAGTAATTCAACTGGTTCATCTCCAAGTGTGAAGCGTAATTCAACATTATCAAAGGATAATTTAAAGCATCATTCTCAAAGACACTTATCAAAGTCAATGTCCTCTAATGGTTCAAACAGTCAAAAACCACCATTGAAGAAGGCACCATACAACAATGGAGTTAAATTCAGTCCAGTACTAAATGTTCCTCCAGCAAATTTGTTTGGATTAAGCACTTTCTTTTCAAGTAGCAAGGAAAAGAACAAGAAGAAGTGATTAATTATAATATAAGTAGCATTTGCTTTATTAGTTTCCAAAATTAGTAAGGTGTGATTAAGTTACTTTTTTCCATTAACATGATTGAGATTTGAGAGGGAAAAAAGTGAAAGAAAAGGATAACTGGGGCCAAAAGCATGGAGCATAATTCATTCCATGCCACATGCTTTTTTTTAAAAAAAAAAAGAAAAAAAGAAGAAGAAGAAACAGGTAACATTTGCTATCAGTTGGCAGAGAGGAGAGGGCCTGTCCCATTATGCTTTTCATTTGTTTTTGTGCTTTTGGTTTGCCTTACACATGCATGTAACTATATGTGATTTCAATTTGCTTTTCTCCTTTACTGATTCTTATCACAGACAACCGCTCGTGGTTCGATTTAAATCGATTTTTTCTTTTTTAAGTTAAATTTTTAAAAATTAAGTCTGTTTTCCTCATACTGTCGTCGATTGCTATCAATTATCAGTACAATAAAAATAACTTTTAACGATATTAAATATTGATATTAATAAAAAGTGCTCAAGTATTTACCAGCACTAGTTAAGTTTCATTAGAACCAATATCGCTAAAGTTTTTAAAGACATATACAAAAAATAATAATTGCCGTACAAAAATAGATTTAGCGACAATTAAAAATTAAATACTACTAATGATTATGTTTGTTGTAGTGTATCTATTACTATCAATCGCGACCAACCATCTCTATCATTAAAACGATCACCATCTTTATTATTAGACATCAGTACTAAACATTGTCATCATCACCACTATTATACAGAGAACACAAGTAAAATTTCATATTTGATCTCTTATCATGGATTTCTTTTTTTCTAAGTAAAAGTTCATATTTAAACACAATCTTTAAATAAAAAGCTATTTTTAACTTGAACTGCAAATACTTGTACCAAATATTGTGTAACCATAATGTCAGAGAGGTCACCACTGTTGTCTCTTTTTAAAAAATTCTTTAGTCAGAGCAGAGCAGGGCAGTACTGACACTCAAGATTTTACACATGCCTATTCTACACTATCATGTCCCAACTTATATTTTTATCAGGCATAATAGATACCCAAAATTCAATTGAATATCTAAATTCGTGATAAAGTATTTTATCGAGAAATTTTTATTTAAATTTTAGTTTGTAAAATTTTTTGTGTTTTTTTAAATTTGTTACGTACACATCATACGTACTTAATTGAAACATGTGTCAAGTTGTATGGTTTATTGAGACTACGTAATTTAAGTGCTTAATTTATGAAGGTGATGAGAACTCAAAAACACATACAAAGGAAATTTCAAAGTTTAAACTGAATTTTATGAAGAGCCATCATTTGAATGTCTTGATGAAATTTGTTGATAAATTTAATTGTCTATTGAGTTATTGTACTTATTTTATTACGAGTACATTTTGACATATTATAGGCTCTTTCTAGCATGAGTGTAACAAAATTTAATTACTTTTTTTTAAAGTCAGTTAATACAATTACAATTAAATAATATGTGTTAAAAAATATGGGCAGTTTAAGTTCATAACCTTACTATATACATTAGCGAGTTTTTGGTATATAGAAAAATATTCTTCAATTTCTTATTTGATTGATCAAAATAATTGAATTTTTTAAAAGAAAAACGAGTTTTTTTAAAAAAAAAAATTAGGATAATGACTTCTCTAATAGAACTAGAAAAAATAAGTTGGATAAGTAATATTTTTAGTTTATTGTCTCTTTCTAGCCGACCCAATCCACCATCCCACCCGAGCCACCTGTGAACCTAAACTTCTTATCCCTATCCATCTTCATAATATTTTGTTAAATAACATATAAATACTCTTAAAATAATATTTTCTTGCTTATTAATAAAATATTAAAAGATCCACTTAGTTTCCCAAAAAATATGTTCTATAAAATTATTTTTCATGAAAAAACATTTTCTTTTCCTAACAAACCTAACATACATTATTCCAATCCAAATTAGTAAAAATAAGATTAAGTAGGCTAAAGAGAAATAAAGTTATATGCATTGCTCTTATTTAAACATCTACAATGATAGAGAGATTTCATTTGGCATAAAATACCTAAAGCCAAACGACAAAGTCCTTCTCAGTCCAGGTCTAAAGTTTTTCCACTCTTGATATTTTAGTGGCATAACGAATCAAGTTTAATTTATAGGAGGTATTTTTTTATTATTCAATTTAAAAAGAAATAATATATTTTTTTCATTTGATAAATATTTAATTACATTGTCCATATTTTATTAATGTTAGATCTTATTTATTTAACAATTTTTTTTATAAAGATGTATTTTTCTATTTAAAAATTTATTTACTTTAAAGATATTTATGAAATATTACAAAAAAAAAATCATTATTTTTGAATTTCACACGGGTTGATCTACATCACATAAATTTGATTCAGAAGAAAGTAACCAAGCACTCCATCCATCCCATTTTAATAAAAAAATTTTATACATTTTATACTTTTTATAAATTTAATACTATTTATAATATTTAAGTATGAGTGTTATAGAAAGATACTTTTACAAAGAATATACCGCTATAATTAGGTAGTTCCCCAAATTTTTTGGGAGAAAGTTAAAACTGATTTGTTGGTCTCAATTGGGAAGTTAAACGGGCCTTGGGCCTAATAAGAGGAATGGGCTAAGAGCCCCAAGTGTGATAGAAATAGCAAGGAATGTTGGGCTTAACTTTTTAAGCGTTTTCGTTAAAATTGAGATTAAGAGAAACTTACATAAATATACTATAATTAAAAAATATTTACCATTTATAGAAATAATATTATTTTCACCTAATCACTTTTAATTCATTTAAAATAAAAGTTTAATACATATTACAAAGAACAATTGATTATTCACATATAATACAAATTTTAATGATGAATAATACATTTATCACACATTTTAATACACTTAGGGGTCGTTTGGTACAAAAATGAATAATGCAGGGATTAAGCAACGCAGAGATTAGCAATACAGGGATTAGCAATGCAGAGATTATTTTTATCAAGTGTTTGGTTCATTGTTTCTTAACTAATTTTGTGTGGTTTAAATGTTTTTTTTTTAAAAAAAAAAAATTCCAATTATACCCTAGAGTTGTTATGAGATTTTGTATTTCATGTAGTTGAGTCAAAGTAGATAATTAACGGATAATATTATTTTTTTATAACATTTTTAACTAGTTAGGAGAATAAAATTTTTATTGTCATGTTCACTATTTTCTCACTTAAATTATTTGAGAGTAAATAATTGTCATCTTAATAAATTAGAATTAATAACTCAAAAGGTCACACAACTATAATGATTATAGAGAAAATTTATTGAACTTTGTTTTGTATCAATAAATTTTAAAAAACTCTTTATCATAAAATAAAATAAAATATAAAATAAATATAGAAAATTAAATTAAACTATTTTTATACTCGAGATGTGTGTGTGTATATATATATACACACACTCTTGTTTTAGACTACTTGTGTAATGTTTAATGAACTTTCATTAAGAGACAATATTTTACTTATGAATTGTTCTTAAATTCATACATCAACATTAACATATTCGTCGGATTATAATATTTTATATTAATAATAAATAGATTAAGTAATTCATATTTAGAAACAAAAATTATATCTAAATGATAAAAGTTGTAAGCTAATTTATTTAAATAACTTTATTAGTATAAATATAAAATAAAAAATATAAAATCAAAAAAATAAATTAAATATTAAAAGGATTTGAGGGGTATTTTTGTCTTTACCTAGAATAGTCCATGGTATTAGAGCTAATACCTCCAAATGGAAGGTATTAGCAATACATCACATAATACCATGTGGGATGTATTAACTAATCCATGGATTAGTTATACATAGGCTCACATTCCTTCCAAACACGGTATTAAATTATACCACATCTAATACATGGATAATTTTTTTAATACATCCTACCAAACGCCCCCTTATAATATAATGTGACAATTTTTTACCAAACAAACATGATATATTTCAAGAAAATAATTATGATTCATATATATTGCATACATAATTCACTTTTAATACACATTACAGATTTAACAAAACATTGCTATAAATGGTAATAAATAAAAAATATCGCTAAAATCAGTAATTATTTTTTAAAATGTATTAATTTATGTAATTTCTCCTTTTTTTTAACACATGAGTTAATGAACTATTGCAGCTTATGGTGTTTCATGATATCACTTTATATTTTGTCCATCCCACATTGTGAATTTTATAGGATTTTTTTTTTAAATGTCAATATTGTGTGTGTGTGTGTGTCTGTGTGTGTGTGTCTGTGCGTGTGCGTGTGCGTGTGTGTGTGAATTGTATTCAAAATACAACGAATATGATTGTATTTATTTTCTCTTTGACAGAGAGGGCGAATGCATATTATATTCATACCAATACAAATATATAAAAAATGTAAAATATTCCTTTTCAAATATAATTGAAATAAATACAAAACTCTCACATACATTTGATTGAATACTATTGATAATAATATGTTTTGAATGAGTTTCTTCTTATTGACATGAGCGAAAAATAGAAAGAGGGGCGAGGGCGTGCGAGAGCAGTGGCGGAGTCTCAGGGTTCATTCGCACCCTTTTCGGCGAAAAATTATACTATTTATACATAATTAAAATAATTTTTAGGTATATATAGTAGATCTCGAACTCCCTTCAACTATTTCGTGTGTCTATTTCATTAAATTTTGAACTCTTTATTGAAAATCATGGTTCCACTACTAAGCGAGAGAGGGGAAAGATTTGCTATAATAACAATATATTGCTTTTTTAATAGTATTTTTAAACTATATCTATTTTTCATAAATAAGTTGCTAATTTTGACTATTTTCATAATTTTTCATTTAACAAAATATGTTTATAAAAAAATTATTCCTAATTGCATGATAGTGATTTTAATATATTAGCTCTATCAAGGAAAAATTGTATGAAATAACAAATTATTAATTCAAATTTAATGCTATAGTCCAAGTTTGTTTTATTTGTAATTCGCAGGATGCATCTTTTTTTTCTTTTTTCTTTTTGCAATCTTCGGCAGACAATTAGCCATTTCGATACACAATCACCCATTCGATATACAAATACAAATATTTTCTTAAAAATTGAAAGAACTTAATTGAAATTGAATAAAAAACCTATATGTTACTTCCTAATCATCTTGAAACCTAACGAGTTTATCGAATTATTTGAAATGTAAAAAAATATTTAGATAAAATTTCTAAAGAGAGTAAAATTCATAGTAATAAAACAAATGGAATGTGAAGTTATGATAAAAAAGATGACATTGAAAGTAAGAAGTTTAAATGAGTGGAGATGACAATGAATTTTTGGAAAGAAAGAAGGAAGAAAGAGAAAAAATAAAAAAGTTAAAATAATAATAAAAAAAAGAAAATATATTTTATAATAAAATACTTGTAAAAATAAAATTATATTAGTTATTTTAGGCTATGCATTCTCTTCATCACTCTCTATGTCAGATGGATGAAAAATAATGCAATTATATCTAATTAAAATTGTTTACTGGGGTAATAGAAAAATTTTTAAATTAAATTAAAGTGTCTTTTTAAAAATTTAAAATAACTTTACTAATAATTTTATGACTTTTCTTTTATAACTATAACATATGAATATAAATTATTATGTTCGAATATTAGTAGAAGAGTAAGTTACTCTTTTATCAATGAACAGTAATATTACTTTCCCTAAGCAATATACATTGACCTCTGAGCCTCTCAGCCTCTTTATTGTGACACCTCTCTCTAGACAAAAATTAGTATTACCTTTTCTTTCTTTCTTTTTTTAAAAAAATTTGGATTTGATTGAGACAAATACAAATAATTAATATTATTTTCTCAATTTATTGCATAAATCATTAAAAACAATTTTAACATAAACAAAAGTGATTCATATAAAATTATATGTCGCACTTCTATTGTTGTTACTATATTTTTATTTATAAACATATATTTATGTATGTTATTGTATATGAACATTTTCTTACCTGTTAAATCAATACAAAATTTGATAATAAATATCTTAATAATTAATTATCAATAATAAAAAGTTAATAATTAAAATAAATAATACTCTTATAAAAAAAAATCAAATAGAAATGGCTAATAGGCGGCCAGATCACAACAATTAACACTACTGGTTGTGACAAGTCAACAAAAGAAATCTAAAAAATTGTGTGCCCCACTAACCTCTTTGTTATTTTCTCCACTTTCTCCAAATCTCTCTCTTCTCCGATCATCTCCCATCGGAATCTACTGAATCGTCGATGGACGACTCCTTGAATTTATTTGTAGAGGAGACGTCGTTTTTTAATAGGATTGTTCTGGGCACATTCTTGCCGGAATCATGGTGGGGACCACTCCCTCATTGGTTTCAAGGATGGCTTCGCAACTACATCGGTGGAGTCTTGCTCTACTTTATCTCTGGTTTTCTTTGGTGCTTCTACATCTACTACTTAAAACGCAATGTTTATCTACCTAAAGGTAATGTAATATCCTTCCTGAGATTTAGCTTTGAAATTAGACTCTTTTTTTTTTCCAGCTACCCCAGATCTAACTCTAACTGTCAATTTTCATTCAATCACTAAAGCTACACATTTGGTTTATAGTGATGAGTAATTACAGATTCAAGTTTTGTTTATGGCACCTGATATTGATAGGACTATGACACAATAATAACAACATAATATTAGTTGCTCTAACTATGACACTTGATTTCTCAGAAAGATCACGAACAATTACCTAGTGTGTATGAGCTAATTAAGATTTTTGCTGGTGTTTGAATCTGAAACCTCATGCCTCTCAACCACTTCATTGACTAGGTCACACCTTTGGGTACTGGGTGGGACTATATTTTAAGTATCAATTCGTATTAATGGAGGATCTCTTCGAGGACTAAGCCATCAATTTCTCAATAATTATGACTTTATTTTATCGTATGCTTTGACAATGGTAAATCTGCATTTTGGCTTCATTTAGTCTCGTGTGATGTTTGTTATGGAAGAAACTAGATGTTTTCAGCCTCATTGAACATTATGATTGCAGATGCCATCCCTTCAAATAGAGCTATGCTCTTGCAAATAGGAGTTGCAATGAAAGCTATGCCATGGTACTGTGCCCTTCCATCACTTTCTGAGTACATGATTGAAAATGGGTGGACTAAATGTTTCTCAAGAATAAGCGATGTCGGATGGATACCCTACCTTGTCTATGTTGCAGTTTATCTGGTAATAGTAGAATTTGGTATCTATTGGATGCATCGAGAGTTGCATGACATAAAACCTCTGTACAAATATCTCCATGCTACACATCATATATACAACAAGCAAAATACACTCTCCCCATTTGCTGGTAAGTTTCGTCTCATAACTATGTTCTATTTTGAAAACAGCCCCATTAGGTTGGCTTCTCTTGCTCCTGCTTTGTCAATAACTTGTTGCTAGTTGTGCTTTGACATTTTCCTGAGCAATCGAACTCACAATGTAAATTCTCACATCTCAAATTCTCAATCATTGGTCATATGCCCTTTCCTTATTTGGTTAGAGGGGATTGAAGGCAGGATGAAGTGGTTGGTTACATATCGTTAACTGAGTTAAGAGGCCCACTATTGATCCCTCTATATTAATGCTAAACTGAATAAGAGAGCATTGAAAAAAAAAAACGGTTTGTTGGAATTTCTTCATCCACTTGTTTTTCTCCCCAAGATAAATCTAGTTTCGAAAAGCTTAACTGGCTTCATACATTTCAATGACTTATAAAATCTAACTGCATGGCATTAAGATTAGATATTGATGCATCACAAGACTGCTTCCCCTGCCTGTTGCAGCCATGCTAGGATTTTTTGAATCGAGGAAGTGTTTACCTATTTCCCCAAAGCTTAAATGTTCGTGGAAATTGGTTGTCAAATCTTCACCACATTGTTTTACCGGCTACTTGATGCTGGTGAGGGTTGACAAGTATCCTATGGAATTAGTAGAGGCGTGTGAAAGCTGACCTTAGACACCATGATTATCAAAAAACTCTTCACCACATTGCAAGCTAACTCATTAATTTAGTCCAATTTAAGTAATGATAAGTTCTCTCTGTATTTTAATTGTATGATATTTCCTCTCGAGCTTGTACAATATTCAAATGTCTGTTACTCCCGGAGTTGTGTTCCAAGTTGATCACTAACATGAATGGTTTGCTGCTCTGGAGATCAGGTTTGGCATTCCACCCATTGGATGGAATACTACAGGCAGTGCCACACGTAATAGCTCTTTTTCTGTTGCCTGTGCATTTCACCACACACATTGCTCTCTTATTCATAGAAGCCATATGGACTGCAAATATTCATGACTGTATACATGCGAAGGTTTGGCCTGTAATGGGTGCCGGTTACCATACCATCCACCATACTACGTACCGCCATAATTATGGTCACTACACAATATGGATGGACTGGATGTTTGGAACTCTTCGCGATCCTGTTGAAGATGAAGTGAAGAAACTGTAACATTCATCCCTGTAACGAATTGTTATTCATCGTCTTATTTATTAGGTTGCAGAGTGGTTGGTGCTTCATTTAGAGTTTGTTGTGTGTGCATTTCATGGATGTAAATTTAACTAGTTGGTTTTCAATGTTTAGACAAAGAATATTATCAAGGAAAAATATTGTGAAACGCTCTTGATGCATTTGAGGTATTGTTATTGAGAAAAGAAGCAAGAGATCCAAGTTCCAATGAGAAAGTATCTCGTGGATATGGAATATGTATCGAACATTTACTATAGTGCGGATAGGACTTAAATCTTCTAGTCTCTTGACGTTGTACAAAAGTCATTACTTTACGTTCACCTAGCACTAAAAACGCTACTATTAGTAGAAAAATAGAATTATTCTTAGTGTTTCAATTGGAACAATTATGTACTATTTTAACATTCACTCATAATGGCAGAATTCAGATGGTGAGCATCTACCTTCTCTCCCAAGCGGATGTATAATCAAGTTGTATCCAAATGTCTACACTCTCTTATAAAAAAAGTTAAGATACCGCTTTAATATCCGCCGTTGTAACAATGGGAATGCATTTGCCCTAATGGAAATGAAAGGCCTTATGATTGTCCTTCGATCATGAAGTTTGTATTTGGCAAAATTCTTATGGTTTGACAAATTTCAATGGCTATCAATAGCATTTGAATTGATCTGGGTCTAAAGGACCTATTTATGTAAGTTATAATTGGTTCACTGGGTAAAATACATGCATATCCAAATATAATTTTAAATTAAAAAATATTATAACTGTAAAAGTTATAAAATTTTAAATATTTAACTTCAAAATTTATGATCAGACCATAAGTGATATACTGTCATATTATGTAGTAATTGATTTTCCAAGAAGGAGACATCACCCGACCAAGTGTAGACAAAATCACCGGCCAAACAAAATGAAGGCATGTACCATCAGATGTGTAGTCATGTGTTCCTACGGCCTCTCAGATTACAATCACCCATAATTACTTACATATATATTAGTTTATATAATATTACAAATTTATCAGATTTTGATGAATTCAAAGGTTAATTTATTTTAAGTAGGCTACGGTAGATTCAAATGTATCTAGGTAAACAAATCTCGTTTCGCTTCCTTATCTTGCTTGCCACTCTTATATCTTCTTAGTATATTTGATATTTCTAGATAGATGCGAATCACATTAAATACATATATGTATAAAATATATCTAGTATGATTTAAATGTATCTGACGTGATATAATAAAAATTTCAAAACACAAGGAAAACTAATAAATATGATAAAAATATTGGTATAAGGTGTGCCCGTCTCTTACCACACAAGTCGCAAGGTTTTCTAAATTAGGCAATACGTTTTTGGCTACTCAGTCTCTCCATTAGTTTGTTCTCCATTTTCTACGAGTTCATACAACGCAGCTTTTTCAGAAGCATTGTTTGGTTTATCATATACATTCACACACATTTCCTTTGAAGACAAAATTATACTCATTCCCTTGTATCAATTACAGAATTTTGTCAATTATGCATTACTACAAGTTACTCGGAAGAAGCAAATCTCACGATTCAGACGACTCTGATTCCGAAAACACTGTTAATAACAATAGTAATATTCCAGCAGAATTCCTCTGCCAAGCAATTTTTGCTGGAGGTACATACTCTGTTTTTCTCTTTTTTAATTTGTATCACTTTCTGAGCAATTAATAGTAAATATAAAACAAGCGTATATATCAAATTTTAACAAGGTTGCTTTTAATCTGGTAAAATTGTAGATGGATTCTATGATGTTGAAGCAGCATATGGTCGATTTGAAGGAGTCGTAAGAACTGCAACAGGGTATTATGGAGGAACAATGAGAAAACCTTCCTATAAAGATGTCTCTGAAGGAAAAACAGGACATACTGAAGCAGTAAAAGTCACATATGATAACAGATTTGTATCTTACAAATCTCTTTGCGATTATTTCTGGGAAACTCATGATCCAACCAATAAAAATTCCCTTGTTAGTCTCTCAATCTTATCGTAACATATTTTTTCTAACGTATCAATTAAAAGTCTTTGTTTATTTCTTATACAGACAAGTGTGACATGAGATATACTATTGTTATGCAGAATTTTGGGTTAAATACGCATCTGAGATCTGCTATATTCTGTTCAACAGAAGAAGAGAGAAAACAAGCGCAACAATCAAAGATAAGACGGCAAATGAAACTTAATAGAAGGATTCTAACGAAAATACATCTGTTATCGAAACAAATTACTAGTAATTGTGAGTTTTTTGTTGCCGAGAATCAACATCAAAAGTATTATCTCCAGAAGCATTACAGGCTTTGTGAAAGTTTGAGCCTAAGAAGCACGGAACAATTTGTGGAGTCTTACATCGCCTGCAAACTTAACGGGTATGTGAACGTGTAAACTAAAAGTCATGATAAATTTTCTTTTTTCTAATATTGATCAAATTTGGCTTTGATTAATTTTTGACACACAAGATTTGGGATCCATATTGAATAAGCACTTTCAATTTTACAAATTTATTAATTTTGAAATAAAGTTGACTTTAGTTGGCTTCTTAGACTTTGATACATATATTTCCAACAAAGTTTATGGCTTACCGAACAATATATTATTTTAATTTTTTTTTTACTTTGATTATCTTTAATATTTGTGATGTCATGCATTTTCTATCTTTGGTATTTAACTATTTATGTCACAGTTTATTATTTTTTCAAATTATTTTTTGAAGAATAACTCTCTTTAGTAAAGGATTTTTTAGGGATAATTTTTTTATCCCGCATAGATAAAAGTAAGATACATATTTACCCCATTGGATATGTTTATTATAAAGTTTAAGTTTTTTTATATATATATATATATATATATATATGTATATATATTATGAGGTTAAGTTTGAATATCTACCGTAAGTATAACTCTTAATTGCAAGTATGATTTCATATGAACTGTTTGGCCATGAGAAAATTGTACTGACGTTAAAAAACTAATATTTGGCCGTAAATTTTTTTAATACAGTTAAAATTCTATTTGAGATGAAATTTGAAAAATATCCGAAACCTTATTTTCAATTTTTAAAAATTTTTCTTTTTCAAATTATACCAATTTTCTATTTTTATAAAATAAAACCATTTAATTTATGTTTCATATATTTTTTTATAAATATATTGAAACTCTAAATATTTATTACAAAGAATATGATCAAACACAATATCAAGTACAACTTTGAAATTTCAAATAAAATTAAGAAAATATTACTCCTGTTAAATTTTCATGGCATGTATGATCTAGAAAATAGTGTAATAACTTAATATATTCTGTTAAATTATACGCATAATACAAATAATATGTATACGCAATGTGTGTTACTTATCCAATCCTTTGCCATGATTACATTGGGGCGTGGTTCGGCATCGTCAAATCTGCATCAATACTTTTAGACGATCATAATATCTTTTATTGGAATTATATAAGTACGATATATAATTAATTAAGGGAAAATGCACAAGTACCCCCTCAATCTATGTCCGAAATCCCAGAGACACACTTATACTATACTAAGGTCCTATTACCCCCCTGAACTTATTTTATTGATAATTTTTTACCCCTTTTAGCCTACGTGGAACTATCTTGTGGGACCAATGATGGTTGACTTTTTTTTCAAACTAGTGCCATGTAGGCTAAAAAGGGGTAGAAAATTACTTATAAAATAAGTTCAGGGGGGTAATAGGACCTTAGTATAGTATAAGTGTGTCTCTGAGATTTCGGGCATAGGTTGAGGGGTACTTGGACATTATCCCATTAATTAATTTTAACCTCTAAATTATGAATGCAACTTTATCGATAGATTTTAATTTAACTAGGATCTTATCTTGTTGTATTTTATATAATATTATTTACGTTGACGTGATACATTCGATTAGGTTGGCTATTTTGGTACAATGATCTTTTGCACTAATTTTTGTGTGTAATTAATTGAATGCATGTGGCAGAGTATTGGCATTGGATGGGGAAGTGATATTGGAGAAGCTACCACAATTAACGAGGACTTGTCTGTTGCCCAAACAATGCAAGTCCACTTGTGATGAAATTATACAAGATTTAAAGACAACAACTACCCATGGCTCCACTATTTCTTGAATAATACTTTTTCCACTCTTATATTAACACCATTTGTAATGACAATGATCATATTATCTATCAACTATATATTGCTAAATTTCAGGGTTACATTTACCATGATATCTATAGGTCTTTTAATTCCTCCTCCCCCCAAAATAAATGACACTAATTTATTGTGATGAATGGAAAAGATCGCCACCAAAATGTATATTTTACTGATTTTGATGGAAGTTTATCACATAACAGTGTTAAAGAAAAACGATTGACGGATCAAAGAAATTCACATAACTAAAAAATAAATTAAAGGATCCAAATTTTAGTGTACTAAATCATAATCGGGATCAGAATCGATATATGAATGTTGTACCAAACTGAGGTAAGAGTTCAGGTTACGGGTAGGATCACAATTAGGTTATGGGTCTTAGTTTGGAATCGAGAGTCTATATGAGGATCTTCATTCCGCCTATGTGGCGTTGCTCAATGATCATAAAGAATATTATTTTTTTTTAGATTTTTTTAGGGCTTTTTAATATATTGCTATTAATAAGTTACTTAATGAGCCAATTTTAAATTTTTTTTGTTCCTCTAATTAACTTTTTAATTATACGTCCCTTTTTAAATTTGTTTTTAGTTAATTTTTCTCTTAATAGATTTTTCTTCTATAATATAAAATAAGAGAAAAAGTATATATTGTTCAAAATAATATTAATTACTAAAAATAATATTTATTAGTAGAAGTATATTTAGAGACTTTTAATTAATTTAAAATTTCTAAAATGAGATAAAAAGAAAAAATGTCATATAATAAAATTAAACCATAAAAATGGTGGAGAATTTTACTTAAATATACTTTTGTTTGTTAAAAAAATATGTAACTTTTTTTTTTTTTTACTTTTTTCTCTTATTTTTATATATTTATTTTAATTTAAGTTTTATCATAAACTCACACCTCTTCATCTTTCATAACCTCTATACTTAACTAATACTTATTAGTAATACCTATAACTTCCAACTTTATACTTCATAATCCCCAATTACTTAATATTAAATTTGTGACATCCTTAAAGCACATCAAAAAAATATTTCTCACCAAATATATTTATGTTTAGTTTAATTGTCCTATACTTTAATCTTGTAATGCAAAACCTATCGACAAAAACTGCTTTGTGTAATTATTTTTAGTTCTAATAAGAACGATTCAAAATAAGATATATAAAAGAGAATAATTGATTTTTTTTTTTGCATGAAATTATAAGAGCAAGATCATTAATAAAAGTCAGACTACAAACATTTTTTCAAAACCTTAAAATGTATCTGTAGATATGCTTAGCGGCGGGAGATAATAAAAATTATTATGAAATTACTTTTAAATTTTTAAAAAAATATGAATCATGAAAAATATAATAAAATTTAATTAAGAGAATTCATTTTAAACATTTTGCATAAATTAATAAAAAGCTAAACACAAGCAAACTTGATTATGTTAAGATATGATGCTAATTGTTACTGTTTAAAAAAAATATAAATTAGTAAAAATAATAAAGCCGAGCAAACTTGATTCTTTTAGTTACGATGCTATGTTAGTGTTTTCTTAATGAAATTAAATAATCAAAGACTAAAAAAATAAAAAATAAAATAAGAAAAAAGGGAGACTAAAAAAATAGCGTTGAAATAAATTTTAAGAAAACGTAGAATTATAGAAGAGAATTTATCAAGGAAAAAACTAATACAGATAATTATTTCAAATACGCTTATTACTTAACCATTCCTCCTCCATTACAATGATTGTAAAAATTTACTTAACTTTTTCTCCAACACTTTAATTATATGAAAATATTGTTTATTGTTAATAATTATAAATATTCATATTATTTGTGAACAATTTTTTTATATTTACCTTATTAGAAAAAAATCAAGAGTCTAATTATAAGTTTTATTAGATATTATAAGATTTTTTCTAATCTTAAAATAAAACCTTTTATCATTCATTCATAATTGTTCATTTATAACTTATTTTATTATGTAATTTAACAACAATATATTATTTTTATGTTAACTTTATATCATTAAAAATCATTTTTACCGAACTAAAATCATGTATCACCCATTTCCTTCCAAAGAATCAATATATATAGAGAAAACTTTAAATATTAATATACAAATATTAAAGTACTTTTTTAAGTCTTCAAATTATAGGTAGCTTATCTATTCCAAATAATTTTTTATATTTCTAAGACTGTTTTTGGATTTGTCACTATTTTAATTCTTTTCATATTTTTTTAAAAAAATTAAAAGACTAAAAATCTCACTTTAAAATTTTAACATAGTATCAAAGTTGATCATATTTATTTTTGAGAACTCATTCAAATGGAGAATAAAGTCATAAATTCTTAATTATATATTATAACTAACATAAATAAAGAATATGTACTATTCAACCAAAAAAAATATAGGTATTTGAGCTGCTAATTTAAGGATATTTATTTTTTTGATAAAATCAATTCATGAATTGAGTTGAAATTACAAATTTAAATGATAAAATTTATTAGCTAATCTATGCGCGACTAAATTAACTGGTATTTCTCTAAAACAAAACTCAAAATGTATTTTGTAACACCAATTTCAATTAGTATATTACTTCATAGTATCATCAATACTTTTCATTTGATCAAATAAGATATAAACCATTTGTTTTTCATACGATCTGTTGGATGATGTTTTATAAAAAAATATTTACCAATATGAAAATGTGACTGTACAATTATCAATATGGTCTAAGCTTAGATATTTTAGGCTAGTTCATTCCAATTTTTGAAATTTGACGGGTCAAACTGAGTTGGTCTTTTATTTTGTTAGGCCAAATAATATCGATTTCAATCTATCACTATTAGGCCGTTAATCACGTTGGGTATATCTACTTATCTAAAAAATTGAGGAATTTAAATATATCTTACTACTTTTGAGTTAATTCCTTAACTACACTCTGGTTTGTAATATTACATATGATCTTATCAAATTTTGGTGTTTCTAGATATATTTTAAGTGTAATTTGTTCTAAATATATTGTACCCAAGTAGATTCACATATATTTGAGATACATAACAAATCTTGCTCGTCTCTCTCTCTCATGTAGGATTGCGTATCGGGCGGTTTGGTTCGGTTTTGAAGTTTTTCGATTTGGCTTTGATTATTGATTTGTAGAGATGCTAACCCTTTATAGAACCATTAAGATATTGACTTATTCATATTGTTTTATCGGTTTTTAATCGTTATTAGTTTGGTAATCGGTGTGACCGTTAAGATTTGACATAAAAAAAGTCATTGAAAATCACTTAGAAAGAAGGTGACAAGCCAAATGAATCATGCACATGAGTTCATAAGTTACATCTTGCTCAAAAGCAACACTTTTACATTGTAGAATAACCAAATGTTTGAGACAAAAAAAAGTAGGAACCAAACTCTAAGTCAACTGACTTTATATACAAAATGGTATAAATATAATTATTTAATTTACTATCGGGTTATCGGTTAATTCGTTAAGAAAAAAAATTGGTTTTGAACAACCCCTACTCCCATGTATGTGGTATCCTAAATACATGTGAATCACTACGAGTAATCACAAATACATGTATCTAGTATGATTCACATGTATCTGGAGTAAAACCATTTTGTTTTCTATTCCTTAGAGATACATGTTTGGACTTATGTTCATAAAAATCTTCGTCTTAAATAGTACAAGTAAAATCCTTTCTTATACATACTCTAGTCAAATGTTTTAGGGACTAGCAAGAGTTCCCATTGTTACTCTCAAAATAGTCTATTGAGGCAACATGACAAAATATCAACATCAAAAAAAATCCCTTAGAAAACTTGAGAACATAAATTACTAGTTAAGAAGTAATATAATGATAATCATAATCCTAATCTACATGTAATATATATTTGAAGATCAAGTAAAACATGCAAGTGGCCAATCAAGAAGCCATGGAGAATAAAGCAATCTTGGAGAATCCCTATTCCCTCACCACAACTTCCTTATCCTCACTTTTCCCCTATTCCCACTCCCATTATATCAAAATGTTCTTTTTCTCTTTTCAAAAAATGGTCTAATTAGTATCTACACCTGTCTTAACCCCATAAGTTTGACTTATGCTTATTCTTCTACCATCTTCAAAACTATTCTCCCACATATCCTCTAGAATATAAATTTTTTATAAAGTATATATTTTTTTTTAAGAATAAGAAGCCTGAGGTTTTACTACTTATTATTGAGCTTAATATGTAAATTAAAGAACGTGATAGATACTAAATTGTTAACTTAATTGACATAATAGACTATTGAGAATATAGAAGTGGAAATATTTCAAAAAAGGAGTAATACATGCATGTCTAATAAGAATATTTTATAATGTGTTACGATGCTCAATTAAGATAAGAGTAATTCAAGCAACTAAATGAAAAATTTAGTTATAAATGTAAAACATAAATTTTCACATATTTTAATTTAAAATTACAATCTTTTTCTATTTAGTTTTTAACTAGATTATCCCTTAAAAAGTAACACCTATAGAATACTCAGATACATTTAATATAAATCGGATACATAATATGTAGTTTGGATGCACTAAAAATTAGCTCAAATACATAATACGTATAATGCGTAGTATGTAATTCAGATACATTTACTAGCTTGAATAGATTAAAAAAATAAGAAATTTTAGAGGTCTTTAGAAATATAAGAGAATATTAAAAATAAGAAAAATGATGTATTTCAATAATGTTTCCTAAATTGAATGGTACGATAGGTGTGTGTTGCCTATAATATTTATATGACTACAAAAAATTGTCATTTAAGGTTAAATAAAGTTATTTTTAATTTAAAGAAAATTATTCCTTTTAAAATATATTTAAAAATATTATCACATAAGTATATAGCCAAATAAGGGGATTTTGAGATAGAATCAAAGCTAGTTGCCCAAAAAGGGATTGGCACCAATATTTTTGGATTTGCCCTTTTTGAGAATGCAGGCTTTATCCCATCCCTTCAGCCCAATTGGGAGATTCCATCATTAGATTTTCCTATAAACTCATAAATTTATGTTTAATGCAATTTTTGTTTCAATTAACTAAAGTATAATAGTAGTGTTAAACCACTTAAGTACATTAATATTGTTATTGTTTTTGTCAATTCATGAATACTTAAAAAGGGACGTTATATTATAATAATTAGTATGCTTTTAATTCCAACATTTCAATTTTACACTCTCTTTTAAATCAATGGTATAACATAGTTAATACTACACAAGTCTAAGAATATTTTTCTTATATTTTACATATTTAATATATATATTCTCAATTTTAAGATTATAAAATTTTAAAAGGTTTTTTCTTTTTTATATATTTTTAAAAATTACATGCTCAAGTCATAAAATGAGATGAAGGGAATATATGATGTCTCGACGTTTTAAATCGAGCCAAATCATTTAATGGTAATAATCATAAATTAAATTGATAATGCATATCGATTAATTAGTTATAGTTAACTAGTGAAAATGTTTGCATTATTGGTTTGATCTTGAAAAGATCACCATCTCTTCTGTTACACTTTTCTTTAAAATGATAGGAATGAGGATTATTATAATGTCGGGGATCAAACTCTCACTAACAAGGTGTTAGTTCAAGTAGCCAACCAACTGAATTACTAAAATTATTTCACTAGATAAAATGTGCCTTTACTATTTCATTTCTATGTCGTACAACTTGATTAGAATTTAGAAACAAAGATTAACGAAGGAAGAATAATTTTTTCAAATTCACGGTATTAAACATATCATAATTAATAATAATTATGTGATTATAAAATCATCCAATATTAAGAGTTTATGAAAAAAATTAAATTATGTTCAAATATAAAAAGATGACACTATTTTAAAACAAAGTAAAGGGAAAAAAATTAGAATGGAGAGAATATGAATTAAGTTATATATTTATAAAAACAAATTATTCCTATGTAGAGTAATATGTGATTTTTAAAACTTTCAAGCAATCTACTTTAATTGGGAAAAAGAATAAGAATATTTCACAAGTATACCACTTCATATCTCATATCTTATCTATAAATAGAAGTGCTAGAAAACCCATCATATCATCCAAAGCTAGCTAGCTTCAAGATATCATTTGATAGCTATCTATATTCTTTCCCCAAAAACAAAGAAGAAATTGAAAAATTTCAGTTTTAGTTTGCATTGTTTGTGCATCTAATTAATTTGCTCTTCAACTCCTCCTTCTCTAACCCCTCATATGCATTGCATGAAATTTTTCTACACCTCATTATTCATTCATGCACACTAGTAGTCAATTTTATTTAAAAAATTTAAAGTATGGTGTGTCAATTATATTAGCTATTATCATATTTTTTTTGTGAGAGTAGTCCATATTATTATTTTTTCTTTTTTGAAAAAAAGGAGTGATTGTTGTTGACAAAGATAGAGAGGTACTTATGATTGAAGTCATAAAATTGTTTGCACCTCATTTTTTTTTTCTTTTTTTTTTTTTTGTTTTCTGTCACTATCCTCAGCCCCTCATTTATATATATATTCATCTAATATTAACTCATGATATATCATATCTTTTTTTAAATTATTTTTATTTTTAACTGTAATTTGATCAATGAATATTTTTTTGATATAAAATACAAATATACATACACATTTCATTTAAAAATAATATAAACTATATCCATGTAAGTGTATAATCGTTTTATTTAAAAAAAAACTCAACTATTTAACCTTAACTATAATACCAGCTATAACCATCTTTCTATTCGATCGTATATGTTAAAAGAGGAGGTGGTAGGAGATGTTGTTGACAGAAGATAGAGAGCACAGATGATAAAGTGCATGGAAATTGTCTGCACCTTACTCCTTTGTGCTCTTTATTCTTCTGTCATCATCGTTAATCCCACCTTTTTTTTTATCGTTTTTGTATTGTTATATAATTTTTTATCTTATATTAACTCATTTATAATATTTTATTTTTAACTGTAATTTGAATGATGAAAAATTATAGTATATTTTTAGATATAGAATATACTTATCTTGAAACGTATAACCAATTCATGTAAAATTATACATTATATATACGTATATTTATAACCTTGAAGTGTATAACAATCATGTCTAAAAAAAATTAAGCTATTATAGCTCAACTATAGTACCAACTTGTATCATTTCTTTGGAGTCGGCCAAAATTAAGTTCATGAAATTTGTTTGCACCTTAGTATATTATTATATGTTTCCTTCATTTGGCATTTGCTCATAGTGTAATTCTATTTCAATTGTAGTTTGAAATTTTTTGATATACATCTTTATGTATAATTGTATAAAATATATTTGTTAAAAAGCGTATCTTTTCATTTGAAAATATAAAATATATTTATTAGGTTATATAACACTCATAGAAAAATTAAATTAATATACGTCAAATATAGCATCAACTACTTGTGAATCATTCATATATGTTAAAAATGAAGGCGGTTGAAGATTCAGTTGACATAAGATAAGGAGAACTAATGATAAAATGCATGAAAATTATCTACAATCTTACTAATTTGTGCTCTCTATTTTTATATCATCATCCTCAACCCCTCACTTCTATTGTGTTTATTTTTCTTATATTGTATTTTATTTTATTTCATATAAACTCAAAATTCTATTTATTTTCACGTGTAATTTGACCAATGAGGAATTTTAAGATATATTTAGGTATAAAATATGTTTGTTAAAATGTATTTCATCTGAAAATATAACATATATCTATTAAGGTGTTTAATAATCTCATATAAAAATTTGAATTGGTATACCTTAACTATATGTTAAAAGATGAGGTTGTGAAATATGTTGTTGACAGAAGATAGAGAGCACAGATGATTAAGTGCATGAAAATTGTATGCACATTACACCTTTGTGCTCTTTATTCTTCTGTCACCATCTTCATATCCTAGATTTTTTCTTCTTATATTGCTATATATTTGTTTCTTTTATAATAACTATAATTTCAACCATAATTGACTGATAGAAAATTTTAAAAGACGTGCCTATATGAATTATATTTTTTTTATCGCACATTTTATTTTTTGAGAACCAAACAAGTTAAATTTAATCAAATATTTACACATGCGTGATATTTTCAATAAAAAATTGAAATGGAATTTGTATCTTTGTAAACTACATAAAAATACTGTAAATTACAATAATTAATAATTAAAAATATTTAAACATGATATAAGAATTTTCTTGCAATTATTGTAAGCACCAAGGTCATGATGAAGATAGTTATCGCTTGATCACAAAAAGAAATTAAAATAACAAACAAATCGATGATACCATTCAAGTTGTTTTAAAAGATACTCTTAATAATGAAAACTATATACCAAGGTGATGCGAGAGAAATACTAGATGAAAAACGAAGGATTGTAGATGTCAAAGTAAAGCTACTTCTTAGATCGATAATTGGTTGTTTTCAACTATCGAAAACAAAGATAATTGCAATAACCAACAGGTTGCTACTAATGAGGCGCAAGAAAAAAAAGTTGGGCTGAATTTGATGTCTAATGCAACTAAAAACAAAAGGGGAACACCAAGAGTAGGGGTTGATGTGTCACAAGATGGAAATTAATGGATTCCGGACAAAAACTAATGGATACACCTGATGTTGAAGGTGCTGAAAAATCTGGGCAACATGTTTTGCGAGTTGAATTCGAGAATGCAACTAAAGCTGAACATTGGTTATATACAAAAATTCAACTAGTAGTTGAACCCCTTCCCCAATTAGTCGAAATAATTCTGAATTCTCCATATTTAGTTGAGATAGAAATTGTGTTAGGTCATAACCCGCCAAGTTTACTTTGAACTCAATTTTTCATATATTTATTTGTCTCATTATATTTACATCTAGTATCAATTTGATCTAGAGTATCTTGTGTACCATGTGTACCAATTTGATGTATCCACTATCAATTTCATCTAATGTATCTGATATTAATAGGTTCTACATGAAGACATAAGAACATGTTTTAAAAGAAAAAAAGCATTTTTGAAAATCAAGTACTACTAACCAAACCATTGAAATAAATTTCAATTTAACAAACTCAAGAACATTAATTGAGTCAACTTCCCAGAAGGAGATACTCCAGAGGAGGTTCAAGTTACAAGCCGCTGCTAAACATCAAATATAACCTGATCATTGTATGAGACAACACCGAAACTATTCAGCTATAGTTCTTCCTCATTCCGCGGAGATTCAAAAAATAGAATTCACGAACCTTGAATGGAATAATTCATAAGTTTATCTAAAGGCATAAAAAGAACAATAAATTTAACATCACGTTCAAAATTGTCCAATCAGTACTAAGATGAGGGGTGATCTAGCTAAATCAAAGCAAGTTAAAGCTTCATTTCACTCTCTAACATCTGTATGTCCTGCAATTCAATGAACTTATTTTTGCCAGCAAGCTTTTCACTAAATATTCTGCGTCTTGCTTCAATGGCCTGTAATATTCAAATGCACGAGTGATAAGAACAAGCCATAAGGTAGTTTCAATATCCAAAGAAAAAGTTTCCAACTCCGTAATTGGGCATAACTCAACCCCATAAACTAGGCATAAGGTGAGAATTGGCCAAGTTTTAATAATGCCATGCAATGCAGAACACTTAACAATAACCAAAAGAAAGTGTCAACGCCAGTGAGTGTAACAAATCGAAGGTAAGAGTTGAATAGTTGTGAACCTGTTTTTCCCAATTGGTGAAGCCTGTGACAAGGGAGAGTGAAATACATTGCACAATTGTTCCAGCCACCAATCCACTCCAAAGACCCTTGCCCTTTAGATGAAATACAAATCCAAGTAATAGAACCGCGGGAATTCCAACTAAATAATATGCTCCAAGGTTCACATAGGCTCCAATATGCTGCCACCCGCTTCCTCTGGCAACTCCTGATTAGAGGCAGATTCACGATTTAAATTCTTTAAACATATGAGTTCAGAACATAGTATACATGTACTAATTTTTAGAGCTTTCACATTTACATATCTATGATCTAAATAAAGAAGTCTAGGCTCAATTGTGCACATATAATACACTACAAATCAGCTGCTGCTCCTGATGCAATGAAAAAGCAACACCAAAAGGCATGAGGACAACTCTTATTATCTCGTTGATCACTTTCATTTATTGTATTTCAAAATTTAAAACCTGGAATAACTCTTTTTGTCTCAACACAAAAATAAAAGCAAATGAGGATGGTAAAAGAAATAACCTGATAGTACAGCTTGGATGCCGTCCATGATGATTGATATGCAAAGAATAGGAGTAATTTCTGCGACATAGGTGACTACTTCTTTCTCATAAGAAAATGCATAGCCCCATATATCGCGGACCACAAATAGAGTTATACTTGCAAGAACAACCTCAGTAGCTGAAAGAACTATCACAGCAGCGAGAGCAATTTTTCCCGCTTGTGGCCTCCCAGCTCCAAGCTCATTTGAAATCCGTGTACTACGTACAATAATAATTACTTGGAATTTCTCATATTTATATCTTTATGCAGCTAACAGTATCAGCTAAATGCTATGTTGATAGGACAGGAGCAAACCTTGCTGCAGCACCGAAAGAATAAGGTATATGGTAGTGCACAGTAGTGATTGTAAAGCTGCTCTCCAAGAAATTGGACCATGACAATGCATCAGTATATAATCATTTCAAATATCAAAGGGAAAAAAAGGAACATTACGTAGGAAAGGAAGCATACCATATGGACAGAACGGATGTTTCTAGCATCGGATTTGGAAACAGACCAGAGAGCAGAATGATTAGCTCAAATGCCCACCATTCCAAGCTATAATTATGTTCCGACAAAAAAAAATTTGAAGTAATACATAAAGGATCAACAGACGAGAATCATGTTTAAACTCAAATCACAAACAGTATTGAGATTACCAAACCATTACAGCAGATGGGATGGCAAAGCGGAAGAAGTCCCCAGTAGTCAGGAAAACATCTGTAGAGAATGAAGCTCGAGTCTTTTCACAAACCCATGAGTACTTCACATAAAGTATAAGCAAGATCACATTCAACCAATAGGCTAAACTGATTGACAATGCTGCTCCGACAATCCCTAAATTCAATTTGAATATAAAGGCCCAACAAATTGTAACTTGGAAGCATAAAGATACAACTGCACTTAAAAGCATTGGTAGGATTAAACTCTGTGCCTGCAGATACCGAACAAGTGACTGAAGAATAGCATATGGAAATAGTGTAGGAATGAGCCAAATCGCGTACTTTCCAGCTTCAGTTGCAATGGAAGGATCTTGGCCCGTCAATATAAGAAGTTTATCCGTAAAGATCCACAGAACAGAGACTGGTATACATACCAGAAACAGACAAATAATAGCACTATAAGTAAAAGTTCCAAGTTTTCGATATTGTCCTGCTCCATAGGCCTGTCCACATAGAGTCTCCAGCGCACTACACATTCCGAACTGTTCCACAAAGTATATCCATGGTGATTTTTCATCTATACAAAGGATAAGAAAGGTATGCAAGCAAACGATCTTTGTGTTAATAAGTTCCTTCATTTTTTTCCTTTTCTAATGGCAAGACATGGAGCAATAATCCCAACGGCAAGAACAATAACAATATAACCCGTGAATCCTACTAAGTATGGTCTTGGGAGGGTAGAGTGTATCCAAACCTTACCACTACCTCGTCAAGATAGAGAGATTGTTAACGAAAGACTCTCGGCTCAAGTAGAGGAAGAATAAAACAATGAAAAAAGCATAGCCATTAATTAGAAAAGCGGTCCAAAGTCTATAAGAAAGGAATACTAACAAACATCAAAATAGTATGATAATCGAAAACATAATAAGTGGCAGCAACTAAAAGGGTACGACTAGTACTAAGACTATCATCCCTCTACCCTAATACGTGTCCTCCACTTCTTCCTATCTAGAGTCATACACTCGATAATATGAAGATGTATCATGTTCTCGCTAATCACCTCTCCCTAGTACTTCTTCAACCTACCTCTAGCCCTCAGTGTGCCCTCTACAACCAGCCTCTCGCACCTCCTCATGGGGGCATTATAATTAGTGCACATCCTCTACATATGATCAAGCTATTAATTTCATTTCTCTCATTTTGTCCGCCACAGAAACCACTCCTACCTTCTTCTGAATAACCTCATTCTTAATCTTATCTCTCCAAACATCCATCTCAACATCCGCAACATGCACCTTGTGCACGTGTGAGTTCTTGACTAGCCAGCACTCCAATACATACAACAAGGGCAGTCTAAAAGTTTAGATCGTACCTTTTCATCATACAAGACTCTAGAGACAAGCTTCCATTTCATCCATGTATATATCCCTAATGCATTGTGTGACATCATCGTCAATAACCCCACTAGATCATAGACCCAAGATACTCAAAACATTTTCTCTGGAGAATAATCTGTGTGACAAGCCTTGCTTCTATGACTGCCTTAATTATGTGACGCAACATTGAAATATTTAGTTTTGGTCTTGCTCAACGTGAACCCTTTGGACTTCAGAGTTTATCTCCAAACCTCTAACCTAGCATTAACTCCGTCCAATGTGTCATCGATCACAACTATATCGTATGCAAATAGCATACACCAAGGAACTGCTCCCGAGGAGCAGAATAATAATATAAAAGTATAGTAATATGTTTTTGAATATCAATTGAGTTTAATAAACTATATGGATTGAATGAGACTTACAAGAACACTGTAACCAGTAACGTTGCAAAGTGAGGTAGCAATAGAAGCACTAGAAAGTGAAAGTTCACCAAGGTGACCTAACATAATCATTGGCGAAACACGCAAAAGGTACTGTGATACTGTTACCACTATCATAGGCAAAGCAATGCGACTCGTCTCTTTCACCTCTTTAATAAACACTTTCTCAGTCACAACCACATCTTCTTTCTCCAAATTAACCAGCGGCTCTTCCTCCGTCATAATACTTCTCTTTCTTTCTTCACTTCTCTCTTTTTTCATAAAAAAATTGAATTGGCGAGTTAATATCTCAAATGGTTACTCTAACTCAATTTCGTTTGTAACTCAAAAACTAGTCACGACTCCCATATAAATATGCTTCCTCCCCCTTTGTGGTTGATCCAATGTGAAATTTAAGAGTCATACATGATCTTTAATTTGTCGTTACAATTATGATCTTTAATTTTGGATATGTACAAATAGACATTTAAATTTGTATAAAATTGAATAAATAGACACATTCATCCTACATGACAATTTTATGTCTTACGTGGCGTTTGACGTGCATTATGTCATGTAAAATACGTGTTATTTGTTTAATTTTATACAAATTTAAGTGTCTACTTGTGTACACTAAAAATTGGAGGACATAATTATTCACTGAAGTCAAGTTAAGAGGCATGTTTGTATATTATGTTAAAGTAAAATATATTATCATATTAATTTAACAATATATAATAAATATTAGATTAAAATATTTTTAATTTAGGGATAAAACACAAGTACTCTGTCAACCTATGCTCGAAATCTCAGAGACACACTTATACTATAATAAGGTCATATTATCCTCCTCAATTTATTTTATTAATAATTTTATATCCCTTTTTGGCCTACGTGGCACCATTGTGGACCCAAAGCTGGTCGATTTTTTTTCAAGCTAGTGCTGCGTAAGCTAAAAAGGGATAGAAAATTACTTATAAAATAAGTTCAAGGAGATAATAGAATTTAGCATAGTATAAGTATCTCTGAGATTTCGGACATAGGTTGAGGGGGTACTTTACATTTTCTTTATTATTTTTTATTACTTTTAATTTACGTAACATATTTTTAATTTTTTAATTTATTTAAAAAAGAAAATCATCTTTTGATAATAAAAAATAATTGAACTTTAAAATTATTATTTTACTATTATGAAACAATTTATAGTTACTCAAATATTTAAAATTGTTTTAGATTACAAATTTTAGAATTTTATTGCTTTTTTAACATCTTGTGGCATATTATACAATATTCTATTTATATAACTTGCTAGCTGATACGGGGGGGAGTAAATATTATGTTCCAAGTGATTTTATTAAAAGGACAAGGATAATGTATAAGTATTTTCTCAATTTATGTCCAAAATTTTAGAAACATATTTATACTATATTAAGATTCTATTACCTCTGAACTTATTTTATTAATAATTTTTTTACCCTTTTCGACCTACGTGGCACTATCTTGTTGGTCCAATGTTGGTTGACTTTTTTTCAAGCTAGTGTCACGTAGGGCGAAAAGGGATAGAAAATTACTTATAAAATAAGTTTAGGGGGTAATAGAACCTTTAATAAAATATAAGTGTGCCTCTGAGATTTCAGACATAGATTGAGGAGATACTTGTGCATTTTTTCAAATAACAGCTCCGTGATCTTAAAATTTGACCTAACATTTGCTGCTTTAAACTAAAAAAAAGTTGACTTAACATTTATGTAAAATAGAAGCAATTATATTTAGTATTTAGTATAAGTCACGATCAATAACAGATCTATCAATTAGATACTGCATTTTATTGTTTGCATGTTGTGTTTTTTGGGGCTGCACGTCAATCAGTTTAATTTGGTTTTAAAGTTTATCGTGTTGGCTTATTGGTTGTATCGATTTGTGGGGATGCTAAATCGTTATAGAACCATTAAGATATTGGCTTATGTCTTGTTGATTTATCGGTTTTTGATTATTACCGGTTCAGCTATTGGTTTAACCTTTAAGATTTGACACAAAAGAATAAACATTTAAAATTACTTAGAAATAAGGTAACAAATCAAATAAACCATGCACTTGAGTTCACAAGTTACATCTTGCTCAAAAACACACTCTTTTACATTGTAGAATAACCAAGTGTTTGAGATAACCAAAAATAAAAGTAGGAAATCAAACTCTAAGTTGAGGACTTTATATAAAAAATGGTATAAATATAATTATTTAATTTACTATCGCGTTATCGATTAACCCGTAAAGAAAAAACTTCAAACCATTAAGAACCAATAACCCCATAACAAAAAAAATCAAAACCGTAATCAAAACCACTAAATCAATAACTCAATACTATAAATCAACAACTTTTTTATCGATTCGACTTATTGATTTCGGTTAAATTTTGAACAAAACTAGCGTTTTTATTTAAAGGATTCATATATGATGTGGGCCTATAATTTTAGAGGATTATATGTTTTTTTATATATTGTCCTCAAGCAATTTTGATTATATTATTTTAGTATAATTTACATAAATTTCATAGTGCTAAAGAATTAATTACATTATTTCTCTTTTTTTTTTCAAATTACAAAAAATTCTTGAAATTATGAATTTCGCATACATCAATGGACTTCTAGATACATTAGATGAAGGATGTTATGTATCAATAGGACATTCAGATACATCACATCCAGATACATAAGCGAGGGATGTATTCAAGAGAGGTACATGGATGTATCAACGAGAGAAGAGTGATGTATTCATTTTTGAAAAAAAAAATGATAGAAAAATTTAAGTTAAAAATTTATGATAAAATGATATAAATATTTAGATAATTTTTCCTTATTTTTATTGATATCGTTCTTTTATGTTGATTGTTGGCAGCCTAAAATTCAGTCAAGCAAGCAAATTTGATTAAAAAAATTCATAAACTTATTTGATATAACAGAAGAAAAATTTATACTATTTACAGCCTTCCATCTATGCAAAGAATTGAATGTTGCATTGTTAATGGACCAACAATACAACAACTGAAAGGTGCAAATATAACATCACTGTTATACAACAATTGAGTGTTGCATATATAACGATACAACATTCCTTTCTTTGCGATTTAGAATGAAAATACCTCTTGTTAAAAAAAAAAGGTGATACATATATACCTTTATTTTCTAATAAATGATGTATATATAACCTCGCCGTCCAACAAATAGGGCATAGTTACCCTTTTTTTTAACATGCCCATATACCAAGGAGCATTATCAATGAGCAAAAACCATGGAAGTCCAAAGTTTTGCTCAAGTAGAATTTGAAATTTTGTTACGAGACAAGCAGAATCAAAATTTCAAGATCAACATCTTTTAGGATCATTTGTTGAACTAAATCGATAAGACATTTTCATCCAGCTAAACTTGTGAGTTGCGACCCACTTCCATTTATGTGAGTTTGTTCACATTGTACAACAGTTCCAAATTTAAATAAAAGAAATGAGTGTTCAAGAATTAATCATAAATAAAAGGGACGAGTATTAAGAAGATTATTTCGTTCTATTAATTATTTATTTTAAATGATAAATGTAGTTGAGCTACGTTGAGTAATTTTAATAATACAAACCAAAGTTCAATCAATCTGCTAATATAAAATTCTCATGGTCGAGTGACCTTTTAGGATATTAACTCTCTATTATAGCATCCGCCTGTCCTGTCATTCAATGAGCTGATTTTCCGTCGCAAGCTTTTCACTAAAAATTCTGTGTCTTGCTTCAATGGCCTGTAAATTCAAAATGCACGAGTGTCAACTCCCATAAGCCATAAGGTAGCTTCTATATCCCCCAAAAAAAGGGGTTTCCTACTCTGTTGTTGGGCTTAACTAAACCCAGTAAGCGAGGCATAAGGTGAGGATTGTCCAAGTTTATATAAGGAAAACAGTTCTTATTAAGCCATCAGATGCAGGACACGTAACAATAACCAAAAGGAAGCGTCAACACCAGTAACAAATCAAGGTAAGAGTTGAATAGGTCTGAACCTGTTTTTCCCAATTGGTGAAGCCGGTGACAACGGAGAGTGATATACATTGCACAGTTGCTCCAGCCACCAATCCACTCCAAAGACCCTTGCCCTTTAGATGTAATACAAATCCAAGTAATAGAGCCGCGGGAATTCCAACCAAATAATATGCTCCAAGGTTCACATAGGCTCCAATATGCTGCCACCCGCTTCCTCTAGCAACTCCTGATTAGAGGCAGATTCACGATTTAAATTCTTGAAATATATGAGTTCAAACATATTAAATTTGTACCAATTTCGGAGATTTCACATTTATATATCTATGATCTAAATAAACAATGTGGGCTCTTTTAAGTGCATCCAATACACTACAAATCTGCAGCTGCTTCTGATGCAATGAGCAAGCAACACTAAGGGCATGGGGAGACGACTCTTGTTCTCTCTGTTGGTCAATTTCATTTATTGTATTTCAAAGTTTAAAAGCTGGAATGACTCTTTGGGTCTCAATAAAAGTTTGCAATTTGGAAATAAAGCAATTGAGGATGGTCGAAGAGATAACCTGATAGTACAGCTTGGGTGCCGTCCAGGATAATTGATATGCAAAGAACAGGAGTAATTTGTGCAACATAAGTGGCCACTTCGTTCTCATAAGTAAACGCATAGCCCCATACATTACGGACCACAAATAGAGTTATACTTGCAAGAACAACCTCAGTGGCAGAAAGAACTAACACAGCAACGAGAGCAATTTTCGCCGCCTGTGGCCTCCCAGCTCCAAGCTCATTCGAAACCCGAGTACTGCATACAATATTAATTACTTCAAATTTTGCATGTTTATCTCTATGCAACTAACAATATCGGATTAATGTTGGGTTTATAGGACAGGAGAAGACCTTGCTGCAGCACCGAAAGAATAAGGTATATGGTAGTGCACAGAAGTGGTTGTAAAGCTGTTCTCCAAGAAGTTAGACCATGACATAGTATCAGTATATAACCATTTCAAACATTTGAAGGAAAAAAACAAACAAAGATCAAGTAGAAAACGAAGCATACCATATGGAAAGTACAGAAGTTTCTAGCATCGGATTTGGCAACAGACCAGAGCTTAGAATGATAAGCTCAAATGACCACCATTCCAAGCTATAACCATGTTTGGAAAAAAAGTTGAAGAAATACATTAAGGGTCAAGCATAAATTCAATCACAATGCATATATGTATGTTTTTCTACTGAGATTACCAAACCATTACAGCAGATGGGATGGCAAGGCGGAAGAAGTCCCCTAAAGTCAGGAAAACATCCGTAGAGAATGAAGCTCGAGTCTTTTCACAAGCCGATGAGTACTTCACATAAAGCATAAGCAAGATCACATTCAACCAATAGGATAAACCAATTGACAATGCTGCTCCCACAATCCCTAAATTCAATTTGAATATAAAAGCCCAACAAATTGCCACTTGGAAGCATAAAGATGCAACTGCAGTTATAAGCATTGGTAGGATTAAACTCTGTGCCTGCAGATACCGGACAAGTGACTGAAGAATAGCATATGGAAATAGTGTAGGAATGAGCCAAATTGCGTATTTTCCAGCTTCCTTTGCAATGGAAGGATCTTGGCCCATCAATATCAGAAGTTTATCCGTGAAAATCCACAGAACAGAGACTGGTATGCATACCAGAAATAGACAAATAATAGCACTATAAGAAAAAGTTCCAAGTTTTCGATATTGTCTTGCTCCAAAGGCCTGCCCACACAGAGTCTCCAGTGCACTAGACATTCCAAACTGTTCCACAAAGTAAATCCACGATATTTTTTAATAAACATTCTTCATCTATACAAGGGATAACAAAACGTATACAACCAAGCCATTTGTGTTAATAAATTTTTTTTTCTTTTTATAAGTCAAGACATAAGGCTATAAGCCCCGTTCACAAATTCCCCTGTTTCTTAATCAAAAGTAAAACAGGGCCTAAGCAACAAATCTAAACCTGATGGTTATTGCTATGTTTAAGCAACTATTGACTAAGTGACCAATATCCCTACTAAACAACACTACATAGGTTAGTTTGACAGATGATTATAAAATTTTAAAACAGAACCAAAAAAAAGTTGCAAAAACTACTTTCTCATATCAAAATCTGATCAAATTTGATGACGAACATTTTCCCTACTCAGCTAAATCAGATGTGAACTGCATCGAAAGGTCAAAGTCATTTGTATTTGCTGATTCATTCATACGAATGATTGGAAGCAAAAAGTTGTTAAAAGGAGACTTACAAGGACACTGTAACCGGTAACATTGCAAAGTGAGGTAGCAATAGAAGCACTAGACAGTGAAAGTTCACCAAGGTGACCTAACATAATCATTGGCGAAACACGCAAAAGGTACTGTGATACTGTCACCACTATCATAGGCAAAGCTATTCGACTCGCCTCTTTCAACTCTTCAATAAACACTTTGCGGCTCACCCTCACATCGTCTTTCTCCAAATTAAGCAGCAGCGGCTCTTCCATCGCCATAATTTTTTGACTTATTTTCCTAACTCAGAAGCAACTTGCTTGGAAAGGAAAACTATTGATATTGTTTTTTCCTCTTATATAGACAGGGCAGCACATGCTCTTCGACATGTCTGCTCGACTCGTCTCCTTCGACTGATTTATTATTTTGATTTATAATAATTTTTAATTCTTCCTCATTTTTTTTTTTTTAGATTTAACCAGTATGAAAATTAAAGAGAATACTCAACTTCTTTAAAATATACCATGTTTTTGGTTGATTTTTGAAATTCCATCGATACAACGTGAACTGAAATTGATAGAATAACATAAATTTATTTGTAAATTATATAAAAATCACTATTAATTATAATAATTGATAACTAAAAATGTATATAAAGACTATCTAAAAAGTTTCGTTGATTTTCTTAATTTTATTTGTGTTATATAGATAATGATAAAATGAATATTGTATATGATTAACTGAGGTAGTTAGTTTGTTAATAAGTTTGTTAGTGAGTTAGTTATCAAGGTCATCTCTTCTTTAATAGTTAATGTATAAATAGAATCTTGGAGATAATGAGAAGGAGTTTTAGCCATTCTCTTTCACTGTTACATTCCTTTTTCTCCTTACTCTGCTTCTGTAACTCTAACTCAGTTAGAAGATTAACATTCAACATGGTATCAGAGCTTAGGTTCTAATGGAGATCTAGCTGACGAAGAGAGTTTTTTGAAGCTGTTTCTTTTCCGCACAATTGAGAATTGGAAGAACAGTTAAGCATCGGCCTTCAAATCTATCACCAGAAATCAGAAAAACTTCAGAAAAAATGGTGAATGCAGCTGGGTTATCTGAATCCTCAAATCGAGAGAGGAGTACATCAAATCCAGAGCAGATCGAGAAGTTTACAGACATTCATCCAAGAAATCCCCTGTATCTACATCTATCCGACACTCCAGGTAGCATCTTAATCCCTCAACAATTGATTGGTATTGAGAATTATACTGGGTGGAGCAATTCCATGAGAGTTGCACTATTAGCAAAGAATAAAATAGGTTTCATTGATGGAAATTGTCGAAAGGAACACTATAAAGGAGATCTAGAACATGAATGGGAGAGATGTAATGCGTTTGTGTTATCCTGAATCACAAACTCAGTTTCGAAAGAATTGGCAAATGGCCTAATGTTTTCATATAATGCACATAATGTTTGGAAGGATTTGAAAGAGAGGTTCGACAAACGAAATCTGACTAGGATTTATCAGATTCATAGAGAAATTAGCACCATGAGTCAAGGAACATTCACTGTTTCTGAGTATTATTCTAAGTTGAGAAACCTCTGGGATGAATATGAATCCTTGGTACCATTACCAGCATGTGATTGTGATAAATATAGAGTTTATGCAGAACACATGGAGAGGCAAAAACTTATGCAATTTTTGATGGGGTTAAATGATAGTTTTGCACAATCGAGAAGTCAGATACTCCTCACAGTTCCTAGTCCTAGCCTCAATCAAGCATACAACATGATTATGCAGGATGAAAGTCAGAGAATGCAGTCTAGTTTGATATCAAACTGTGTGTTACCTCTACAAAAATTAGAGATTCATGATCCTACTGCACTAGCTTCAGTTCACAGCAACAAATCTAACCAGAGCACAAAATTATATTGTGATCATTGTCACCTGAGAAATCACACAAGAGCAAATTGTTATAGATTAATTGGGTATCCTGAGCACTACAAGTTCACTAAGAAGAAAGGGGTTGATAACAGAAACTTTAGGGATCAAGACTCTGGCAATAACAGACCACAGATTTCTGGAGGAAATAGAAGACCTCATGCAAATAATGTGGCTTATACTGAGGATCAGGTCACTACTAAGGATCATACTCCTGATAATAGTTTTTTTGGTCAAAATGTGCCAACATTTACTGCTGATCAATATAATCATTTGCTGAAAATGATTGACAAGGATACTACTTCTCAGGATGTGTTTTCCAACATGGCAGGTATTCCCCGCTCCCTTGACATTCAGTACATCCAATACTTGTTTTGCTGCAGGTAATAATACAATTCCCTGGATTGTGGACACTGGGGCTACACATCACATGATTTCTAGCAAGGATACATTACTCAATCCTATTCCTGCAAATGCCTCTAACAGTGTACATTTACCTAATGGTCATAAAACTGAAGTTACTCACACTGGATCTGTCCATTTCTTTGATAACCATGATATTCATAATGTTCTTTACATTCCTCAATTCTCATACAACCTTTTGTTCATTTCCAAACTAACTAAAGAACTAAATTGGTGTGTGTCTTTTTATCCCCACTTTTGCCTTTTTCAGGACCTTTACACTGGCAAGGTGAAGGGGATTGGTAAGGAGAAAGGAGGCCTTTATATGCTTCCATCATTTACCAAGCCATCATCTCCTTCTTCTGCACTTCATTCCAGTTCTACATTCAATTCAAACCTCTCAGCATCTTCTGATCCTTGTGTTTGGCACTTGAGACTTGGACATGCCCCTATTGCTGTTATCCAACAGATTGCTTCCCTGAAGCCTAGTTTACAACATCAAGTTTTTTCTTCTTGTCCTGTTTGCCCTCTTGCAAAGCAAACTCGATTACTATTTCATTCTAGTACTAAGAAAACTATAGCTTCTTTTGAACTTCTTCATATGGATGTTTGGGGTCCTTATAAGCAATGTACTACAATGGTCATCGATACTTTCTTACTATTGTTGATGACTATACACGAATGACTTGGATTTTTTTGTTGAGGTATAAAAGTGAGGTTGTGACTTTCATTTCAGCCTTTATTTCTCTTGTCAAAACTCAATTTTCAGCAACCATTAAAACTGTTAGATCAGATAATGGCTTGGAATTCTTGAACAGCCAATGTCATACACTTTTTTCTTCCTTAGGCATTATACATCAAACTACATGTGTGCATACTCCTCAACAAAATGGCATTGCTGAGAGGAAGCACAGACATCTTCTTGAAATGGCAAGGGCACTTAGATTTCAAGCTCATGTTCCTTTAAAATTCTGGGGGGAATGTGTTCTTACTGCTGTTTTTTTAATCAATAGACTTCCATCTTCTGTTTTAGCAGGAAAATCTCCATATGAAGTCTTTCATAACACTGTTCCTCACCTGCATTTTCTTAGAGTTTTTGGATGTTTATGTTATGCCACTAAACCAAATGTCACTGACAAATTCTCCTCTAAAGCTATTCCTTCAGTTTTCATGGGTTATTCAGATACTCAAAAAGGTTACAAACTCTATGACATTGCTTCTGGTTCTTTTTTTGTCAGCAGAGATGTTGCATTTAGAGAAAATATTTTTCCTTTCAAACATCCTAAACACACTTTCCTTGATTCTCTTCCTCCATCTCATCCTTCTTGTTTTCCTGTCCCTCTTCCTTCATTTCCTCATCCTACAGATGATTGTTTTCCCTTACCTTCAATTGATCCTTCTCCTATCACTTCATCATCTACACCTGAAACTGTTGCACCTCCTAGAAGATCTACTAGATCTATCAAGCCTCCTATTTGGCACACTGATTATATTACTTTCTCCAAGACTCCACATCCTATTTCTACTTCCCTATCATACTCTCATCTTACTCCTTCTTACAGATCATATCTTTCCACCTTATCTTCTTCCATGACTGAACCTTCTTCTTTTACACAAGCTGCAAAGGACAATGAGTGGCTTTTTGCTATGAACCAAGAGATACAAGCTCTCAGTGATAACAACACTTGGGAAATTGTTGATTTACCTTTGGGCAAAGTACCTATTGGATGTAAATGGGTATATAAAATCAATACAAGGCTGATGGTAGTATTGAAAGATATAAAGCCAGGTTGGTTGCAAAAGGTTTCACTCAACAGGAAGGCTTGGATTATCATGACACTTTCTCTCCTGTTGTTAAAATGGTCACTGTTCGATGTGTTGTAGCTCTTGCTGCTCAGTTCAGTTGGTCTCTTTTTCAAATGGATGTCTACAATGCCTTTCTCCAAGGGGATCTTTTTGAAGAGGTATATATGACCCTGCCTCCCGGATTTGACAGCCAGGGGGAGAACAAAGTTTGTAGGCTGCTCAAATCTTTATATGGTTTAAAACAGGCTAGCAGGCAGTGGAATTTGAAACTTACAAATGCTCTCACACACTCAGGGTTCACTCAAAGCAAACTGGATTATTCATTGTTTACTAAAACAGATGATATTGGTGGTATAGTAATCATTTTGGTGTATGTAGATGATCTCTTGATTACTGGAAATAATGTGAAGTTAATTCAAGAAGCAAAAGAAATTTTGCATCATAACTTCAAAATGAAAGATCTCGGGGAGTTGAGGTATTTCCTTGGTATTGAATTTGCAAGGTCAAAAGGTGGAATTATGATGAATCAACGAAGGTATGCTTTAGAGCTAGTGTCAGAGTGTGGATTAGCTGGAGCAAAACCAACTACAACTCCTCTTGAACAGAATCAGAAGTTGACTAGCCTTGAGTATGATACTCAATTTAATATTACTGGTGATGCTGAATTAGAGGATAGAAGAATATATCAAAGACTGATTGGTAGACTCCTATATTTAGCAATGACAAGGCCTGATATTTCATTTGTTGTGCAACATTTGGGTCAGTTTATGCATGCCCCAAAGAAGTCTCATTTCGATGCAGCATTACATGTAGTAAGATACATCAAAGGGCAACCAGGCTTGGGGCTTCTTATGAGCAGTACAAGGTCACACAAAATTAATGTTTTTTGTGATGCAGACTGGGCATCGTGTGTACTGTCCAGGAAATCTGTCACAGGTTTTGGTATCAAAATTGGTGAATCTTTGGTATCATGGAAGTCCAAGAAACAAAGCACAGTCTCAAGGAGTTCAGCTGAAGCTGAGTACAGGAGTATGGCAACAACAGTGGCAGAATTAGTATGGCTACAGGGGTTATTAAAGGACTTGGTGCTAAGATTGACTTGCCTATGGAGCTCCATTGTGACAACAAAGCAGCTATGCAGATTGCTTCAAATCCCATGTATCATGAAAGAACAAAACATATAGAAATAGATTGCCATTTCATTAGAGAAAAGCTACAGGAGGGAATTATCAAAACTGCTTACATAACAAGCAGAGAACAAATGGCAGATGTCTTTACCAAAGCTTTGGGAAAACAGTTACACAGTGATATGTTGTTCAAGTTGGGACTGTTGGATATCTTCCACCACCCAACTTGAGGGGGAGTGATAAAATGAATATTGTATATGATTAACTGAGGTAGTTAGTTTGTTAATAAGTTTGTTAGTGAGTTAGTTATCAAGGTCATCTCTTCTTTAATAGTTAATGTATAAATAGAATCTTGGAGATAATGAGAAGGAGTTTTGGCCATTCTCTTTCACTGTTACATTCCTTTTTCTCCTTACTCTGCTTCTGTAACTCTAACTCAGTTAGAAAATTAACATTCAACAGATAATAAAGAGATAGTACGAGAGTAATATATATTTTTTAAAAAATAATGTAAATGTGATAGTAATTATCGAAAAAAAATAATATTTTTTTAAAAAGAAACATATAAACAAATTGGTCTAAGTCATTAAATTTCATCTGTGTTATAAATTGGGACAAACAGAGTGTCAAGCATGTGTTGGCATGCGCTGATATTTCTAGTATGCTAACGACATAGCTTTTGAATTTTAATTATTTTGATTTGATACGAAATTTAATAAAAAATAATATAATTTTAAATTGACAATATAAATTTATGAAGATATTTTAAATTTTTATAATATTAAATATATCATATAAAATATTAAAGTTAAATAATTGCTCAAATAAATTAAAACGTAGGCTTAATAAGTTTCCAAGCAATCACCTGGTCATGTACTCCACTTATTTCAATTTACATGGACAAGCCTTTTTTTTAGTTAATCTCAAGAAAATTTCGTCTTTTTATTATTAAAATTATAAAAGTTTCACGATCTTCTTTATAAAATAATTTATATAGTGATAAATATCTAAAAAAATGTTTTAGACTATAAATTATTAAAATCTTCTAAAAGAAAATTAAGCCAAGTCAAATAACCTCGTGATTTGCAATTGTTATCTAATATACATGATTTGCGCATGGTCAACTAACTTTGAAATTTCAACTTCAAATAGCACATAAATAAGTGTGGCAGAAAATATAAATTGAATTGAGCATGTCTCAACTGATTTGGCAAGATTTTTAAATACAGTCACATTTATTTGACAGCTACTAATTTGTAGGAATTAAGCATATCTTGTTAATTTTAGTTTAAAATAGATAAAAGTTACAAGTTTAGAAATTAATATTAATCAATATTTTAAAAATGTACACGAAAAAATATGTTGAATCTCATTGAAGATCTAGGATCATCGAAGAGGCTAATAAAAAAATAAACCTTAAAATTATTTTTAGCGGCAATTAATTAACGGATAATATCTTAAATTGCTATTGAGTATGTACTTTTAGCGATAGCACTCTTTCTATATATTTTTAAGGCCTTTAGCGAATTAAATCCAACGATAATTAACTGATAAAAACTTAAACACTATTTTCTAATATATAATATTTATTACCGCTAAAATATATTTTTATGATCACAAAAATTAATCAAAATACACATTTAACTTTGTAAATTAGAGGGACATATCCATTATTTAAAAAATGCGTCCTTCACGCAAAGGTCCAAATTTACCATTTTCGTTAATGGAATATTTACTGCACCGCTCTTCTACTCGGTAAAATAATAAAATGAGTGTGACTCGTATATAAATAAAATAGGGATTGGGTTTTTCTTTTTGTTGGGTTAAGTAGAGATAAAAATAATTTTTTTTTTGATAAAAAAAAAAATTGATTAGGTAACACTTTAAAGTTGCATAATATTTTTGAAATTGACATTTTAAGATTTTTAATAACTCAATTTGTAAATGAAAAAACAAATATGCACCAATCTAATATAGATATATATATGCATTATTTATTAGACGTAAGAGTAGATATACATCAATTTTTTAACGAAGCTTCAAACTGCAATACATTTATGCATTTGCCCTTAAAAGTAAAATATAAAAATTGTTTAAAAAGCTGCAATTAATGAAGTGTTCAGATAGAAGTCATTTTTATACTATATATTTCAAAATTAAGTGTAATAATATAAGAAAGTTCTGGGGGCCAGATGTAAAATAGTTAATCAAAGATAAGATATGAAAGATGGCAATTTGATTTATTTTTTAAAAAAAAAAAACAATTATGTCTCTATGGCAGCACTAGAAGATTGACATTAAGCCAGTCATTTGACTTTTATCGTCAACTTTAAATTCTCTATCCATTCATTTTTATTTATCACGATTTAACTTATATAAATATTTTACTAAATTATGTGGCTTAAAATATATTTAATTCTTAAAATTTTAGTTAATAATTAAAATTTCATCGTCACTAAATTTTAATAAAAAACAATTAAATAGATTAAGTGACTTTATGTGCAAAGAAGTTATGATTGAGTGACTTTTGAGTTAAAAATGAAAGTTAAGTGATTTTTTGTGCAAAAAAATCATAATTGAGTAACTTTTGAGTTGAAAATGAAATTTAAGTGACTTTCTGTCAAAACAAAAAGTTATTAACTCAAAAATAAATAATGTGTGAAGGGTATTTTTATAAATATATATTAAACGGAAATTATGCAAGATTTGTTATTTCTAATACATAAAACCAAACAATGTATAAGAAATAATGTTTGCATAACTAATGCAAGCATTACTAATGCATCCTATTTTGCATTTTTCTTATACACTCTACCGAACGATTTCTATAATGTAATAAATTTATAATGTAATTAATTTTTTTTATTTTTATGATATGTCAAATCAATATAATTATATTACAAAGACTGCAAAAGTTTCAAAAGGCATAAATATTTCTCTGTGTAGAACATAATTTTTTTCTTTCACTTTATAAAGTATAAGAAGAAGTTTCACTTTGTAAAGTGTAAGAAAAAATCCATTTTACAAAGTATAAGAAAAATTTACATTTTAAAAAGTGTAATAAATAACCTGGTTAAATATTAAAATATACACGTTAGGAGACTAATGAAAAATATTTATAATATTAAATAAAATAAAAAAATTTCTTCCACTAAACATATTTTATTACTTTGTGAAATAATAACTTATTTTAACTATTTTTTTTTTTTGGACTTATTTAAGTTACGGACTCTATAAAATGGTCCACCGTAACGTGGGAGCATATCTAATTAAAAGTCAGGCATGATTGCAATTATTGGGTGTGTTTCTCAAAGCAACAACACAAGTTTACATGCATTGTACTTGCTGGCTAGCAATATAGAATATATTTTTAATATTTTAAATGAATTAAATGGTCCTTGCTACTGCAGATTTTTTTGATTTTTTCTTTCATTCTTGAAATAAATCTTTGAAATCAAAACTACATGTTTATATCGATTCCTCGAGAGACTTTGTGTCCATATTCTTATTTTTATTTAACAGTGTAGACCTATAAACATTTTTTATGTACTAGTAAGCACGTTTTTGTAAGTTTATATGTTTTTTGTACTATATATATATGAGTTCGTCTAAAGCATGGGTTCAAAATATATAACTCAATTTATTTAAATTCATTTGGTACAAGAAATATCTCTCCTAAATCAAAATTTTATATAGTTTATAAATTTTTTATTATATTATTATAATTTATAATAATATAAACATAATTTTAATTCATATATGTTATTCACTTTGTTCAAACTTTTAGCTTTTGGGACGGGTACATTATCAATGAGCAAACCATCGAAGTTCAAAATTTTGCTTATATTATTAATTTTGAAATTTCGATATGAAACAAACAGAAATCAAAAGTTCAAAATCTATCTTTTTTAATGTCATTTGTGAACTGAACCACTAAGACATTTTCATCCAGCTAAACTTGTGATCAATTCTATAACAAGAAGATTACGTCATCTACCAAAATTTGCATAGTTGAACAAGCATAATGTAATCAATATTCCAGTTATGTAGCACCAAAGTACCTTTTGCCTCTGTGAGACTGAGTTTGTTGGCATTATAATTTATTTTTGTCTTTTCGATTCTTGGTTTGGTTTTAAATTTATAATGACTGATATTGTATATGTTTGATATATATATGCCTGTTTTAATGTTATAATAACTTATATATGATTCACTTACCAGAATAACCGTGTGATCGTAACAGTACATTAACAGCACACTACAATGTACTGATATCTCTTTCTTTGTTGAGTACAAGATATCTTTAAGCGACTACTGACTTGATCGTCATCAAATTTAAGGGTGAGCTAGTTTTTCCAGGCTGCCATGATCGAGTTTTCTTTTTTTCTAGTCTATTTTCTTCGGACTTAGAGTAGTACTTTAGATATTCTTATGTTTAGTTAGGATTGTACCTATTTTCTTAGACTTGTCGGTTAGTAGTTTTGACATATTGATTTTCAGAATCAAGGCGTTGTTTTCCGCAATGTTTTAGTATGTTTTGATTAGACTTTTGGAGTCTATGTAAACTCCAGTTATTTTGTATTTAAACCTGCTTGTGTATCTTTAAATGTGTAGTATTTTGGTTAAGTTGCTTGAATTTGGATTTTAGTACTGATTCTTCCACCGGAGGTTAGTGTAGATGTCACTCACGACAGTAATCATGACACGAGTGAATTTGTATTATGCAAAAAAATTAAAACGAGTGGATTTATATATATATATATATATATATATATATATATATATATATATATATATATATATATAAAGCAGTCAAATCAGATTAGTGATAGTAATTGATTCCGATATATATATTAAAAACTACAAGGATAGAATAGACTGGATGAAGAGGAGAAAATGATTATTTTTTCAAATTTGAAAAGGAAATTTGATTTTTAAACGAAAGTTTGGGAATGTTAATAATTTTCACCCTCACAAAAGTCACTTAATTGGAGACAAAATATAACTATCGGCCTCAAATCATCCTATAAATTTGTGCAAATTTCATCCCAGGCGTCTAAAGTAAGTTGGGCTATAAATTGCTAATTCTATGTAGCAGTTGTGCCGTTATGTCAATTCTTGTCTCCTTCGGCCCATGAAGCCCATGGAAAAATAATAGGTTACGATAAATTTTAGGAATTATATAGTTTTAAACTTTTAATATAAAATTACAATCTATCCCTCTTTAGTTTGTAATTATATTTAAAAAAATTACATAAATTAATAAATTTTAAAAAATAATTATTGATTTTAGCGATACTTATTATTTGTTACCATTTATAGCAATATTGTAATAAATCTGTAATATATATTAAAATTGAATTATATATGCAATATACATCAATTTTAATCGTTTTTTTGAAATATATTTTTTTTTTGGTAAAAAATTTGTCACATTGTATTCAAATTGTATTAAAATGTATGATAAATGTATTAATCATTATTAAATTTTTTATTATATGTGAATAATAAATTGGTCTTTGTAATATGTATTAAACTTGTATTACAAATGAATTAAAAGTGATCAAGTGAAAAAAAATATTGTTGCTATAAATGGTAAATATTTTTTTATTATAGTATACTTAGGTAAGTTTCCCTTAAATTAATCCCTTAAAAATAATACCAATTGAATACGTAAATATGTAGCTCGGATACATTATAACATAAACATGATACATAATATGCAACTTGAATATATTAAAAATTAGCTCGCATACATTAAAAGCTAGTCCGGATATATTATAAAATATATCAAATACATATTATGTAGCTCAGAGACGTTAATACTGACTCAAAAACATTAATATATAGCTTGAATACATTAAAAAATAACTTTTTTTAATTATTTTAAAAAATAGAAGAAAATATTGGAAATAAAGAAAAACAAAAGAAGTATATTTGAGTAATTTTTCAAATTATTTTGCAAACCCCAAATAACCAAGTCCAAGTAATGAAAGATTTGTTTGGTCAACTTCTTAAGAAGCTTTAATAACACATCTTTCGAGAGAAAATTACTGCTTCCCTCAATTTTAATTTAAGCATCTTAATTTAATTGAACACAAAATTTAAGAAATAAAAAAGAATTTTAACTTTTAAGTTTTATAGTTTTAAATTAAAAACTTTTATATTAATCTAAATTTTGTAATATTATAATGTTGATTGAAAACTTACTAGAAGAATTTTTTTTTAAGAAACTTAAATTGAAACGGAAAAAATACTTTCAACAATTTTTATTATAAATGCTTACTCCTTGTGATTTCAAATAGGAAATCAACCATTACAACATTGTTCCCTTTCACTTTTTTCACCATATTTATTTCTTCCTTATCTCTCATAACTCATCAATCTCAAATAAAAGAAGAAACATTTTGATTAAAGAAAATTCAACAAAGGCATTTAGGGTGTCACTTAAAAAATGATTTAAAACCAACTTTCATAATAATATCAATTTAATGTAGATCTCTACATGTATTTCCTTTTACATAATCTGATATTGCTTAAATTTACATTTTTTCAAAAGATTGGCCAAATACAATATTTCTCAAATGATTTGATCAAAACACAAACGATTACACTGTGTGAATATAAAACACTAAAAATAATACATTTTGTGAATTTGACTAGGCATACTCTTATTAGAGAAGAACAGTCCAAAACATAAATATTTCTACTAAAATAGTCAATGTTGTGATATACTTCATTTAGTTGAAGCCATTAATGCTCTCAAATTGGTGTTAATTAGCTGAATATCTAGAAAACTAAAAACTTAAAACAGCTAGAAATATTCTACTTTGGCTTGAAATTAAAGTATATATAGTACTCAAATCTAAAAGATGTTTCGTTTTAAATACATTTTCAATTTGTGCATACACATCATGAATCATGCTAATTCTAAGTTCTGAATTAATGAGATTAATTTAATAAATAATAATATAGGAGCTCATTAATGATATTATTAAGAAAAAAGAAGTAAATTAGTGCTGTTTTTAAATTTTAGCTCACGAGGTTATTAGTTAACTAGTGTACTTAGCCGCGCTTCGGTTATAAAAAAGATTAAAATAAAATTACATATTAATATCAATAATTACTTTAATAAAAAGAATTTTTTGTTGATCACATAATTTTATAGAAGAGAAATTATGAAAAATATTTAGATTAAATATGAAATTTATTAAGAAATCAATATAACAAATAACAAATAAATTATAAAATTTTAAAATTATAAATTAATCGTAATTTTGAAATAACTTTAGAACTCCCGAAAATAACAAATATGAAAACATAAAGACTTATTAATAATCAACTTGAAATATTCTAAGAAAGACAACAAAAATGAAAATTTTAAGAATTGTAATTTTACATATTAATAAATAATTTATTTTTGATAAAATCATGTGTATTTTAAAAATAATAAATTAACTTTACATTCTTATGTTCTATCATTTTTGTTAATAAAAATTGTTTCACCGGATTATGAAAGTATATGCACATATTTCTTTAAGTAGCATATCGATTTGTACTTCTATGTTTTAAAATATTATAAGTCACAAACACAATGAACTAATATTATCAATAAAAAAAGTGAGAGATGAATTTACCTAAACAAATAATTATTTTTGAAGAATGTTGTCATTATATATAGTTAAATTATCTAAGAATCATATAGAGGTCTAAGGAGAATAAATTAGTTGTTTTTTATTTAAAAAAACTCAAGATTTCTATCTTCATGAACATAAACAAATAATATTAAATGTATGATTCAACAAAGAAAGAGTTGTAATTATACGACATATCAAATTATTTTTCCTTGTAAACTCAAATTATGCAAGAATGTCTAACCATTTTCACTATAGATATATCTTCTATAATCGGCAAATCTGATTAAATAAGTTAAAAAATTATCTACCAAAAGAAGAAAAAGATAAAGAATAAAGAGAAAATTACATTTAAACACATATAATCATTTTTGACAAAATAGAAATAATTCAAAAGAAAATAATATAATAGAAACATTACTTCTTAAGGACCTAAAAAGATAAAGAATAATCATTATATAGCTCAAAATCCATTAATCTCCATCTCTGAATGATCTCATTTTATCCTATATACAAGAGTCAAGAAAAATAATAACAAATAAATTATTAGTCATAAAATGAATTTCAAAGTTAACAAAATAAAATATTATATGTCATAAAGAATAATGAAAAATTACATTTAATCATAAATTCTCCTACATAATCATTTTGGACAAATAATCAATATATTTAACTCAAAATCCACTAATCTTCATCGCTTGATGTTATCATTTCATCCTATATACAAGAGTCGAGAAAAATAATAACAAATACATTATTAGTCATAAAATAAATCTCAAAGATAACAAAACAAAATAATTTATCTAGAAGAAATAAAATTATGATGGCATATTAGCCTTACTTGCTAATTAAAAGTAATATATAAAATAATATTTGAAAAAATAATGCACCTCAAAACTTACAAATATTGTAACATTTCTTCCCACTAATTCTCTACCAAAGATGACTACAAAATAACAAAGTGTGATTTTATAGTGTTAGTGTAACATTTCACATTAAATAATTAGAAGTTATGAATATGAAAGGTTTAAGAGGTTATGAATATGAAAGGTTTGAGGGTTATGAATATTTTTAGTACTAATTTAAAAATAGAATTTATAAAAAAAATAATTGAAAAAAATAAGAAAAAATGTCAAGTAAAAAAAAAATAAGAAAAAATGAATGGAGGTCATAGAGAGGTGCCACATCACCTCCTCTATGATCCTCATTTATATATATATTGATTAATTACTAGGTTAAGGCTGAGTTAGAATACAAGTTACAAGTGTGGCCGTTACTTAATAACTTTAATTGAAGTTGTATTTATCTTTAAAAATTATTCATTAAATATGTATAAATTTTTACTAAAATTATAAATTTTAAATTTGATTTCGCATTGTTTATGTCGACAATGTGTGCATGCATGCATGGTGATGCAGTCAATTTGTAAGGGCTAGTAGGTCTTAATTAGTTAGATAGAGTCAAGAGACTAGGAAAAATATAGTCTCTTTAAAAAATAATAGAGTATCTGATAAAATGTATAAATATATTGTTAGCACGCAGTGGCTTAACTAGACGTAGCTTAAATTCTTGCATCGTATAATTGGCTCTATAATATAAATAATTGATATGTTTTGTCATGTTGATATAATTATTTTTTACCGACCAAAAAATGTATAAGTTGTCCATATTAAAATTGTTGATTACATCTATAGATTCACCCTAATAAAGTACTCCCTAATGTCCTCATTATTGTAGTAGACGTACCCTATTATGATTTTACTGATCAGAAGATTAGAGATGATAAAAATAGCTTATGAAATCATAAATTATTTAAATTTGAATTGATTATTAACTCACTTATTAACCAAACTAAGTCTATAAAGCAATTTATCAAAATAATATGTTTTTCTTAAATTTTACAAAACTAGTATGAACGTATTTCCCCGTAATGTTTTAGGGTATATTTTATTTTTTAAAAGCTGATGGCGTTAAATTGATATATGTTACTCACAGTAACGTTTTACTCCTAGTAACGTTTTAGGAGTAAAACGTTATTCAAAATAACATTTTAGGAGTAAAATGTTACTTACAGTAACGTATATCAACCTAACGCTGTTAGTTTTTAAAAATGAAATATAACCTAAAACGTTACTGTGTACGTTTATACTAGTTGCCTAAAAATTTTAAAAAATATATTATTTCGATAAATTATTTTATATAATGGCTTAATTTGGTCAAATATTCTAAATTAGTTCATGCTAATTCATCAAATTTATACGATGTCTAAACAAATTGATCCACGAGAAATTTATTCAAAATATATTTTCCTTTATTTGATATGTCATATTAACAATATATAAAGAAAAAAAATTATTAGCTACTTAAAATATTACGAAAGAACAAAATAAAATAATGAAAACTTAGTAATAGTTGGACGAATTAGATTTTTACTCACATTTTAATTTATTTTAGCTTAAATAACTTTTAAAAACAGTTAATAACTCACATATTTTTATCAACCCAATTCATTATAATCCACTAAATTCAACCCAAGCGGCGTTTGACATGATCACTTACCATTTTCAAGTCAATAATGAAAATAACAAACCAAAAAATAACACCCATTCGAAATGTAACTTGTTTTTTTTCTGTTACAATTTTACGTAAAAAAAAAGGGGGGGGGGGGGAGGGGGGCATAAATAGTAAGAAAATTAATGTTTTGGAGAAATAATTTGAATTCGTACACCCATAATGCATTGTAAACTAAGCATAGCATACTAATATCATGATATACCTTTTATTGAGGATAAAATAATAAACTTAATAAATAATTCACAAAGAGAACCTTCCATAATTTATAAATACAAAATTATTCATAATAGAGTAATACAATAAAAATTCAAAAAATAATTAAAGCACATATCCCACACCAAAGTCAAAATCCAAAGCGCCGCGTTAGACTATAGTATAGTAATATACCAAAATATTTCTGTATTTAAATACTCCTATCTCACACCACATTTTCATCATCAATAATTAATCTTCCAATTTAATTAAGTTCCCAAAAATAAAAGTCTCCAAATTCCTCCATGGCTGAATCTAGATCAAATTCGCCCTCTAGCACCTGCATCCCACCGTATATACGTAGAAAACAAACAAGGAATTAATTCCACGTCGTAGAAGATGCATCAAGTGTTATAGTTGTTGTGGTATCACAACAATAATCATAGTTGTAATCGTCATAATTCTTGCATTCAAGGTGAAAAAACCTACTATAAGAATGAATTCAATTAAATTCAATGGGTTGATATACAAATGAATTGTAGTATGATAGTTGTTTTACCAACGCAAGATGTTAAGGATATGGATTGCAAAAGGAAAATTTCTCTCTAGTTTAGATCGCGTTACTAATCTTTTGGAATTTAAAAGGAGTGATTTTGATATGATATAGATTATGTGTAGGATATGTTGAAGGTATATTCGAGTTGAAAGTCACTCTGAATAGAACTCGTGACATGACAATTCGAATTATATATGGTAGTTCATGTTTCGTTGAGATTATTTGTGGTATGTAAAGACTTGTATGGCATAGTTCAATAGTCCTTTAATTTGTTTGGAAGTAATTTGTGTTTAGTGTATAGTGTGGAATATTATGTAAGGATAAGGTTGTTTTTGGTTTACTTTGTACTGGGATTAATTAATCATGCGTTGTATGGATGATTTAAAATTTAATATTTTGATAACTAAAAATAACTAATAAAATATAACATGCACTTAATTATATATTTAATTTATTATGATAAAAAAAATGTATATATTATGTACTTAGCAATACATTTATTGTATTAAAATACAACATAGCTTTTAATATATATATATATATATATATATATATATATATATATATATATATATATATATATTATGTTCAACGTTTTTTTGAAGGATACACATCAAATACTTCAAATAATTTTAGGTGTTTGCACTTTGTTTTTTTATGTCGTTTGAATAAAAAGCTAAGGTAATAATTTATTAATTCTAACATTTCATATTGAAATATTTGATGTCGTAAGATTAAATAACATGTTGACACATTTTATCTAATCAAAATATTATTTGTTATATTAATTTTGAGTAATAGTATAATTAAGAAATTGATATAAAATGTAAAAATAATCATAAGTAATATAACCATCATATTAGATTTACTCAATTTAATGTTGTTCTGTAATATTGTGAACAGTCTTAAATTTGTTAAATGACTTATGATTGTGATATTGTTTAAAGTAATATCATGATAAACATAATGTATTGTCTTTTATGTTTATGATAGTAATAGGTTTATCATTTTATAATTTTTGTTATGACAATTTTTCATTTATCTTGTTCTAAGGTTGAAAATTTGTAAAATAATACTCCAATAATAAGAGAGATGAATTAATATAGTGAACAAAATTGTGAAAATCTCACCTTTTGAATATATTCGACAACATAAACACGAAAAAATATAAAGATTAGCACTTGAATTCAAAAAAAAAAAAACAGTTCTATATATATATATATATATATATATATATATATATATATATAACTCACAATCCTAACAAAAGTATAATAATATTATGATAAACATAATTTAATGTCTTCTATATTTATGATAGTGATGAGTATTATCAATTTATAACTTTTGAATATGACAATTTCTTATATTTTTGTGCTAAGATAGAGAATTTGTGAAGAAAAAAAAAAGAGATATGAATTATTTAATGAATAAATTATTAAAATTTTAAAAAATATTATAGAAACAAACCTCTGGCAATTACTTTGAAGTAATTTTGGTGTTGTATTTCTACTTCAAGGATCTTTTGAACATTAAAATCTTACATTTTTGAATTTACAATATAACCTCGAAAAATAATATAGAAATTAGAATTTGAATTAAAAATTTTATAAGAAAATTTAAGCACAATAATTATATTACATATTTATCAATTCTATTATATTAATGATTCCATAAAAGTTACAATTTATAAATGTATATATTTAACACTCTAATAAATGTGCAGTTAGTACATATGGTTGGATTAAAAAAAAAAAAAATGATAACATAAAAAGATATTAAAATAACTTCACTAAAATTATAAAAGAATCTCTACGAATATAACAGGAAATGTGATAGTGCTTATGTGTCAGCGTCAAAAAAATCAGACATTTTAAATAATTAAAATTACTTTTAAAAATAATTTTAAATTAATCCTAAAAAATAGGATAATCGTAAATCTCTATTTATTATTTTTCTGTAAAAACTTTACAAATAATGTATGTGGACCTTTTTTAAAACAGGAAATTTAAGATGGTTGGTTATATTTTTTCTTATTTCTTTTTGTTTACACTGTTTACACATATTTAAAAGAATTTTAAATTTAATTTTTGAATTTTAAAAGTGTTAAATTTTGTAGTACTGACATTTGGCGTTTTTTCCTTTTCTATCATAGATAGACATTATTAAAAAATGAGAAAAAGATTTGATATATCCTCAACTTTGTCATTTAGAGCTGATATACCTCTTGTTATGAAAGTGACTCTTATATCCCTACTTGTAAACAAATGACCCACACATACCATTTTCCTCTAACGGAATTGAAAAAATAATAATTTCCAATCTAAATTTTTATTATTTTTTTTCTAAAAAATATAATCTAATGTGAGTAAATTTAATCCTCACCAAACATATTTTTTTTTGACTTTTTTTGTGTTTCAATGACTAATTTATAATTATTATTTTGATAATCAAATTTATTTATGTTTCACTAATATTCTTGTAAAACTTATCGTAGATCACCAAATTTTTTTTGAAATTTGAAATTAAATTACAATACACACAAAAAAATAGTTTAATTTTTTTCCTTTAAACTAAGGAATGAAAGAAAAAATAAAATAAGAATAAGAAACTCAAATAATTATAATAAAAGATGTCAAAAATAATTTATATATGAAAAGAAATAAAATATACCCTGAACTTTTATAGAAGAATCATATATACCACTAAATAATTTTTTAAAAAAAATTATAAGAAATAAATATAAATTTAAAACTAATTATTTAAAATTTCATTAAATGAAGGGTATGTGTGAGCTATTTTGTAACGGCAAGGATATATGTGAGTCGTTTGTATAACAGTAAGGGTATATGCGAGCCACTTTTATAACGAGGAGTGTATCAGCTCCAAATGACAAAATTGAGGGGTATATCAGACCCTTTTTCCTTAAAAAATTGCCTTATATATTTAAATGACATAATACATATATTAGACCCTAAATTTGATTTCAAATTTTAACTTTGACCCCAACTTTTACAATGCACAAACAAACATTTTAACTATCCAACTTTTATTAGTTGATTTTACCCTTACGGTTAAAATGAAGTTTTACCCTTACCGTTACTAATTTCATCATATATAACTCTCATTTAACGGAAAGCTCCAAATCAACTCAAATTAACCCAAATTTCTTAACAACCAATTACCCATTTCAAACTCAAATGCCCCGACCCTTCAATCTTCTCCTTAGTTTCCTTTGCGGTCAACATGAACACCCAAACGTAAATTATGATCAAAGTAGAAAACTTTCATTCAGTACTCCATAACATATTCATAAATCAATTAAATCTTTCAGTGTCATTTCGAAGGGTTTGGAAAAATCAGGCAGGGCCAACACAGGCTCTTCCATCACTGCAGACTTCAGTTTTGCAAAGGCAGCTTGGCAAGCTGCCGACCAACTCCAATCACGGTCCTTCTTCAGCAAGTCCGTCAGAGGTGCGGCAATTGCAGAATAATTAAAGATGAAGCGACGGTAGTAGTTGGCGTCCTTATGCAAGAGGGCCACCCAATAGCCTATGAGAGCAGAAAGTTGAACGAAGCAGAGCGGCGCTACTCAGCGCATGAAAAGGAAATGACGGCTGTGGTGCACTGTCTGAGAACGTGGCGCCACTACTTGTTGGGATCTCATTTTGTCGTTAAGACGGACAACGTCGCGACGACATACTTCCAGTCCCAAAAGAAGCTGTCTGCCAAGTAGGCACGATGGCAGGACTACTTAGCTGAGTTCGACTTTGCTCTGGAATACAAGCCGGGGAAAGCGAACGTGGTCGCCGATGCCCTTAGCCGCAGGACTTCATTAGCAGCGATTGTGAGCTCAAACAGCAGCTCACTTGTTGACAACATTAGGGAGGGATTGCAGCACGATCCCATTGCGAAACAACTCTTCGCCTTGGCCCAACAAGGCAAGACGAAGAAGTTCTGGGAAGAAGACGGCCTGCTTTATACAACGGGCAGACGCGTGTACGTTCCGAAGTGGGCTAGCCTTCGGCGTACCCTGATGAAAGAGGGCCATGATTCTGCTTGGGCTGGTCACCCGGGGCAGAAGAGGACCTTGGCCTTGCTTGAAGCATCATACTACTGGCCTCGGATGCGAGATGACGTCGAGGCGTATGTGCGAACGTGTCTTGTTTGCCAACAAGACAAAGTTGAGACCAAGGTACCGGGCGGATTGCTGGAGCCGCTGCCCATTGCTGAAAAGCCTTGGGATAGCGTCACCATGGACTTCATAACCTGCTTGCCAAACTCGGAGGGGTGCGGAACAATTATGGTCGTGGTGGACCGTTTCTCTAAATACGCGACGTTTACTGCCACCACGGCTAACTGCAAAGCCAAAGAAGCTGCCAGGGTCTTCCTGCGTGATGTTGTCAAGTATTGGGGCATCCCCAAACACATCATCAGTGACCGTGATCCACGGTTTACAGGCTTATTCTGGAGGGAACTATTTAGCTTGCTAGGGTCGGAGTTGCATTTCTCGACCAGTTTCCACCCTCAGACGGACGGGCAGACAGAGAGGATAAATGCATTGTTGGAATGCTACCTGAGGCACTATGTTAGTGCCAATCAGCGGGACTGGGCAAAGTTGCTAGACACTGCCCAATTCTCATATAACCTGCAGCGCAGCGAGGCAACGGGGAAGAGTCCCTTTGAGTTAGCAACAGGGCAGCAACCAACAACGCCCCAGTCTTTGCCTATTGATGCTGGTTTCAAAAGTCCAGGCGCCTACCAAATGGCCAAGGCCTGGGAAGAGCAGGTTGACCTAGCGCGGTCGTACCTTGACAAGGCTGCTCGTAAGATGAAAAAGTTTGCCGATCGTAAGCGACGTCCGGTGAATTATCAAATTGGAGAGAGAGTCTTGGTTAAACTGAATCCCCGGCAATTCAAGTCACTCCGAGGTGTGAATCAAAATTTGATTCGCAAGTATGAAGGGCCATTTGAGATAATTGCCAAAGCTGGAAAAATCTCTTATCGGGTAGACATGCCCCACCATCTGAAGATTCATCCTGTCTTCCATGCAAGCCAATTAAAGCCATATTTCGAAGACAAAGAAGACAAGGATCGAGGGCAGTCCGAGAGGGCCAGAATTTTCATCACGCCTCCTACAGTGGACAAACAGATTGAGGCAATCATTGATCACCAGCTAGTTCGGGGGAAAGGCTGGAATAACTCAAGTTCTCAATTCCTTGTTCACTGGAAGGGGACAGCACCGGAGGAAGCAACTTGGGAGAAGTACGAGGACTTGTGGCAGTTCCGCGACAAGGTCCATCGGTACTTGCAGTTGTGTGGCGTCGGGGTCGTCGCCAACTCAGGCGGGGGAGCGTGTCCCGCCCCGCAAAACGGTACATTAAATTCCGTCAACACAGCCGCACTTTCTCTCTTGGAGGGTCCATCTGCCTTGTCAAGCCGCCTCAAATAATGCAGGCTGTCCCCCACTATGGAAAAGCCAGCCGCTCCTACCTGGCCCGCCACTTGCAGAAAGGTTGTCTGCCACTGTGGAAAAGCTGTCTGCCATCAAGGGAAAGCAGGCCACTTATTTTGAGTGCTTGCCACACGTTTTGGCTCACTTTTGGAGCCTATATATATTGTTGTAATTGCCACTTAGATAGGCAGAAGTTAGCAAATACTTTCTTTCTCATTTTTGTAAAAAAGCTCTTAGAAGCTCTCTTGAAAATATTGGAAAATTGGCCTTGCGGCCTCCCAAACTTGGTAGCCTTTCTTGCCTTCCTTTCTTACATTCGTATTCTGTTTCGTGACTTTGTTTGTGGACTCTTGCTTTGGATTCATTGGACGTTTGGTCGGACTGAGTTAGAAGAGCCGTGCAAGCCTTCTTAACTGTCCATCACGAGGCTGAAAAGTTCCGCTATATATATATATATATATATATATATATATATATATATATATATATATCAACAATTTTTTTTGAAGAAAAAAAAAAGAAGTTAGTATACACCCAATTAAAACAGGACATGTGGCATTTGGATGCTAATCTAATTTCTATTGTCCCCGACCAAAACCCTCCTCTGTAAGTGCTAAACCCTGCCTCCATTGCAGTCCGCTACTTCTGATTTTTTTGAGGTTCGTTTTTTTTTTCTTTCTTCTTCTTTAAGCATCAAACCCTTTTGTATATACAGTCGACTGAGTATCTCCATCATATAATTTCACCCACTACTTTCTTGATTTTGTAGCAAATTTATATAATCATAGCCTACAAGCTGTTTTAATTCCGACCATAGTTGGTTTCAAGTTAAGATTAAAAAAGAGTGTGGTAATTGTCATAAAGAATTTATATATAGTCCAACCCCAACTCCTAATTGATTACTGGTAGGGTTGCTCTTTTTCCCAATTTGGAGTAAATGAATTCATGTCATTGGGGTTAAAAGGAAAGGGCTTGAGAAAGAAAAGGTTACTTTTCTTGTTTGTAAAGCAAAGTGGAGGTCGAATATTAGGGTACAAGCTTAGTAGGGGTAGAGTTTTGTTTTGTCTTCTGAAAGTTTAAGCTTGTTAGTATCCATCCTAGTATTAGTCGTACACTTGTAGTTCTTGCCATATGTAGGTATCGTTTCTTTCTTGTAGACTTTGCACTGCTTTTCTAATTAATTACTGTGCTTTATTTATTGCTTTCTTCTTCCTTTACTACGGTTTGATGCCCATGAGCCGAGGTAAGGTCTGCGTATATTGACCCCACTTAGTGGAATTTCACTATTATGTTGTTGTTGTAAAGCAAAGTAATCGACTTTATGGTTGTATTCATGAATTTCTCTACATTCTCTTGTATGAAAAGTTAAGATAGTCAATCCCGACTAGTTTGTGATTAAGGACAATTGATTAGTTGTAGGGATGCTGTTCTATTTTTTCAATTGGGAGTAAATGAATGATAAGGTTGGCCAAGTTGCTTGTGTCTCTTATTTTGCATATCTAATTCAGTAGGTGTTTTCTTTCTATAGGTCAAAAGAAAAAGGAATAAGAATGTGTCTTTTTGTAGCAAAATAACAGACTATGTATGCTAGGTTTATGGATTTCTCTGTATTACTTGCAGTTGAGTTATAAAAGGTGGAAGAAAATGATAAAAAGGCGGTTTTACAAGCTTGAACATGGTGATAGAGATGCTCCTTCACAGTCCTCTTCATCCTCCGACTCTGAATTTGAGGCAGAGGAAACAGAAGACGAACAGGAGGAGGAGGAAGAGGAAGAGCAGGATGACAATGACGTAAAGGAAGAGGATGATGGTGTTGCTCGTCTGACAGGGGGAAATGAATCTTCTTCGGGTATGTTTAACCTGATGATCTGCATTTGCTCCTTGCCTGTATTGTTTGCTGACAGTTTATTGCTTAGAGGGTATTTCAAGAAATGGGAATTCCCTGAAGCTTTTGTTTGATATCTTGATTAGGGAAACTTTGTCGGGTATCTTTAGACAATTCTTGATTTTAGAATCTATTCAACATGCCTAAGTTACAGTCTCTATTAAGTTATAAATTTTCCCACAGACTGTGAAAGGGATTCCAATCTTTCATAAGCCCATTCTCACACCCATAAGTCTACATTGAGGTTTACTTGTGAGAATCCAAATGGGGTTACATGTGGGAGGATGTTGAGTTATAAATGTCGACATGCATTGTAAAAGGGATTCCAATGGAGTTTGGGTGTTGGGCCACTCCATAATTCAATCACTATCTCCTCATGGTACCGCTGATGACAGATTTTCTCCTCGTTTTCATTTGCTGCAGGATATGAGAGTGAAGATAGCTCTTTCAATGAAGTTAATCTTGACTCATCAGGTTGGCTTTACTCTGTTGTCCCGAATTTTGCTAGTTGAGTCTTATGGGAGTTTTATGCTTGAAAATTCTACTTCTGTATACTATAAGTAATTGTGTTGGCACTAATCCACATATGAGGAAGGTATATTATAAAGAATAAAAGTGGAAGCTGCCATATTTCACCATTCCTTATTTGTAGGATCAACTTTGTACACACTGCTTCTGAACGCTTACTGTTTGTTACTCGGGTAATCATTTGATTGGGGAAGATTAACAATTTGACACGTTACACTGTGAACGTGGATTTACATCTATCCAGGGAGTAAGGTGAAATTCCGTCACTCCATGTCTAACTTATTGGGAGCTGCAGCCCTACGAATTCATTCGTAGTCTGGAAGCTACAGCTTTTGAGCTGTAATATGGAACTTGAAGTTTCTGCTCAATATATGTATTAGAAATTCCATGAAATCAGAGATGTCAGTTCTTTTCTTTTGATTGATAATTCTTCATGGAGAGATGACCATATATTAAGATTTGGCTTTAGTGTTCATCATAGCCATTCTCTCCCTCTGGAGTTTAAGGCTTCTTGTTGATAATTTAGGAAAGACCGCATTCTTATTTTATTTAGTATCTTCTGCACATCCTTGTGTGATTTGGTAATTATTATAACTATCACGTCAATGAATTTAATAATGGAAACATACTTTTAGATTTTCTTGATATTTATTTGAATGCCAAAACACTTCTTAAAACTGCTAGTTAGCGCTGGATGAGAACTATTTTTGCTGGTATGTCAAGATGGAAACTGAAAGATCTTTCTGAACTATGATTTTCTTATCGTAATTTATATGTTAGGCTAAGTGTTCAATTCTAAGTCTTCTCCAAATTACCACTGATAGGTCTTCCAACGAGTGATGAAGATGTTACAACTCTAAAGGACACCAAGTTTGATGGTGAAAGTTATTTGTCTGAAAAGGTCGTTGCAGAATCAGATCTTAAGCAGAATAGTTCTATACCCGAAGAGGATGAGATTCCAAGTGATGCTTCAGATTATGTCTTGAAATGTAAATCAGTTTATAAGTGCAGGCTGTGTCCTAGAATCGTCTGCTTGACTGTTCAGACTCTAATTGCTCATCTTAAATCCAAAGTAAGCATTCAGTGTCATTGTTTTCATTTTCCAGTTGTGACTGAATTTACTTCTTCAGATCATATTCCACGTAAATGTGGTAGTGCTAAACTGCTAATACATCCCGGTTACTAGTGCATGGACTGCTACCTGCAATCTTGCTCTTTCCATGTTAAAGAATCTTAAATGCACGGTAACTTATGCACAAGATTTGGACCTGCTGTGACTGATCTAACCTAAGTATCCGTATTTCTTACAGAGACATGCCCGCTCTGTAAAGTTGTTGAAAGAAGGGAGGCTTAAACTTATGCTTAATGAAGACGGAAGAATTGAGGGAGAAATTCATCCTGAGGTGGAGGATAGCCCAGTTAGAGAACAGGTTTGTCCATTTTCATTTGACTGCATGAAGATTCTTTTTGACTTAGTGAAAAAGCCTGATATCATCATAAGTTGCTTACAATCATAATTTATGAATAATAATAGAATCCCTCGGCATCAAAGAAGAAAAGCAAAGGACTTAAAAGGCAACTTAGGGAGAAGAAGTATAAGGTACACGCTAAGTTCTGGCCCTGGCAGCCCATATGATTACTCGTGGTAAAAATATAATACCTTGTTAAGTCAAATAAGAATTTTCAAATTTATTGCAGAATAAGGAAAACTTTCTGCCCGTGGAGAACACTGTAGAGTCGAGAAGGAACCGTTCCAGGAAGAGGCAGAAAAACAAGTGAAAAACACAGTTAGATCTCGCTATATATGCATTGAGCAGGAATCTTTGCTACAAGAAGTTAGAAGCAAAAGGAACTACATGTCTGATAGGGGCTGGAATTAGTAGTTTGCCCAAAATCTCGAATTTCTTTTTTCAATTTTTGATCTGAGAGAGCAATTTTATACTTGGATGTTGGATCTAAAGCTTTGTTTTTCTAGTTAGTGCATGGCAAAGATATGACATGCATTTCAAAACCTTTTGTCGAATCTGTTCTGTAAAATGAAGTGAAATTTCTAATTTATATTTCTGTGAAGATGTTATGACTACATAGACAGAAACAACCTTTCTTCAACTGCTTATCTTTGAAGGTATGCTTGCTGTGTTATTGTTAAGATTTTTTGTTTGTTGGGTCTATCGCGTGATATTTGCTTGTAGAAATTGAGGGATTCCGCTAGGCTACCTCTTTCATTGCCTTCAAAATCATGTAAGACCCGTACTATTTACTAAGTGGTAGAGTGCAATGGAAACACCATCATATTACCATATGCTCATGTTGTTGTGATTTGGCAATATCTTGCTTCTAATTTGTGTAAGTCATCAAACTGAGTATACATCAGTAAGGGAAAACGGTTCTAATTTGTATCATTGTGCAGGTGACTAGCACACATCAGAACAAAAGAAAATGTAATGGCACCATAAATGGTGCAGTTCATCATAAATTAGCACCATCAAGGAAATGTGATTCAGCAAGCTGCCAGCCAAAAATATGATAAATGCATAAAATATTCCCCGACTGTCTAAAACCTCACGATTCTATTAGTTTACAGAACTAAAATCAACAATTTTCTGAACTCACATTTTGGAGTATACTGTAAAGCTAAAGAGGTGCCATATAAGTAGAGATTTCAACACCATTCCTCCAAACAACCACATTAACAGCCACAAAATGCAACTAGTGTTCATACGCAGTTCCATATAGCTCCACTGAGATAGATGAAGACATCACCAAAAGAGGATAACGATCATGTATCAGGATTGAGGATGAGATGGTGGCCCAAGAGAACGATGTCAAACTAAAAGGTTAGGAGTTGCGCAAAAGATTAACATCCTTCCACAGTTAGGCCCCACCCTCATCTGATCCATTCCTAGTTGAAGGTAGTCACTCTTCATAACCATCTGCTTCAGCCGTATTATCATCAGGTGGAGGGGCAGCGCCTTGCTCTCCAGTCTCGCTGTTTTCGGGGTGAAAATTGATAGGGAACTTTGTTACTCTAGGTTTGTCTGTTAGTATGTTCCTTTGAAGCATGTCAATTTTAACCGTTTGGGGAGGTTGTTGTCTCAAATTGTCATCATTGTAGTCATTGTTCACATAGTAGCCAATTCGTACAAACTCTTGACCCACATAGGAACAGGTCAAAAGGAGCACAGTGACACCAAGTATATCTTCAGCACGAATTTTGGCAGGATCTGGAGGGTCCGCCTAATATTAGAACAAGGAAAACATTACACAAATCCAATCAGCAGAAAGACATTAGACATAGTAAAACTTAATTAACTTGATAAGCCACGAAACGATACCTGCAATACAAAGCGGAAACCTCCAACATTGACAGGACCAACAAACACACTTTCTAGTAATTGGTCATATGTGTCATCCTCAGCAGATCCAACATAGATGAGTTTCCATTCCAAATCTGCATGTACATTAAGGCAAAAGAAATTAAGTAAAGCTGTTCAATAAACAAACATACAAATACTTCCTATTTTAAAAGAAAAGAGCAACATGTCTTTAGTTGCTTAAATTCAGCTACACTCTAGAACAACATCTCGCAGAAAGAAGGTCAATCTGGTGGACCTATGTATCTTTACTAGGAAAGCATTTACAGTTCAAATATGATTCTTTAGAATTCTAGTCCCAAAAAGAGAAAATGAACAAAAAAAATACTACCTTTTTGTTAGCAAGTCGCCATTAAGGATTACACAATTATCACTTAAGGCCTCAGAATTCACTGGGGTAGTCATTGGATCTGAATTTCATTCAGTTTGTGTCATACCACATGAAAGAAACAATCTGAATTTCCAAGGTATGCATATGAAGTAAAAACTCCATAATAGCAGTTAACTGTTCCTCGAAACAATCTTTTGTAAGTCATAAATAGCGTGTCCTTGAAGAAGAACAAATGAAGAAGGATCTTTTACCACTTACTTCTCAAAACTCACAGAAGTATTCATATTGTCAACAAATACGACAGTTAATTGAGAAAACCTCGCCTCTAGAAAATTTAGAATCAGTAAGCACTTCAGGTGGAACAGAAGTTTCCCTACCAATTGCTAAACTATTAAGTACATTGCCTTCCAAAGCCAACATCTTAAAGAGTTTATATAGTTAAGACACATGACCAAAGACAAAATACAGAGATACGTTCATTGTTCTATGCTTTACCCTGCAGAAACGAAAGAGGAGCATAGGATGCTATAACAATAACAGATGTCCCATGGTACTAAACAGTGTCAAGAGTTTTTCAGCAGTAGTAGTACTGTAAGTACTCTCGATCAATGTGAAATCTGAACTATAAACCAACTTAAAATGCTCTTGTGTTATACGTAAATGGTCTAAGTTAGATCGTCTAGCAAAGGGAGTAATTGCAAACAAAATAAAATGCAGAGGCACACAAGAAGCAGTATAGGCTTCAGAAATCAAAATGTGAACAATATTCTACAACAGATGACTAAGATAACTAAACTGCACAGAAAACTTCCAATTAATTGGTTTACGGAACTGCTTTATTCAGCAACCATAAGGATGCATTGAAAGTGAGGCATAAGATTAAGGTGCAACCTTATAGGAAATGGAAGAGGAAATATCTGCTGAAATCATTTAATACATTTTATATCTATTCTTGTAATAATTAAGCATGTCTTTCTAGTAAAATTCATGAAATATGACCTTCAGGAAATCTACACCACAGTGTAGAGGAAGATCCATGATTTAAACTTGATATGTTAGACCTTTAAAGTTTCTTCAAACTTATCATTTTACTTCTGAACCATGGGTTGGGTTCAAATCTATTTTGGTGAGATATTAGTGAGTTTTCTATGTGACTTGGCGCTCCACATCGAAAAACTGGGTTAAAATGAACCTGTTGCCTAAGAGTTACATCGGCCACGGCGCATGTGTTCCTCTATCCAACTGGCTACTGATTAATAACCTGAAAAAAATACTTACCGCAAGCCCACTTCCATTCCATGAGTAACACTAAGTTATTCTCAGGACTCCTGATTTTTTACTGATTGTGGCACAATCCTCAGAGTTATTAACGGCGAAAAGTGCAAAAAAAAGCTCTTAAGATCCTTTGGACAAATACCTATGATATATGATGACTGCTAGCTTAATTTAACGTTATCTCATTAATATAAGTCATATATAGTACTGTATAGAATCCTTTACAAGCTCTCCCATAAAGTAAAAAAAGTTAACATACTATAGGCACAATAACCATTTCATATCTACTTTTGGAATATTAGAAAAAAACAGAAATTTAGGATGTACAAATCTAAAGTTCTCCATTCTCAGCTATATTTACCCAGAAACAACTCATTTCTTTCAATTATCAACTGAGTCGATAACAATGTAACAAAATTGAGAGTCAGATTTCTGAATACAAAAGGCAATAACTAGCCACTAGGTCTTCTAGATGATACCAGCATAAACAGGAGTAAATTATAGCACAAAAGTAAAAGTTCAATAGATAGTAAACAATTCATTGATGATTAACTATCATCGAATTAAAGACATTGCAAAACAACTTCCGTTTATGACTAAAAACAAAACCCTAACCATGTCTGCGAGAGGATATAATCAAAGAAGAAAAAAACCATACTAATACAGACGAATTACAAGATTCTAACGGAAAAAATGAAGTAAGAGAGATTAGATTACCTTCTTTGAGAGCATTAACGCAGTCATAAGTGATTTCAAACTTCAGTGGCGAAAGGAACGATGACGGATTATTTAGCACGGTGATGTTTGTAACATTCACAGCGCTCATGATTGCCTTATTCGGGCGGTTACTCGAGTTAATTAGTTGTCTAAAGTCAAAAATAAATATAAAGTCTTAAAATTTTTTACTGTTTCTTTTTTTAAGAAATAATAAAAATATTTTTAAATTTAATGTAAATTATTAATTTCATATTTAGATTTTTATTTGAATGATTATTACGTATTATTTCATAATTCATTATATTGTATAACATAAAGAGAAAATGATTAAATGAGCCTTCAATCTATTATCAAATTTTTATTTACGTACTTATACTTTAGGGTCATATTACTCCTTCAGTTATTTAAAATATAAATTACTATCTCTCTAAAAAGTCACACTCATATTTATGTTGATAAGTGTAATTTATGCATTTGACATTTGTAATTTTTATTTATTGTTTAAATTTTATTGCTCTTTTTAGCTGTTTATTTTATTTTTTCCTTTTCCTTTTATTTTTTTTCACTTCCTCTTCTTGTTCTTCCTCTTCCATTCTTCAATTCCATCTTACCATAGAGTCACAAATAGAAAAGCTTAAGAAGTAAAAAAAAATTATGGTGGTAATTATATGAATGACAACTCTCTCGACAATTTTGCAAAAGCAAGAGTTGAATAAGAGGAATGACCTAAAATTAAATTATTGGTCAAAATCTTTTTCTATGAGGATATTTTGAGAATTTTTAAAGAGATTCCTAACATTGTTAAGTTGTTTGAATGAATTTGGTTAACTGAAAAAAAGTGTTACAATAGCTTCAAAATGATATTTCAATGGCATTTAATGACTAATAGTTGATTTTGAAAATAAGGGGTAAAGTAATTTACTTAATAATTTTTTATTGTATGGAGAGTAGGAAAGAGATTTCTATCTAAAATTATAATATGTTAATAGATACTGTAATTGATGATATGTTTTCGGATCGTGATGCTGAAATTTGATGGCTACTATCGATGCTCTACTAAGTTGTTAAGAAGAAGAAGAAAAGAGATAGATAAAACAAACAAAGAAAAAAAATAAAAATGAAAAAAATATTAAAAATAAAGTTTTAATATTTATTTTTGATCTTCACTCTCTCAAAGAGTCACTTGCCACATAAGTATTTAGGGAGGTAAAAATCTCAATTTTAAATAATTCAAGGGGGTAATAAGACTTCTATGAATTAAAAGTATGTAGTTGAAAATTCAATAATAGATTGGAGGCTCATTTCTCTAACATAAATACACCTTTTTATACTTTGTAAGGATGATTGTTACATATTACTTTCTCCGTTTCATTTTATATGAGATAATTTGACTCGGCACGAAGTTTAAGAAAGAAAAAAAAATCTTTTAAAACTTGTGATCCAAAATGAATGATAGAAAATTATGTGGTCATAAATTATTTCAATAGGAGTAAGATAGAAATTTTATAGTTAAATTGTTACTTAATATAGAAATGTGTCATTTTTTTTTTGAACTTGCTAAAAAGAAAGCAAGTCACATAAATTGGAACAAAGGAAGTATTTGATAATGTATCGTATTGTTTTGTATAAATACATCCTTAAATTCTCGTCAAATTTAGAAGTACTTTTTCAACGCTTCTCTTGATTGTTTTATTAAGATTTAAGAATTTTATGTTTTATAAGAAGTGTTCGAAACAATATAATATTTGATTGATTGGTGTGAGATTATCGACGAAAAGGAGAACTATTTAATCATTTTCAAAGATTCAAATTATGAATTAGAATAGATCGAGGTGAGGTAGAGGCAATGAATTCGAGTACGGAGCCAAAAGGGTAGAAAATATTAACAAAAATTCCAAAAGGGTATATAAAATTTTATATAAACCAAAACGGTAAAATCGCTCCGCCGGCAGCGATTTACTTCAAGTGAAAAAGTAAAATCGCTGCCCCAGCAGCGATTTTGCAAAAAGTTTTGTTTTTTACAAAAAAACATAAATCGCTGCCTAGGCAGCGATTTACAAAAAAAAAAATTTTTTTTTTATGTAAATCGCTGCCTAGGCAGCGATTTACATTTTTAAAAAAAAAAAAAAATTTATGTAAATCGCTGCCTAGGCAGCGATTTACCAAAAAAAAAAAAAAAATTTTTTTTTTTATGTAAATCGCTGCCTAGGCAGCGATTTACATTTAAAAAAAAAATTATTTTTGGTAAATCGCTGCCTAGGCAGCGATTTATGTTTTTTTTTAAAAAAAAAAAATTTTTGTTATTAAAAAATGTTAACTTATGTATATAATTTATAAGAAACTATACATTATTTTTAAAAAAATAAAAATAACTAAATATATTTTCTTTCTAAAAAAATATATTATATTGAATTTAAATATAAATAATATTTGAATTCAAATAATTAATTTTTATAAATAAAAAATTTAAGGGAGAAAAATTATTTAAATTTTTTTTTAAAACAAAATTACATACTTTATATATATATATATATATATATATATATATATATATATATATATAAAAGTTAAAAGATCACATGCAAATAGTAAATCTTTTGTTTTTATTGTAAAATTTGAATAAAATTTTCACAAGTTAAAAGTTAAAAGATCACATGTTAAAAGTTAAAAGATCACATGAAAATAGTATTGTGTTTGTTTTTATTTAAAAGATCACATGAAAATAGTATTGTGTTTGTTTTTATTGTAAATTGTGAAAAAATTATTCACATGTAAATAGTATATGAATTCTATAAATTGTTACTTCAATTTTTCAATTTCCATACTTTGAATTCTATAAATTGCTACTTCAATTTTTCAATCTTCCAATCCAATCTACTTTCAATCTTCCACAATCTTAAAATTCTTGTTATTATTCAAATTTTCTAAAGTTTTTAAAAGCATTTTCTTTATAAGGTGAGTTTAAATTTATTTTTTTAAATTTATTTTAATTAATTTTATACTTTTATATGATATTGTTGATATATTCAATCGTTTGATACTTATATTAATGTTAATTTTTTTTTATTTTGTGTGTATAGATATGGATCCATCAAATTTATACGTACATCCTGGTCCAGTAGAGCATGATGTATTAAAAATTCAAGTTCATCATCGTTCCGAAGGAATTTGGAATGGTAGCATAAAAGAAGAGAGATGTTGCTTATATACGCGTCGTGGTGATATTGAATTTTGGCAACATTTAAAATATCATCCATTACATTCTCGCATCCTTCAATATTTTGAAAATTGTAGATTTAAAGGAATTCTTGATGTTGGATGTGTGCCGTATGACTCCGGATTAATTTCTGCTTTAATTGAAAGGTGGCGTCCGGAAACTCATACTTTTCACATGCGAACTGGCGAGGCTACCATAACTTTACAAGATATTGAAATTTTATTCGGAATGGTAGTAGATGGTAGTCCTATAATTTTAAATGGAGTTGATTCTTTAGGGATTATAGGTAGACAAGAAATGATTTTTCAATTAACAGGATGGTTACCCGATAGTAGTTGTTCTTCTGGTGTTAGTAGATTGTCAACATATAAATTGATTGAGTATATCGAAGGTTTGGAAGTTATTAATGATAACTCAACTAAGCATGAAGTTCAACAAAGATTTAGATTATATTTATTATGGTTATGTGGTGGATCAATATTTCCGGATAAATCTAATAATAAGATTAATTTGGACATTTTGATTGACATGAGAAATTTAGATTTAATGTCAACTCAAGCATGGGGATCGGCCGCATTATCATATTTGTATAATTGTTTATGCCGTGCGTCAATGAAAAAATCAAATGAAGTTTGTGGATTTCTCTCTTTAGTGCAGGTATACATATTTTTTGATTAAATATCTTTTTATATACTAGTAATATGCATTTTTAAATTTAAGTGCATTATAAGTAATGGTGAATTTATTTATTGTAGATTTGGGCATGGGAAAGAATTATTCCCCTGCAACCATTGCCAAAGCCTCTAAGAACCAATCAATTTGATGCTTTAACTGCGCTTGCACGTAAATGGACGCGACGTAGAAATCATCAAAATGAGGCACGAACTGTAACCGGTGTGATTAGGGATGTACTTGATAATCTAACTGATGAACAGGTATTTAGTATTATTAGTATCTTATACTTTTCATATTTTATTTTATTTTAAATAAGAATATATTTTTTTCTGCCAATGTTGTTTTTATAATTATCGTACTTAATTATTTTTTTATAGTTTATTTGGCAGCCTTATTCGGAAGATGTTATTAATGGATTGCCTGAGTGGTGTCGGTCAGGACAACGTGTCTGGATGGCACAGTTGCCACTGATTTATGGAATTTATCGTGAGTGGCACATGGTTGATCG
>CM064964.1:36428366-36673366 GCA_032847665.1 Solanum chilense
GATTTTTTTAATAAAATAATATCAATTTCTATCGGGGGGAGGGGGGGAAGGGGAGGTGGGAGGATGAAATATGAAATTTTTAAAAATATTTTATAAATATTTTTTTTTAAAAAAAAGGATGGGGTTGTCAAGGGAGAGGGGGGGATACCTGGAGGAGGTGGTTGAGTGAGATAAGAAATATAATTTAATTTTTTATATGGATAGTAATCTTTAATTTTTAATTAATATTAATTTTTTATTATTTAATTTTTATCTAGATAAAATATTTTATTTATGTGGAATGTCATGTGTCAAGTTTTTTCATATAAAAAGACAGAGTGCACTACACACACCACTGATGTGTGTTTCTCAAACTAAAAAGTGATAGTTTAGGTATGAAACTCACACTTTCAATAGTTTAGGTATGAAACTAAAAAAAAAAGTGAATAGTTTAGGTGTGTTTTTGATATTTATCTCTTCTTTTTTATTTTATTTTTTGTTCTTTTCTTTAAACTTTTCATCTAAATAACTATATTCCTCAAATCAGTTTTTCTTCATGTCACTATTTTTATCCAAAAACAAGATGAATAGAGGAACAAAAAGACCGCAAATTTGTATAAAATTACATTTTAAGCAGAAATTTCAAATCTTTAAGACTACAGTAGAGTTCAATTCATCATTTGTATATTACGAATTTGTGATAAGTTTGAATAGGTAGTTCCTACAAATAATTGAAAATGTCGTTTGGAGTTTATATCTCAATTTTAAGAGGGTCTGGTTAAGTTTATAGTAATTGATTTTAGGAGAAATATTAGATTGAAATGAATTAAATATAACACTAATATTGTCTTGTAATTGTATTAAAGTTGAATTAGATAATACAATTTTAATGGAATTTTAATTCATTTTGAAGTTCTTTGATTTATTTGTTACTATTGGATACTTGTTTAATTCATTATTGATATAACTTATCAGTTTATAGATCATTGTCATATCTTTCATTAGTTACGTTTTCCATTCATGCTTAATTCTCTCTTCTAATTCAACTCTAAATCCTGTGTAATACAATTTTAATACAAATTTAATTTGTTCCACAATTTTTTGATTTATTTGTTACTATTGGATACTTGTCTAATTCATCATTGATACAACTTTGATTCACTCTATAAATTACTTTCTAATATTTTATTTGTTACATTTTTTTATTCATGCTTAATTCTCTCTTCTACCTCAACTTTAATATTTGTGTAATACATTTTTAAATACAAGTTTAATCCATTTTGCAATTAATTGATTAATTTGTTAGGATTGATTACTTGTTTAATTCATTGTTGACACAAGTTTTATTCAATTTACATGCAGATCAAAAAATATTTTTTTGTTTTCTACATTCTGCATTCCTATTTAATTCTCTTCAAATAATTCAACTTTAATATGTTCGTAATACATTTTTAATTCAAGTTTAATTCATTTTGTTGTTTCTTATGCCTTTTCATTTGTTACGATTATACTACTTCTCTTCTAATAATTCAACTTTAATATGTTTGTAATACATTTTAATTAAAGTTTTAATTTATTTTGCAGTTCTTTTATGTCTCTTGATTTCTAACAATTATATTACTTGTCTAATTAACTTTTAATACAAGTTTTATACAATCTACAATCATTGACTATTCTACGAAAAAAAGAAAAAAAAAGGAATAATAAGAAAGGGAGAAAGAGCAATAAAAAAAAGCAATAAAGAAAGGGTAACATAAAGAAAGAAGGAAATAAAGAAAGAAAGAAAGGGAGCAAGAAAGAAACAAAAAAAAAAAAAAGAGCTAGACAAGAGAAAAGGAGAAAGAAAGAAAGAGCGCGATATGAAATTAAAGAAATTGCTATAAATGATAATAATTAAAGAATATATTTAAAACAAGAGCAAAGTTGTTTGCCATAGTAGGGATCTGTTGAAGATATTCAGATATAGTTTGATCACATCGTTGAATTACAGAAAGGCGTTTTTTAAGAGACATGATTCGTGATCTGAATTTGTTTGCATATATTTTTTGAATTATTGTCCAAGCATGGTGAGAAGTCTTGGAAGAAGCTATGATTGGTACTTATACCTATTGAACACCTAAATTATTCAAGAAATGTGCCTATTAAACACAAAATGCTGATGTGGCAAAATAAGTGTATCTCACTGCTGCTGAGCGCGTAAATGCATTTTTTTAATTTTTTTAAAAATATTTATACCTACTTTGTTGACACTTGGCATGCATTGACTCAATATATAAAAAAAATTATTTAATTAAACATAAATCTTTTAAATCATAAAAAAAACTGTTGAATTTTCAAGAAGAAGAAAAAATGGACCATTTGGAGTTAAAAAATTGACCAATATCTGTACATTTTTATTTTCAATAACTCCAATTCAGCAACTATCACCAATCTAAACTTATTAGAAATGCTATAAAATATTTGATATAATTTTAATTTCTCTTTGTTGTCGATTTCAAAATAATTTATCAAGGTCGATTATATTTACAAAATCGAAATAGTCGTCGGGGGAATAGCATATAACGAAGAAAATGAAAGAGAAAAACATTTGGTGGATGAATTCGGAATGAGATGGGATTAGGCATTTTCTTTTTTGTTATCGCCGAGGAATGATGATTGTGGAACAACATAGAAGAAAATGAAGAAGAAAGGGGCAATAAGTTAGAAGGGGTGGGGGTTAGGTGGGGGTGGGGGGAAAGATTTTTTTTAATCAATTTAATTTTTTATATATTATTAAAGGTAGGAAAATATTTTTTATTTTTCAAAATTAAAATTATGGGCCCATATGCCACGTGTCGTAGTTCTATTCGTAATTTTGTCAAGATAATGAGTGTGCATTACACGCACAATATTTGTAAAGGTAGTTGTTATTTTATGTTCAATAGATAAACATTTATTAATATTAAAGTGCTAATAGGTAAGAGTCTTAGCTGAGGTGTCTAAATGAATTATGCGGACAACTTTAAGGGGCTATCAATGACTTAAGCCTTAGAAATATTTACAAAATGTGTTAATTGACACTAGAAAAACATATTCAATTTTAATTAATCTATTATCGTTAATTAATTATTATTAAAGATTATTTTTAGAACTATCACAGAAAATTAGAAACTTGTCATGAAAACTTAAGTGAACTTTCGTATGCTTATGACTTAAAAGGAGTCCGGAGTCAAAAGGACAAAAATAAATTGTCAAAAATTTCAAAAGGACATATCAATTTTCTTTAACTAAAAGGTAAAATCGTTCCTGACGGAGCATTTTGTTCTGACAATTTTTTTTTAATATGCTGCAAGTGCAGCGTTTTTTTTAAAAAAAATGAAATTGAAATCGCTGCTCTTTTTCATTAAAAAAGTTAATAGAGGCAGGTAATATTTTGGTCCAACATTTGGTCTGCCCTGTGGGGTGTACGTGCACCCAGTAACTTTCAAAAAAATTATATGTATATATGTATATCTATTTTGAAAAACTGGTAGAAAGTAAGATATATTCAACAGTGCACCCATAAAAAACATAGAAGTGCTCTTGAGCAATTGGTAGAAGGTAGAGATACCACTAAACCAGGGTTCAAATCCAAATTAAGCCTATTATTATTTTAAGTTTAGCTTAGACCTTATATTTGATCTATATTTATATAGGTGCACCCAAAATATTTAAATCCTGGGTTTGCCTTTGGGTTTGCCCCTGCAACATTTGTTAAATTTTTTTTGACAAATCGCTGCCATAGCAGCAATTTTTAAGGAATTTTTTTTGGATGAAATGCTGCCACAACAGTGATTTTTTTTTTTTTTTAAAAAATTAATAGGTCAATTTTGTCAGAAAAAATCGCTCCATTAGGAGCGATTTTACCTTTTTAATTAAAAAAAAATTAATATATCCTTTTAGAATTTTTGATAACTTTTTTTTTACCTTTTTAACTTCGGACTCGACTTAAAAGGCTAAAGGGAGGTTGAATAATTGATTATTTTAGTTATTCTTTTTCTTTTATTTGACAGATTTTATGGACTTATTATACGATTATTTGAACATTTAAAATCAAAGTTGATAGTTCCGTGCAAGTAATCTGAAAATAGACAATGATGTTTCAATCTAATAAAAAATATCATTATTTTTGGTGATTGAGGCACAATTGTGAAGTAATACACAATTTGTTATTACCGCATTAACAAGTCATTAATAAAGTGAAAGCTCTTAAAAATGGTAAAAAATATAATAAGAAATAAAATAATATCAAAATAAGTTTCAAGCCTACTAAACACACAGTAGATGATAATGAGTGATAAAGCCCCTTTTAACAACAAGTAACATATTTTCCTTATATGAACACTTACAACTATTTTTTTTTCTTTTTTTCTTCATCATCAATGATAATGACAGAGAAATCTTTTTTTAATAAAGCATAATAAAATATTTTATATTCGTTTATTTTTATTTATTTTTATCACATTCAATAATTATATTTATAACAATGATAATAAACATATCTAATAAAATCAAAGAAAAATTATATATAATAGCAAACTATTAATTCAAACTAAATGTTATAACTATACTTTACTTTATTTTCAATTCGTAGCTACTATTTCATATAATTTGCTATAGCAATTTCTCCGAGCGAAAGGACAAGAAAATGATTGCTTTTTTCACTGCGATTGCAAAACTATCGGGATTCAAAAATAGAGTATACAAGAAAATAGTGTCTGCTTCAGGCATATAGCCATATGTAAAAAAAGAAAATTTATTTATTTTTCATGAATTTTCCTTTACATAAACAAATTCAACTAATACAAATTTTTATTTATATACACATTACACATATTACATGTGCAACTAAAAAACACAACAACAAGAACATATAGTTATACAAATTACAGTATGAAAGATTTGATATACAAACATTTTATTTTTACATAAACAAATTCAACTAATACAAATTTTTATTTATATACATATTATACATATTACATATGCAACTAAAAAACACAACAACGAGAACATATAGTTATACAAATTACAGTATGAAAGATTTGATATACAAATATTTTATTTTAATTCAATAAATTTGAATTTTATGCAGATATATAAACACATAAAATTGAATTGAGGGCTGCCAACGATTTATACAAACGAGAGGCTGACACAGATTTATACAAATGATCGTCAACGAAATTATACAAATCTAAATAGGAGCCAACGAGTTATACAATCTGATACTCCATTAACAACCATAATGTTTGCTATGCCCGCAATTATACAAACTATAATTATAACATATAAATTTAATTTTTATATTTATTATATGTGAAAATTGCTCAAAAATCAATACAAATCAAAAATAATTTATACTATATTTAAGAGAGAAAGAAACAAATACCAAATATAGACCTCAACATTAGTGTTCTTACTCCGTTTATAGCTGAGGTCGATATACATTTGTGATTAAATTAATACTTTCTCTGTCCAAAATTGTTTGTAATGATATAATCATATATTCTTCTCAACAAAAATTTTAATACAAAAATTTAATATAAGATATAATTTGACTAATATAATTATATTATATCAAGAATATCAAAATTTTACATAATTTTTCAGTTAAAAAAAATAGAGTAATTACTAAATACAGAAATAAAAAATATAATTAATTATTTTTTAATTATTTAAATTAATAATTAATCTAGAACATTTATTTTTAGTATAGTTTAAAAAAAAAAAGGGTGGACGGAGGGAATATAATATGACAGCAGTCACGTGGATTCATCAAATTAGAAGAAAATTAGATTACTCTTCTACAGAATCCAATTATTTTATAAAAAAAAATAAATAAATAAAAAAATCTGCTGGACAGAGTAAAAGTAAACAAAAAGGAAAAGAATACAATTAACGAAAATCCCAATAAAATAATTTTTCTTGGAATCTTATGATAATGCCATGGCTTTGAAGCCTGGGAAGTTTTTTAGGAGACATTCATTTGATGGTATGCCCAAATATTTTCCTTTTTTTCTTCAATTTCCTTCATTGGGCATTTTCAAGATTTGATTTTTATTTATTGTAGCATTGAAAACAAGGAAACCCAATTGTGTAAGGAGTGAGAAATCAGAAATGGGGAAGTCAGTGAAGTTTGAAGGTATAAGTGAGGAATTGCAGAAGATAATAGATGCTAATATGGACCAAGTGGGAGCAAGACGCCTTGCTAGGGATGCTTTTAAGGATATTCAGTTGTCAATTGATCATTGTCTCTTTAAGGTACTGCTTAGTTGATTGAAAAGTATAATGTAAATTTAGATCCCTATTTGATGGTTTTAGTGGAAAAAGATTCATTGTCAGCTTTAAAGATTGGATTTTGATTGCTTCTGACTTGATAAACTGGATATAAGAGAATTCATATGGTCACACTGCTAGTTTGGGATTGAGGCATAGCAACTTATCAAGAAAAGTTTTTGTGATTGAGGCATATATATTTTACTTGTCAAAATGATGTTTGGTATTGAGATTTAGTTAGTTGATTGAACAGATTGTCTTGTGTTGATGAAAGTAGAAAGTGTATCTTACTTAGGACTAAGAGATTGATTATTGTCAACTTCAAAGGGATTGACATAGTTGTGTGGAGCCTAAGATCTTGCTCTATAGACTGCAATTCTGCTTAAATTTTCGCCTTTTCTTGATACGATTGTATAACACGCATATTACACCGGGATTATATGAAGCATCTATAAATACATCATCTCGAAGAGAAGGGATTTAAGTTGTTCACTATTCACTCAACGTATAAGTTCATGTTTGACGTTTAGATTCAAGGGCATAACAAGACCGACCGTTCACTATTTCTGTCATTAGTTGATTAAAACAGCAGTAAATCATTTTCCTGATTGAAAAAACAGCTGTGCTACATTTTTTTCCTAATCTAAGGGCAGAAAAATCAAAGTTTTACTAGCTCAAAAAGACTTTTAAGAAAATTGCGTTAACCCAGTTTACTATCCAATGAAAATCAAGCGGTTTCTGTTCTCTTTTCCTCTTTCAATTCTTAAAATAATGAAAGGACACTTGTGGTTGATGTATTCTGAGGAATGGTATCATTTGTGTGATAAAAAATTTGTTCGAGTATGTGCAATTGAGTTATGACAGTTGAGACTTTATAAACACTTCTTCAACTTTCTAATTTTTCTGCGACTGCAGATAGTGCTAATGAGGAACTGAATTCTTTTAGAAAGTGTCACGTTTCTTACTTGTTCTTAATCTGATTTAATGATTCTTTATTTGCTTTCACTCAGATGCCACATGCTGGATTGAAGATGAAGGAGGTAAACCTTTTCTCTTACATGCTCATTTTCCAGTCTTGAAAGTTCAAGTTATTCTGGAAGCATCCTATTTCTTTTCTAAAACAAAACGATTTCGTGTGTGATTTCTTTTCTTTTCATCTTTTCTCTTTGAATTCTTGATGAAGCTAATATGACATCTCATAGGTACTTCAATGCCTTTTCTAGCGCACCAAGATTTTCTTTGTGTGCAACAATATCTTTAACACTTGTAAGTTGTAACTTACAAGTACAACATACCCAATGTGATCCTACAAGTGGGGTATGGGGGAGTGGTGTGTATGCAGCCTTACCCTGCCTTGAGGCTCAAGTAAAGCAATACAAAAATCAAGTATGTAAAGCAATTAATACCTATAACTTATCTTAAGAAAATTGGACCTTGCCATGAAAGAATCTTATAAAATTGTGAATTAGAATATGACAAGATACAATCATCTTTTTTTCTCTAATAGTCAAGAAGATCTTATTTTCTTAAATTATGGAGGGCCATGCAGTATGAAATTAATTTCAGGACATCAAATGAAACTTGGTCTCCAATCATTTTGATTGTAGTTATTCTGTCATGTGAATGAAATATGTATCGTTGTACAAATTTAAAGGGGAATGAAGAGAGTAACTGTGGAAAGATCTGTTTGGTTAAAGAGTTTTACTTTTTTTGAAACAAATTGAATGAAGGCGGTAGTTATCTCAACTTTTTCAAAATGAAATGAAGGGGATAGTTTGGTAATTTATAGCATCCAATATTAGCATTTTGGTATAAATATTGCATTTTGGTATAATATTTATGATTTGTTATGTGTTTTACTTTACATAATTCTATGAAATTTGGTGGCGCAGTCATATGAGGTTAATTCTCGAGGATTAGAGATCTTCTCGAAAAGTTGGCTTCCGGAGACAAGCCCCCCCAAAGCCATGGTATACTTCTGTCATGGTTATGGTGATACATGCACATTTTTTGTTGAAGGTTTGTGGTTGGCAAACACGTATTAAGTCTCAGACTAGTATTTCTTGGGAGATTGTTCCTGAAACTTGTCTTCCTTCTTAGGCATTGCAAGAAAACTAGCATCTTCCGGTTATGGAGTATTTGCCATGGATTATCCTGGATTTGGTCTTTCAGAAGGTCTTCATGGCTATATACCAAGTTTTGACAAGTTAGTTGATGATGTCATTGAGCATTATTCGAAGGCGAAAGGTACAACTTGCCCCAGTCAACTTATTTTTCATCTTTTCATCTCATGGATTCTTTTGGATAGGTCCGAGACTCTGGTAAAATGTAGAAGCCAGAATTAATTAGTTGAGGAAAAGATATACCAACTTTAGAATAACAAAATTTGATGAATGCAAAAGCTAAGATTTGAACGCATGAAAAGAGAATATTTAAATCAAACATTCTCTTGGAAGAGACTATCCTTCTGAGCTAAGCAATGCATGAGCTTAAAGTGTCTTGCTAATGGAGTAAACATTCATCTGTTTGATTGAACTTCTGGTACTTTCTTTCTAAAAAAATGTTGAGTTCAGTTTATTATGGTCATAAATGAATAGTCCATTTTGTCAAGAAGAAAGATTGAGAGAGTGAACTATTTGAAAAATGCATGTTGTGATTTTGTTCCTTGTAGAATAAAAAAAGGCCTCAAAGTTTGATGGTCTATGTAACTGTGCGACAAACTAAAAGATCATACCCTGTTACTGTTCCAAATCAAATTTGAACTCACAAATTCATTATTTATTCATGACTTGGAGCATAACTCATGGTGCTAAGTTACCTCATCCTTCTTCATTTTTGTCAAGCAATGTTGATGACTAGGTCATTAAATGATGAACAGCAGAGCCCCTGTGTGTTCCTTCCACATACTAAAACGTTTAGGTATGAAGAAGTCTGTCATGTACACCAATTAAACACCCTCACTTGTTATTCTATATTTCTGCTCCTACTTTGACACTAGGTATGTAATTAATGAGTAAATTTGAATATATACTTGGAAATAAGAGGGCCCAAATTGGACAGTGGTGAAACAAGGACAGAAGGGGTTCAACTGAATCCCCTTGGCCAAAAAATTGTACTATATATGCAGCTACATAAAAAGTCTTCTTTATGTGCATATATATAAATTGTTGAATCCCATAGACACAAGAGAGCATTTCTTTAGATCTCCTTAAGGAAAGCAAGAATTGTATTGAGAAAACCTAGAGCGGAGTTTAAATAAACACTACGGGAACAGAGGGATAACTTGTTTGGCAGTTGAATGAAACCAAATTAGTGTCAGTCATTCGAGTTGATCTTCTAAGTATTAGCAGGGGCTTTGAACACTGGGTATGCTGACAATGTTGGAACTGGTCACTATTGGTCAAGTCCCATTATGATGTGCCATCTCCTAAGGCAATCGGATAGTGAAATAGAATAGATTCATCTTTCATACCAGAGAAATTAGATTTTTAGGCATACCATATGCAGTGTGTTGCTCATTTTTTGAGATGGGGGAATTATAACACAAATGTTGTCCTACATTGGACAAAAACATAAAAACTTAGGCTGTATTAACCAAGTTTATAAATCTGATGTCTCCGTGAATGTATTATACCTAATATACGTCTGGGCAAGAGGTCTCAAAATCAAGTAGTGGAAAATAACCTAATTACATCTTATTCTTCTTGACACACTACTGAAAAAGCAATTGACAGTTAAACGCTGGCTACAGAAAATCCAGAGATATGCAACCTACCAAGCTTCCTATTTGGGCAATCAATGGGTGGAGCAGTAGCTCTGAAGGTGCACATGAAGCAACCTGATGCATGGAACGGCGCTGTTCTTGTCGCACCAATGTGCAAAGTAAGCTTCTGGAGACTATTCTCAATTCTAATTGATGTTATCGTCTTAATTAGATCGATAGTTTTGAGTGATGAGTGGTATTGTTGTACAGATTGCAGATGACATGGTACCACCATGGTTAGTTACACAAATTCTAGTGGGCATAGCAAAATTTCTTCCAAAGCAAAAGCTAGTTCCGCAGCAGGATCTAGCAGAGTTAGCATTCAGAGATGTGAAGAAGAGAGAACAGGTATGTTTTCTTTCTATTCTGTAACAGCTCTTAGACATATGTCAATTTTAGGACGGAAAGAGTACATGATATTAGAGGTTAGTAGCACAAGAGTCGTTTAAAAATTTATAGTCGCCATTAGCTCTCTCACCTGTTAAAAGGCTTCCGATAGGAAATTTTTGATTTATTGAACATAATAATTACAATCACAGGCTTCAACATGTTTATATCTCGTGGGATTTCATGTTATAATGTACTCTCTACTGTTTTCTTCTGCATGCAGGCTGCATATAATGTCATTGCTTACAAGCACAGACCCCGTCTACAAACTGCAGTGGAGTTACTGAATACCACCCAAGAATTAGAGAAACAACTAGATAAGGTGTCATGTGTTTTCATTTTCTGTTTATCGTAGTATTGATTATCATCATATTTACTGTTTATTAGTGACTGGACCTTGTGTCTTTGCATGCCAGTAAGTCTATGATTGGAAACTTGAAACTCAATTGTCCTTGCTGCATATCTTTGTCGGTGTTGCTAACTGTTTCTGGTGATTATACCTGCCACTAGTTTTGACTTTGTAATTCATTCAAGATGGTTCATCTTTTTCTGCTCTTGTAGTTCAGAAAGAGTTCAAGCTCATTTAGCTTGACAAATAATATAGAAAAGGCAACCTTTTCTTAGGCTAGACTTCAAATGTACCTTATTCTTTAATAGACAAGATATCTAAACAACAACTAACAGTTTTACGATTTTGTAGGTCTATCTGCCATTGCTAATATTACATGGAGAGAATGACAGAGTGACTGATCCATCCATCAGCAAAGCATTGTACGAGAAGGCAAGTAGTTCGGACAAGAAACTGATCCTTTACAAGGATGCTTATCATTCTTTGCTCGAGGGTGAACCGGATGAGATGATACTTCGAGTTCTTGGTGACATAATTTCTTGGTTGGATGAGCATACTTCCCAGTAATTACTTCTCCAATTTTTATTTTTTCAGTTTGTTTCTGCCCATTTTTTCATGGATTAGGAAGGCCAAGGGATAGGAGCTGAAGTAAGAAACTAAGATTTAGCCTGATGTCCTTCCTGCCCCTCTATTTTATTTATTTTTCAACTTATTATTTTGTAAAGAAAAAAATATTGAAGATATGAATGTTCTATATGAAATAAAAAGCAATGCGTTTTATCTCTCTTGTTTGAAAAATTTTGCTTCAGAAGTGTGTAAAAATCTCGAGTTCGAAAAAAAAAAAAAAAGTGAATGAGAAGGGCGTGAACTAAAAGAAAGTGAACTAATTATAAGTGTACGTGGTCAAATAAGTAATATACCAATTATTAAGCCAAAAGATTTATGATTAGCAAATATCTAATTTTTCTTTTGACTATAATTAAATGCAAGTGTGCAAAATGAGTTTGAATATTGTATTTCTAACTAGCAATTGCAATAAATAAATTAAATAAAAGTAAATAACAATGATTCAAATTTACTTAGGTTTTTATTTAAGTCAAGTGGATATTGTATTTGAGCTCGAAGTCAACTCAATTTAACAAGACTCCTCTTGAAATTTTTCAAAGCAAGACTTTAACATTCTTTAATAATATAATTTTCAACACAACTTCAAATCACTTGATATTTTTAACATAGTTTCAAAAAATACTAGGAAACAAAAACACGAATCAAAGCAGATTTTCACAATTTTGGGATTGGGTTCTGTTTTTTTTTTTTTTTTTACATTATTTAAATATGGGTGTATCTTTTTCAACTCCACAAGTGAATATCAAATTTTGGCTTTTTAACAAAAAAATAAAAAATATTGAGGTAATCTCGTGAAGAATTGAAGAAATAGGAATTTTGAAAGTTTTTAATGTTATGCATGTGTCCATGGTGTTTTTGAGTAAAAAGAAGCAAAAAGAGTACATTTGATCTAAAATTTCAAGTGAAAAGTGTTAAAAGTTGTTTGGCATTGAGGTAAAAAGTGATTTGCAAAAACAAAGTTAAAAGTAATTATATGGATGAGTTTTTTCTCAAACGACAATAGCAGAGACGAGCCAAACTTTAACGGATAACATAAATTAATCTTTTCTCAATATTTAATGACATATTTGAGCATTTTCTCTTTTATCAATGATTTGAGAAATTTCAGGCTCCGCTTAAACTATGATTTTCTTCTTTAGAATCCGAGTGACTCACTAAGTTAATAATATCATTATGATCTTTCAAACCTCTAACCACCTATCACAATTGATAATCTAACTACACCGTTAAACAGGAATAGATTTAATCAATTATGAAGCATCAAGCTTTTATCTTCTCGTTCCTGAATCAAACAAGATAAATTAGGTAAATATTCATCATAGATACAAATCAGTCCTAGTTTTCAAATCTTGCTTCTTGTATTCAAGTCCTATCTCTCAATTTTTCTCTAGAGTTCAAGAAAACACAATAAATATATTTTAATGACAGATCAAGTATTAAATTAATAAAATAAAAACACGAGAATAAATTTAATGATAATTAATTTTTTATCTAAAGTTTAAATACTAAACAATCATTTATAGCTATAATCCTAAAAATATTATATGTTCATGTGCGCAAAAGGTAAATAGGTGTAAAGGAGCACCAAGGAGTAAGTGCTTAAACAACTTTCCGTCCAAATAGAGGTGTGTGGTCGGATTTGGCAAATTCTCAACTAACATCACAAAATGCAATATATTATTAACATTATTAGTCACCTCATCATTTCTTTGTTTGCACCAAACTTTGAGTTGCTTCTAAAAGCTAAAAATAAATTATACTTTTTGTTGCTTCTATTCTTCTCATTATTGTTGCAACTTCAATAATAATAAAGTATGTACTTCTCTTCTTCTTCCCATGTTTCACTCAAGGTATGCTCTTTCTTTCTTTCTGCTTCTATGTCTTGCTCTCTGTTTCTGTTTTTTTTTTCTAGCTCTGATATGTTTTTTGCCTCTCAAAAGGGCCTCCACAGTCATCCACTGTTTCTTGCTGGGTATTGAAATTTAGTTGAGTTGTTTGATCAGTTTATAAGCTTGAACGAACGCCCTCATGATCCTTTAGGAAGATATTGTTAGCCCACAAGTTAGGGGTTATTCCCACTGAAAAATAGTCCGTACATATTTTGATTGAATCGATGAAAAAAGAAAAAGTAGTGATCTTTTTAGTATAGAAAATGAAGAAACCTTACCCCAGAACAAGAAGCAGGTTCTTGTAAGTTGCTTTTAAGTAAAAACACAAACACTTATTAAATTAAAAACCTTCCTCACTCAAGGAAGGAAAAACCTCGTTTTATTAATTCAACTATAAGATTTTGTGATTATAACTCAATAATCAGAAAGCCTTAACTCTACTACCTCTCTCAATTGACTACAATCGATCTCTCCAAAAGGTCAAACCCACCTTTTGTTACAACCCTCACTGAAACTCAACCCTACAAAGAGCCAAACCCACCCTTTGTACAATTCTCTCAAGACTCAACTCCCAAGAAGTCAAACCCACTTCTTGTTACAAATCTAGGAATTATTACAACTCAATAATAAACCTAGAACAAATCAACAAAGACTAATAACCCTAGACTTTAATTGATCAAACTTCAATATCCAATAGTTCTGAGTAGAACAGGTTTCGTGAACCTGGTGCTTATGTTGTTGTGACGAAGGTGAACCTGGTCCTTGCTTTTCTGTGACGAAGGCCTGCGTTTTTTCTCCAGAAAATACTGCTCTCAAGATGATATATTTCGTGAATATGCAATACCTATCGTTCTGGCTTTGCTGGAAAAATTCTCTCAGTTTTTTGTGATTGCAAAGACAATTTTTTCCTTAAACTTCTTGATCCTTTTATAGATTTGATTTGCCTTCAACTTCTACAAGGAAAGGAATTACAAATCCTTTTCCTTCTTGAACTTGTCTATAATTACTTCTTTCCTTATTTGACTTGAATTGTAATTTCTTTATTTCTTTCCTTCTTTGGCTTGGATTGCTTCTTTCCTTCTTTGACTTGAATTGCTACTTTTTTATTTCTTTCCTTCTTTATTTATTTCCATATTTGTTTCCTTCTTTTCCTTGTTTACAATTCTGCACTTTTTCTTCTTTGCCTCAATTCTTTTTCTTCTTCGCCGCAATCTCTCATAATTGTACACATACGACACCATGCCTTCACTTTATCAATCATCAAAACTATTTTATTTGTTCTCCTACTTCCCAACATTTTCCCCCTTTTTGATGATGATAATCAATGATTTGTTACACATCAAGGCTCTTTGTAAGTGATCAAAACTTCAATTCTTTGTCATCCATCAAAACTACAACTCTTTGTCATCCATCAAAACTACAAACTTCATGTTTTCTGATTCCCCAACAATTTCCCCCTTTTTGATGATGACAAACTATGCATATGTCTATCCACATTATATAATTTCCCCCTTTTGGCATCATTGAAAACCAATAACCAAAGAACCCGAATAACATTCAATGAGTGCAATATCATTTTTAACTCATAGTCACTTGGGCAACACTTTCAAGTACACTTCTTCTAACAAAATGGTTAGTTAATCGGAGGATATTAGTCATCTTAAACTAATACACAATTAAGATCTTCAATGAGAAACGAAATAAACAAGTATGTACCAGTTTATGCCCTTAATAAAGAACATATGATATCATGAGTATGAGACAGACATAAGCACATCAAAGAGTCAAACAGTCTAATATTTGAGGATGAGGATTGGGACAAAGATTACTAAAGTGAGGAAGAAAGGGATGTTTACTGCCATAGATAATTTTTTTCAGTATGCCCATTATGCGCCAGCTCCTTCGTTCTGATCCGCTTTCTTAGAATGTGAAATTTCATCAAGAGAAATATGAGGTACATCATCAATTTTTCATTCCTCCATGAGTTTTTTTTTTAGCCTTTTACTTGATGACATTTTGAAGGAGTACCAACTACCAGTAAGAGATTTTTATCACATTTTTGTGCACAAAGAGATGTGTTTATCAATAATGAAAGCAAGCAGCAATTTGTTGCTGTGAGAATCGTTCCCCCTGAGAGATAGACAGGTTATACACTTGGAATGGATGAAGTATCAATTTGGATTTTGTGAACCTGGTTCAGATGTGGGTGGTAAATCAAGGTTCCCCCTAAATTAAAGCATGAGTGACTTCAATACTGAGATTTTAATCATTAGAGCAGTTTGGGATTGAACGATGCTTATTGTCAAAGAGGGTTCTTGGTGATCTTTATGAAAGTTGAGTTTTTGATGATTGACCAGGTTCATTAGTGCTTATGTTTGACCCAAACTCAGGAAATTAATGCATTGAAAAAGGATGGTACATACCTGAGTATTACAGAGAAACCAGGTTCCCCCTTTTTTGTGTTTCTTCATGATTTACTTAATGGTGTTAGCAAAGAGAAGAGATAACATCCGCAGACTTTCTAAACATTGTTTGAGATGTGCTTTGAGTGTGTACCTGTTACAGTACGAGGTTGAGTTAACAGATATTCATTGTATAATCACTCAAGCATAAGATTATTCGTTTACTAGCCAATTATTAAAGGAAATCATGATAATGCATCAACTTGTTTTGATAAGACCATGCTTTGACTGATTTTTCTCAACTTCTTCATATTCAAGGCCTTCATGAGAATGTCGCATCATCATATTCTTCAAGATTAAACGAATCTCAAGCTGTCATAGAGAACCAACCCTTGTTAATTTTTAATACCTTCCAATGAACAACAAGGACCAGGTTCACACAACGAAGTTCCCCCTGAAGGTGTGCCATACTCTTATTGTCCCGATTGCTCTAATATTCCCCCAATCTCCAGAACCATAGATTAGTAGTAATTCATGTTGCAGGTGCATCAATGACTGTTAGCTGTGAACCAGGTTCATATGCAGTGTTCTCTAAATTTGCATCATCAAAGATGTTTGATATCATGTCACTTTCTTCAACCTTTTTTTTTTTTTCATCCTTTTCAAGGAATAAACTGTCTCCTTGAAAATCAAAGAGCGAGAGGAAATTTTCTACCATTTTTAGCACATGTTTGGAGCATGCACTAATTATGTACCAAGTTGACTTTTTCCCTCTCACCTTCACCTGAAACACTAGTCAAAGATTAGTCTTGGGAACCCAGATTAGCTTGGGCCCATTTATGTGAGTAAAAGGATGAATAAGATTTCTTCTAGCCCATAAAGGCAAAGAAAACCTTTTATTTGGAGCATTTTTATTTCGAACCAGGTTCTTAGCCGTATCAGTCTTTTCCCTTTTGGTGAACTTAACATTTTTCTGGAAAGCCTCAAATAAAGCTTTACATTGATTCTTTAAATGACCTGAGTTTCCACAATGAGTGCATAAACTTTTAGACATGTGAATAGTATGTGACACAAGATTATTCTGTTTTTTAAAACCTATCCCACTTCGACTAGTGGTTTGCCTTTCTTGAATCTGAGTTAGAATTTCAGAGGACCTGGTCCATCTAAGATTTCTTTCCAGATCCAGTTTGGTATTATCAAGATTTTCTTGTAGCAACCTATTCCTTTCTGTTAAAGCTTGACATTCTATGGTTAACAATTTTATTTTTTCTTCTAGAGCTAATTGAAGTTCACTAGCAGAGTTTTTGCCCTTGTGACTTAACTCTGAGATTTTAATCTGTTCTTTTAATTTATTTTGAAGAAAGTGATTGTGTTTCTCAAGATTCTCATTGACTTCTCTTAAAGATGCATAGTTTTCCATCACTTGTTCTCTTTCAGAATTGACAGACTGATATGCATCTATAAGAGTACTCAATAAGGACTCTAGTTCCTTTTTAGAATATGATTCAATATTTACTTTGATGTGATGAAAACTTACCTTGCTTTGATTGTCATCTTCTTCATCATCTTCAGAATCTGATCCAGCCATGAGTGCTAGTATGGTTTCTTGTGATCTGCAGGTTTCCTTTTCTTCCTTGGTTTCCACTGCTACAAGGGCAAGAAAGTCATAATCATCTTCTTCTTCTAGTGCAAGAAGAGACTGGTTTTCTGTCTCATCACCCTCAAACTCTTCATCAGATGAATTCCCCATTGCTGCAAAAGCCCTCTTCATTGACATGTCTGCCTCTTGAGTTGTCATTCTTCTGCTTGAAGGGACAAACTTATCCTTTTTGATGTCTTTTTCCTTCTCAAAGTTTACCTTTTTCTGCTCTAAGGCCCAAAGTGGACAGAATTTGATGAAGTGATCTGGGCTCCCACACTTATGACAAACCTGGTCTTTAGTGCTTTCAGATGGTTTTTGAAAAGCTTTCTTTTGAAAGGTCTGCCCTCTCTTTAGCATTCTAGTGAACCTTTTGGTAATTAGGGCAATATTTTCATCTTCAAAATCATCTGATGCAGTAGCCTTTAGAACCAGGTTCCTTTCCTTTCTTTTTCCTCCAATTTCCCTTTCTTGGTTTTTCTTGAGTTCGTATGTGATGAGATTACCAATTAACTCATCCATGGCCAGTGAGTCTAGGTCGCGGGCTTCAGTGATAGCCTCGACTTTGCTTTCCCAAGTTTCAGGAAGGACACTCAAGAGTTTCCTTACTGCCTTTCCATTAGGCACTATCTCTCCTAAAGAGTACATCTCATTGATGATGGAGGTGAACCTGGTGTGCATGTCTTGAATAGTCTCCCCTTCTGCCATCCTGAACAGCTCATATTGCCTGTTCAAGTTATCAATTTTAGACTTCTTGACTTGTGTTGTTCCCTCATGAGCTGTTTGCAGTGTTTCCCATATGGCTTTGGCATCTTGACATGACGAGATTCGATTGTATTCGTCTGGTCCTATGCCACATATCAGAATTTTCTTGGCTTTGGCATTGTTTTGAATTGCAAGCTTGTCTTCAACATTCCATTCTTTTCTTTCCTTTGGGATTTTGGTGATTCCATCAGTTGCTTTTTTCATAGGTATGGTTGGGCCATCTAGAATTACTCCCCATAGATCAGGGTTTTCGCCAATAAGATGGTCCATCATACGATTTTTCCACCATCCATAATATTTGCCATTGAACAGTGGTGGTCGTGTTTGTGAAGCTCCCTCTTGTGGGGTAGGTGGTGCTGCCATTGAGTCTTTTCAAGGTGTGAATCTTTTAACGAAAAGACCTGCTCTGATACCAATTGAAGAAACCTTACCCCAGAACAAGAAGCAGGTTCTTGTAAGTTGCTTTTAAGTAAAAACACAAACACTTATTAAATTAAAAACCTTCCTCACTCAAGGAAGGAAAAACCTCGTTTTATTAATTCAACTATAAGATTTTGTGATTACAACTCAATAATCAGAAAGCCTTAACTCTACTACCTCTCTCAATTGACTACAATCGATCTCTCCAAAAGGTCAAACCCACCTTTTGTTACAACCCTCACTGAAACTCAACCCTACAAAGAGCCAAACCCACCCTTTGTACAATTCTCTCAAGACTCAACTCCCAAGAAGTCAAACCCACTTCTTGTTACAAATCTAGGAATTATTACAACTCAATAATAAACCTAGAACAAATCAACAAAGACTAATAACCCTAGACTTTAATTGATCAAACTTCAATATCCAATAGTTCTGAGTAGAACAGGTTTCGTGAACCTGGTGCTTATGTTGTTGTGACGAAGGTGAACCTGGTCAGAAAGCCTTAACTCTACTACCTCTCTCAATTGACTACAATCGATCTCTCCAAAAGGTCAAACCCACCTTTTGTTACAACCCTCACTGAAACTCAACCCTACAAAGAGCCAAACCCACCCTTTGTACAATTCTCTCAAGACTCAACTCCCAAGAAGTCAAACCCACTTCTTGTTACAAATCTAGGAATTATTACAACTCAATAATAAACCTAGAACAAATCAACAAAGACTAATAACCCTAGACTTTAATTGATCAAACTTCAATATCCAATAGTTCTGAGTAGAACAGGTTTCGTGAACCTGGTGCTTATGTTGTTGTGACGAAGGTGAACCTGGTCCTTGCTTTTCTGTGACGAAGGCCTGCGTTTTTTCTCCAGAAAATACTGCTCTCAAGATGATATATTTCGTGAATATGCAATACCTATCGTTCTGGCTTTGCTGGAAAAATTCTCTCAGTTTTTTGTGATTGCAAAGACAATTTTTTCCTTAAACTTCTTGATCCTTTTATAGATTTGATTTGCCTTCAACTTCTACAAGGAAAGGAATTACAAATCCTTTTCCTTCTTGAACTTGTCTATAATTACTTCTTTCCTTATTTGACTTGAATTGTAATTTCTTTATTTCTTTCCTTCTTTGGCTTGGATTGCTTCTTTCCTTCTTTGACTTGAATTGCTACTTTTTTATTTCTTTCCTTCTTTATTTATTTCCATATTTGTTTCCTTCTTTTCCTTGTTTACAATTCTGCACTTTTTCTTCTTTGCCTCAATTCTTTTTCTTCTTCGCCGCAATCTCTCATAATTGTACACATACGACACCATGCCTTCACTTTATCAATCATCAAAACTATTTTATTTGTTCTCCTACTTCCCAACATTTTCCCCCTTTTTGATGATGATAATCAATGATTTGTTACACATCAAGGCTCTTTGTAAGTGATCAAAACTTCAATTCTTTGTCATCCATCAAAACTACAACTCTTTGTCATCCATCAAAACTACAAACTTCATGTTTTCTGATTCCCCAACAGAAAAATTAGGAAGTTTCCCACTATTATGATTCGTAGTGGGAAACGCTTGTGTTTCTAGTAATGACGTGGGAGTAGCCTCTTTTCAAAATACAAGAAGTGTGTACTGTGTATATATGCCCACTCTTTCCCTCTGCTGGCTCTAGCAGAAGTCCTTTTTGCACAGGGTAAGCTCTTAGGTTCACATTATTGAGTTACAGGCAACCAGAAATGGGAATTTACGCTAACTTCTTCGTTGGAAGAGATGTTGTGGGCAAAGGCCACAAAGCTAGAAGGGCATTTTGTCATCTAAACCAACGTGCACGTGCAATGATGTGAAATCCAATATCTTCATCTACAATTTCTGCTCTAAGACTTTCTCTCAATATATCTATTAGCAGGGAGTCCGCATTCACTATTAAGCCTACATAGATGTGGAGATTATTGAAGATTGAGGCACTAGCTAAATGAAGGTGTTTTAGATCAATGTGAGGTCTAGCACACCTTTCGGAATAGGACTACAAATAAATAAGGTTTTGCAATGCATTGAACCTGAACAAGTTGGAGGCTACAACGAAATTCAACTGCTTTTCAGACAGTAAATTTTGTTTACCAGTCTAAAATTTCATTTACTGAAACTAACCATTACTTGTTGCAGATGAACTGCTGGGCACTGGCTTTGGCGTCAAAAGTCCCTCTGAATACCAGGAGAAACCAGACTGCCTCTCCTGCTCTTAGACAAATGAAGTCTGACCTTTTAAGTCAACGTATTGGTGGATTTGGAACCAATCTTAGCAGTGGAGGGAGTTCTCTGGGAGGATCAAGAATCATTACTCAACTAAATCTTCAAAGAACTCTTTCGCAAAGAAAAAGTCCTATGGTGTCTGCTTGCTGTAAATTATTTTCTTACAAACCCCATTCTTTGTAATAAATTATCTCTTGTTTTAAATGTTCATGACAAAGTAGTTTAAGATGTGTGTTTGATTGAGTTATTGCTGCAGTTGAGAAGTATTGTCTTATTCATTGCCCTTTTTTTGTTTATTTGGAGAATAAGATTATTTTTAAAGCTAATCTTCTGTACAGTTTAGCTTCTGGGTTTTGGCAGACTTTTATGCCAACTACTGACATTGGTCAAGCTTTTAGTTGAGTTTCTATGTTCTTTTGTAGGGGTGCCAAGTTCAGAAGTTGCATCTACTGCTTTCACAGTGGGAACAGCAGCAGTTCTTCCGTTTTATACCGTCATGGTTGTGGCTCCTAAAGCTGAACTTGTAAGGTTTTTTAAGTACTGTCAATCTGAACTTCTTAAGCGATTTCTTTTCCAGTGTACTGAAGATTAAACTTCCACTCATATTATGATTTCAAAAGATTTTTCGAAATTAAACACTTACCAGCTTCAGACAAAGTAGAACGGTTGGGGCACAACTTCAGTCCTTGTCTTATGTATATGAAAGTCATTGCTTTATCTCAATGAGAAGTTGTAACTGAACATAATTTCAAATGCAGACCAGAAACGCGATGAAAAGCAGCATACCCTACATTGTGCTTGGACTTCTGTACGCATATCTATTATACCTCTCCTGGACACCAGATACAATTCGGCTGATGTTTGCTAGTAAATACTGGCTCCCAGAGGTCTGTGCTCAACTACATAATAATTTGTCAAAACTGCATAATCGGGATCTTAACACTTCCTTTCATTCAGCTGTCTGGTATAGCGAAGATGTTCTCCAATGAAGTGACGTTAGCTTCTGCATGGATTCATCTGTTGGCCATTGATCTTTTTGCTGCAAGGTCAATCTCTAGGCATCTTATCTTTGTTGGCATATGCCCCTTTGCTTTTTTTTTTTTTTTTGTATAACATGAGGAGGATGCCATGGTTAGACATCTCACTTGGAGTATTTCACTTGAAACAGGCAGGTTTATCATGATGGATTGCAGAATGATATCGAAACCCGCCATTCTGTGTCTCTGTGCTTGCTGTTTTGCCCTGTTGGAGTTCTTACTCACTGCATCACCAAAGCTCTAACTAGTAGCCCAGAAAAGAAACAGCATAGGACACATTAACCGATGTTTTAGGCCTTCTTATGTTATCCGTAAATGATCAGCCAGCGCGTGAACTTATCAGCAAAGTGTAAAGGTTTTCAGTCAATGAATACATAAGCTATTTCAATAACTTGTTTCTAAGATGGATGAATGTACAAGATTTCTTCCTTTAGTTCCACTCCAAACTTCTGATTTACTGCATCCTTAACTAAGCGTATGAGCTCAAACATGTCTTGAGAAGTTGCAGAACCACAATTAATGAAAAAGTTGGCATGCTTGTTTGAGACCATGGCTCCACCAACTCTCAACCCTTTCAACCCACTTTTCTCTATCAATTCTGCAGCAGAAACACCAATAGAAGATGGATTTCGGAAAACTGAACCAGCACTTCTCTGCCCCAAAGGTTGTGTCCTCCATCTTCTGCAAAGAAACCATCTTTTATTGTGGTTGAAAACTGACATTCAAAATAAGAACATCACATTAGAAACAATTACCTAGCCAAGTATTCTTGCTGCATTTCTCGTGCAGTTTTAGAGAACTTTAGCCGGAATGTAACTGCAGTAATGGATGCCAAGTCTTTCATTTCTTGAAATGGTGATAATCTATAGCCAAAATTTAACTCTCTTCTATTCAGCACCCTGGATTCGCCTTCATTTGTGATGATCTCTATGCTATCAATAGCAGCAGCTGTTTCCTTTCATAATCAATGTCAATAAGAAAATTAGTAGAAAAAGTAGGATGCACTCTCAGTATCACATTTGAAAATCAATGTAATCTCACAAGAGCGGTGTGAAGAGGATAGGCTGTACACAAACCTTACCCTTACCTTGTGAAGGTAGAGAGGTCGTTTCCGAAACACCTTCAGCTCAAGGACATCAAATCAAAATAATCGTGAACGCGGAAATGTGACAATGAAGAAAAACATGACAACTAATTGGAAAAGCAATACACATACAGAAAAAGAACAAGAACAACAATGGATCTCACATCTATTGTAAGCTTTTTTTCTTTTTAAATGTTAATTTACCTGCCCATTTGCTCCTGCATTCATGTAAGCAGCTCCACCAACAGTCCCAGGAACACCAGCAGCAAATTCAAGCCCAGAAAACCCTTCATTTGCAGACATAACTCCAAAGCGATTAAATGGGTATCCACTTCCGACCCGGTATACTCCAGATTCTATCTTCTCCAACAACTCAATTCGATTGAGAATTACGCAGCCATTAAAACCCATATCATCAAACAAACAATTCGAGCCTTTACCCAAGATCATAAATCTCATGGATTGCTCATTACAGTACCTGCATTGTATAATTAGGGCAGATTTTAAAAACTACGAGTCAATCAATCGATTATGATTCAATCTCCCAAAGTTGAGGGATAAAGAAATGGAACCTGACAGCCGAAACAAGTTGGGTTTGGTTAAAGACTTGAACGAAGTAATTACAAGGGCCTCCAATTCCCCATGTGGTAAGATCACTGAGTAGCTTCTTCTTGCAAATAAACTGTAACCCAGTTGAGTTTTGAGCTGGTTCTTGCTTGTTGAAGCTGCAGCTGCTCTGAACATGAAAAGAATGTAACTTTCTTGATGGTTGTAGAGGGAGCTGATAGCTTCCCATATGCGACGCCATTGGAGAGGCTTTATTTGTGAATTTTCCAGTTTGGGGTTTTCATGTCTCTTTCTGATGAGCAATGATGGCAGATTAAAGGGTTCTGCTGAAGTGGTGGGGTAGTGGGGATGCTTTCTTATGGCAAACTGGTCTTAAAAATGCTATTATTTATATGGGATAAGGGCACAAGCTACCCAAGATCTCAATGACACATCTAAACTTAACTAGGATTTTACTACACTATGCACTCATTTTTGTGCTCTCATTACATAGCACCTTACGAGACTGCACTGCACTGTTATCAGGCGTGTGGAGCAACTGACTCATTACTTTTTCCCTTTATGTTTACCATAACTTTGTGGAGCACCTGACTTATATATTCTTTTATGTCCAGCTCAAAGCAGAAAGACAACAAGGAAAAAGTCCCTTATCCTTGGAACTACAGTACCTGTTGCTGCAACAATTCTGATAATGGTCGCGCTATTTTTCACGTGGATAATTCGGATTTCCCCCCTAGAATGAGACATCAAAAAATCACATACTATGAGCTTCTCCAAGCAACAGAAAATATTAGTCAGTCCAATCTAGTAGGAAGTGGAAGTACTGGTACAGTCTACCAAGATACATTTTCTGGTGATGCTGTCTTTGCAATCAAAGTTTTCGATATGCAATCGATTCAGAATGTCAAATTTTGAGCAATGTAAGACACAGAAACTTGGTCAAGATAGTGTCAGACTTGCTCAAATGTGGATTTTACAGTGATTCTGCTGGAGTACATGCCTAACAGAAGACTCAATATAATGATCGATGTAGCACTAGCCATGAAGTATCTTCATCATATGATTATACAACGCCCATTGTGCACTGTGATATGAAGCCAGGTAACGTGCTTCTTGATCAGGATCTTACTGCTCATGTTGCAGATTTTGGAATTGCAAAAATGTTGGCTGAAGAAGGAAACATTGCTCAAACCAAGACTCTCGGAACTATCGGCTATATTGCTCCAGGTATGATAATTTCTTGAATTGCTGTTGTCCTATGCTTATTACTTCTTCCCTTTATGTTTACCATAACTTTGTTTTTCATCCCCACTGTAATACACTCTCTGTTTCAATTTGTTTGTCTTACTTTCTTTTATAATTTGTTTCAGAGCGAATATCTTTTTTCTTTTTGTGGTAATACTTAAATTCTAAGTTTCCAGGGGACATTTTTTAAGCCCACAAGATTTAAATATCTTTGTTACAAACAAATTGAAATGGAGTGAGTAATTGTTTTCTATAGAAGATTTACATAATCAAAGAAACCTACTTTTATGATAGTTGAATAGCAACATTTTGACTTAAAAAGGCTATAGGGAAGTTGGATTATTGATTATTTTACTTCTTTTTCTTCTTTGACTTGAAAGATAGTAGGGATATCTTATATGATTTTTTGAACATTTAAAAAGCAAAATTGATAGTTACATTTAAGCAATCTGAAAATTAAAAATTAAAGAAACCATTTTTTGGTGATTGAGGCACAATTGTGAATAAGAAGAAGTTCTTAAGAAGTGATAAAAAAATATAAATAAGAAATAAAATAATATCAAAACATGTTTGGTGTGGCAAAACAAGTTGTCAATAAACAGAACTTGTTGCGTTTATAGTTGAGATCCATATTCTGATTAAATTAATACTATATGACAGCAGCACGTAAGCTCATCAAATTAGAGAGCTGTAAAGAATATTAGATAACTCTTGTAGAGAATCCAATTATTTTATCAAAAATAAATAAAATCTGCTGGACAGTGGAAAAGTAAACAGAAAGGAAAAGAATACAATTAAATAAATTTTCTTGAAATCCTATTATAATGTCATGGCTTTGAACTTTGAAGCCCAGCAAGTTTTCCAGGAGGCATTCATTTGGTGGTATTCTCAAGATTTGATTTTTATTTGTTGTAGCATTGAAAACAAGGACACCGAATTGTGTAAGGAGTAAGAAAGCAGCAATGGGGAAGTCAGTGAAGTTTGAAGGTATAAGTGAGGAATTGCAGAAGATAATAGATGCTAATATGGACAAAGTGGAAGCAAGGCGTCTCGCTAGGGATGCTTTTAAGGATATTCAATTGTCAATTGATTTTTGTCTCTTTAAGGTACTGCTTAGTCGATTGGAGAATTAACCAAAATATTCGTTCATCCAACTGATTTAGCTAAAAATAGATGTTATACTATATGTATAATCTATGTATACAGACTAGAAAAGTAAACGGTAAATTTGTCTGACTATTTGTGTAGAGATCCTATTTGATGTTTTTAGTTGAAAAAGACTCATTGTCAGATTCAAAGATTGGATTTTGATTGCTTCTGACTTAATGGACTGGATATAATAAGAGAATTCATATGGTCACACCGCTAGTTTGGGATTGAGGCATAGCTACTTATCAAGAAAAGCTTTTGTGATTGTGGAATAGATATTTTACTTGTCAAAATGATGTTTGGGATTGAGATTTAGTTAATTGATTGATTAGTTGACTGAACAGATTTTCTTCTGTTGATGCAAGTAGAAAGTGTTCCTTACTTAGAACTAAGAGATTGATCATTGTCAACTTCAAAGGAATTGACATAGTTGCGTGGAACCTAAAGTCTTGCTCTATGGACTGCAATCCCGCTTAAATTTCCCCCCTTTTCTTGATAAAATTGTATAACTTGCACATTACACCGAGATTATATGAAGCATTTACAAATAGATCATTTCGAAGAGAAGGGATTTAAGTTGTTCACTATTCATTCAAACCGTAAGTTCATGTTTGACCTTTATATTCAAGGGCATAACAAGACTGACCGTTCCCTTTTCTGTCATTAGTCCATTAAAACATCAGTAATACATCTTACTTATTGACAGCAGTAGTACTTCATTTTTTCCTAATCTAAGGGCAGAAAAATCAAAGCTTTACCAACTCAAAAACACCTTTATGTAAATTGCCTTAGTCCAGTTTACTATCCAATGGAAATCAAGTGGTTTCAGTTCTCTTTCCTCTTTCAATTCTTAAAATAATGAAAGACACTTGTGGTTGATGTATTTTGAGGAATGGTATCATTTGTGTGATTAAAAATTTGTTTACGTATGTGCAATTGAATTATGACAGTTGAGACTTTATAATCACTTCTTCAACTTTCTAATTTTTCTGCGACTGCAGATAGTGGTCATGGGGAACTGAATCCTTTTAGAAAGTGTCATGTTACTTACCTGTTCTTAATTTGATTTAATGATTCTTTATTTGCTTTCACGGAGATGCCACATGCTGGATTGAAGATGAAGGAGGTACACATTTTTTCTTACATCCTCATTTTCCACTCTTGAAAATTCAAGTTATTCTTGAAGCATCCTATTTCTTTTCAACAACAAAATGATCTCTTGTGTACTTTCTTGCAGAGTGAGATTATGAACTTGCCTTCTTTTCTTCTTTTTTCTTTGAATTCTAGATGAAATTAATATGACAGCTCATAGTTACTGCAATGCCTTTTCTAGTGCAGCAAGATTATTTTCTATGTGTGCAACGATATCTTTAACACTTGTAACTTACAACAACATACCCAATTTGATCCTATAAGTGGGGTATGGGGGAGTGGTGCGTATGCAGCCTTACCCTGCCTTGAGAAGGTATAGGGGTTGTCTCGATAGACCCTCGGCTCAAGCAATTAATACCTATAACTTTATATTAAGAAAATTGGACCTTGACATGAAAGAATCTTATAAAATTGTGAAGTAAAATATGACAAAATACAGTCATCTTTTTTCTCCTATAGTTAAGAAGGTTTCATTTTTTAAGATTATGGAGGACCATGCAGTATGTAATTAATTTCACGACATCAAACGAAACTTGGTTTCCAATCACTTTAAATTTAGTTATTCTGTCATGTGAATGAAATATGTATTGGTATACAAATTTAAAGGGGAAAGAAGAGAGTAACTCTTGAAAGATCTGTTTTGTTAAAGAGTTCTAATTTTTTTGAAACAAATTGAATGAAGGCGGTAGTTATCTCAACTTTTTCAAAATGAAATGAAGGGTATAGTTTGAGAAATATGACAAAATTCACCTGAACTATGCACTATGACTGGATATAGTTTTCCTTTTCCTAGTAGTACCAAGCAAATGAGAAGAGTCTAAGTATATGGTAATTTATAGCATCCAATATTAGCATTTTGGTATAATAATCATGATTTGTTATGTGGTTTACTTTACATAGTTCTGTGAAATTTGGTAGTGCAGTCATATGAGGTTAATTCTCGAGGACTGGAGATCTTCTCTAAAAGTTGGCTTCCAGAGACAAGCCCCCCCAAAGCCATGGTATACTTCTGTCATGGTTATGGTGATACATGCACATTTTTTGTTGAAGGTTTGTGGTTGGCAAACACGTATTAAGTCTCAGACTAGTATTTCTTCTGAAATTCTTCCTGAAACTTGTCTTCCTTCTTAGGCATTGCAAGAAAACTAGCATCTTCCGGTTATGGAGTATTTGCAATGGATTATCCTGGATCTGGTCTTTCAGAAGGTCTTCATGGCTACATACCAAGTTTTGACAAGTTAGTTGATGATGTCATTGAGCATTACTCGAAGGCGAAAGGTACAACTTGCCCCAGTGAACTTATTTATCATCTTTTTCATCTCATGGATTCTTTTGATAGGTCGAAACTCTGGTAAAATGTGGAAGCCAGAATTAATTAATTGAGGAAAAGATATACCAACTAAAGAATAAAAAAATCTGATGAATTCACAAGCTAATTTGGAGGCATGAAAAGCAAAAGACTATTTAAATCAAACATTCAGTTAGAAGAGACTATCCTATTGAGCTAAACATGCATGAGCTTAAAGAATCTTTAAGATCATATCCTGTTACTGTTTCAAAGCAAATCTGAACTCACAGATTCATTATTTATTCAGAACTTGGAGTATAACTCACGGTGCTTAGTTCCCTCATCCTTCTTCATTTTTGTCAAGCAATGTTGATGACGAGGGCATTAAATGATGGACAGCAGAGTCCCCGTGTGTTCCTTCCATATTCTAAAAGATTTAGGGTATGAAGAAATCTATCATGTACACCAATTAAGCACCCTCCCTTGTTATTCTATATTTCTGCTCCTACTTTGACACTAGGTATGTAGTTAATGAGTAAATTTGAAAATATACTTAGAAATAAGAGGGCCTAAATAGGACAGTGGCGAGCCACTCCCCTTAGCCAAAAACTTGTACTATATATGCAGCTATATGAAAAGTCGTCTTTATTTGAATATTTATATATAAATTGTTGAATCCCCTAGACACAAGAGAGCATTTCTCTATATCTCCTTAAGGAAAGACAGAATTATATTGAGAAAACCTAGAAAGGAGTTTAAGTAAACACTATGGAAACAGAGGAAGAACTTGTTTGGCAGTTGAATGAAGCCAAATTAGTGTCAGTCATTCGAGTTGATGTTCTAGCATCAGGGGCTTGGAACATTGGGCATGTAGACAATGTTGGAACTCGGTCACTATTGGTCAAGTCCCATTATGATGTGCCATTTCATAAGGCAATCAGATAGTGAAATAGAATAGATTCATCTTTCATACCAGAGAAGTTAGACTTTTAGGTATGTCACATTGAGGGTGTTGCTCATTACTGGAGATGGGGGAATTACAACACAAATGCTGTCCTGCATTGAACAAAAACATAAAAACTTAGGCTGTATTAATCAAGTTCTTAAATCTGATGTCTCCGTGTATGTATTATATCTAATACAACTCTCTCCAGCCAAATGACATCTCATATATGTCTGGGAAGAGGTCCCAAAAATCAAGTAGTGCAAAATAATCTAATTACATCTTATTCTTCTTGAGACACTACTGAAAAAGCAATTGACAGTTAAATGCTGAATGCTGGATGCAGAAAATCCAGAGATGCGTAACCTACCAAGCTTCCTATTTGGACAATCGATGGGTGGAGCAGTAGCTCTAAAGGTGCACATGAAGCAACCTGATGCATGGAACGGTGCTGTTCTTCTAGCACCAATGTGCAAAGTAATTTTCTGGAGATTATTCTCAATTTTAATTGATGATCGTCTTAATTAGATCCATAGTTTTGAGTGATGAATGATATTGTTGTACAGATTGCAGATGACGTGCTACCACCATGGTTACTAAGACAAATTCTTGTGGGCATAGCAAAATTACTCCCTAAGCAAAAATTAGTTCCGCAGAAGGACCTAACAGAGTTAGCATGCAGAGATGCGAAGAAGAGAGAACAGGTATGTGGTCTTTCTATTCTGTAACAGCTCTCAGACATGTGTCGATTTAATTAGGATGGAAAGTGTGATAAATACATGATATTAGAGGTTAGTAGAGCAAGAATCGTTTAGAAATTTATTGGTGCCATTAGCTCTCTCTCACCTGAAAAAAGGTTTTCGCATAAAGGCATGTTAAAAGGCTTCCAATAGGAAATACTTGATTTATTGAACATAATAATTACAATCACAGACTTCAACATGTTTATATCTCGTGGGATTTCATGTTATAATGTACTCTCTACTGTTTTCTTTTGCATGCAGGCTGCATACAATGTCATTGCTTACAAGCACAAACCCCGTCTACAAACTGCAGTGGAGTTACTGAATACCACCCAAGAATTAGAGAAACAACTAGATAAGGTGTCGTGTGTTTTCACTTTCTGTTTATCCTAGTATAGATTATCATCATATTTACTATTTACTAGTGATTGGAGCCTGTGCCTTTGCATGCCAGTAAGTCTATGATTGGAAACTTGAACTCTATTGTCCTCGCTGCATATCTTTGTCATGTTGCTAACTGCTTCTGGTCATTATACCTGTCACTAGTTTTGACTTTGTAATTCAAGATGGTACGTCTTTATGCTTGTGATGTTTGATGTTTGTTTAACTTGGTTTTTTCCTGCTTCATGAAAGCATTAACCAAACTGTCAGCACTCCAGGGTGATATACTTCTCTCTAACTATGATATCTAAACAATAACTAACAGCTTTACGATTTTGTAGGTCTATCTGCCATTGCTAATAATGCATGGAGAGAATGATAGAGTGACTGATCCATCCGTCAGCAAAGCATTGTACGAAAAGGCAAGTAGTTCGGACAAAAAACTGATCCTTTGTAAGGATGCTTATCATTCTTTGCTCGTGGGTGAGCCGGATGAGATGATACTTCAAAATTTTGGTCTCATAATTTCTTGGTTGGATGAGCATACATCCTAGTCTCCAATTTCTTGGTTGGATGAGCATAAAAAAAAAAAAAAGTTATTCCTATTTTTTATTAATCATTTACTCATTTTCGTGATTTACAGAAAAAAAAGTTAATTTTTTTTTTAATTGTTGAATTTAAGTTTAATATAAACATTTGTGAAATTTTAGCGTAAATTTTATATTTTTTTTCATATTTTTCCTATTTTTTATTAATAAATTACTATTTTTCGGTATTTGCCCAAAAAAATAAAAAATTTAAAAAAAAATTGAAATTTTTGAATTTAAGATTTACATATTTATTCGTGAATTTTTGGCATAAATTTTATATATTTTTTCATATTTTTTATTAATCAATTACTCATTTTTTTGAAATTTAAAGAAAAAATAAACATTTAAAAGAATTATTAAAATTGTTGAATTTAAGGTTACCATATTTATTTGTGAATTATTGGCGTTAATTTTATAATTTTTTTTCATATTTTTTATTAATCAATTATTAAAAATTTAAACAAAATTATTGAATATAGGTCGGTTGTTTATTAAAAAAAGGGTGGATTTGTGGGTCGAATTAGGTGTATATGGGTCCGAATTATTTAGGGACATAATTGATCCCTATTCATTTTCATATAAATGTCATGTGATAAGGTTAAAATGACATAACAATGCATTTAAAGAATGAAAAATGATTTGGATATGTTCAGCAGACCAACTAATGTCCATAAGGGCATATCTATGCCAAAAGTTGGACAGATATGACATGAGTGAGCCAAACTTTAAACATATGGTATATCTAGACATTTTCTAATAGTTTAGGAGCGTATTTGACCCTTTTTCCTATATTTTAATTGACAGGTTGCTAGGTTGTCATCACCTGATTTCTCGACTGACGATGACACCTACTTTACCCAGAGTCGTAAATATGGGCTAGGCACATTGGGCCGGCCTGGCCTAACCCGAAATTTAATAGGGTTGGGCTAAGATTTTGGAGTCCAATTTAACATTTTAGCCCAGCTGATTTGTGAGGCTTGAGAAATATTGGTAGAGCCAGCCGGTGGGCCAGTAAAAATTTATTAAAAAGTATAATGTGATATTAAAATTTAAAATAGAGAGTCCAAACTCAAAACAATTAAGTTAATATTTCTATCTAGATATTTATACTTGGAAAAACTACTTGGAGGAATGTCTTTTAATAAATAATTACTGATTTTGCGATACCTTTTATTTATTACCATTTATAGCAACACTATGGTAAATCTACAATATGTATTTAAAATGAATTAAATATGCAATATGTTTGTATTATAACTATTTTTAAAAATATTTATGTTTGTTTGGTAAGAAATTGACACATTGTATTATAAGTGTATTAAAATGTGAGATAAATGTATTATCTATCAATAAAACTAGTATTATATATGAATAATAAACTGTTTTTGTAATATGAATTAAAAGTGTATTATAAATGTACTAAAAGTGATAAAGTGAAAAAAAATATTATTGCTATAAATGATAAATATTTTTTATTCATAGTATATTTATGTAAGTTTCCCTTTATACTTTTACTTGAAAAAAACTTTATAAAGATTGTAAAGATAATTTTATTTGTGGATTTGATTAACAAGTAGTAACATTAACATTATGTAATATGATTTTGTCGATATTTATGATAATATTTTTAAATTATAATTTATAATTTAATTTAATAATTATAAAAAAATATAATTTTTAAAAAAAGTGGGCTGACGCGGCAAGCCTTTAGCCATGTACATGTGGGTTGGAACGACCGTTTTCTGGCCCATACCAAAAATGGAGTAGCCCAGACCCATAAAATGTCAAAGCTTGTATGGATTAGCCCGAATGGGGTGGGCTATCCCATATTAACAACTCTAACTATACCCCACCAGTAGGTAAGTCAATTCGTAACCCAAAACATCAAGTAATGAGCATAATTCAAACAAGGCGGAAGCAAACCAAACTAAATATATACAGAATTCCTTCCCAGAACCTAGAAGTCACTAGTAGATAGTTATACAATAAAGAGTACAAGTCCCAAAAGTAAAACACAACAAAGCGTGTCTCAAAAACAACAAGACTAGCTAAAATAAAAGAAATAGATAGGACAAACACAAAACGCCAAGTGCTCACCCTCGTCTCCTAGTCACAACTACAAAAAAAGGTTGGAACTAATCACCGATGGTAACTGAAACTGGGACCTGCATCTCGAAATAGATGTAGAGTGTATCACGAATACCAAAACAACAAGTACTCAGTAGGCATCAAAGGTCGACTGAGCAAAAAGGGTAAAAACAATCACAAATGATAAAATCTAGACACAAAGAGGCCAAAATGGATATGAAAAGAAAGCACACGAGCATACCTAAAATAAACTAAGTACAACTAAACTAAACCTAACTAGATACTCATAAATCCAGAAGGTACACTCATGCGCAAGTTTAAATAAAACCTGAACGGACCCTCATAAGCCCGACAGGTACACATAATAGCTTAATTTACAGAGAAAGAAGAAAATCGAGATCCAAACGTAAAGTAACCAAGATAACCCATCAGACTCTGCCCAACCAACAGTGTACTCCCAGCCCAACAAGAAAAAGCAACCCCAGGGGCACCCAACCAAACAGCCCACTACGAGCGCAGCTAGAAAAATGGACTCGTGGGTGAGGTAGATATCACGAGTCGTCCTACCATGTAGTCAGCTCCCAGCCCAACTAGAAAGAGCGACCCGGGGACACCCAACCAGCAGCACACTCCCAGCCCACCTAAAAAGAGAGGCCCAGAGGCCATCGCCGAAATCACTGAGTCTACCCAGCCAGCAATACGCTCCCAGCCTAGCTAGATAGAATGACCTTAAAGGGTGATGGTACCTCCAATAGGATCCAATCCAATAACAGTCACCGTAAAACATCGTCCACTCGAAGAGATCACAGAAAAGGCTCCAAGCCTATACTATCTCAATCTCACGCCTCTAGTGATGCACTGAACCTTTGAGAACATGTCAGGACCCAAAATTAAAGGGAGAAAATACAGAAGTGCAACAAGCAGCAATAGCGCCTATTCTAAGGCTCAATCTATCAGATTCGAGTCTGCTAATCCAGTCTACAAAGAACTATGTCATTCGAACGATGTCGGAAAAAACCAAGACTATCTAGCCCACACGAGTAATAATTCTAGGGCAACACTAGCCTAACCTAAACTAAGGACATCATGCTCACAGTTAAGGATAGAAAAAGCATACAACACATAATATACGAGCATACAATAACATTTAGCACATAAGTATGCAATTATAATAACCCGGCTAACATAATACTAAGCCCGAAATATGGCTAATAGATCCTAACGCAGGGTATCTAATCAAAGTAAGGTAAGAACTGAGTAGCTGCCCCAACTTACTCCAATCCAGATGCTTTTACACAATTAGGATCAATCTAATAGAAAGAAAGTCATAGTCTACCTTTCGGCTGATTGTGCTCTCCAAATCACTTTACCGTAGCTTTTCCTTTGTTCTTCGAATGCTGTCACGATATCACAACAAACCAAACGGGTTAATTTTGGAGTCAAAATGAAAATCGTGGAACCCCAACCGAACTTTTTGAATTTGACTCCGCCAAGAGATTCAAAATAGTACCCCGAACTTGTGTTCCAAATAAAACACAATTTGGGGCTCAAAACGCAAAAAAAAAAAAAACATGCAAGAAAAGTCACACTTTAAGCAACTTAGAAAGGAAACATGTAGCAAGCTAAACTCGGAATTTACAATAATCAAAAGGTGTCCAACACTTCCTTGAACACTCCACGACGTAGCCTCAATAATTTTCGACATAGGACTTTAAATCACCCCAAATCGAGCTAAAATGAGCAAGATATTGCCAATTCAAGAAAGCCAAAAAATAAGAACTCGAAAAAAGCTACAACAGTCTGGTTAATCACAAATTTAACCTCGAATGATGTGCACCCGACAACTCTCGATCAATCTACAACGAAGACACCAAAAAAATGAAGCAATTTCGAACTACGAGTCACCTAATTTGATTGAGAGATGAGGGTGATATGAGCTTTTATAGTTTTGAAAAGGGTGCTGATTTTTCTGTATTATAAACCAGATTTTAGCCTTTTTTCAAAAACTTAAAAACTCCGACAAAGTGCTCCAAACTCATTCGGAACCCGTGCATGCAAATGAGATAAGCAATCATCCAAATTCGATATTACGGACTCAGTGGCGCAGTCATTTCCATACGAGGTCACCTTGACAAAAAGTGAGTCTTACACCTAACCGTCATTTTAAGTCAAAAACCACAAAAGGACTCGAAAAAATCTCAGAATCCTCGGGACATGAAAAAAGGGTCAATCTAGACCAAATTTGACATTCCAGAGCTAACCGCGCTGATGAAATTCTCATCCGAGTGAATGTTGACTAAAGTCAAACTTAGATTTAAAGTTTAAAGTTAAAATGCCTAACCGCACCGACTCACACTGTAAAATTTGGGAGTCATGCTGACTATGCTGCCTAAAATGACCCTTCCAAAACTGATGGGATCATCAAGATTGGATTCAGATGTCATCTTAATTACCATTCAAGGTTTATAAGCTCCAAAAATAGACCAAATGACCTAATTGTCAGTCTCAACAAATCATAAATGACTTGGGATTACTTCAGGAATGCTCTAAACGAAACACAAAAGGCAATCCACATAAATGACCAGGAAGATCATTACATAGGCGGTGGAGGAGCCACATTATCATGATGGGTTCATCCGAACCCCTTTTGTTGGAAAATTATATTGTTTTTACATGGTTAAAATAACTTTTTAGATATATATGAGATGTCAAATTCGCTTCGACTACTTTGTGTGTCTATCTCTTTTAGATTTTAAATCCCCTTACTAAAAATTCTGATTCCGCCACTGTACATAGGTATCCGAATAACCTCTCTTTGTAATGAAACAAATCATCTCTATCTTTGTTATGACTGATGTTATTGGCTTAGACTTTGATCTTCATCTTCGGTTATTATTAAATACAATTTATAATTAACTTGTTATAATAGTTACACCACTTATACGTTATTATGTATTAATAATTTAGCGATAAATTCTTCTTTCTTTAGGTCATTTTTGGAAATGGTGAAAGTAAAAAATGATATAAATATAAAAAATCGTGTCACAAATCAATAACATAATAAGTTTGATACAAAAATATATCAACAACTAGAGAGATATCAATATCTACAATAAAAATTTTGATCATGATAAAGAAATTGAAACATCAAAATGAAACATATACGCTTGAAAATAACATCTATAAGAAAGTACTATGCATATCATATCGCATATTTACACCTAATAATATAACTGATGAGCTCATTTTATACTATGCATATAACTAAATTATATGGATACACTTTTCAAGTTTAGATGACATTGATATAATCAACTCAATTTTATTTTTTTTACCATTCTTTAAATTGAGCATGTAAGTCTTTTCACATAACATTTTATATTTATCATTATACACATATTTTAATATTATCTTTATATATATATATATATATATATATATATATATATATATATATATATATAGTGGGAAGATTTTTTTTTTAAAGTTAAATTACGAAAATGTCTTTCATTTATTTTTTAATTAAAATCATTTAAAATAAAATCAATAATCACAATTAAAATAGAAAAAAATATATGATTAGATGTTATAACTTATCATTTTTTTATTTCTTAATGACTTTAATTGTTAATTATTATTATTATTATATTAGATAATTGTTCCATCAAATAAACCCAAAAATCGCTAATGTTTTCAATTTAACAAAACTCAACAGTCGAAGTCATCACAACTTATGAACCAAGACGTGCATACTTTGGCATGATTTTAAAAATTCGATCGAGTGACGACCCAAAGAAATGAATATTCATTAATTCCTTTACAAAAATAAAATCAATATCAAGAATTTATATGATTGTTAATTGATTTCCTAATTCACTTTGCTTTCAATTGTTAAACAAAATTCAGTGTCGAGAACCATTGGCAAGCGGAAAAAGAAAAAAAAAAAAGAGGGTAATTTGAAGTCCAAATTTTGGTTGTAATTTTACTTTGCTTTTATGTTTGGTCTTTCTTAAATTTTCTCTTCTTAAAAAAGTGATATGACACTTTTCTATGACACTTTTCTATGTTCTAAAAAATTGTTTTATCTTTTTTTTTTCTCATTCTAAAATGAATTGAAATGTGAAGTAAGATTTTTTTTTTTTATTTTTGAATAAGGATAAACATTCTTTTCTTAACAAGGATAACAACTTTTTCATTTTCTTGAATAAGAATTTAGTAATTTTATTTAATTTTTTGAACTTTAATCATCAAACTTGAGGAAACATGCCTATATATTTGACTAATGTGAGAATTAGGTTTGCATAGTTTCTCTAGATTTAATAGTATTTTTTAAATCTAAATTCCCTATTCATTTGATATCGTAATATTGTATGTTTTTTATAATAATAACCTCCAAATGTTTAGTTTGAAACTTTACAGTATCTTTTGGTATTTTTGCGCTTTTATCTATATAAATTCACATATTTTTTTGGTTTTATGAGACCTCGTCAAGATTATCCTTTGTCATTGTTAGGTTATTAGCATTTTAATATTAATATTTAAAATATTAAATTACTTTATTTTGGAGTTATAAGAATGAACATTTGAATGGATGACTTCTACATCATCCATTAGCATTGGTTGTCCATCACTTTATTTCATTCTTAATACCTCCATTACTCCTTTTGTAACCTATGTAACATATGTAACTCCCTTTGTAACATATGTAACATATGTAACTCCCATTGTAACTTATGTAACCTATGTAACTCCCATTGTAACCTATGTAACTCCTAAGGCCATTATCTTCACTATTTACTACCTCCATTATCTTCCTATTCATTGCTAGGAAGACTTCTTGTAGTATAAATAGTGGTAGTCTTCATTTGGTTTCAAACACACAATTCATAAGAGAAAAACAAAGAGTGAAAGAGATAGTCTAAAAGAGAGTTCTTATTAGTTGAAGGGAGGTGTTCTTTTTTGTGGAGCTTTGGACTCAACTCTTGTCCAGAGTTGTTGAGTTATACTTTGTGAACGCTGTTGTATCCTGGAGGGGACAAGTCAAAGAGGACTACTGCTGGACCGGTGAAAACATTTGCTGCAGTGGGCTTGAATCTCCTTAAAGAGAGCGAGATATCCGCGCCTCAGCCTGAAGAGATTACTTTCTTCATTTTATTTTCAATTGTAATCTTGCAATTTTATTATCTTGTAAGTTTTTCTCTAACAATTTTAAGGAGAATCAAAGATGGCTACAATTGAAAAAACCGCGGATGTCAAGATGGGAGATCTTAACAAGCCATTTCGGTTCAATGGTAATCATTTCAAGAGATGGAAGGGTAAAGTACTTTTCTACTTAAGTCTTCTCAATGTTTCTTACGTTTTAACCGAGAAGAATCCAAATAAAGAAGACATCACCACTATGAATGATGATGAAACTATTTCTCATCTAGAGAAAGTGGAAAAGTACGATGGTGATTCCTATAAGTGTCGGTACTATCTTCTTAATTGTCTATCTGATAATTTTTATGATTATTATGATAGAACTTACTCTAGTGCAAAGAAAATTTGGAAGGCATTGCAGAGTAAGTATGATATCGAAGAGGCTGGAGCGAAAAAATATGCAGCTAGTAGATTTTTTCGTTTCCAAATGGTGGACAACAAATCAGTGGTAGATCAAGCTCAAGACTTCATCATGATTGTTGGAGATCTTAGGTCCGAAGAGGTTAAAATTGGAGATAACCTTATTGTTTGTGGCATAGTGGATAAACTTCCACCTTCTTGGAAGGAATTTCAAAAAACTATGCGCCACAAACAAAAGGAAACCTCTCTTGAAACCTTGATAATGAAAATCCGCATGGAAGAAGAAGCAAGAGGCCAAGATGCACTTTTACAAACAGAAGAGAACAACATCACATCGAAGGTAAATTTAATTACTTCGAATAATGCTAATCCTGAAACTCACAAAAATACTTCTTTAAAGCCTAAGAAGAAAAAATTCAAGAAAAATAATGGTAGACCTCCCAAGAAAAATAATGGTGAAAATCACCAAGCACAAAATCAACAAGTTCAAGAAAAAGGACCATGCTTTGTTTGTGGCAAGAGTGGGCATATTGCTCGATTTTGCAAATTCCGGAAACGTGGTCCTAACCCTCAGGCAAACGTTACCGAAGAACCTTTTGTGGCGGTAATTACCGACATAAACATGGTTGAGAATGTTGATGGATGGTGGGCTGATTCTGGTGCAAACCGTCATGTCTGTTATGACAAAGACTGGTTTAAAAAATATACTCATTTTGAGAAGCCCAAAACCATCATGCTTGGTGATGCTCACACTACTCAAGTGCTTGGAAAGGGAGATGTTGAATTGTGTTTTACTTCTGGAAGGATATTAACATTGAAAGATGTACTTTATACTCCTTCTATGAGGAAAAATTTGATGTCTAGTTTTCTTTTTAATAAAGCAGGCTTTAAACAGATTATTGAATCTGATCAATATGTAATAGTGAAGAAAGGTATTTTTGTGGGGAAGGGGTATGCATGTGATGGGATGTTTAAGTTGAATGTTGAGATGAATAAAACTTCTACTTCTGTTTATATGCTTTCTTCTACTAATTTTTGGCATGCTCGTTTGTGTCATATTAATGATCGTTATGTTGGAATCATGAGTAGTTTAGGATTAATCCCAATGGTTAAAAAGGTGTGAGGCTTGTAGTAAAGCCAAGATCACTAAAAGGCCTCATTTTCAAGTTGAAAGAAAAACTGATTTGTTAGAATTAGTTCATACTGATATTTGTGAACTTGGTGGAATTCTAACTCGTGGAGGTAATAGATATTTTATCACTTTCATTGATGATTTTTCTAAGTTTACATATGTTTACTTGATGAAAAATAAAAGTGATGCTTTTGAAAATTTCAAAACTTATCTCAATGAGGTTGAAAACCAGTTTGGAAGAAAAATAAAAAGAATTAGAAGTGATAGAGGTCGTGAATATGAATCAAATGAGTTTAATTCTTTTGTTAGATCATTGGGAATAATTCATGAAACTACTCCTCCTTACTCTCCTTCGTCTAATGGAGTAGCAGAAAGGAAAAATAGAACTTTGGTTGAATTGACTAACGTCATGCTTATTGAGTCACATGCACCTTTAAATTTTTGGGGTGAAGCTATTTTAACTGCTTGTTATGTGTTGAATCGTGTGCCTCATAAAAAGTCTAAATTGACACCTTTTGAATTGTGGAAAAGTTACAAGCCAAGTTTGGGATATCTAAGAGTTTGGGGTTGTCTAGCCTTTGTGAGGCTAATGGATCCCAAGATTACAAAGTTGGGTAAGAAAGTTACTACTTGTGCTTTTCTTGGTTATGCTTCAAATAGTACAGCCTATAGATTTTTTAATCTTGAAGATAATATTGTAATAGAATCTGGTGATGCTATTTTTCATGAAAATAAATTTCCTTTTGATACTAAAAATAGTGGGGGTCAAAGGATTGAACAAAATATTTTGTCACTACCTAGTTCTTCTACTTCAACTTTGAAAAATAAAGAAGTTGTTGATTTTGAGTTAAGAAGAAGTAAAAGAGCTAGAGTAGAAAAAGATTTTGGTCCTGATTTTTATGTGTTTAATGTTGAAAATGACCCTCTAACTTTGAAAGAAGCATTATCTTCACATGATTCTATTTTTTGGAAAGAGGCTGTAAATGATGAAATGGAATCTCTAATTTCTAATAAAACTTGGAAGTTAGTTGATTTACCACCGGGTTGTAAAACAATTGGTTGTAAATGGGTCTTACGGAAAAAATTGAAACCGGATGGATCTATTGATAAATACAAAGCTAGGCTAGTTGCAAAAGGTTTTAAACAACTAGAAGGCCTAGATTTTTTTGATACTTTTTCTCCGGTAACAAGAATTACATCCATTAGACTTTTAGTTGCTATGGCTGTAATTTTTGATTTGCAAATTCATCAAATGGATGTAAAAACTGCTTTTCTAAATGGAGACCTAAATGAAGAAATTTATATGGACCAACCCGAGTGCTTTATTGAAGCAGGCCAAGAAAGCAAAGTATGTAAACTTACTAAATCCCTATATGGCTTGAAACAGGCACCAAAGCAATGGCATGAAAAGTTTGATTCCTGCATGATTGAAAATGGTTTTAAAACAAATGAGTGTGATAAGTGCATATATCATAAGTCTTGGAATAATTCTCATGTGATTATTTGCCTATATGTTGATGATTTGTTGATCTTTGGCTCTAACATGAATGTTATTGATGAAGCTAAAAATGTTCTTAGAAGCCATTTTGATATGAAAGATCTTGGTGAGGCAAATTTGATTCTTGGAATAAAAATAACAAGAACATGTGAGGGGATTTTCCTTGACCAGTCACATTATGTTGAGAAAATTTTGAAAAAATATAACTTTCATGATTGCAAGCATGTTGCTACTCCTTTTGATTCAAGTGTTCACTTATTTCCTGTTGAAAGTGAAAATGATGTAATAAATCAAAAGGAATATGCTAGTATAATCGGAAGTTTGAGATATGTGACTGATTGCACTAGGCCTGATATTGCATATGCAGTAGGAGTACTTGGCAGGTTTACAAGCAAGCCAGGTAATGAACATTGGCATGCTATAACAAGAGTTATGAGATATTTAATTGGAACGAAAAATTGTGGTTTGTTCTATAAAAAATATCCTGCTGTACTTGAAGGCTTTTGTGATGCGGATTGGAACACTTTGTCAGGTGATTCCTGTTCTACCACTGGTTATGTCTTTACTTTAGGTGGTGGTGCTGTTTGTTGGAGATCAAAAAAGCAAACTATAATTGCTAACTGTACCATGGAGGCTGAACTAATTGCTTTAGCTTCAGCTAGTGAGGAAGCGAATTGGTTAAGAGATTTATTGTTTCAAATTCCTTATTTTGAAAAACCAATTCCTCCTATTTTAATTCATTGTGATAGCACCGCTGCAATTGGTAGAGTTCAAAACCGTTATTACAACGGTAAATCCAGACCTATAAGGAGGAAACACAGTAATGTAAGATCGTATTTGACAAATGGTACCATTAATGTTGATTATGTCAAATCTTGTGATAATCTTGCAGATCCTCTTACGAAGGCCTTAACAAGAGAAAAGGTCTGGAGCACATCGAGGGGGATGGGATTGAAGCCTACAAATCCTTGAGTCATATATGAGGAAACCCAACCTGGGGACTAGAGATCCTATAACCAGGTTCAAAGGGAAAAACTAATCATATGATGACTTGTTGTGAAAAATGCACTATTTTTTCCCCTCCCTATGATGTGAGTGCATTGTTTCCTGTAATTTGTGAAGGTTGAGTTGATAAAACTCTTAATGAATATCTGTAGCCCATATGGGTGGAGTGTTAATCTTACAGGAGCACTCTCGACAGATATCACCTATGTGATGTGTGGAAGTAGGTCGCTTCCTATGAGAATGGGGCTTATTCTCAAATGCACTCATGAAACCGGGATAGCACATGGACATAACGTGCTGGCTGTTAAAGCTCATGTCAATACCTTGATTATTATGTGTGAGCAGTGATATTTTATTTCCCTTAAGCAGTCATAGTTCAAGTCTGAGACCACTACCACTCTGGAATAAAAGTTACTGTTTCACTAAGTGGAGGTTCAATGCAGAGCACACCTTCATTATGCATAGTAGTCTTCCTTCAACTGATATACTCTCTTATCTAAATATTAAAATGAGTGGGGGATTGTTAGGTTATTAGCATTTTAATATTAATATTTAAAATATTAAATTGCTTTATTTTGGAGTTATAAGAATGAACATTTGAATGGATGACTTCTACATCATCCATTAGCATTGGTTGTCCATCACTTTATTTCATTCTTAATACCTCCATTACTCCTTTTGTAACCTATGTAACATATGTAACTCCCTTTGTAACATATGTAACATATGTAACTCCCATTGTAACTTATGTAACCTATGTAACTCCCATTGTAACCTATGTAACTCCTAAGGCCATTATCTTCACTATTTACTACCTCCATTATCTTCCTATTCATTGCTAGGAAGACTTCTTGTAGTATAAATAGTGGTAGTCTTCATTTGGTTTCAAACACACAATTCATAAGAGAAAAACAAAGAGTGAAAGAGATAGTCTAAAAGAGAGTTCTTATTAGTTGAAGGGAGGTGTTCTTTTTTGTGGAGCTTTGGACTCAACTCTTGTCCAGAGTTGTTGAGTTATACTTTGTGAACGCTGTTGTATCCTGGAGGGGACAAGTCAAAGAGGACTACTGCTGGACCGGTGAAAACATTTGCTGCAGTGGGCTTGAATCTCCTTAAAGAGAGCGAGATATCCGCGCCTCAGCCTGAAGAGATTACTTTCTTCATTTTATTTTCAATTGTAATCTTGCAATTTTATTATCTTTGTAAGTTTTTCTCTAACAGTCATTATATTATCAAAGTAGTGAAGTACTTATATAATTACTAATAATATATTTTCATATATACTTAATCGTTGTAATGGATCTATAAAAACTTGCATGGATCACACGTGCAACGCACATATTCAGAAACTAACTAGTACATATATACTAATTTACACCAGACATATATAACCCTTATTAGAGATATGTTTGATTATCTTTATTGTCATAAAAAAATTATTACCAATGAAATTCGGATAAAGACAATATTAAGAAATAACAGAGAATTTTTACAGACCATAGAAGGTGGAAATTATAACTGAATTTGCTTGTTGCTGCATCAATCCTGTTTCTCAAATTTTGAATGAGATTGAGTGAAAAGCTTCGTTAATTCAGCTCTTATCTTGTTTAGCTGCACAACAACCTCTCTCATGTGTATCCTTTCCTCTGGCAACTCTTTCAAACACAGGAATGCAACATTTATTATCAAAACCTTTGATTTGGCTTTGGTTTTCATCAATTGTGTCTCAGTGCACAATGGGCACTGTATAATCATGATGAAGATACTCCATGGCTAGTGCAACATCGATCATTATATTGAGTCTTTCAACCAGGCTCAAGCAATTTTCATCAGAGTATAATCTTTTGTCTAATGCAGTGAAATCCAAATTTGAACAAGTCGACACTATCTTGACCAAGTTTCTGTTGTCTTACATTGCTCAAAATTTCACATTCTGAATCAAAATATCTTAAACCCCGTTGCCAAACGTTGATTGCAAAGACAGCACTACCAGAAAATGTACCTTGGTAGACTGTACTGGAACTTCCACTTCCTACTAGCTTGGACTGACTGAAATTTTCTGTAGCTTGGAGAAGCTCATAATAAGTGATTCTCCGATGTGCAATTCTAGGAGGGTAATCCGATTCATTGTTTCCAATCACATGTTTTTTTCTTGACCAAATCATCCATGTGAAAAACAACGCGACCAATATCAGAAATGTTACAGCAACAGGTACTGTTGTTCTAAGGATAATGGACTTTTTCCTTGTTGTCTTTCTGCCTTGAGCTGGACATAAAGGAATATATAAGTCAGGTGCTCCACAAAGTCTTGGATTTCCCATCAAGAACCGGTAACTGACATTTGCAAATACCCCTTTCTTTGGAAATTCTCCTTGCAAGTTGTTAAAAGAAAGATTGAGATTTGGGAATCACGCCTGATAGAGCATTCGTAGACAAATCCAGAGCCTCAAGAACTATTAGATTGCTAAATGTGTCCGGTATGGGACCTTGGAATGCATTTCTTGACATATCTAGTGAAACTAGATATGAAAGGAAACCCATGGAATTGGGTATTTCACCAAAAAAACCTATTGAAAGAGAGGTCCATGATGTTCATTGCTTTCAGAGTTCCCACATCTGAATGGAAGAAACCATGCAGCAGGTTTCGCGATAAGTTCAGACTATCAAACTTTACTAATCTCCAGAAACTTGAAGGTAACTTTGAGCTGAAATTGTTGGCAGCAATTGACATTACTCTTAATTCAGTCAGATTTCCGATACACGAGGGTACTTCTCCTGACCGTCTGTTTTATCCCAAATGCAGTAGACCTAATCTTCCTATGCTGCACAGTTCAGCTGGAAATGTCCCTTCCAGTAAGATACAGCCTTTCCAGGTTTCGCAGGCCAATAAACGAGGGGGGAAAATAGCCGACAATGTTATTACTTGCTAATCCCAGGAAAATCAGGCCACTTAAGTTTCCAATGTTTGTTGGCATACTGCCACTAATTCCAGTTTGCTGCATCAAGGACCCTGATATTGCTTGATAAATTTCCTATTGATTCCGGAAAAATTCCATTCAAGGGATTAGATTGAAGAATCAGGTACACCAGATTCCTGCTGGTTACCAATGAATTCAAGAAGTCAAGTCGTGTGGCTCCGGGCTTGTTTTCCAACAGATTATTTTGCAGATTTAGAGTTATAAGATCCACCAGGTTACCTAACATCATGGGAATCGGACCGGTAAAACTGTTGTTTGCAACTTCAAGATTTTCAATCTTTGAAGCATTGCATATTACAGAGGGTAGATCTCCACTGAATCGGTCTGAAAGGAAAATCTCCTGCAAGTTAGGTAGCCAAGTGCCAAGATCATATGGAAGATGTCCATTTAAGTAAATATGTCTGGCTTTGAGGATTTGAAGCGACGAAATATTGAATAAGCTTGATGGAATGGCACCAGAAATTCGATTGTATTCGAAACTCAAACCAGGCCAGTTCATGCAACTTACCAAACTCACTTGGAATATTTCCTTGCAGATCATTTTCAGTGAAAGAAGAGATGAGTGATCTTCGATGCATTCCCCCTGATCCTGTTGCTGTCCAGAAAAAGATGTTCAAGGATAGGAAGAGAATCACCAAAATCTTTTTAAAGTTCCCGTATGGAAAGATCTACAATTTGCAATCTTGAAATATTGAATATTGAAGCAGGTATCGATCCAATGAAGTGATTGCACGAAAGGAAAGGAGCCTCAAATTGGTAAGATCACCAATTTCATCAGGTATTTCACCTTCCAAATAATTTTCATGCAGATAAAAATATTCCAGGTTTTGATAAGTTTCCTAATAAAGATGGAATCTTTACTGTCAGATTATTGTCGTTGAGACGCAAAATTCTAAGTTGACTTAAAAGGCCAAGTTCTTGAGGTATACTTCCTTTGATCATGTTATCTGATAAATGAAGTTGTTGCAGTAAACGACAACGGCTTATATTCAGAGGAATGGTTCCATCAAGAGAATTCCCAGTCACATTAACAAGTCTCAGCTGTTGCAAGAAGGCTAATTCACTTGGCAACTTGCCATTCAAGTCATTGCTACTAAGGTCAAGAAGAGCAAGTTGAGTCAAGTTAGCAATTTCTGAAGAAACTCTGCCTTGAATGTCCAGATTAGGAAGTTGCAAAGCTACAACTCTCTGGTGCAAGCATGAAACTCCATACCAGCTGCAGTAGTGTGTGTCTGAGCTCCAATTTGTGGACAAAATGTTGTGAGGTTCCAATCGGAAGTTCGATTTAAATGCCATCAAAGCAAAATAGTCACTGATGAAGTTTGTATGTTTAGCTAAACAAAGTGAATAAAAGAAGAACAAAAGTGATAGAAATTCAATCAGAATGTTCATGATTAGTGATTTGGGACTCTTACTCTCACAAAGTGAAGTGTTTAGTAATAGAAATTGTTGTGATCAATCTGTAACATACTAGGGTAGTGGTGGTTGGAAGAATTTAATTCCGTTTTACATTGAACTTACTCCACCACAAAAGTTAAAAGGCTTATGAAGTTAGAATTATTCAAACTTTCCTACCAGGGGCAGATCCACGTGCTGTCCAGGGTGTTCACCCGAACACCCTCGATAAAAAAATACAAGGTGAATTTTTTGAAATTGTATTGATATATATATTTTGAACATCCTAATCACCAATGGATGAGACAGCTCGGTGGTAGCTGAGCTCAAAGTTATTCGCGACGTCCAAGGATTGAATCCCTGGATTGGTGTTTTATTTTTTACATTTTTTTGGTTTCAGTTTTTCTTTTTCCAATTAGATGTTTATACTTTTATTTTCCGAACCTCCTCAACGAAAATCCTAAGTTCGCCACTGTTACTTGTGGAAAGGCATATCAATATATTTACCAACAAATTGAAAAAATAAAAATTCAAGGAAAGGTTACATGAAGTTTATAGATACATAACCAAAGCTTGTGGTGGAGTGATAAGTATCCGTTTATCCTTAATTAGAGAATTGTCAAATCTAAATAAAATCAGACACTAGGTGAGAAATTAAAAAAAATAGCTTTTGAAATTTTTGTGCTTGTTTTGTCCAGTTGGAATATTGGCACGTCGAAAACTTGTTTAATTTATTTTTTTTAAAAAAAATTGGTGAATATAATCTGCATACTTCACACACAAATAGGCATTTCAATTTTTTTTTAAAATTGGTGAAATAAATGACTTGACACGGAGTCTAAAATAAAAAGAATTTCAAAATTTGTGTTGTTAGACATGCCATAATTTTTGAAAATTAACATTTGTGTTAATTCAGAACAAATTAAAACGAAAATTACGCTATAAGAAATTCAATTTTGTGTAGGGTATATTATATCATGGAGAAAAGAGGTAAATGGATTCGAAAATCAAAGATTTGACCTGTTAACTACTTCTTGACCTGTTAACTACTTCTTGACTATTCGGACAAGGGTCTATAATATCCTTAAAGTATTGAAAATGGTACAAGATTACCCTTCATCCACCTATTGGCTCTAAAATGCCCTTTTCATCCACCTATTGGCTCCAAAATACCCTTGTCATCCACCTTTGTGTTCAAAATTGACCACTTTTTTAATTGTTTTAAAATTAAACTCTTTTAAATATTTTTTAAAATACTTGGCGTTCAATTATTGATTATAATTATAATTTATTAATATAATTTATAAACCAAACCACTACACACTCATTACTAACTAAACCTCACCCAATTAATAATCCAATTATAATATCAAAATCGTCATAAACGCTACTAAAACACGATGAAATTATAGATTTCAGAAAATGACATTCAAAATTATTAGAGTCCGAATCGGAGCCCCAATTAAATTTAGTTTGAGCCGCTATTTTAGGAGGACACTTTCTTTCAAAATAGAATTAGAAATTTATGATTAAAAGGTAAAGAAGTAATGCATCCCGAATTTATTCAAGCACTTTTTTTAAAGATAATTTATAAATATTTATGATTTGTTTTAAAACTTTAATATATTATTTTGAAAAAAAGTTACCTATGAAGTAACATCACATAATTGAGAGGTAAGAATAATTAAGATAAACATAGTCAGACTTTTAAGTTTATTGGTGATTTTTATTTAGCCACTTGAATGTATTATAATTTACTTCTATAATTTTTAAAAACACTCAATTGGCAGTAGCTTGCATTAATAATGTGACGGGTTCATTAATTTAGAGGGATTTAATTATTAATGGGGTGGGTAGTGGATTGATTTATAAATTATCCTAATAAGTTAAATTATAACATATAGTTGAGCACCACGTATTTTAAAAAATATTTAAATAGTTTTAATATAAAACTGTAAATAAATGGTCAATTTTGAACCAAAAGGTGGATGACAAGGGTATTTTGGACCCAATAGGTGGATGGAAAGGGTATTTTGGAGCCAATAGGTGGATGGAGGGTAATTTTGTACTATTTCCAATACTTTAAGGGTATTTTAGGCCCTTTTCCGTTAACTATATTCAAGCTGAGAGATTCTGAAAAGTTCAAACAAATACAACCGTTGCAAATAAAAAAGTCATAATAAATAAATATACCCTTTAATTTGGTTTTAAATCACATTTATGCCCTTCAACTTTGGATATTCACAAGTAGACACTTAAACTTGTATAAAGTTGAAAAAAAAGACACACATGTCCTACATGTCATTTTTTATCCTACGTGGTATCCTACATGTATTTTGCCGTGTAGAACTTATGTGTTTATTTATTTAAAAGTTGGATAGTTAAAGTATCTGTTTGTGCATTATGAAAATTGGTGGTCAAAATAAAAATTTGAAGTCAAGTTTAAAGTCTAATATATGGAGTACGGAGCCTAAAGGGTACAAAATATTAACAAAAATTTCAAAATGGTATATAAAATTTTATATTAACCAAAACGGTAAAATCGCTGCATCAATAGCGATTTACTCCACCGAAAAAAGTAAAATCGCTGCAGAGGCAGCAATTTTGCAAAATGTGATTTTTTTTTTAAAAAAAAATGAAATCGCTACCTAGACAGCGATTTTAATTTTTTTTAAAAAAAAAAATCGCTGCCTAGGCAGCGATTTATAATTTATAATTTTTTTAAATAAGGAAAATCGCTGCCTAGGCAGCATTTTTTTTTTTGAAATGCGAAAGTCGCTGCCCAGGCAGCGACTTTTATTTAAAAAAAAAAATTTTAATTTTTTTTAATTTTTTTTCTTAAAAAAAATGGAAACAATATGGAATTTTTTTTTAAAAAAAATAAATTAAAGCAGCAATTTTATAAAATAAAAAAAATTATAATATTTTTTTTTAAATCGCTGCTTTAAATTTTATTTTTAAAAAAAAATATTTTCGAAAAATCGCAGCGATTTTCATATTTAAAAAAAATTATAAATTCGCTGAGCGATTTGCATATTTTAAAAAAAAAATATTTTGTAAAATTTTATAAATTTTATAAAAAAATTTTAAAAAAATCTTAAAAATTTTAAAAATTATAAAAGTCGCTGCCCACATTTCAATTATTTTTTTTAAATCGCTGCCTAGGCAGCGATTTTCCTTTTTTTAAAAAAAAAAAAAAAAAATTAAGATCGCTGCCTAGGTAGCGATTTCATTTTTTTAAAAAAAAAAAATTACATTTTGCAAAATCGCTGCCTCTACAGCGATTTTGCTTTTTCCGGTGGAGTAAATCGCTGTTGATGCAGCGATTTTGCCATTTTGGTTAATATAAAATTTTATATACCGTTTTGAAATTTTTGTTAATATTTTGTACCCTTTAGGCTCCGAACTCCTAATATATGTATTATGCCTAAAAAAAAATTCAAATGGACAATAGTTGACAGCACACAAGATTACTGTATTGTCTGCTCCAATCAGTTATCACTCTTTTTCTTTTGTTGAGAATTATACCTGTGCTCTTTTTGTTTTGGATTAAAAGCATTTGCAAGTATCTTACAAAACCTTAAATCCTAAACCCTATACTAATTCCACCTATTGCACTTAGATTGTGAAACACTGAACTGGTACAATGAGGCAACTATAACAAGTCATATTTATTTGTATACCTGATTTACAGAAATGGCTAATATTACAAGGTTGGATCAGCCGATTGTCGTATAGAGAAAAATTAATGAACAATTTTTATGTACTAGAATACGTATACAACCCTCACTCCTCGAAAAACCTGCTGTTTATTCCTGTTCTATATAATTGCAAACCAGAAGACGTCGAAACAGTAATGTTGGTGTTTGCAGGTGCAAAAAGGACATCACCTTCATGGATAATCTCGTCTGATGATGAGCTTAATGTTCCCTCTCCCTCCACGACCATAAAAATGGATGGACCGGGAATAGCTGGAAATTCAGTAGTTGATTGTTCGGGAAGAATACAGCGATCAACTTCAAATTCATCAAAAGGAGGAATGTACCTCATAACATGAGGATTTACTGCAGTGCCCTGCAGAATTTCAGGAAAACCCTGCAACAAGAACAGATGTAATTTAGATATAAACAGAAACCCGATATCATGTTAATTGCACTTAAAGGGAATCTTGCCAAATATTAGCCTCTGCCTGCACAGCCCAACAAAACTACTATGCATTTTCTCCTCCTTTTTTACGGTGGTAGTTCGGACCAGTTTACGTTCTGATGATTGTTGAACAAGTTCCAGGAGCATTACTAGTTTAGGAATGTACACATCAATTAAACAGACAAGTAACTTAAAATACTTTTGATGGAAATTTGACCGTTGAAAGAAGCTCAAATTTAACAATCATAATCCTAAATGTCCGAACAATTCTTTGTCAATAACTTGATGTCAGAATAATGCAACTCTTTCCTAGTCTATTCAACGTCCAATTTTTTGAAGCACATATCAAGGTTGCAGTTATATTCAGACTCCAATCATGAAATTTAGTTTTGAAGAAGGGAAAAGGTTCACATTCGTCTTTGTACCATTCGAAATAGTTCAATATGCCTTCATTTTCACTTCTGGTCCATTCATACCCTTGTCATTAACAAATCGTCTCATATTTGCCCTTGCCAGTTACCATTAGGGAGCTCCAGGTGTAAAATGGGCGTGGAGATGTGTCCAAATATTTTTGAGTAAAAAGATCCAATTTTACACTTGAACTTTTGATTATGGATTTTTTTTAAAAAAATAATCAGGTTGGAGCTCCGTTAGGTGTCAAGGGCAAAAGAGAACTTTCCTGACGGCATGGATAATGTTAGACCAAAAGTCTAATTGAGGCAAACTTGATCAATTTCAAATAGTACAGGGACAAATTTGACCATTCTTTTTGAAGAATAACCCTAATGGTGTCTATAACAGTACCTGTCTGTAAGTGAGCATTGAGCATAGTGTTTTAACATCTCGGTGTTTTGGAGTTAGGCCAGCGCGTACCACGTTGTCTGATGTTGCCATGCATTCAATACAATCACCATATAAATAAGCATGAGGTTCATTTGCTCCTAAATATAAGGCTTCACCAGGATTGAGTTTCACATAATTTAACAAGAATGCAGCCAAGACACCAATATCAGCTGGATACTGCTTCTCAAGTCTAAGCACCACTTGTTCTTTCTCTGTCAGCTCCCTTGCCTACAACATTAAGGATGAAATACCATAAATAAATGACAATGACCAAGATAGATTTAAGTGCAGTTCACCCCCATCACACTTCACTTTCCTGAATTCGACATCGGTTTCTAGACATTTCATTTCATACATAGTGAAAAAGAAATCAAAGGAAAACCAAATCATCAAGTAGGAATAATATAATAAGCAATTCAGACACCATTACACCAACAAGATTATCTCCTCAATGTAATTGAACAAGAATACGACTAGATGTAATTTATTGGTTACCTAAATTCAAATTTCAGCTAGCCTTTTTCACAGTTGCTGTGGGAACAAAGGAGTGGTTCTCTTTGTTTGGTGCATTAAAGAGGGCAAAAATAGCTCAGATGTTATTTTTTTTATGAACTAGATCAGATGTTGTATTAAAAATACATAATTCACATATTCAAAGAATCAAAGTAATGTTATCTTTATACCACCACCAGTATCCCATCCATTCAAATCTATTACAAAACTGATAAAATGAACATCCCAAAGATTGGAACATAACTAAAGCCAGCTCATAAAGGTCAATTCATCATAGTCGATTCTAACTCAACTCTTGGGAAAATGTTTTTTTTTCTACTTTTTTGCTTTTGTTTCTCGATCTTCCTTTTTATTAGAGTATAATAATTTTAAGCTGTTTCTATACTCTACTTTTAGCCTCATCCACTCCTTTCTTCCTTGATCATGTTTCTTCGCAAAGATATAAGGAAAGAACTCTTAATCTTCACCACAGAGGAAGTCTCAGCTTTGATATCTTTTCTACTCCTGTTTATCTTTTCCTTCTTTTTGGTGCTTAATCCCCATTTCATTCTATAGAAATTTGGTCTATACATCATGTAGGTTCCTGAAAATGCATTACTAGAGATGCTCATGTCGTTGAATCATGAATCGATATTTTAATTTGGCATCCAATTTCCTGAAAGCATCAATTGAAAGGAGAAGTGCCCTTTTGAGAGAAAATACACTAGTTAGGGATGAATTAAAAAATCTGCTAAGATGGAAATTGAACTGATAGATAATATAATTTTGATGATACTCTCAAACTCACTTCTTTCAGAACCAAACTCTTTATGCAAGTATCCGTGTGTTTAGATATGAGTAGGAAAAAGGAGTTTTTAGATGAAAAAATGTTTACCAAGACAATGAAGAGCATAGTTTACCAAAATCATAAAGAATTACTCCATATGAACACATATCCACCATGCTTTAGTACAAGAAGGAGACTTACAACAAGTACTCGGATAAACTAACACATTTTAACTTCTATCTGATCAAGGACTACTTTGACTTTACCTGATTTTCAACGTGTAGGCGACTAATCAGCTTGGCTATCACTTCAGCAAACACATCCTTGTTTGCTGACATCAGCTCAGTAAATACTGATTGTAGGACTAATTTACTTTTTTGCTTCCCATCATCCTCGTTCAATTCCAATACCTGCTCCGTGTGAGCTGTACCGACCAATTCGACAATCTCAGGCACAGTTTGAACAATCAACTTAAGCTCCTACAAAAATTGCACAAGTAAATGTTAAATCACATTGAACTCTAAGTTCATTTTTCATCTCAGGCTAAGAGGCACATTTTCGAGTGAATCAACCACCTAAATATCTTACACCATTCTTCTGCACGCATTGTTATGTTTACACTATGATAAGCTTGAGATCCAGGATAAGCTCCTTCAGGCTTTCCGTCTAACAAAATATGGATGGCAAAAAACCTAAAGCGGATGTGAATATGCCAGTTTTTAAACACAAGAACAAGCAGTAAGGTTCAAGTAGCTTCTAACCTCCTTTTCCAGATATTATATATTCTTTTTCCTTCTGTTTGTTGGAGGAGAACACTATAAGCTCTCGTAATTATTGTTCAAAAGAGAAAAAAACAGCAAATATAACAAACAAAAACAGAATTTCCAGCTAAACAACTCCACTAACTCCCTTTGTACTTCAAATCAGACAAGTCTACGAACATATTAGCAACCAGACCAGGTGGGCTATTTATCTACCACAACGAAGCACCTCTAAACCCAATTATTACATTAATCGACCAAAACAAGTAGCTTAACTCTATTTTAAGGGGATTGTAAATTTATGGGCACCTCAAATGTGCTGGATTACGAAGCATAACATAATTCAAAAAACACTAACTAGACCTAAGAAACCACATAGATGTTTGAGTACCTCGAGACTAATAAATCCGCACAATGCCTCAAATTCCGTCAACGCCAATGCCATCTCCGGTTTGTGATTGTCATCCTTATACACATCAGGAAGCTCACTATGCAGACGAGAGGCTAAATCCTTGTCTGGATGGGCCTGTATGGACAAAGCTTTTGCAACAGATAGTACCTAAAAACTCTATACATGTTAGAATCTTATCAAAATCATACTAGCAGCCAAGTATAAACACAGCTTTAACTCGCTCGAAACGCATCAAGTTAATTTAAAACAAATTCAATCGTCTCATTGTTATGATATTACATACTCAGATAATTTCTCTTGCCCATTTCCTAAACACCATTACTCAAAACTTTTTTTCAAATAATTTTAAATATAACTAAATTTCTTCTATTTTTTTTATTTTATAAAAATAAAATAAGAAGAAATCTATGTTTGACCTGAAACAGAAATTATAAAATTTGTATCTTTAGCTATTTAGGCACGAGTATAATGCTATCAAAGAGCATAATTAAAAATCAGAACTCTAGAAGAAATTAGCTTTGCCGACATTTCAAACTCCCTCAAAAAAAGTAAAATTTAGTGCAATTTTTTACCTTGAAGAGAAAAGGAAGGTTGGTACCCCATTTCTTCACAACCTTCTCTCCAAGAACATTAGGGTTGTTTTGAATCCAATTCTTCAATGTTAACTTGTATCTCTCTCCTTTACCATTAACCAACCCATTCTCAGTTCCTTCCACAACATAGGAAGGCCCAGAATCGTGAGTACCCATCCAAAATTCGGCATAAGGCTTCTCTTGGTCAACATAGTTACCACTATTGCAAGCATACAACCGCGCTACACGAGATTCCTTCCCGGGTGGTCCCCAATCGTAATTCTTCACGCAACCCATCAACCTCACCAGCCTCCCTCTCCCTTCCGTCACCGACAACAAGTCAGTCTCCATAAAACAGATTCAAGTTTAAAAAAAAAAAAAAAGCTCTCGTGTTTTTTTCCTCTGCAAAAGTTTTAGTTGTCTTTGTTTATGCTACAGAGCAAGGAACGGGAAACAGTAGCTTCAGTTCAAACAAAGATGATGAAGATTTGCAGAAGAAGAAGAAGATTGACAGGGTACAGAGGAGCACATGAATGTTGGTGTTGTACCATTCAAGAAAAATTAGTGAGGATTTACAAGTTTTGGTGTTTTTTTCTTTATCACACGCAAAGCAGCGGTTTCAAATTTAATTAAGGGAAAACATTTTCCTGCCAATTTTAAATATTTCTTCCTTTCCTATCTATAGGGATGGGCGGTATGAAATATATCGAATTATAATATTATATTAAATTTTTTAATATTATAATATATGAATCATCGTTGTGATATCGAATTTAGACTAGTATGATAATAATATAGTAATTTTGAAAATTGAACATAAATATTAAACGATAGCAAAATTTTGAAAACCGTAACACGCAATATCATACCCGTTCCTATATATGACACACTTGTTTTTGAGTTAATGCCAAAAAAAAAATTACTTATCACGCATAATTAATATTTTACCTTTATTAATTTTATTTATTTAAGAAAAAATAACTTTTATTTTTTTAAAATATATTTGTCCAGTTGAAGTATATACAGAAATAATTAGTACTATTAGTTACTGATTTGTTTTAGTTTATTTCTTATTCTTTCAAGTTATTTTTGAAAAAAATATATTTTTCAATAGTTATTTAATTTGAACTTTTTGTATAATAGGTTTACATTACATTTAAAAATTTATATTAAATTAAAATCAAATAAATAAATTGACTGGAAAAATTTGTCAACATGAAAATAATCAATATTAGTACGTACTCGAAGATTAGATTTGGTCAACTTAAAAATAGTTAATACAAAATTTACTATGCAATAGGTTGGAAAAAATGTGGTATAGTGATTTCCATAGACCGGCTTAATTTATATTTTTTGACAAATTATTTCCACCATTTGAAGTTTGAACCATTCATAGATTAGACATAAAAATGGTTATAGATTTAAAAAAAAAAAAACTACTCTAATTAATTTGGAATTAATGATACCTAGTGTTAAAACTTGATAATTATTGTACAGACCGTATAAAGATGGTAGAGTATATATTACATGTTTTAATTATGATAAAGTATATATTTAGGTATTCTAAATATTTTATTTCTTTTTATTTTTTAAATTCTTATGTATAAATAGAATTACAGTTTCTTATATTAAACGTTGATATATTTATTATTTCTAAATATTTTTATATTTATTTTATCTCGCTTTATAATATTTAAATAATTATTTGATTATGTGATACTAATCTAATTTCAAGTATACATATGAAGAAAATCAATTGATTAAAGATATAAGGGATGTGTATCCTTGTTTGAAGAATATGTGAACATGAGATTAATAAATAAGATTATATAAGATAAAGTTGAATTGGTCCCTCGTGACGAATAAAATAACGAAAGTGATATTAAAATGAATAGGACATGTGAATAAAAGAAGTGTCAATGCAGTGATAAGAAGATGTGAGAAATTGAATAAAATAAGTTTTAAAAAGATGTGAAGAGGTTGACAGAAGAAAAATATCTTCAGCTTATTATTAGGAACATAATTTATTAAAAAAATCGAAAGTAAAGATAAAATAATAATAGATAGCTCATGCACATTTTAATATTAGTTAGCATATGCTTATATGCATAGCGTTATTGGTTATGTTTACTTTGTTGTTTTGGTATTGTATATTTTCTATCGTACTTAATTTCATATATTTTATATCAAAGTAATAGAGTCAGAAATATATTTGATTCTTTTTATTAAAATTAATATAATAATATTGAGGTTTGTTTATTTTTTCACTATTTAATAGTATATTTTAAATGTATATATTTGTTTAAGTGGATATTATAAATATTGTATCATTATAAATAGAAAATGTTTCTACGTGAATACATATATACCTTTAAGATACACTATTAAATATGTACCGTAAAAGAATCTTTATAAAATTTGATGTGATAACAGCATTAAAATTTTAAAAAAAAATCAAATCTTTTTCGCTTAAATCAACTATTTATATCAAAATAAAATTTTCTATATCTTAGAAAAATAAATATACGAATGATATTCTTAGATATTCTATCCTTCTTAAATACCGACTTAAAAAACCTGTACGGTAGAGATTGTTGATAAGTTTAAAGAAGAGCACATAAATATGGAATTGCTGAAGAGTTACGCAGTTTTGTTTTAAGATTCTGAGTCGGTGGGTTGTGTGGTCATCATCACATGCACATCCACAATAACACAATTTTGGACCTTTACGTATTTATGTAAAATAATAATATCTAACTTCAACTATAGTTTCTTCCTTTTTAATTTTTTATTTGTTATGACTTATGACACAAACTATTGGTTGAAATTCTATTGGTTTGATCTCATTCAATATAATAAATTTGAATGTTAAATACTAAATTACTTAATTTTATCTTTTTTTTTAGTTTATTTTATTTAACTTTTTTTTTCTATTTAAGATTATAAAATTAATAAATATTTTCATATTTTTTAAATTTAATATTACAACGTAATATCAAATTAAAATTAAATAAATTAATTAAAATACGAAGGAAAAAAAGGTTGAGTGAGCGTCTTAAACGACAGTTTAGCTGATTCGCTCATGGTTATTTACTAAAATATTTTCTCCATGTTGAATTCTTAAGTAGAGTAGTATTTACTCATGAAAATATGCGTAAAATAGTATTTTATTCAATCCATATCTACACATATAAAAAATGAGCAGATTGAATTATTACCCGTTTTCAACCCGCCCAAATTCAACTCAACCCATCGATTTGCCACTACTTATTCTTTGTTTTGCTTACAATATTATGATGCAATTTTAAATCCTAGCGATGCATGTTTATGTTGTGAGCATAGAACAAAAAGCAAATCCCCAATGCATTACGTTAATTGAATGGGCAAGTATTCATTCATTTCAATTAAAACTTAAGAGTTTTAACTTTGTATTTATTATTTTAACAAAAAAAATTCAATCACAAATTTAAATTAATCAGGTTTAAAGTATAAATTTATTTTTTTAAAAAAAAAAATTTAACCGTGTCACGCTTCAAATCTTTTATGTTAGTCTAGAAGATATCTAGATTTGGGGGCAAAAAAAAAAAGAAGAATACGAGTTGGCAAGCTGGCGTGAACTTTTATAATTGGAAGAATATATGCTAAGCATTTTTTTTTCTTCAAAAATAATTAATTTTACTAAATATATATTTTAAAAAAAAGTAGATTTTTTATACGTATTTGAGGATAGGCAATAAAATAGGATGAGTGCTAATATGAAGCTGAGAAAATACTCTATTACAATTTACAAGTTCAAACAGTCTTTCTATTAGGATTTGTTCTCAATTATTTCTTTTTTATTCAATTTTATATAATTGTGTCTTTCGTCGTTTTCATCCCATCATTTTTTACGTGTAATAGTATAAATTATGCATATTAAAAATTTTAAACTCAAAAAATGTGATTAGAAACATAGCTAAGTATATATTTCGATATTACAGCGGTTTCAATGCTTTTGGGAAAAATTTAATCTGACTCAGAAAAGTTCACAAAGTTAATACTTAGTCGGTCGATCAGAATAATTATAGTTGCTTGTCAAATATATGTATTAAAAGTACATATATTATTTTTTGTATCAAATATATATATTATATACCTTATAATAATATACGTAAAGAATAGATTTGTTGGCTGTTATTTTGTAGGGCGATAATATACTTTTCCTATTTATTTATGAAGGTAAAAGATGTTTGATGATTGAGCTTGGATATATCCTGTCAATTTTAAGACATGTTGAGTTAATTAAGTGGTGCTATTAAGAAAAAAGGTGATTAATTTTGTGCCAAACTTTTTTAAGAGATTAGGTGAGAAGATAATATGCAAAAATAGTGCGTCAAAACAAGATGGTGAGGCACAAATAATTCAATGTAGGGTGTTGTCTGGTATAGTGTAGGTGAAAATACATTTCTGAAAATATTTTTAATAAATTAAGTCATTTTCTTAATAGTTGGCTCCCATAAAATGTTCTTTTAACCCAAAATGTATTTGACAAAAGGTGGAAAATGATTTCGTCATTACACAAAGGATAGAGGTTGTGGAAGAGATAATAGCGATTGCGGTCGGGCCGGTGGATTATGGTGTGTTAAAAAATAGAAAAAAAAAATCTTTGAGATAAACTTAGCCAAACAAATCGTACATAGTTGGGTCGGTTCATATACTCAATTTAGCAGCCCATCTTGCAATGAGGCCCATGCAGTAGTCGACAGCCCAATAACCTTCACATAGATTTACACAAATTGGATATTTAATAGAAATTATGTTGAATGATCTTGAAATGAGTGTGAAGAAGCTTGTTAAATAATTAAAAATCATCCTTATAAATCAGTTATTTTAATGCCACCATTTTAGTTGGATTATTTTTATTTATTTTTTTTAAAAAAGGGCTTTGGAAAGTGAATGGTCTTAAATTTTTGGCGAGCAAGTTTTAACAAATTTTAACTTTTCATCTGAAAGTTTTTTATGAAGTAAATAGGATCTTTAAAGACTATTCATTTTCAAAGTCATTTGATATAGATTTTTCTAAATATTTAATTCATTCAAAAAAGAGTTTTTGTAAAAATAGATCTACGATCATTCTTACATAAAAAAGTCTCAATAAATTCCAAAAATTTCAAATTTATGAATAGAACTTATCGTGTCATAACAATTATCAAAATAATTTTGAACAATAAATCAACTGATCAAAATCGTAATAATCATCAAAATTAACGACAATAACATATGTATAAAAGTTTTACAACTTTAAAATTGGCCCAAAATCAACTCCATATATATGATATACAACCTTCTAATATATGAATAAGAATACGTTCCAACGTTAGAATCAACCGAAGCCTTCAAAATTTAGTAGACCACTTTACCTTTTTTCAACAAGTTCTTTTAAAACTTAACACAATTGAATAATGATGTTCTGTAATTTTACTCAACTAAAAAATCCACAAATTTTATTAAGAATAAATAATATAATCTCAATAAAATATCATACACTTAATTCTAATAAAAAAAATAAGTCTTCAATTTTCACAAATAAATACTAAATTTTCAATTTCCTCATTTTAGTTCTTACCGTACAAATATTAGATGCCGCAAAAAATACAATGCGAATAACAATTTACAAAGCCTTCGAATGAAAACGAATTTTGATAGTAAGAGTATAAGGTGCTGGAGTTAGTCTTTTTTTTTTTCTTTTTCTTTTTTTATCATAGTATTGTAATTTAAAAATTACTCGAGCTTTAGTGGAGATTTGAGACACATAGATCTTGATTTTTCACTTTCTTGAACAGTGTCGGAATTAAAATTTTCACTGATGTGTACCTAATGAAGACATCAATCTACTATATATATACATAGAAAACAATTTAAACACGTTAGTAAAAAAACTTACAAGATAATAAAATTGCAAGATTACAATTGAAAATAAAATGAAGAAATTAATCTCTTCGGGCTGAGGCGCGGATATCTCGCTCTCTTTAAGGAGATTCAAGCACACTGCAGCAAATGTTTTCACCTGTCCAGCAGTAGTCCTTTTTGACTTGTCCCCTCCAAGATACAACAGTCTTCACAAAGTATAACTCAACAACTCTGGACAAGAGTTGAGTCCAAAGCTCCACAAAAAAGAATATCTCCCTTCAACTAATAAGAATTCTCTTTTAGACTAACTCTTTCGCTCTTTGTTTTCTTTTGTGTTTTGTGTGTTCTAAACCAAATGAAGACCACCACTATTTATACTACAAAAAGTCTTCCTAGCAATGAATAAGAAGATAATAGAGGTAGTAAATAGTGAAGATAATGGCCTTAGGAGCTTAATAGGTTTCATAGGTTATAGGAGTTACATAGGTTACATAGGTTACAAAGAGTAATGGAGGAATTAAGAATGAAATAAAGTGATGGATAACCAATGCTAATGGATGATGTAAAAGTTATCCATTCCAATGTTTATTGAAATGTTTTTTATCTCTACAATGAATTCAACCAATAAAGCCAAAAGTAATGGCATTACATGGCTACCAAGTCAAAGATGAATAGCATGATTAAATTGGTAGTTTAAAACACAAATCCCTACCAATGTTCATTCTTATAACTCCAAAATAAAGCAATTTAATATGTTAAATATTAATATTAAAATGCTAAAAATCTAACAAAACAATATATAAAAAGCGTAATTTTTCAACAAAAAGAGTTAAGATGAACCCCTAAGTCGTTACTAACTCTAACCCTACCCTCGAATAAGGAAGTTTTTCATGATAATTTTTTTTATATTGTTTACGTCGTGCAATTGAATTACTTCTTGTTTGATGACTTGGTTCTTCTATACAATAGGTAATATAGTTAAAATAAGAAATATAAATACAAGCTCGATAAGTAGTAAACGATTGTACTATTTTTCAGATAAAATATTGAACATAACAAGGAAGATGCACAATAGATGATGAAGTGAATGGAGAGTGCATATATATATATGGTACTATTTGGCTTCATTAGTTAGTGGTTACTGCTCTGTCTGACTACAAAAAAGCTTTTACAGGCCAAAAGGCATATACTATATAGTTTTTGTACTAATAATAAATTCAATAAAGATAATCTAACAAACTCTGAATCATACACCTCCTTTTTATCAACATATATACTTTGGATCTACACATATAGTTTATAGTTAACCTTTTTTTTTAATTTCTTTTGGGCCACTTTGTTTAATCTCACATCTTTTTCTGTCTCCGCTTATTAAAGATTAAACATATTTAGGATCCATTTGATTATGAAAAAAATAAAAGTAATTTTTTAGGGGAGGGGGCAAAAGGCCATCTAACTTTTAATTTTTGGTAAATGTTTTTGGCAAATAAAAAACACAAATTTCGCAAAAATTTTTTTTAACTATTTTGATGCTACATTCTATTTTATTTTATTTTTTTTATAGATTTTTTAACATTTACTCCAAACTTTATATTTTTTAAAAATAGCCAAACCATTAATTAATCTCAACTAGCTTGAGAAACGCACCATGAAGTTACTCACTCTATCAAATATATTTATAGTTATTTCATTGTCAAGTATGTAATGACATTATTTCATAGAACTTATTAAAAATAATGTCAACATTACACTAATTGGTTGCTGCTTTGTGAATAAAAGAAAACATAAGTAGCTCCTACTCAGCTAATCTGACCTGTGTATAATTGATAATAAGTAGGTTGGAGCTTATAAAATGAAAATATAAATTTATGTGTGTTTTTGAATAGTTTTTAAAATTTATGGGTATAAATTATATTATTTTAAAAAATTAAATATTTTTTTAAAAGAAATTATAATTAAACACATAGTGAAACTTTATCAAAAAACAACTTGCCAAAAATATTTTAGCTATGATCAAATACTAACTTAAAATAAAGGGAAAATGGTTTGAAAATACTTCAACTTTGGTTGGAATTATTGTTACGATATCAAACTTTATATAAAACCTTTTACCCCATGTACTTTTTAAAAGTGTATCTTAAAGGTATATATGTGCCCACGTGGACACAATACTATTTAAAATAATGCAATATTTATGATGTTCACGTGGACACATATATACCTTTAGAATATACTATTAAATAGTGCAGGAATAAAAGATCCTTCATAAAATTCGATATCGTAACAACAGTTTTCATCAAAATTCAAATATATTAAAGACTTTTGTCCTAAAATAACCCTTGCAATATCTTTGAAAAAAGCTTCCAAAATGTAATTAGGAAAAACGAATTGCACCATATTAATGATTGGGAGCAGAGATAATTACAAATTCATGATTTTTGACATGATTTTTTGAAGTTTGAAAAACAAATTATGTATTTGAAAATTGGAAGTTTATGTTTGGAGTTTGGACACGAATGATTACTTGAAAGAAAAAATTGAAAGTTTTATTTATAAAAGAAACTTAAATACTCCTCCTTTTTCCCTTTTTTTTTTTTGGAAATAATCCTCAAACTTATTTTTCAAATTTCTATTTTAAGGGTTAACTTGAAATAATGGACCCAAATTATAAAACATATACTGAAAATACCGTAATGCTTGTATTCTTTAAATATTTTTGAGTATATGCATTTTAATAATGATCAAAAGTAGAGGTTGCTTACTCATACAAAGTATATGTAAATTTTCAATTAAAGAATTTGGATCGAAAAAGGTAAATTCTAATTAATCCTTTTGTAACAACCTGTTTAGTCGATTCGAGCAGTAGAGTTTATTTCTGATAATAAATGACTGGGTCGACGGATCACGCGACGGACCGTCATGGTCACGACGGACCGTCGAGGGGTTTCGTTCCAAAACACTTCAATTCTGAAATCTGGGTACTGAGATCGACTCTCTGAACTTCACGACGGAACTGCAAGACGGACCGTCATAGACACGACGGACCGTCACAAACCTCTCTACTGAATTTAACTCTCTGAACTTTGTGACGGACCTGCAGGACGGATCGTCATAGACACGACGGACCGTCACAGGTTGCGTAATCCCAACTGGGTCGGATTTCTGCTAAAAGTTTTAAAGGGGTGTTTTGGACTATTCATGACAAACTTTATGAAATTAGTGGGGTAAGTTTAATAATTTATTTCACATGGGGTTAAAGGAGATAACTTTAAAATAAATAATGGGTTACTTTGATCATAATAAATTATATGATAATTAGGGTAAAAGAAAAAGAATCTGGGGAAGAAAAAGAAAAAGATAGAGAGGGGAGAACGAGCGAGAGAGAGAGAGAACGAAGAGGAAAGCAAACGCATTGGGGAAGTAGCTTGCTTGATCACGATTCTTCGGTGGAGGTAGGTAATGGTTATTTCTATATGATAGATAAACTCTAAATAGCGATTGATATGTATTGGGTGATTCTGTAAAATCTTCTATATGTTTGATTGTGTGTTTGTATGTTGTGATCGTATAATTGTGGTGATTAGAATGATGAGACTGTTGAATTTTTAATCTCAAATCCTCTCTATTAAGATGACGCCTTGGCATAAAGAAGGCTTGATGAACTAAAATAATGAGATAAATGGATCGGAGTGTCACGTTCTGACACGTAGCATTAGTGGATCGGAGTGTCACGTTCCGACACGTAGTATTAGTGGATCGGAGTGTCACGTTCCGACACGTAGCATTAGTGGATCGGAGTGTCACGTTCCGACACGTAGCATTAGTGGATCGGAGTGTCACGTTCCGACACGTAGTATTAGTGGATCGGAGTGTCACGTTCCGACACGTAGTATTAGGGGATCGGGGTGTCACGTTCCGACACGATAATAATAAAGAGAAGTAATCTTGAATTATGTTAATATACTCAAATTCGAAGAACCTATTTCCCAATGAGTATGGTGTGGAGACTTGAGTTCTCATAGATGTGATTGGTGTGGTTGCTAAGGGTTCTTGTACTTGTTGATTGTCACCTGTTGAGTATATTGTGGTTGATTTTATATTATTATTCAGTATATATGGCTTTCTATTTTGAGTTGGCCGATGATACCTACTCGGTACGTGTTCCTTGTACTGACCCCTACTTGTAATTTTTCTTCTTTGTTATTTGTGGAGTGCAGCAAACGTGCCATCGACTTCGACTCGTCCGCAACTTTAACAGTCTCCAGCATATCAGATTTCAGGGTGAGCTATTATTCCTAGCTCGGACTGGATTCTCTCCTTCACGTCTTGATGTCCTTGAAGTTCGGACATGGACCATCTGTTTACATATTTTAGCTTCTTAAATACTCTTACATTTAGAAATTTGAGGATAGATGTTCTTGGGGTGATGACTTCCAGATTTTGGGAATAATAAGTATTAAACTTTAGAAGTTATTTATTGGTTATATTAATGAGTTTTGAGTCTTCCGCATTATATTTTGTTCGTTATGGTTAAAATATTGGTAAACGTTGGAATTTAGATTTGTTGGTTCGCTCACATAGGAGGATAAGTGTGGGTGCCACTCGCAGCTCGTTTTGGGTCGTGACACCTTTTAATTAAATATATTAAATATGAATCAAGAGTCTATTAGAAATAATATATTCGTTATCTCACAAAAGTAAAAATAAAATTTTACAATTCTACCTTCCTTACACCCCGTGTGACATAGATCACACTCTTCATATATTTTTGTTGTTGCTTTGTCAAGTATATGTAAAACTTGAACATGATATCGTTGAGTAGACTCATGCACTTGGTTGTTTAAATTTTCATTACTAGAAATAGAGATTTTTCTAATAACAAACCAAAGAAAAATATCTAGTACAAAATTTCCATTGAAATATTTAAAAATAACCATTGAATATTTTCTTTTTCTTTTCTTGCTTAATCAATCAAAAATACCGTGAAAATAGTCACTAAATATTTTTCAAATCTAAAATTTCATTTTTTTCAGTAGTGTTTAAGACATAGATCCACACCTAATTCGTATGCACATTAATCAAACTAGCTAGCTAGTGTAAGTTTCAATTTTGTGCAATAGATAAACCTCTTAGCTAGTCTAATTCACTAATGTTGTTGTTGTCTAAGTACAAACAAGACCTTATTATAAGATAGGCATGGCCAACGATGGGAAAAAAAGAGACAACACAACACGTTAATTATAATGAAAGAGTGAAAGTGATATATTTTGGTTGAGTTGCTATTCCTTTTAGCATTTGCTCACATGGCTAGTGGTTTAACAAAGTAAGAAAAGAAAAAAAAAAGGCAGGTAGAGGATAGGATACATTCCAATATTCCAATGTATCTATTGCCCACAACTTATTAGAACCATTATCTTTCATTTCAATTTTCATGGACCCCTTCTTTGTTTCCTTTGATGTGCCATAGGCTATGGAGTAGAATGTTTGAGATTACTTTGTTTAAAAGGTGAGTTACAACACTAGCTCATAGTGTAAATGTAAAGATGGATCTTGGGTCTGATCCAACCTCAAAAGTTAGCTTATGAAAGAAGAATTTTTCAAGTCCATATAACGAGATTAAATTTCATCTCTTTTTTCGATGTGAAAATTCTTAATACTTATCTACACGCCCAGACCTTGTAAACTGGAGCGTGAACACTATAATATGGGGTCCAACATCGGTGAACAAAGAAATTGGGATGAGTATTACTTTGATACCATGTAAAGATGAAACTTGGGCCTGACTCAACCTCAAAAGCTAGCTTATGAAGAGAGGATTGTCGAAATCGATATATGAAGACAAATTCCATCCTTTTTTCTGATGTGGGGATTCTTAATAGTAAAAGAGTGTGTGCATTGTCATGTCATCTAAAAAGAGATAACTACAAATAACCAATCGTCCATTAAGCATTCGATAAATAGCTAAAGATATATGATTGTTACCTGTTTTAATAGGTTAAGATATATGAATATTCAAAATCTTACGGCCTATTTGGACATGATTTCAAATTATGATGTGAAAGTGAGTTGATTTGAAGTTAAAATTTTATTTGGACATGTAAGTTGGATTTCTTAAATTATATATTTTTTCCCCGTAAACATTAAAACGGTAGAAAATTTGTGAAAACTATCAATTTTCCCCCGTCTTTTTTGTACAATTTTACCAAATAAGCAATCATAAATTATGAAAAAAGGTCTTAGATTATCCTAAGACGACGAATTAGTAAATAGCATGCATATACTTGCAATTACATATTATTATAAATTTTTAAATACACATAATTTTACAAAGATTCACTAATCAACAAAAATAAATCAAACAACAGTAGTAATTAACCATTAGTTAGTATAACTATAATCATTCCACGCGATAGGGACAACGTCGAGTATGAATTATTTTGTAAAATTTAAAATAATGAGTCCTTTTTTATACTTAAAATACAAACTTACGTGTCAAATTTTACATTTCAAAAAATTGAAATCCTATTTTTTGGAAATTTTAAAATTTTAAATCATAATTTTAATTAAAATTAAACTTCAGTTCAATTTTTTATACACAATCACCGATTTCAAATTTGAATCTTCAAGACTATTGACCAAACACTTACTTAGTGTATTGTTTATGTATGTAAACGAAATCCTATAAAAGTATATATTCTAATTTGTATATTAAACATCAAGTAAATTTAATTAAAGAAAGTTCTTTAGTTTTTTTTCTCCCTATAAAAGTATATATATTAATAAATATATCAGACATCGAATAAATTCATTCAGGAAACCGTTTTCGATTTTTTTTCACCCTGTACAATTACGTGCTAACCTATATATACAGTTGGCTATGTGAATGAGTGGAACATAAATGATAAGTGGGGTTTGCACGGCATATATAGCACCAAATAACCCACCATTATTTTTGTCGTTTTAAAACTAATAGTACCTATTTTTCCATCTGTTATTCCATTTCATTTGACATGACTAAAGTTAAATAAATTCTTCAAAAAACATTTTAAAATATTTCTTTTAACATTCTATTTTTTAATTAAAAAAATTGTAATGCATGAATGTAGTTTCAAATTTTTTTAACTAAACAACAATTGAAAAATCAATTTTCAAGTTACGTGAAAGAAATCAGATGTTTTAATTATTTTTTTTTTGTTATTACTAGGTAAAATAGTTTAATTTGCCCACATAGTTGGCATCAAATCTATTTTCTCAATTTTTTATTTTTGTTTTGTTTTTTAAGTTAACTTTGCATCCGTACTGACAACTGACTAGACAAAATGCTTGTTTTTCGCACTTTATCTGTAAAAGAAATAATGTTTTCTCTTATTTGTCCATATGGAAGATCAAGTATACCAAAGGAGAAACATGACATATACTTCTCAATTTTTCTATTCAATATATTTTTGTAACGTTACAAAAGTAATTTATATATATCTTTATTTTCATATAAATGATTTTTTTATACTTTTATTATTACAAAAAAAAGCTCATAATACTCTTCATTAATGAAAGTTAGTTTTAACTCTTATGCAAGGATATTTTCATTACAAAAGTAATTTATATATATCTTTATTTTCATATAAATGATATTTTTATACTTTTATTATTACAAAAAAAAGCTCATAATACTCTTCATTAACAGAAGTGAAAGTTAGTTTTAACTCTTATGCAAGGATATGTACGATCCATCTTGAAAAGTTTAAGGTATATTTAATATTTTTCATACATAAATTATTTTTTGACTTCTTTGAATTATATATTTTTTGTAAATAATTAAATCAACATTAGTTTTCTCACTATTAGAAGAAAAGAATTATAGGTGAGTCACTTGTATAATAGTAACAGTATTGTAGCCATTGAAATTTTATGGAACTCTACAAAATGTGTTTGATGCGAGTTGGGACTTTTCAAATTAAATTAGGATTCTTGGGGGCTACTCAATCTTATATCCTAGTTTATATATGCCTATATAAAGGGTACTAAATTCTCTTTAAAAAGCATCTCAAAAATTCCTACGAAGAGATTGATCTCAAAAATTCCTAAGAGAGATCAAGATCTCAAAAAATTGCAAAAAATAAAATGGAATATTCATAAAGAGGTCAGATTTAAGTTATTCCAATTCAAGAAATACGTCATAAATGGTCCTCGAATGCAGTGGCGGAGTCACCTTCCGAACCGCCTTCGGCTAAAAGTTATATTTATCTATTTATGGTTAAAACAATTTTTAGATATCTATAGTAGATGTCGAACCCCCTCTGGCTACTTCGTGCGTCTATTTTTTCATATTTTGAACCCCCTTATTGAAAATCGTGGCTTCGCCATTGCTCGAATCATAGATAAACCATACGAGAGTAAAATCAAGAGATCAACAGAATTTTACACGCGATCTTGATTAATAATTTATGTTTGTTCATATTTTTTTTCTTGTGATTGTAATTTATTTTCTGCCATACTAAAATTTGTTGCAAACAGATATATATAAATCACTATCATAACATATATATCATCTCTAAATGACAAAATTAAGGGACATATCAAACCTTTTTCCCTTGGGATTTCCTACAAAAATAAAATAGAAGAAGCTAATAGTAGACAATTTTAATCTAGTTTTTCATTATTAAAATCTTTCTCAATTTTAAACGAACAAAATATTCTACTAATTTCAGATGGAGGGGACCAAAACGAGGATATCATTCATATATCCCTTCCATATTTTTATATGTTTTAAGGAGACTCTATTTGAGTTGCTAAAAGTCAAAGAGAGATTTGTTAGCTATCATATTAAAAATTATTTTTAGTAGCAATTAATTGACTATAATGTATTTTCAGTGACAATTAGTATTTTTTTATATATTTTAAAAAAATTTAGCAACATTAAATCTAATGACATTTAACTAATGCAGATAAATATTTTATTACTCTTTATTAATGTATTTATCTATTGCCGCTAAAAATTGTATTGTTATAATGTAGCAAAACACAAAGTGCAATTAAAAAAAGAAATATGTGTTAAAGTGCAATTAAAAAAAGAAATATGTGTTATTTTAGGAAAAGTACTACTATAATATAGATACCGAATAAAAATTAAAAATAGTAAATAGAGTACGAACGCTATATTATAGCAAGTTATTGTCTTGAGTAATACTGACACAACATAAATACAAAATTATTGTAATCGATCGTTTCCTACAATTCTAAAATCACTTCGAAACATGTATACTCAAAGGGGATTATATTCACAAAAGACAACTCCTTTATAGGCAAGTTGCTGGAGTTGTTGGAAAAAGAAGATTAATGGTGAGTTAAATGCAAATTAAATCAGTCATTAAAAAGAATTGAAAGGGGTTGGTAGGCTAAAAAATACTTTTCTAAATCATATTTGAATTAGACCTCACCTATACGGTTTTTTCTCTTTTTTTCTTTCATATTTGAAAATTATTTTTAATACGGATGGCAATGAGATTCAATCTTATACCTCTACCTACTTTGGTATCATGTTAAAATATATAGTGATCTTATTAGAAAGAAAACACTTTTATTAATTAATTATATTCTCAACTCTAAACGATCATTCATATATTCTCTTAATTATGTTTAATGTTTTAAAGCTCTTTCTCTTCCAAAGAGAAATAAAATGTCACGTGTTTCCCCATCTAATTCACCATAAATAAGTATATAATGAAGGAAAATTATTGTGAGCATGTAACAACATATCTTTCACTTATATCACAATTTAATTCACCCTAATTATCAACAAAATTATTGAGTATGATAATTGAGAACTTAAAAGACATTTTGGTAGCTCTTTAATTTACAAAACCTTGAAATTTAACTGATTTTCCTATCTTTACTTTTCCTAAAAGTATTTGAGTTTCCACCTTCCACGGTTCCATCCCCACCCACGTTGCTTCAAAATTTTGTCGACCAATTCTAACTCTAAGTGACGAAATTAATATTTTTAATAAGGTTTCGACTTGTATTATATATATGAAAAAATTATTTTAATTATACATAACTAATAATATTTTTCGACATTTGCTCCGCCCTCTTCCACTTTACACATGTACATATCTATATCTATCTATATGTTGTATTATCTTCATCTCCAAGTCTCCATTAATTCCTCTTTAGCCTCCTTCTCACGCTTCTTTGGTTATTCATCATTTTCTCTGCTTTAACAATACTACTACAATTTAACATTCTCTTTCTCTTGTCTTCAAGTTTCTATGATCTATGTACCCATTTTGATTCATTTGGTTTAGCTTAATTGCTTTGAAAAGTTTCACTTACAATGGCGATTGAGCTGTGTTCATCTGACGAGTCTAGTGTGGGCATAATGAGTCCAGCTCGGATCTCCTTCTCTCACGATGTTTCACAAACAGGCTCTGTTCCTGTTGAACAATACATTCGATCAACTTCACCTTCCTCCAGCATTGATTTTGATTTTTGTGTATTTCGTGAGAGTTTCGATCTAGAATCTTCTTCTGCTGATGAACTTTTCTTTGACGGAAAGATTCTGCCAATTGAAATCAAGCGAAGAATTTCCTCTGTTCCACTGAGAAAAACAGAGCAACGAAAATTACCACCACCGCCGCTGCCTCCCTGTAACACCACTACTAGTCTTCACTGTGGCAAAACATCGAGTAATGAATATGCGATCCAAAATAACAAAACAGGGACTCTCGAATCATCAGATGAGAAACAGAATCCAAATTCCAAATCATTCTGGAGATTCAAAAGAAGTAGCAGTTGTGGGAGCGGGTATGCACGAACTTTATGTCCATTGCCGCTTTTATCTCGAAGTAATTCAACTGGTTCATCTCCAAGTGTGAAGCGTAATTCAACATTATCAAAGGATAATTTAAAGCATCATTCTCAAAGACACTTATCAAAGTCAATGTCCTCTAATGGTTCAAACAGTCAAAAACCACCATTGAAGAAGGCACCATACAACAATGGAGTTAAATTCAGTCCAGTACTAAATGTTCCTCCAGCAAATTTGTTTGGATTAAGCACTTTCTTTTCAAGTAGCAAGGAAAAGAACAAGAAGAAGTGATTAATTATTATATAAATAGCATTTGCTTTATTAGTTTCCAAAATTAGTAAGGTGTGATTAAGTTACTTTTTTTCCATTAACATGATTGAGATTTGAGAGGGAAAAAAAGTGAAAGAAAAGGATAACTGGGGCCAAAAGCATGGAGCATAATTCATTCCATGCCACATGCTTTTTCTTTTAAAAAAAAAAAGAAAAAAAAGAAGAAGAAACAGGTAACATTTGCTATCAGTTGGCAGAGAGGAGAGGGCCTGTCCCATTATGCTTTTCATTTGTTTTTGTGCTTTTGGTTTGCCTTACACATGCATGTAACTATATGTGATTTCAATTTGCTTTTCTCCTTTACTGATTCTTATCACAGACAAAAAGTATACCAGTAGTTCAACTGTTCATGGTTTGATTTGAATTGATTTTTTTTTAAGTTAAAATTTTAAAAATCAAGTCTGTTTTCCTTACGCTATCGCCGATTGCTATCAATTATCAATACAATAAAAATAACTTTTAACGATATTAAATATTGATATTAATAAAAAGTGCTCAAGTCTTTACCAGCACTAGTTAAGTTTTATTAGAACCAATATCGCTAAAGTTTTTAAAGACATATACAAAAAATAATAATTGCCGTACAAAAATAGATTTAGCGACAATCAAAAAATAAATACTGCTAATGATTATGTTTGTTATAGTGTATCTATTACTATCAATCGCGACCAACCATCTCCATCATTAAAACGATCACCATCTTTATTATTAGACATCAGTACTAAACATTGTCATCATCACCACTATTATACAGAGAACACAAGTAAAATTTCATATTTGATCTCTTATCATGGATTTCTTTTTTTCTAAAGTAAAAGTTCATATTTAAACACAATCTTTAAATAAAAAGCTATTTTTAACTTGAACTGCAAATACTTGTACCAAATATTGTGTAACCATAATGTCAGAGAGGTCACCACTGTTGTCTCTTTTTAAAAAATTCTTTAGTCAGAGCAGAGCAGGGCAGTACTGACACTCAAGATTTTACACATGCCTATTCTACACTATCATGTCCCAACTTATATTTTTATCAGGCATAATAGATACTCAAGAATCAATTGAATATCTAAACTTGTTTTATTGGGGATTTTTTATTTAAATTTTAATTTTTTAAAAATATTTTTGTGTTTTTTCAAATTTGTTACGTGGATAAGTTAATAAATTATAATATAATATTTATTTTGTTTAATCATACACATCATACGTACTTAATTGAAACATGTGTCAAGTTGTATGGTTTATTGAGACTATATAATTTAAGTGCTTAATTTATGAAGGTGATGAGAACTCAAAAACACATAAAAAGGAAATTTCAAAGTTTAAACTGAATTTCATGAAGAGCCATCATTTGAATGTCTTAATGAAATTTGTTGATAAATTTAATTGTTTATTGAGTTATTGTATTTATTTTAATATGAGTACATTTTGGCATATTATAGGCTCTTTCTAGCATGAGTGTAACAAAATTTAATTACTTTTTTTAAAGTCAGTTAATACAATTAGAATTAAATAATATGTGTTAAAAAATATGGGCAGTTTAAGTTCATAACCTTACTATATACATTAGCGGGTGTTTGGTATAGAGAAGGATATTCTTCAATTTTTTGTTTGATTGATTATAATAATTGGATTTTTTAAAAGAAAAACAAGGTTTTTTAAAAAAAATGAAAATAATGACTTTCCTAATAGAATTAGAAAAAACAAATTGCATAAGTAATATTTTTAGTTTATTATCTCTTTCTCGCCGATCCAATCCACCTAACCCTCACCCCTTGACCATCCCACCCGAGCCACCTCTGAAACTACACTTCTTATCTCTATCCATCTTCATAATATTTTGTTAAATAACATATAAATACTCTTAAAAATAATGTTTTCTTGCTTATTAATCAAATATTGAAAGATCCACTTAGTTTCCCAAAAAATATGTTCTATAAAATTATTTTTGATGAAAAAACATTTTCTTTTCCCCAACAAACCTAACATACATTATTCCAATCCAAATTAGTAAAAATAAGATTAAGCAAAGCCAAACGACAAAGTCCTTCTCAGTCCAGGTCTAAAGTTTTTCCACTCTTGATATTTTAGGGGCATAACGAATCAATTTTAATTTATAGGAGGTATTTTTTTATTATTCAATTTAAAAAGAAATAATATATTTTTTTTCATTTGATAAATATTTAATTAAATTGTCCATATTTTATTAATGTTAGATCTTATTTATTTAACAATTTTTTTTTATAAAGATGTATTTTTCTATTTAAAAATTTATTTACTTTAAAGATCTTTATGAAATATTACAAAAAAAAATAAATCATTATTTTTGAATTTCACACGAGTCGATCTACATCACATAAATTTGATTCAGAAGAAAGTAACCAAGCACTCCATCCATCCCATTTTAATAAAAAAAAATTTACATTTTATACTTTTTTACAAATTTAATACTACACAATATTTTAAGTATGACTGTTATAGAAAGATACTTTTACAAAGAGTATACCGCTATAATTAGGTAGTTTCCCAAATTTTTAGGGAGAAAGTTAAAACTGATTTGTTTGTGTCAACTGGGAAGTTAAACGGGCCTTGGGCCTAATAAGAGGAATGGGCTAAGAGGCCCAAGTGTGATAGAAATAGCAAGGAATGTTGGGCTTAACTTCTTAAGCGTTTTCGTTAAAATTGAGTTTTGTTTTTAAAGAGAAACTTACATAAAATAAAGGGCAACTTTCACATATAGCAAACAAAAAAATCATATTTGTATAATATAGCAAACTTTGCATAATTGCGTTCCATAGCAAACATAAAAACTGTATAATTCGCTATACATATAAAAGTGTATAATTCGCTGGCCTAAATTGTATAATTCGCTGGCCTAAATTGTATAATTCGATGCAATTGTATAATTAGCTTTGCATACAGTTGAATCGAATTAAAATATATATATATTGCATAATTATAAGTGTATAGCAAGAAGATATATGTTTTTCTCGCTTTATACAAAAATAGAAACACAATATATACACTTCTGTTGTATAAAGCTAGAAAAAATTGTATTTCACTGCAATTGTATAATTCACAATTGTATAATTCTTTGGCCTTTTTCTCTGCAATATTTGAAGTAAAATATTTGTAAATTATATAATTAAGTGTATAACACGAAGATATACATTTGTGCATGTGTATATACAATTTTCTCTCGCTTTATACAAAACAGAAACAGAAATTATACACTTCTGTGTATAAAGCGAGAGATGCGAGAATGGGAGAGTGGCGAGCGAGACTTCTGGGAGAGAGACGCCTGGCAAATTTTTGCCAACGTTTGCTATGGAGCACAATTAAATCAAACCCTAGCTATTTCATTTAATTTAGGTTATTAGTTTGCTATTTTATACAATTTTCCCTAAAATAAATATACTATAATAAAAAAAATATTTATTATTTATAGCAATAATATTATTTTTTCACCTGATCACTTTTAATTTATTTAAAATACAACTTTAATACATATTACAAAAAAACAATTAATTATTCACATATAATACAAATTTTAATGATGAATAATACATTTATCACACATTTTAATACAGTTATAATATAATGTGACAATTTTTTACCAAACAAACATGATCTATTTCAAGAAAATAATTATAATTCATATATATTGCTTACAACTGCAAATGGTAATAAATAAAAAATGTCGCTAATAACAGATAGTATTAAATAATAGTATTAAATAATATTATGTGTACTAATCCTAGTCCTATTAGGATTAGTACTCCTTAATCCTAGTCCTATTAGGATTAGTACTCCTTCCTATATCTCCTATATATATCTCCCATGTATTCCCTTATTAGGTTAACACTTGAATACAATCAATATTCCTTCATGGTATCAAGAGCCAGAAAACCTAGATCTTCTTTTCTCTAGGTTTTTTTTCTCTCTTTAGGGCACCGATCGTTCCCTCTCTTCTCTTGGGCGGCGGCAACCATGACAACCGAGGTGGATCCTCTCGATTCACTTCCTTCTGGCGTTAAACTCCTTTCAGTTCACCAATTCACAAAAGACAATAATTGCTCACTCTTGTTCACCTCTAATGATTTTCAGATCCTAGACAATACTACCAAGAGGGTGATTTTTCAGGGCCCCTGTGAGCATGGTCTGTACGTTCTTCCTGGCACAAGTTCGTCTGCCCACCCAGTTTCAGAAAGCGTTCCTGTGGCTCCGGTGGCTCTTTCGGCTGATGGCCACAGTCTGTTATGGCACAGTCGTCTGGGTCACCCGTCTACTCAAATAATAAATTCTTTAATGTCTCAATTAGGTTTTTCTTCCATTCATGTAAATAATTGTGACTCCTGTTCAATTGTTAAATCTCATAAATTACCTTTTACTTTATCTGAGAAGCGTACAACTGCACCTTTCAACTTATTCATTCTGACCTATGGGGTCCTACTGCTGTTCCTTCATTTGCTGGTTTTCGCTATTATATTTGTTTTGTGGATGATTTTACAAAATACGCTTGGTTGTACCCACTAAAACACAAATCACAGGCATACACCACCTTTGTCACTTTTGAAAAAATGGTCAAAACACAATTCAATTCTCATGTTAAACTTTTTCGAAGTGACAATGGAAAGGAATATGTCAATAACATCTTTGGCCAGTTTCTGCAATCCCTGGGAATTATACATCAAACCTCCTGTCCATACACTCTCGAACAGAATGGGGTGGCTGAGCGTAAGCATCGCCATCTCATTGAAACGGTGGTTACTTTTCTACATCAATCTCATCTCCCTGTCTCCTTTTGGGTAGAAGCTCTAGCCACCGCAAACTACCTCATTAACAGAATGCCCAGTCACACTCTCTCCAACAAATCACCCTATCAACTCCTTTACCAAGAACTTCCCAATTATACCAACCTCCGCGTCTTTGGGTGTCTTGCCTACCCTTGGCTACGCCCTCATATTACTCACAAATTACAACCCCGATCCCGTCCTTGTATTTTTTTGGGCTATCATCCTACCTCCAAGGGTTATCGCTGTCTTGACCCACAAACTCATAAAGTCTACATATCTCGTCATGTCAAATTTGTCAAAAATGAGTTTCCCTACGAGTCTATTTCCTCCTCCACAAATACATCATTCATTGGCGTCCTTCCCTTTTTTCCAACATACTCACAGGGTCCCTCACCACCTTCCCCCACACCTCCACCCACTACCCAACCACCCTTCATCACCCCTTCGACCGTCACCCACAATACACCCGCAACCACCACCCACACCCACAACCAACCCGAACCACCCCATACCCACAACATCTCCAGCCCAATCCGTTTTGGGTCCTTCCCGACTACCCCCGAATCACCACCGCCCGTACCACCCCCAATACTCATCCCATGTTAACCCGTGGCAAAGCCGGTATCTTTAAACCCAAAACCTTTCAGGCTACCATACTACCAAATACACCCCTTCCCGATAGTGACCAACAACCTACTCTGTTGCCTCAAAAAATGCTTATTGGCGTCATGCTATGGATGACGAGTTTAAGGCTTTGACTGATCAGAAAACTTGGGTTCTTGTACCTAAGCCCAATGGGCGGCACCCAGTGGGCTGTAAATGGGTGTACAAAATTAAACACAATGCGGATGACAGTATTTCCAGGTACAAGGCTCGTTTGGTTGCTAAAGGCTACAATCAGGAGTATGGGCTTGATTACTCCGAGACATTCAGTCCTGTTATTCGGCAGGAAACCATTCGCCTGGTACTATCACTCGCCGTGGGCAACAATTGGCTCATCAATCAGTTGGATGTTTCCAATGCTTTTCTTCATGATATGCTTGATGAAACTATCTACATGACGCAACCACCGGGCTATGTTGATCCTGTTTTATCGAAAAATGATATTTTTGAAAAAAAGAGCTTGTTTTATTTTAAAATTATTAGGAGTCGCCACTTAATTTTTAAGAAAAATCAAGAAAACTAGTTTCTAAACAACTTAAACAGAAAAATTGTTTTGAAACACTTTTAAGGGGTTCGGGATTCTTATTAGCGTCTTAGGAAGGTGTAAGGCACCTAAGACACTCCGCTTAATACGGTTTTCCGGCGATTAACTTATTTGACTATTTTATTAATTTGCGATTTTGAAGTTAAACCTTAGAATTTTACTTGGACAAATTTACAAGTTTGAAATATTTATCTTTTGAGATTCCGTCTTAGTTAAAACTTTTTTTTAAACCTTAACTTTCTAAGCAGACTTGCGAATTTAAACCTCTATCGTTTTAAAACTTCAATTTTTTAATTTTTGAGTTTGATAAAGCAAAAGGCGTTCGATGAGGTTTGGATTATTCTAATCCTAAGCTAACGACATTTAAAACAAAACGTAAACAAATAGCAAAGAGAGATAGAGAGAGAGAGGGAGAGAGAGAGATTTGGGTCCAAACTCGGGTTCTGTTCGCCTTGACCGAGTTTTGGACCCACCTGTTTTCTGGGTTTCGACCCATTTTCTCTTTCGTACCTGTCCTAATCTAAACATACAAAATAAAATTCAAGAAAAATAAAACAACGAGGGCTTATGCCTATTACAAATAGAAAAACAAAATATGAACTCAAGGAATGCTCCAATCCATTTCTTCAAGCTTCGATCTTCATGGCATTTCAAATTTTTTCACGCCAATTCCATGGCTGGTTGACTTGATGATTGGGAAGATGTGAGTCTTTACGACTCTCTCGAATTGCAAAAAAGTGAGAGTTCATAGAGAGCCCCCAAACGGATTTTCATGCCACAAACAAAGAAGATGATATAAGTAATGCTAAAAGAAAATATACAATAGGGCTACTTGCTAAAGTACACGATAAAACCCAAAGAAATAAATAAACAAATGGATGATTTGCAAAAGATAATAGAAGCTAAGAACCGAGACTTCTTCATCGAAAGGTCGACAATGTGCTAATGAACAAAATCAATTCCAACGAATATGCAACGATCAAAACCCAACCAGTAAACTGTTAACAACTAACTTAGATTAAAATGTTTTAACTAACCCATTTCAAAAATTTTAAGAACTAAGCTAACAACGCAAGTGATATTCGATATACTTCACCTACGATAAAATGCACAAAGGTGGGCGAACCAACTGTTATACGATCACATTAAATGCGGAAAACCCCAACAAATGAGATGATGGAAACTAAAGACAATGCATTTCCAGATGTATAAACTAAACATTCTTATCAAAAGCAAAGGATAAAAGATAATAATTTGATGGGTTAGACATAATACTAACAAGGAATACCCAACGTTAAAATTCCCCAAAACCGCCAACTCTTTTTCTACTTCTTTAAACTTCAAATGAAAAATTTTCATGAATAGCATACTCCCCTTACGAGACTGCCTTCTACAACATAATCTCTATAAACGAACGAAACACATCTAAAAAAAACAACAAAAAAAAAAAACGATACAGATTTAGACATGAACTGACCAGCAAAAGCCTCGACCAATATTTAACTTAACAACCGCATTTTGAGCCATATAACAGATAGGAAGAGTCCGCAAAGCTAAACTAACACATATGAGCATTCAAGAATGATAGGAAGAGCAACTAACAGCATTAGCAAACTATGAAGAAAGCAAGACCAACTCTGCATATATCTTCAACAAAATTTGACCCCAAACGAAATAGTGGATCAACAAACTTTTTTGATAGTGCTACACATGGCGATTTAAACCATTAAAATGAGAAAATGACAGCCATAACAGATCAGTGCATGACATGGAAACGGCGAGTTCGGAAAGATCAAAGAAATTGAATCGATAACAATAGAAACGAAAAGAAACTCGATCGATTTCCTCATAACAATCAACGCATCAACTTCATGATCGGAACAAACGTGCTAAGTCAGAACAAGATGAAGGAAGTTTTAAGAGGGCGATTACCTTTTTCGGAGCAGCGACTGAGACGACGAGCTCGAAGGGATGCTTCCACCACGAACTTGGTATCACCGGAACAAGAACGCGCTATCTCGATTTCTCTTCGCTATTGCTTTATATTCTTATTTCTTTCTGTTCTTCTACGTAAACAGAGAAACCAAAATGTTTTCCGGAAGCTCTCCTTCTATTCTCACGTGACAAACAAGAAAGCCAGAACTCTTCTTCAAAAAGAATTTACAACCCCCGAAATTTCTAACCAAAAACCGTCCCCCATTTCTAATCCAAAACCGGGTTTAAAAAGGAAGAACCACTAGGTTTTTTTTGAGGAGAAGGTGGGGGAAAACCAATTTGAAATTCGAAAAAAAAAAATCCTTTCATGATTGGGTCAAACTCCTTTTCTCCCAGCTCGACCCCATTTCGACCGAAAGAGAAAAGGGGAATTTGTGGCTGTCGGGGGATTTTCGCGTGGGGTAGGGAGAGAGCGAGCGTGGGAGAGCGTAGTGAGAGCGTGGGAGAGAGAGACGCGACGCGAGGGGGGGGCTGCGGCTGGCTTCTGTTTTGGAAGGGAATTAATTTGTTGGGTTTCTGTTTTGGGGTCTTCTGTCGCGTGAGGGGCGTGGGAGACGAGGGAGAGAGACGCGACGCGAGGGAAGGGAGAGAGAGAGCGTGGGAGAGATGAGGGAGACGCGGGAGGAGAGATTGCGTAGGGGAGATTTTCTGGGTTTGCTGGGAATTTTTTTTTTGGAGTCTTTTCTGGGAATTATCGTGTCTGGGGGAGGAAGAAGAGGAGGGAAATGGGTTGGGGTCGGGTCAGGTGTTGGGTCGGGTCGGGTGTTGGGTTGGGATTAAAGGGTTTGGGCCGGTTTTATAAAAGAAGTGGGCTAGGATATTTAAGTTTAGTGTTGGGTTGGTTTTAAGAGAAGTGGGAGAATTGGGGACGTTTGGGCCTGAAGGGAACTTGGGCCTGGTATGTTGGGAATTACTTTGGGGCTGGAAATTGGGTTGAAGAGTTGGGATGATTTTGAATATACACAAAATATACCGGCTATATACACAACTATGTAAACATTATATCGCTATATTTTCGCAAAATTATAAAACTAATTAACTTAAGTAATTTGAAAACTCACGAAGCTCGATAATTAATTTATACCAACGTGGGTCAAAAATTGGGTGTCAACAGCTGTCCCTCATTTTACTTGGGTTGATGCAAGCAACTCGAGGAAAATGAAGTTGACCGAACCAATTTTGATCAACTCCAATCATTTTCCAAAGGAAGGATTTGACAAAGGGTTTAGGAATTATGGCCGAACCCTTGAAACGGGTTTCCTACATATCTCAGGCTATATGAGAATTCAGGCCACTTGTAGTTCGATAAGCTTGATTTACCGCACGATTTGAAAGAATCAAAAGCCACCTCGACACTGAATTATGAAGGTATCGAAATGCTCGAGAATAGAATTCGAGATCGAATGTTGGAATACAGCCGAGTTTTCAACATAGAATCCGCCTAACATACCTTTAACCTTCGGAATCAGGCTGTGTGTAGTTCAACTCGATCGGTTGAAAAAGGAAATCTATTATGCTAGATAACCTTCGGTTTCGGACAAGTGACAAATTAAACGAGTATGATAAAGATGTTTGTAACCTCTTAGCCAAGAATGTGTACATGGGCATAACTTCCAAGTTCTTGGCGTATTGTCACTCAGATTGGAAACTTGCTTCCGATAAGTTGAAACCTCCGGATGCGAGACTGAAACTGACAGAACCAAAGAAAGACCGACATGACTCGAGAGGGGTGGTTCGATCGTGGTGGAAGTCGCTCCTCTGCTCGCGTCCTAAGAGTTTGACATTCCTCTTTGGACTATGTCCCAGTTCGCTGCTAAGAAAAAGTTCCACGTTGTGCTGCATCCTTGTTGATGTCGTCCGCACATGTGGTTTGGTTTGAGAATTCATCCTCTTGGATGTTCTCGACAAAGATTGAGATAAAAACTTGTTAGCTTAAAAAATGCAAAATGGGAGATAGTGTCTTTTTTACCATGTCGACACTTCATTGTTCTCCTCCATATTTGACGTCGACTCGATCGGTCTGACGTACAGCAAATAAAGCTTGTGTCTGGCATTTGCAATATAACCTTCAATCTACTCTTCATTTGATGTTAAAATAAATAAATGATGCTATGATGCTGGTATTTCTTTTGACGTTGTCTTTGATACTCTTCATTTGACGGTGAGGCATGAAATCCTCTCGTCGTGCATAAAAATTGACTCGCGATGCATGATTTCCGCTATGCATGATTTTCCGCGATGCATGATTTCTGCGAGGTACACAGTCTTCTCGCGATGCATAAATTTTGACGAGGCATGAAATCTTCTCGTCGTGCATAAAAATTGACTCGCGATGCATGATTTCCGCTATGCATGATTTCCGCGATGCATGATTTCTGCGAGGTACAAAGTCTTCTCGCGATGTATAAATTTTGACGAGGCATGAAATCTTCTCGTCGTGCATAAAATTGACTCGCGATGAATGATTTCCGCTATGCATGATTTCCGCGATGCATGATTTCTGCGAGGTACAAAGTCTTCTCGCGATGCATAAATTTTGACGAGGCATGAAATCTTCTCGTCGTGCATAAAAATTGACTCGCGATGCATGATTTCCGCTATGCATGATTTCCGCGATGCATGATTTCTGCGAGGTACAAAGTCTTCTCGCGATGCATAAATTTTGACGAGGCATGAAATCTTCTCGTCGTGCATAAAAATTGACTCGCGATGCATGATTTCCGCTATGCATGATTTCCGCGATGCATGATTTCTGCGAGGCACAAAGTCTTCTCGCGATGCATAAATTTTGACGAGGCATGAAATCTTCTCGTCGTGCATAAAAATTGACTCGCGATGCATGATTTCCGCTATGCATGATTTCCGCGATGCATGATTTCTGCGAGGTACAAAGTCTTCTCGCGATGCATAAATTTTGACGAGGCATGAAATCTTCTCGTCGTGCATAAAATTGACTCGCGATGCATGATTTCCGCTATGCATGATTTCCGCGATGCATGATTTCTGCGAGGCACAAAGTCTTCTCGTGATGCATAAATTTTGACGAGGCATGAAATCTTCTCGTTGTGCATAAAATTGACTCGCGATGCATGATTTCCGCGATGCATGATTTCTGCGAGGTACAAAGTCTTCTCGCGATGCATAAATTTTGACGAGGCATGAAATCTTCTCATCGTGCATAAAATTGACTCGCGATGCATGATTTCCGCTATGCATGATTTCCGCGATGCATGATTTCTGCGAGGCACAAAGTCTTCTCGCGATGCATAAATTTTGATGAGGCATGAAATCTTCTCGTCGTGCATAAGAATTGACTCGCGATGCATGATTTCCGCTATGCATGATTTTCCGCGATGCATGATTTCTTTTTCTTTTTTTTTGCGAGGTATCAAATCTTCTCGCGATGCACAACTTTCGGCGAGGCATGAAATCTTCTCGTCTCTGTTGATGATGACGGCAGGACGACCTCCAGGTAATGTATCGTCTTGGTCCATAATAATAATAAAATAACTATCTCCTCTGGGGTAGTGCATTGTCCTGATTGACAATGACCATCTTGCTTGATATTGTGAAGCGAATAGCGCTCTTTACGAAAATCGTAAACTCTTTCTTAATATTCTGTTTGATTCGCCTTTGATTTCTTCTTGGAGTTCTCCTTGTTCATTTGTCGGAAGAATTTTGCCAATTTCAAAGCAAAGCTATAAACCTGCATCCACAGAAAAATTGTCAGTTTTAAAGATGTACTGATCTGTGTCGATTTCTTCAGTTGTCTTCTCTTTGTATTGCTATCTCCGGTTGATTTCCCGATCTTCCGACTCTGTGAGTTTTCGGAGTCACTCCGAACTTATAGGTAAGGCCTGTAATGAAATTTTGGGGTCATTCTCAAATTTCTGTCCCGGTTTACTGTCTTACTTATCCTTTCATCGTAACTGAGCAGATTGTGGAATTTTTGAGATCTTCTCAAAATTTTGTCGCAGTCGCAGATCTCGAAATATCTTTATTTTGACTTGCTAAAGAGGAAACTTCTTTTGGAGAATTTTGAGTCCCTCTCAATTTTATTTTATTTTTGTTCCAGTTTCTATTGTAAAGAGGAATAGAAATCTTACGAGAGATATGACCGAACCCTTGTGGCGCCTACGTATCCCGTTGAGGCAGGAATTCAGGTCAAACGTAGTTCCTCTTAAAAGTTAACGAGAATAAAATTTACAAAGAAAACCGACCGAGGCCGACAAAGGCCGCCTACGTATCTCATTCTTGAGAATTCAGGTCGAACCTAGTTCAGACCGTAAAATTTTGACTCGTCAAAGAAGTCCAACTTCAAATGAATTTTTGAGACCCTCTCAAAAATTCTGTCCCTGTTTCCATTATGAAGAGAAATGGAAATCTTACTGGGTATATGACCGAGCCGTTGTGGCGCCTACGTATCCCCTTGGAGCAGGAATCAGGTCAAACGTAGTTCAGACTGTAAAATTTTGGTCTTTTGTTTTGACTCGTTAAAGAAATCCAACTTCAGATGAATTTTTGAGATCCTCTCAAAAATTCTGTCCCAGTTTCCATTATGAAGAGAAATGGAAATCTTACTGGGTATATGACCGAGCCGTTGTGGCGCCTACGTATCCTATTGGAGCAGGAATCAGGTCAAACGTAGTTCAGACTGTAAAACTTTTAACGGGGGTAAATGGGGTGACCGAAGCCGACATAGGCCGCCTACGTATCTCATTCTTGAGAATTCAGGTCAGACGTAGTTTGTTACAAATGTGTGATACATTTTCAAAGGAAAGGTAACAAAACTTAATACGCAAAATTTGGCCAATGTTGGGCATTCTTCTTCTCGAATGAATATTTCCAAATGATTCAATTCAGAAATGTCTTGTACTCACTCTTGAGCATCCTATATGTCATCCATTCGGGTGGTTTCCTCAATATTGATCAAGTTGTTGTTGATCATGATTTTTGCTTCAGAGTTGAACAATTCTCTGTGTCATGTCCAACGGCTCCTGAATGATAAGCACATTTGTGGTCAGCTCTGTAAAATTTTCCCAAAGGATTGGCTGGTCTTCCTTCTATAGGATAGAGCTTACCCATTGCTTTCAACCTTTCATAAAGTTGAGTTTGAGATTCCCTCAATGGTGTAAATACTTTAGGAGCTTTCCTAAATTTTGGGCGAGGAAATTTTTCCAGATTGACATTATGGTTTTGGTATTTCCTTTTAGAAGCTGACCTCCTATGAGTAGCCGTGATCGTACTTATCTCCTCCAATTTTCCTTTTGATTTATCCATATCACTGATTCTGGCAGATTTTCCATTAGATCGCAATGCGGTGAGTTTGGTGAGCTTTCCAGTCTTGAAACCATCTTCCAAAGCTTCTCCCACTTTGACAATCTCGACAAACTTTTGTCCCATCATACACAACATTCTTTCGTAGTACTCAGGCTCTTGAGTACGAATAAACATTTCGGTGATCTCACGTTCGGACATTGGAGGTTGAACTTTTGTGGCCTCTTTTCTCCAGCGAAGAGCGTACTCTCGATAATTTTCTGTAGACTTCTGTCTGATCTTCTCCAAGTAGTAGCGATCTGGGGCATCTTCTATGTTATGTCCAAATCTTTCTGTGAAATCCTTTGCAAGTGCATTCCAACTTTTCCATTGTTTCAACTCCTGTGATGTAAGCCATTCCAGAGCTTCTCCACTTAGACTTCGACTGAAGAGACGCATTAATAATGCTTCGTTTTTGTCAACTCCCCCGAGTTGATCACAATAAGCTTTCAGATGTGTTAGAGGATTTCTTGTCCCGTTAAAAGTGACAAACTTTGGCACCTTGAACCCTTCTGGGAGGTCGAGATCCGGATGGATGTATACATCCTCATAGCTTAATCCATCGACTTCGGAAAAATAGTGTAACTCCTTCATGGCTTTCCTGATCTCTTCTTTCGCCTTGAGTACCTCTTCTTTTGACCTCCACTCTCTCTCCTGTTCCTCACAGTGATCAAGCTCGGAACAATCGGCATGAGGTTCATTTGAAGTTGGGATTTGGAAAGTAGTCTTTTGAGGTATGAGTGGGATAATGGAGGGATTCTGGGTATTTTGATTGGCTTGATAATTTTGGGGGAAATTTTGAGGATCGGTATTTTGGTTTTGAGGGAGATGAAGGATTTGATTGGTATTGTGAGAATGATGTGGTGTTTGACACGATGTGGTGGCGTGATGGGGATTGAGGGTAGTTAAGTCAATGGTTGGAGGATTTTGAATGGGGTTAGAGAGAAGGTTCTGACCTTGTTCCGTGCTTGAGGGAGGATAGTGGAGTGGAGGTCTTCCATCTCTTGGAGGGTTGAAGGATGTCACTCGATTAGACAAATCTTGCATTCTTTGCATTTCGATCCTCATTTCGGCAATCTGTTGCATCAGCTGCATAATTAACTCATTTTGATCTGCCGCGGTGGGCTGAGCCACCACAAAATCTGTAAGGCTGACTTCCTCATTGTTGTCTCCCATGGCTGTATTTGCGTTTGGTCCGGGACAGGAATCGGCGGGACCTTTTGATCTGGTGAAGTAGAGGTGATCTTTCTCTTTTTATCGACACAGATCAGTTAAAGGTACCTGAGAGGTAAAATAACTCAAAAGCAGATTTGTTAGTGCGCGTTCAGAGTACAAAATACATAATATCACATAGACGGCAGATAAACACACAAGTCGCTTTGTTTGAGGATATTTTAACCCACGAATGAGGAGGGAAATATATATTTGGACAAACAGGAATTTGTTTGTTTAACGCTATCTCGGAAAGGTCGAATCACGTTGAGCTATGGTCTTCTTGCAGCTGCTTTTCGATGTCCGTCGATCTTATCTTCGTATCTTTGTAATACGGAGGAGAATGAAAATTTTCTGTGATAGGGGCCGGGCCAGGAAGGCTGCCTACGTATCTCACAAGGAGAATTCAGGCCCAACGTAGTTCGGATACAAGGGTGAAATCTTTTCATCAACCCTTTTATTGTGATTACAAGGGAATTGAAGAACAACATTGAAATTCCTAGAAGACTACACTTTGGCGATTTCTCGTCTTGCAGCTGAGTCATTCTTTTCCTCTCAGACAGTCGGAAATGGAGGCTTGTAAACGATTTCCTCTTTATCGTCCTCCTCAATTACTTTGCGGTCGGGACCACTGTCGTCTGCTCCCTGTTCACTGGCGAGGTATTTTCCGCCCTTTAAGTTGCTGCGGGTTGCCAATTCCTCGTCGAGCGCCGTACTTCTGGCCAACAACATGGTAGTCTCAATATCTACCTTTGCTTCTCTCATCTTTCCTTCGTGTATCTCCAAACGAAGCAAGTTCAACCTTTTCTTTAGGCTTTCAGTTTCCATCTCAACCTCCTTCTTTCTTTTTATCTGTGACGCCAGATCTTCGTCCAAGGTCGTGACCGCAGCTTTGTAGATTGCCGTGGTAATGTCTACTTTGAGCCCTTCCTCCTTAACCTTCTGAATCTCTCGAGTGACTCGCTCGATCTTTCTTCGCAATTCCTCCTCAGTGAGCTCCGTCTGGATGTTCTTGCCTTTGTCCATAGCGGTGATTCAATTTCCCTGAGACGATAGAGTGGTATTTAGGATTTATGGTAGGGATTTTTGTATGAGAAACTTGAGACTCGGGAATTTTGGTCGAACATTTATAATAGTGGCTTCTGTACATTCTTTGGAATTTTGGCTAGGTGTGGGTTTACGATATCCTCAATCATAGCGACATAACACATAAACATTTAAACATATATATCGCGTCCTAAACATGCATGTGACCCTTTTGTGCCAAGGGTAGGCCTAACGAATTGAGGGATGTATACGTCATTTGAAATAGTTCATTACCCCAAAAACTCAAATTTAATGAATAAAACTTAATGGGGATACATAATAGGGGAAAGGTATACAAAATAATCAGTCCCGCGCAGGGGTACGACCCTAAACTATGCCTCCACGGAAGATCCTTCTTCTTTTTTGACTCTTGCAATCTTCAGGTGCCAACGTCTTTGGATGGGCCAGTAGCTTTCAAATATCTTTTTTTTTTTTTAACTTATACAAGCTATAATCTAATCCTTACCCTATAAGACAATGATTTTCTCAAATAACGTATACGTCCTTCAAATTTAAACACATAAGTATGAACGTCCATTTAGGCCGTGGGCCGTTTTGGACTCAAGGTGGTCTTCTAATGGGCCCAATACGCCTTGGGTATTGGGTCATCTTAGTTTGAATGCTCCTAAATTCGGGATTTGGTTCAGCTCTATCCTAGGCTTACTAGAATAGTTTTCAATTTGACGGTTACCCGAGTCGGACAAACATCGGGATGAAGATATCAAACAAACGTCGGATGACCGCCTTCCAACTAATTGTTTGATACTTCCAAATGAATTCTTGGGGTATATCTGAGAGAAGTCGCGGTAAGCCGCGTAACTTCCGTTTCCTAATGCAATCTATTTGCCATTTGGCGGAAGTTATGCCATGAGAACAATGCAAATTTTCAAAAACTAAATCTTTAAACAATTTAAACAAGTAAACAGTTATCACAAATAGTCAAACGAGTTAAGCTTAAGGTTAGAATCCTCCAAACATCCCCAGCGGAGTCGCCATTTCTATTTTATCGAAAAATGATATTTTTGAAAAAAAGAGCTTGTTTTATTTTAAAATTATTAGGAGTCGCCACTTAATTTTTAAGAAAAATCAAGAAAACTAGTTTCTAAACAACTTAAACAGAAAAATTGTTTTGAAACACTTTTAAGGGGTTCGGGATTCTTATTAGCGTCTTAGGAAGGTGTAAGGCACCTAAGACACTCCGCTTAATACGGTTTTCCGACGATTAACTTATTTGACTATTTTATTAATTTGCGATTTTGAAGTTAAACCTTAGAATTTTACTTGGACAAATTTACAAGTTTGAAATATTTATCTTTTGAGATTCCGTCTTAGTTAAAACTTTTTTTTAAAACCTTAACTTTCTAAGCAGACTTGCGAATTTAAACCTCTATCATTTTAAAACTTCAATTTTTTAATTTTTGAGTTTGATAAAGCAAAAGGCGTTCGATGAGGTTTGGATTCTTCTAATCCTAAGCTAACGACATTTAAAACAAAACGTAAACAAATAGCAAAGAGAGATAGAGAGAGAGAGGGAGAGAGAGAGATTTGGGTCCAAACTCGGGTTCTGTTCGCCTTGACCGAGTTTTGGACCCACCTGTTTTCTGGGTTTCAACCCATTTTCTCTTTCGTACCTGTCCTAATCTAAACATACAAAATAAAATTCAAGAAAAATAAAACAACGAGGGCTTATGCCTATTACAAATAGAAATACAAAATATGAACTCAAGGAATGCTCCAATCCATTTCTTCAAGCTTCGATCTTCATGGCATTTCAAATTTTTTCACGCCAATTCCATGGATGGTTGACTTGATGATTGGGAAGATGTGAGTCTTTACGACTCTCTCGAATTGCAAAAAAGTGAGAGTTCATAGAGAGCCCCCAAACGGATTTTCATGCCACAAACAAAGAAGATGATATAAGTAATGCTAAAAGAAAATATACAATAGGGCTATTTGCTAAAGTACACGATAAAACCCAAAGAAATAAATAAACAAATGGATGATTTGCAAAAGATAATAGAAGCTAAGAACCGAGACTTCTTCATCGAAAGGTCGACAATGTGCTAATGAACAAAATCAATTCCAACGAATATACAACGATCAAAACCCAACCAGTAAACTGTTAACAACTAACTTAGATTAAAATGTTTTAACTAACCCATTTCAAAAATTTTAAGAACTAAGCTAACAACGCAAGTGATATTCGATATACTTCACCTACGATAAAATGCACAAAGGTGGGCGAACCAACTGTTATACGATCACATTAAATGCGGAAAACCCCAACAAATGAGATGATGGAAACTAAAGACAATGCATTTCCAGATGTATAAACTAAACATTCTTATCAAAAGCAAAGGATAAAAGATAATAATTTGATGGGTTAGACATAATACTAACAAGGAATACCCAACGTTAAAATTCCCCAAAACCGCCAACTCTTTTTCTACTTCTTTAAACTTCAAATGAAAAATTTTCATGAATAGCATACTCCCCTTACGAGACTACCTTCTACAACATAATCTCTATAAACGAACGAAACACATCTAAAAAAAATAACAAAAAAAAAAATGATACAGATTTAGACATGAACTGACCAGCAAAAGCCTCGACCAATATTTAACTTAACAACCGCATTTTGAGCCATATAACAGATAGGAAGAGTCCGCAAAGCTAAACTAACACATATGAGCATTCAAGAATGATAGGAAGAGCAACTAACAGCATTAGCAAACTATGAAGAAAGCAAGACCAACTCTGCATATATCTTCAACAAAATTTGACCCCAAACGAAATAGTGGATCAACAAACTTTTTTGATAGTGCTACACATGGCGATTTAAACCATTAAAACGAGAAAATGACAGCCATAACAGATCAGTGCATGACATGGAAACGGCGAGTTCGGAAAGATCGAAGAAATTGAATCGATAACAATAGAAACGAAAAGAAACTCGATCGATTTCCTCATAACAATCAACGCATCAACTTCATGATCGAAACAAACGTGCTAAGTCAGAACAAGATGAAGGAAGTTTTAAGAGGGCGATTACCTTTTTCGGAGCAGCGACTGAGACGACGAGCTCGAAGGGATGCTTCCACCACGAACTTGGTATCACCGGAACAAGAACGCGCTATCTCGATTTCTCTTCGCTATTGCTTTATATTCTTATTTCTTTCTGTTCTTCTACGTAAACAGAGAAACCAAAATTTTTTCCGGAAGCTCTCCTTCTATTCTCACGCGACAAACAAGAAAGCCAGAACTCTTCTTCAAAAAGAATTTACAACCCCCGAAATTTCTAACCAAAAACCGTCCCCCATTTCTAATCCAAAACCGGGTTTAAAAAGGAAGAACCACTAGGTTTTTTTCGAGGAGAAGGTGGGGGAAAACCAATTTGAAATTCGAAAAAAAAAAATCCTGTCATGATTGGGTCAAACTCCTTTTCTCCCAGCTCGACCCCATTTCGACCGAAAGAGAAAAGGGGAATTTGTGGCTATCGGGGGATTTTCGCGTGGGGTAGGGAGAGAACGAGCGTGGGAGAGCGTGGGAGAGAGAGACGCGACGCGAGGGGGGGCTGCGGCTGGCTTCTGTTTTGGAAGGGAATTAATTTGTTGGGTTTCTGTTTTAGGGTCTTCTGTCGCGTGAGGGGCGTGGGAGACGAGGGAGAGAGACGCGACGCGAGGGAAGGGAGAGAGAGAGCGTGGGAGAGATGAGGGAGATGCGGGAGGAGAGATCGCGTAGGGGAGATTTTCTGGGTTTGCTGGGAATTTTTTTTTTGGAGTCTTTTCTGGGAATTATCGTGTCTGGGGGAGGAAGAAGAGGAGGGAAATAGGTCGGGGTCGGGTCAGGTGTTGGGTCGGGTCGGGTCGGGTGTTGGGTTGGGATTAAAGGGTTTGGGCCGGTTTTATAAAAGAAGTGGGCTAGGATATTTAAGTTTAGTGTTGGGTTGGTTTTAAGAGAAGTGGGAGAATTGGGGACGTTTGGGCCTGGTATGTTGGGAATTACTTTGGGGCTGGAAATTGGGTTGAAGAGTTGGGATGATTTTGAATATACACAAAATATACCGGCTATATATACAACTATGTAAACATTATATCGCTATATTTTCGCAAAATTATAAAACTAATTAACTTAAGTAATTTGAAAACTCACGAAGCTCGATAATTAATTTATACCAACGTGGGTCCAAAATTGGGTGTCAACAGATCCCCACTTCCCTCAACATGTTTGCAAACTCCAGAAGTCTCTGTATGGGCTCAAGCAAGCCCCCCGTGCTTGGTACACACGTCTGAAAACGTTCCTCCAGGGACTCGGCTTCACGTGTTGCGTACACGACACGAGTCTGTTTACTCAACATTCAGCACACGGTACAGTCATTCTTCTTGTCTATGTAGATGATATCATTATTACAGGCTCTACTGCAGCTCTCATTCAGGATGTCACTCGAGCTATGCATACTACCTTCAAAATGAAGGACCTTGGCCCGTTACATTATTTTCTGGGAATGGAGGTTTCTCGGACAGGCAGCGGCTTGTTTCTTCATCAGTCAAAATATGCTCGAGATCTATTGCAGAAAGCTGGACTGGAAAAATGCACCAGTCAACCAACACCAATGGCAGTCTCTTCGTCTACGAATGGAGCCGACACCCCCATTGGGGCTCTACAGTATCTGCCCATTACCCGTCCTGACATCCAGTTTGCTGTCAACCGAGGTACTCAGCGCATGCATCAACCAAGTGAACATGATTACCATTGTCTAAAACGCATTCTCAGGTACATTTTTGGCACTCTTGGTCGTGGTTTACTCATTCGACCCGGGGACTTGGAGCTTCGGGGTTTCTCAGATTCAGATTGGGCGAATGATAAAAATGACAGAAAATCTACATCGGGGTTTCTTTTTTTTTTTGGGGCCGAACCTGATCTCCTGGTGTATAAAAAAACAACCCCAGGTCTCTCGGTCCTCGACTGAAGCTGAATACCGCGCCTTGCTCTTCTTGCTGCTGAGACCATGTGGGTCACATATATTCTTCGCGAACTCCACGCCACTCACACTGTTCCTGCTCTCTATTGTGACAACAAATCAACCATCTGTGTGGCCAAGAATTCCGTCCTACACACCAGAATGAAGCATGTTGATACCGATTGTCTCTTTGTTCGCGATGAAGTTCAGGCCGGCACCATGACTGTGCAGTATGTACCCACTGAAGAACAACCGGCTGATATTCTCACCAAGCCTCTCCCGAGCCGACAACACGATTACCTCAGTTCCAAGCTTCCGTTCGCTTCCGCTCAGCTCAGCTTGAGGGGGGATAATAACAGATAGTATTAAATAATCAATATTCCTTCAGTCGCTAAAATCAGTAATTATTTTTTAAAGTGTATTAATTTATGTAATTTCTCCTTTTTTTTGACACATAAGTTAATGAACTATTGCAGCTTATGGTGTTTCTTGAGATCACTTTATATTTTGTCCATCCCACGTTGTAAATTTTATAGGATTTTTTTTAAAAATGTCAATATTTTATTATAATTATATATATGTGTGTGTCATTTTTCATCAAACAAGTTCAAATGAACACCTCTGTCCCTTTTTTAAATCCACCCCTGCACACTATAATCAAATTTGTGACAACTTCCCCATGGGATGAGAATTCAAAACAAAGTTGTCTTTGAGAATCAAAATTAGCTTAGAGCCACTATTTTATTTTAGAATAAAGATCACTATGAATAAACAAAACAAGAACACCTTAATAACTATACATATGTTATACCCAGCCTAAATCTATAGCTTTATTACTTCATGCGTTTCATTTTACTTGATCTTAATATTAAAATAGATATTTTTTTAATTTGCAACAAACAAAGTAAATAAAATAATTTAATTTAATTTTAACTTACACTAAATTAAAAGATTAAAATAAAATCAATTAATAAAACAAACGATGTAAACGAGCCATGATTTATTTACAACAAAAATTGTCACCCGTACCTTAAATCTCCATCACGACAGTCTGATTTGTCAGGCACATGTGCTTGTTGATTGAACGTGCAACGCTATTATAGTAAAATTATTTTTATTGTATTAATGGTTTGATTTCTAATTGTATGATTTTAGTTAACAGTTATATCGATAATTTAATAATAAGAAAATTCCAAATATAACAAATATTAGGTATTCTATGGCTTTAGGTTTAGTTTGTTTATTTACGAATAATAGCAAATGTCAGGGGAAGAGAGAGGTAGGCGAGAGAGAGGAGAAAGTGTATTTTTTCCCCATGAATTTTGGAGAAAAGAAATACAAATACATAATGTTTTGTATCAATATTAATACATATTAAGAGGAGAGAACGAGTGAGACCGAGAGAGGAAGGAGAGAGGCAAGAGAGATCGAGAGAAAGGATTGTTATTTTGTATTTATTTTGCATTATATTCTGTATTTATTTTGTATCTGAAATACAACGAATTGTATTTTGTATTTATTTTGCATTGTAATATTTATTTATTTTGTTTCAGTTGTAATCAAAATACAACGAATACGATTGTATTTATCTTCTCTTTGATTGGATAGAAATACATTTGACAGAGAGAACGAATGCATATTATATTCATACGAATACAAATATATAAAAAATGTAAAATATTCCTTTTTAAATACAATTGAAATAAATACAAAACTCTCAATATAATTAATTGAATACTATTGATAATAATATGTTTTGAATGAGTTTCTTCTTATTGACATGAGCGAAAAATAGAAAGAGGGGCAAGGGCGTGGGAGAGCAGTGGCGGAGTCTCAGGGTTCACTCGGACCCCTTTTGGCGAAAAATCATACTATTTATACATGATTAAAATAATTTTTAAATATATATAGTAGATGTCGAACCTTCTTCGATTATTTCGTGTGTCTATTTTATTAAATTTTAAACTCTTTATTGAGAATCATGGTTCCGCTACTATGCGAGAGAGGGGATGGATTTGCTATAATAACAATATATTGCTTTTTTAATAGTATTTTTAAACTATATCTATTTTTCATAAATAAGTTGCTAATTTTGACTATTTTCATAATTTTTCATTTAACAAAATATGTTTAAACAAAATTATTCCTAATTGTATGATAGTGATTTTAATATATTAGCTCTATCAAGGAAAATTGTATGAAATAATAAATTATTAATTTAAATTTAATGCTATAGTCCAAGTTTGTTTTATTTGTATTTTGCAGGAAACATCCTTTTTTTTTGCAATCTTCGGCACACAATTAGCCATTTCGATATACAATTACCCATTCGGTATACAAATATATATAACGTATAAAATGCGTTTGTATTTATATAAAGTGAGAGAAAAGTATATTTACAAATACAAATATTTTCGTCTTACACTTATAACTATACAAATACAAATTTTATTATACAATGTATAAATGAATTTATATAAATCCGAACAATTTGTATAAAATTGAACGTAAGTAGTGAATTATACAAATCAAAACTTCTATAGCAAACATAAAATTTGCTATGAAGCGTAGTTATACAAATTATAACTAGAGAAAAGACATAAAGTCACCATTAAAATTGTCTCGGACTTTCATAAAGACACCTTAACTTTGCAACTTTTCTATTACCCCACTAAATAATTTTGAACTTATATTATTATACCATTTTTCGATCAGCCCCAAATCTTAAGAAGCAAGTGAGTTCACACCCCAATCATTACATGACACGTGTTAATTTAATTAAAAATATTGTTCTTTATCTTTTTCTTTCTTTATTTCTCTTTCTCTCTCTCTTACTTTTTGAATTTAATTTTAATGTCTTAAATTTCATTTGATCTTCCAGCTCCCACTTTCAAGTGATTCATTCATTCATTTTCTATTTTTTTCTTCACCTCCCACCTCCCATGTCAAATTGAAATTCAATTCCATTTTTTTCTTTTCTTTTTTTTCTTCTTCTTCTCCGATCAAATTATTTATAAAATTCATACTATTCTTTAGACTTTATTGAATTATTAATAACAAAATTAATTATTTTATAAAGAAAAATTAAAATTTTAAAGGTACCATCAATTACATTTTTCATATATATCAGAAATGATAATTTTAAAAGAATCAATTAATTTCTCAAAAATTGAAAAAACTTAATTGAAATCGAATAAAAAAATTGTATGGTACTTCCTAATTATCTTGAAATCTAATGAGTTTATCGAATTGTTCGAAATGTAAGAAAATATCAGGATAAAATTTTAATAGTAAAGAGAGTAAAATTAATAGTAATAAAAAAAAGAAGGAATGTGAAATTGTGATAAAAATGGTGACATTGAAAGTAAGAAGCTTTAATGAGTGGAGACGACAATGAATTTTGAAAAGAAAGGAGAAAAAAAGAAAAAAAAAAGAAAAAAAGTTAAAATAATAATAATAACAATAATAAAATATATTTTATAATAAAATACTTGTCAAAATAAAATTATATTAGTAATAAAACAATTACAAAAGTAAGATATTTTTTTAAAAACTTGAGACAATTTCAATGATTTCTTTGTTTTTTCTCTTGTAACTATAACGTATAAATATAATTGTTATGTTTGATATATGTACACAAGTAGAAGTTACTCTTTTATCAATGAACAGTAATATTACTTTCCCTAAGCAATATAAATTGACCTCTGAGCCTCTCAGCCTCTTTATTGTGACACCTCTCTCCCTAGACAGAAATTAGTATTACCTTTTCTTTCTTTCTTTTGTTTTTTAAAAAAATTTGGATTTAATTGGGACAAAATACAAATAATTAATATTATTTTCTCAATTTATTTCATAAATCATTAAAAACAATTTTAACATAAACAAAAGTGACTAGAATAAAATTATATGTTCACTTCTATTGTTGTTACTATATTTTTTATTTATAAACATATATTTATGTATGTTATTGTATATGAAACATTTTCTTATCTATTAAATCAATACAAAATTTGATAATAGATATCTTAATAATTAATTATCAATAATAAAAAGTTAATGATTAAAATAAATAATACTCTTATATAAAAAAAATCAAATAGAAATGGCTAATAGGCAGCCAGATCACAACAATTAACACTACTGGTTGTGACAAGTCAACAAAAGAAATCTAAAAAATTGTGTGCCCCACTAACCTCTTTGTTATTTTCTCCACTTTCTCCGCATCTCTCTTCTCCGATCATCTCCCATCGGAATCTACTGAATCGTCGATGGACGACTCCTTGAATTTATTTGTAGAGGAGACGTCGTTTTTTAATAGGATTGTTCTGGGCACATTCTTGCCGGAATCATGGTGGGGACCACTCCCTCATTGGTTTCAAGGATGGCTTCGCAACTACATCGGCGGAGTCTTGCTCTACTTTATCTCTGGTTTTCTTTGGTGCTTCTACATCTATTACTTAAAACGCAATGTTTATCTACCTAAAGGTAATGTAATATCCTTTGTTTTACTTTTTGCTTCCTGAGATTTAGGTTTGAAATTAGACTTTTTTTTTCAGCTATCCCAGATCTAACTCAACTGTCAATTTTCATTCAATCACTAAAGCTACACATTTGGTTTATAGTGATGAGTAATTACAGATTCAAGTTTTGTTTATGGCACCTGATATTGATAGGACTATGACATAATAATAACAACATAATATTAGTTGCTCTACACTAGACTATGACACTTGATTTCTAAGAAAAATCACGAACAATTACCTAGTGTGTATGAGCTAATTAAGATTTTGCTGGTATTTGAATCTGAAACCTCATGCCTCTCAACCACTTCATTGACTAGGTCACACCTTTGGGTACTGGGTGGGACTATATTTTAAGTATCAATTCGTATTAATGGAGGATCTCTTCGAGGACTAAGCCATCAATTTCTCAATAATTATGACTTTATTTTATCGTATGCTTTGACAATGGTAAATCTGCATTTTTGCTTCATTTAGTCTCGTGTGATGTTTGTTATGGAAGAAACTAGATGTTTTCAGCCTCATTGAACATTGTGATTGCAGATGCCATCCCTTCAAATAGAGCTATGCTCTTGCAAATAGGAGTTGCAATGAAAGCTATGCCATGGTACTGTGCCCTTCCATCACTTTCTGAGTACATGATTGAAAATGGGTGGACTAAATGTTTCTCAAGAATAAGCGATGTCGGATGGATACCCTACCTTGTCTATGTTGCAGTTTATCTGGTAATAGTAGAATTTGGTATCTATTGGATGCATCGAGAGTTGCATGACATAAAACCTCTGTACAAATATCTCCATGCTACACATCATATATACAACAAGCAAAATACACTCTCCCCATTTGCTGGTAAGTTTCGTCTCATAACTATGTTCTATTTTGAAAACAACTTGAGCTGCCCCATTAGGTTGGCTTCTCTTGATCCTGCTTTGTCGATAACTTGTTGCTACTTGTGCTTTGACATTTTCCTGACTAAATGAACTCAATGTAAATTCTCACATCTCAAATTCTCAATCATTGGTCATATGCCCTTTTCTTATTTGGTTAGAGGGGATTGAAGGCAAGATGAAGTGGTTGGTTACATATCGTTAACTGAGTTAAGAGGCCCACATTAATGTTAAACTGAATAAGAGAGCATTGGGAAAAAAGCGGTTTGTTGGAATTTCTTCATCCACTTGTTTAGACTGCTTCCCCTGTTGCAACCATGCTAGGATTTTTTGAATCGAGGAAGTGTTTTACCTATTTCCCCAAAGCTTAAATGTTCGTGGAAATTGGTTGTCAAATCTTCACCACATTGTTTTACCGGGTACTTGATGCTGGTGAGGGTTGACAAGTATCCTATGGAATTAGTAGAGGCGTGTGAAAGCTGACCTTAGACACCATGATTATCAAAAAAATCTTCACCACATTGCAAGCTAACTCATTAATTTAGTCCAATTAAGTAGTGATAAGTTCTCTCTGTATTTTAATTGTATGATATTTCCTCTCGAGCTTGTACAATATTCAAATGTCTGTTACTCCCGGAGTTGTGTTCCAAGTTGATCACTGACATGAATGGTTTGCTGCTCTGGAAATCAGGTTTGGCATTCCACCCATTGGATGGAATACTACAGGCAGTGCCACACGTAATAGCTCTTTTTCTGTTGCCTGTGCATTTCACCACACACATTGCTCTCTTATTCATAGAAGCTATATGGACTGCAAATATTCATGACTGTATACATGCGAAGGTTTGGCCTGTAATGGGTGCCGGTTACCATACCATCCACCATACTACGTACCGCCATAATTATGGTCACTACACAATATGGATGGACTGGATGTTTGGAACTCTTCGCGATCCTGTTGAAGATGAAGTGAAGAAACTGTAACATTCATCCCTGTAACGAATTGTTGTTCATCGTCTTATTTATTAGGTTGCAGAGTGGTTGGTGCTTCATTTAGAGTTTGTTGCGTGTGCATTTCATGGATGTAAATTTTACTAGTGGGTTTTCAATGTTTAGACAAAAAATATTATCCAGGAAAAATACTGTGAAATGCTCTTGATGCATTTGAGGTATTGTTATCGAGGAAAGAAGCAAGAGATCCAAGTTTCAATGAGAAAGTATCTCGTGGATTTGGAATATGTATCGAACATTTACGATAGTGCGGATAAGTCTTAAATCTTCTAGTCTTTTGACGTTGTACAAAAGTCATTACTTACATTCACCTAGCACTAAAAATGCTACTATTAGTAGAAAAATAGAATTATTCTTAGTATTTCAATTGGAAGAATTATGTACTATTTTAACATTCACTCATAATGGCAGAATTCAGATGGGTGAGCGTCTACCTTCTCTCCCAAGCGGATATATAATCAAGTTGTATCCAAATGTCTACACTCTCTTATTAAAGAAAGTTAAGATACCTCTTTAATATCCGCGGTTGTAACAATGGGAATACATTTGCCCTAATAGAAATGAAAGGCCTTATGATTGTCCTTGGATCATGAAGTTTGTATTTGGCAAAATTCTTATGGTTTGACAAATTTCAATGGCTATCAATAGCATTTGAATTGATCTGGGTCTAAAGGACCTATTTATGTAAGTTAGAATTGGTTCACTGGGTAAAATACATGCATATCCAAATATAATTTTAAATTAAAAAAAATTTATAACTATGAAAGTTGTAAAATTTTGAATATTTAACTTCAAAATTTATGACGAGAGGATAAGTGATATGATGTCATATTATGTAGTAATTGATTTTCCAAGAAGGAGACATCACCCGACCAAGTGTAGACAAAATCACCGGCCAAACAAAATGAAGGCATGTACCATCAGATGTGTAGTCATGTGTTCCTACGGCCTCTCAGATTAAAATCACCCATAATTACTTACATATATATATATTAGTTTATAATATTACAAATTTATCAGATTTCAATGAATTCAGAGGTAAATTTATTTTAGATAGGCTACGGTGGATTCAAATGTATCTAGGTAAACAAATCTCGTTTGTCTTCCTCTTATTTTGTTTGTCACTCTTATATATCCTTTGCATATTTGATATTTCCAGATACATGTGAATCACACCAAATACATATCTGTATAGAGTATAATTAGTATGATTCAAATGTATCTGACGTGATATAATAAAAATTTCAAAACACAAGGAAAATTAATAAATATGATAAAAATATTGGTATAAGGTGTGCCCGTCTCTTACCACACAAGTCACAAGGTTTTCTAAATTAGGCAATACGTATTTGGCTTCTCAGTCTCTCCATCAGTTTGTTCTCCATTTTCTACGTTCATACGACGCAGCTTTTTCAGAAGCATTGTTTGGTTTATCATATGCATTCACACACATTTCCTCTAAAGACAAAATTATACTCATTCCCTTGTATCAATCAATACAGAATTTAGTCAATTATGCATTACTACAAGTTACTTGGAAGAAGCAAATCTCACGATTCAGACGACTCTGATTCCGAAAACACTGTAAATAACAATAGTAATATTCCAGCAGAATTCCTCTGCCAAGCAATTTTTGCTGGAGGTACATACTCTGTTTTTCTCTCTTTTTTTAATTTGTATCACTTTCTGAGCAATTAATAGTAATATAAACACGCGTATATATATCAAATTTTAAAAAGCTTGCTGTTAATTTGGTAAAATTGTAGATGGATTCTATGATGTTGAAGCAGCATATGGTCGATTTGAAGGAGTCGTAAGAACTGCAACAGGGTATTATGGAGGAACTATGAGAAAACCTTCCTATAAAGACGTCTCTGAAGGAAAAACAGGACATACTGAAGCAGTAAAAGTCACATATGATAACAGATTTGTATCTTACAAATCTCTTTGCGATTATTTCTGGGAAACTCATGATCCAACCAATAAAAATTCCCTTGTTAGTCTCTCAATCTTCTCGTAACATATTTTTTCTAACGTATCAATTAAAAGTTTCATTTATTTCTTATATAGACAAGTGTGACATGAGATATGCTATTGTTATGCAGAATTTTGGGTCAAATACGCATCTGAGATCTGCTATATTCTGTTCAACAGAAGAAGAGAGAAAACAAGCGCAACAATCAAAGATAAGACGGCAAATGAAACTTAATAGAAGGATTCTAACGAAAATACATCTGTTATCGAAACAAATTACTAGTAATTGTGAGTTTTTTGTTGCCGAGAATTAACATCAAAAGTATTACCTCCAGAAGCATTATCGGCTTTGTGAAAGTTTGAGCCTAAGAAGCACGGAACAATTTGTGGAGTCTTACATCGCCTGCAAACTTAACGGGTATGTGAACGTGTTAACTAAAGTCATGATAAATTTTCTTTTTTCTAATATTGTTCAAATTTGGCTTTGATTAATTTTTGACACACAAGATTTGGGATCCATATTGAATAAGCACTTTCAATTTTACAAATTAATTAATTTTGAAATAAAGTTGACTTTAGTTGGCTTCTTAGACTTTGATACATATATTTCCAACAAAGTTTATGGCTTACCGAACAATATATTATTTTAATTTTTTTTTATTTTGATTATCTACATTTTCTATCTTTGGTATTTAACTATTTATGTCACAGTTTATTATTTTTTCAAATTATTTTTTGAAGAATAACTCTCTTTACTAAAGGATTTTTTAGGAATAATTTTTTTATCCCGCATAGATAAAAGTAAGATACATATTTACCCCATTGGATATGTTTATTATAAAGTTTAAGTTTTATATATATATATATATATATATATATATTTTGAGGTTAAGTTTGAATATCTACAGTAAGTATAACTCTTAATTGCAAGTATGATTTCATATGAACTGTTTGGCCATGAGAAAATTGTATAGATGTTAAAAAACTAATCTTTGGCCATAAATTTTTTTAATACAAGTTAAAATTCTATTAGAAATGAAATTTAAAAAATACCCGAAACCTTATTTTCAATTTTTAAAAATTTTTCTTTTTCAAATTATACCAATTTTTTATTTTTATAAAATAAAACCATTTAATTTATGATTCATATTTTTTTAAAAAAATATATATTGAAATTCTAAATATTTATTACAAAAAAATGATCAAACACAATATCAAGTACAACTTTGAAATTTCAAATAAAATTAAGAAATTTTCTTACTCCTGTTAAATTTTCATGGCATGTCTAATCTAGAAAATAGTGTAATAACTTAATATAATCTGTTAAATTATAAGCATAATACAAATATATTTATAGTGTGTTACTTATCCACTCCTTTGCCATGATTACATTGGAGCGTGGTTCGGTATCGTCAAATCTACATAGTACTTCTAGGCGATCATCATATCTTCTATTGGAATTATATAAGTACGATATATAATTGATTAATTGTAATCTCTAAATTATGAATGCACCTTTATCGATAGATTTTAATTTAACTAGGATCTTATCTGAGTCCGAAACTCAAAGGGTACAAATTTTTTACAAAAATTCCAAAACGGTATATAAAATTTTATATTAACCAAAACGGTAAAATCGCTGCTCCGGCAGTGATTTAGCAAAATTTTTTTTTTTTAATAAAAAAATGAAATCGCTGCCCCGGCAGCGATTTCAAAAAAAAAAATTTTTTTTTTTAATAAATCGCTGCCCTCGCTGCCCCGGGCAGCGATTTATTTATAAAAAAAATTTCCAGCAATTTATTTTAAATTTTTTTTTTTTTTTTTATTAAAACGCTGCTAGGGGCACGATTTATTTAAAGAAAAAAAAATTTCCTTATTAAATCGCTGCACGAAGCTTTTTTTTAAAAAAAAATATTAAACTTTTTTAATACAGCGATTTTATATTAAAAAAATTATAATATTTTTAAAATTTAAATATATAACTTATAAGAAAAATTTTATTAAATCGCAAAAATGTTAATACCGTTTTGATTAATATAAAATTAAAAAAAAAATTATTAAATCTCAAAAATGTTAATACAGCGATTTTATATATATATAAAAAATTATAATATTTTTTAAAATTTATAATATTGTTTGAATTCCGTATCTAATTAAATATTGTCACATAAAATAAAATAGAGAAAGTATTAATTAGACTTTTCAAAAATAATTTTTTTAAAAAAATATTTATATTTATTTATAATCTTATATAAAAAATAAATGGTAGATGAAAGAGAGGAAGCAATAACCTGCCAATATTCGACAGTGGCCGTACGCATGCGTGCTCGCTTGGATTTATTTTGCCCACTCCCCCCTACCATCACTGCAAACTCTGCAGGTAGGCCACTGATAAAGTGAAATTCAAGATAATATTAATTTTTATTTGTTTAGAAAATTATTTTTTCATAAATTATTTTTAAAGAGTATGTCAAATTATAATATTGACAACTAAAGGATGGAGGGAGAACCTCTTCAGTATTTAGGATAGTTTAGTTATGCTATATAAATTGTTGATACGAAATTGTGAGATGAATTTGAAATTTCGTTAGATATTTATTTAATTTTTTTTTATAATATGTTTTTTTATAAGCGTAAAATTTTTTTAAGTTATATATTTAAATTTTAAAAAATATTATAATTTTTTTATATATATAAAATCGCTGTATTAACATTTTTGCGATTTAATAATTTTTTTTTATTTTATATTAATCAAAACGGTATTAACATTTTTGTGATTTAATAAAATTTTTCTTATAAGTTATATATTTAAATTTTAAAAAATATTATAATTTTTTTAATATAAAATCGCTGTATTAAAAAATTTTAATATTTTTTTTTTAAAAAAAGCTTCGTGCAGCGATTTAATAAGGAAATTTTTTTTATTTAAATAAATCGTGCCCCTAGCAGCGTTTTAATAAAAAAAAAAATTTTTTTTTTAAAATAAATTGCTGGAAATTTTTTTTATAAATAAATCGCTGCCCGGGGCAGCGATTTATGTAATTTTTTTTTTTTTTTTTTGAAATCGCTGCCGGGGCAGCGATTTCATTTTTTTATTAAAAAAAAAAATTTTGCTAAATCGCTGCCGGAGCAGCGATTTTACCGTTTTGATTATTATAAAATTTTATATACCGTTTTGGAATTTTTGTAAAAAATTTGTACCCTTTGAGTTTCGGACTCGATCTTATCTTGTATCTTTATATAATATTATTTACGTTGACGTGACACATTCGATTAGGTTGGCTATTTTGGTACGATGATCTTTTGCACTAATTTTTGTCTGTAATTAATTCAATGCATGTGGCAGAGTATTGGCATTGGATGGGGAAGTGATATTGGAGAAGTTACCACAATTAACGAGGACTTGTCTGTTGCCCAAACAATGCAAGTCCACTTGTGATGAAATTATACAAGATTTAAAGACAACAAGTGCCCATGGCTCCACTATTACTTGAATAATCTATTTTCCACTCTTATATTAACACCATTTGTAATTAGCATACTATCTATCAACTATATATTGCTAAATTACAGGGTTACATTTACCATGATATCTACGGATAGGTCTTTTAGTTCCTCCTTCCCAAAATAAATGACACTAATTTATTGTGATTGAATAAAAAAGATCGCCACCAAAATGTATAGTTTACTGATATTGATGGAAGTCTATAACATAACAAGTGTTCAAAACACAACTAAAGAATAAATTAAAGGATCCAAACTTTAGTATACTAAATCAGAATCGGGATCAGAACCGATATATGAATGTTGTACCAAATTGAGGTAAGAGTTCAGGTCACGGGTAGGATCACAATTAGGTTATGGGTCTTAGTTTCGAATCGAGAGTCTATTAATCTTAAGTTATAATAAAGAATCGAATCTCAAATCAAAATCACGTCTCTACTATTGAGTTAAAATCTGTGAGTCTGTTCATAAAACCTTATCAGGTTTAAGATTGAGAATCCATTCTTGAATCATGGATTGTTCCAAATTCCTTATTTAATCCATGTCTACCAATGTGATTTCAAGAGCAAATAATTTGCATAAAATATCTAATATAGAAAATTGACTTTATGAACCAAGTAGAAAAATAAAACATCTATATACCATTTTTCTCTCACAGTATAATTCTTCATACAATTCCTTTGAACCTTAGTTGCAATAATTACAATTTGACGCACCTTTTTTTTTCCTCAGACAATAATTCTGAGAAATTTAATTCATTTGAATAATCATAGTATTTGCTTGATGAGTCGCAATTCGATTCATTTGACTGGTGTAATTAACTTTTTATTTTTGACATAAAAATAATTTGTTTAACTAACCAATATATAAAAAAACAAACAAACTAGAAATTAGGGAGGATATGGTTTCAACTATGGTTCATTACTATTATATTCGACAGAAAAATTCAAGTTTCATTGTATACAAACCTATGAAATTCAAATACAATGATTCGTTCTTTATGCAAGTATATGATAAAAATTATATTCAATTTTATTATTGATTTTCACACCTCTTTTGCATTTTGTAATGACCCAAAATGTCATTTTTGATAATTTTGAATAGTCATTTAACTATAGTTAATTTACTTGTGGGCAATTTGTTTAACATTAATAATAGTGGGCCAAATCTAAAATATTAAAATAGGTTAGTAAAATTTTTTGAACTTCTAGTACATAACTAATTAAAAAATAAAGAGAAGTGTTTGACGAGAGGAGTTGCGGTTTCAAGTAAGTTTCTCACCAAATCCTCTAACTATGTAGTGATAATATCATAACTAGTTATAGATATGTAATTGGATATTTTTTAGAAATTATTGATGGTGTTCCCTTTGGAAGTATGCCAAGATTTCCAATGGAATATTAATATGTCGTCAATAGCCATTTTGGGATAATAATTGGAAAATTATATTATATGGAAACTATTAGGGTTGTAGTGTTTGGAGAAATTATGACTTAACTCTTGACTTGAAATTTAAGAAATATGAGATTTGACTTATTGGTTAGAATCAAGATTGAGAAACTTTATTATAAATTTGGATAAATTGGGTCAAAGTTAAACATATAGTAATATGAGTGTTGTAAGTTTTGAAGTCTTATTGTGGTTATTGATTTGAATAGATTGTATTGATTTGAAAGTATAACGAAGGAGGAAGGCTAAAGTCCCGAAGTGATTGTTCGATAAATTGAGGCAAGTGGATTTCTAAACTCTTGTTAAGCGTATGAAATTCGTGTATAGCCTTTTGTGGTGTTGGGAATGATTTGGAGACTTGTTGCTGATTTGTTGGTGTTGTTTTCTTTGTTGTGAATTGTGTTTGATATCAAAATGGTTATTTTCTCATTTTCATTTGAGCATGTCATTGCATTGCATCTGAGACATGGTTGTAATAAGAGTTATGTGATAAGAGAATGTACCATTTCGAGGGTCGTATCGCGCGCCGCGATGAATATTATATTTCGAGGGACGTATCGCGCGCCGTGATGGTTACTACTTTCGAAGGTCGTGTCGTGCGCCACGATAGATGCATGGACAGATATGTCCCCCATGAGTCGCGAACTGAGAGACAGCAGGTGTGTATCACCAGGTCAGACATGCATCATTATACTTGACATTGCATTCCATTGCATTGCACATACTTATCATTTGTGAACTTGATATCGTGTTTTTATGATCTTCTGATTGCCTTTCTACGGAACTTGAGATTGATTAATATTGAGCTTGTTATTGCGGATATGTAATTTGTTGAAGTATTGTTGTTGAGGATATGTAATTTGTTGAACTGTTGTTGTTGAGGATGTGTAATTTGTCTAAGTGTTGTTGTTGAGCTACGTGCTATGTAAATTGTGAGCTGTTAGGTTGGGTTGATTTTAATGCAGGTTGTAGTTGTAGAGGTTCGGTTGGGGGTGGTAGGAGTACCCGTATTTTATCCCCTTAGCTTGTGTTTAGAGGTTTACTTGCTGAGTATCGTGTGGTTTAGTACTCACCCCTTGCTTCTACAAATTTTTGTAGGTTATGAGCCTGAATTTTTGTTGTACTTGTCATTCTCTTCTTTTCCGAGGCTTCTTGGAGATTTGTGAGGTAGATGTTTCCATCTCATCAGACTTTCTTCTCCTTAATTATGATCTTGTTCTATTCTAGATACAAGTTCATTTGAGACTTGAGTTTTTCTTTTGAATCAATTGTAATACTTTAGAGGCTTGTACACGTGACTACTAGGTTTTGGAGTTTTATTAAGTTACTTATATTTTATTACCGCATTTTATTGTAATTGTTGAGTTTTAGGCTGACTTGTCTTGGTGGGATAAGACGAGTGCCATCACGTCCATTTTTGAATCGTGACACATTTTCACTCTTTCCCAATTGTTGCTTACCCGAATACGATTGTTCTGTATTAGATAAACTTATTTTCAATTTTTTTCACCAAAACCTACCAATTTCTCTTTCTCAACTTGTTTTCTTACCCACTCCTTTCCAGTTATTGGCTACCCAATTGTTTTTTTGTATTAGATAAAATACTTTTCATTTTTTTCTTTCACCAAACCTGAGTACCACATGAGTTTATATCAATTGCCACTACAAAAAAATATCTAAATTGTGGGAGTTTCAAAGTAGAGGTTAGTTGCAACCTTCACAAATTACTTTAAGTACCGGGGATTTTAGAGCTGACAGAAAATATAAGTAAATAGCGAAGGTTCAGAACCCCGCCATGTAAAATGCCCGTAATCTGAAAATAAGAATTTTTATTTCAAAAATATAAAAGTTCATTAGTATTTCATTATAATGAAAATGTATGCCGGGGTTTAGATCTCAACTTTCCCTCAATATTTTTCCTCCCAAAATTTTAGGGTTGCAGGGAAGATGTTCTCTGAATTTTCTAGCTGGTGAAGAGAATTCTGGTGATTTATGTTCGCAAAAGAGAAGAGGAACTCTAGTTAGGTGTTGATTTTCCATTAAGGAAGAGGGGATTGATTGGATTCTCTCTAAGCTTGCAAATTTGCTCTTCCGTCGACAAATATTCTCAAAATCATCACAGGTGGGAATATTGTCTCCCTCATGTGCAATATTAGGAGTTATGTATAGTGTATTTTATTCAGATAGAGTTAAAGTTAGCTATTTTTTTTTTATTTCTGAATTTTGATTCTGGAATTAATGTGTTTTCGTTGAGTATATTGATGAGGTAAGTTGTACTTTATGAGGAATCAGCTGCAATTCTGAATCTAACTCCTAAGCTCTTAGATGTTTCAGCATATGATGCAATGTGTGAAAAATTACTATTTGGTGTAAATTGCAACTCAATGAGTCAAAGTTTCTACTATTATTTCTAGACTAAATTTTTCAGTCCTAGTATCCAATAAAGTTCTGAATGTTGAATGAATTTGAAGGATCTGGAATGCTTATGTGCAATTGTAGTACCATCGTGTTATCTATACTTGATTATATAGATATCCATTTGTTCTACTAGATCGGTTTTAGATAGATCCTTGGCTTGAATTTTCAAGTCCTATTCTATATGCTTATTTGAGATTCTACAATTATTTTGGGGTTTATCTGATTGTTTGAGACTTTTGTATTGGATTTGAGTTTTAGCTGCTTATTTATCAAGCAGATATTGAATGTATGAGTTTTTTTCCTAGTATTAGGCACATGAAGTGGTGATATTCTAGCTCTAGATGTATTCTCAGGTCATCTGAAATAGAGATTTAGTGATTGCCATCCTGGGTGAGTTGCAGAAAGAATGGTATATTTCCTGTAAAACTCTCTTTTATGTGTTCACTTGGATATTATGTGTTGTACATAAGATTAGTCACTGAAAAAATATATCAAGCCATAAATTGCTTTGAATTTTGCTTAACGTTTTATTTGGCTAACGTTATATCTTAATTGTTTTGGTAGGTTAACTTTTGGATTCTCATTGAAAGATGTATGACACATGAAATAAAAGTTGTTCTGAGAGTACGTTTGTAGAGTACTGATGATTTTGGAGCTCAAGTTGCTCATTTTGGTGCGATAAAGACGATTGATGTCAGTGAAAATGAAAACAAGTCTATGCATGTAATAAGAGGCTATTGCTCTAGGTTAGTGTATTAATTTTTTCACTTTCACTTTTCACTTACCGCAAATTAGTCATTGTTTCTGATTATCCACATTTTATAGGAGAACAATCTATACACACTAAAGGGAATCATCAAAGTTAAGTACAGACAAGATGCTTGTGAGGTTGGTGATGAAGGTGGATTCAATCTAAATGTCCACGGTAGTAGGGAAGGGCTAGTTACACCGGTAAGGTCACTTTCTTTTTGGCCTTGAAGTTCTGTTACATTGTTTTTGAAAGTGATGGCTTTGTCATTGAAAAATTGGTGCAGATTGAAATTGGAATGGATGTAGCAACATATAAGTTGTTTTTCTAAGTTTCAAGAGACAACCAAATAATGGTGCACATATATAGATTGCTTATGTTTTAGATTTTTTTGTTCATTTGTTATAGTTTCACTCTTCTTGAGAATTTGGTGTAATTTGCCCTTCTAACTTATATTTTCTTTTCTTTTGAAGCTTAGATACTGGATTTGTGCCAAGATAAGCAACTGATAGATGCAATTGATAAGTAGAGAGTTACGATATCTTGTTGTTGCCTTTTAGGTAATAACTTTTTTTTTATTTGTTGTTTTAATTTATGTGAGTTGTGACAAGAATTTTATGAATTCGACACTACTGTGGATTGACGTACACTGTATTTGATATTACTGTGTATTTTGTGTGGACTGCAAATAGAGATAGTTATGTGTGTATTTAGGTATCATTGTAGATTGCAGAAGTGAATTATGTATCATTGTAAATTTTAGTACTATTGTAGATTGCAGTTCATTGTCGTTGTTTTCTTTAATGGTTTGCCATATTCAAATAAGTTAAGGTGTATTTGCAGCTACCATATTAATATCACTTTAGTCGTGTTGTATTCGGGTGTAGATATAGTAAAAATTATACTTTAGGACAGGTATTCATTCAGGAGCATCCTTGAGAGAAAGTCTAGTCTTATGTGGTATCGCCATCCTGAAAAAGGAAAAGGAGATAGTCAAACTGTTAGGAAGTGACTATTAAAAATAAAAGCTTTTCCAAACCTCTTGTGTCTATGATGGATACAAAAATCATAATAGAAATATGAACACTAATAAGCAGCAATACCACTAAAGTCAGTTAGAAACAATTAGTTGTGTTTGAGCCTCATGCACTAATATGAACACTAATATGTGTTGTTTTCTTATTCTCCCTTCAGATCTTACTAGCTTTTTAGTGACTGTGCTCTTAGAGATGGCACATATAGTTGCATGCACAACTATTATTTGACTTGTAACACTCCACTGGATATTCAGGTGAAGGGAATCATGAAGGACAAGAAATATGAAACATTAGTTGATGTCGATCTTCAAGGTCGACCAACTTATTCAGGTACTCTACTTTGCATGCAAAGTATGCCTTCGGAGTCCAAAGATGTCAGAAGTTGTAAGAATGCTTGAAGGTGATGGCCTCGCTAAGAGGTGGGAGGACATTTTATAGAACGTCCAAAGATGTCAATTTTTCTTCTTCAAAAGTTGACAGCTAATATTTCCAAAGCAGGACATTAGTGACACTAGTCATAGTGACAATCGTTGCATGCCTTTTCTTGAGTACGGATGATAGAGAATTTTTTATTATAAAAGCAAAGTTAGCGAATGATTGTTTTAATAGTGATTTGATGTTTCTTGTAATTGTAATCGTAATGATTGAAGTGAATGATATTTTTTCTGTTTAGTTTGTAAAACTAATATTACATTTTATAATACATTTTTGTGTTGAAATATTTTGTTATTTATTAATGCTAATAAACCCCTTTTAGGTTTAACTATGATGTACATGTTAATTCAGGTTACATGTTCATAAATTACAGGGATTAAAAACTCCTGTTATTCTTATGTAATATTCATGAGTTTTGGGAATTCTGATTCTCAAAATTCACAAAATTGTTGGGGTTTTGACTCCGAGAACTTGAACTGCAATTTTTTGACATACATTTATGGGTTAAAACTCCCACTAATAAACTCTGCTAACTTGTGAGGTTACTGACTGTCACAACATGTAATTTTAACCTCCACTATTTAAGCTTTTTTTTGTAGAGTCCCCTTTTCCAGTCTTTTTGTTTTATTATTCAATTATTTTTCTAACTCTTTTTTTATTTCTTTAGCGATAGTTCTCAAGTAAATTTCTTAAATTTTAAACAATAAAGTTATAGATAATAAGAATCAATAAACGTTTAGAAAAAGATAAAAGATAAATATTCAATTATTTTTATACGAATATCTTTATTCTAAGATTGAGTCTAATTAACCTGCCTACATAATAATATTATCACAAAGCTACTTAATTAATTGATATAGTAGAGTTGACATTTTACTCTCTGTCATATTTCTATAAAACAAAAACTCAAGATGTGTCATGTAGCACCAATTTCAGTCAGTATATTACTTCATAGTATCATCAACACTTTTCAGTTGATCAAATAAGATGTAATCCATTTGTTTTTCATACAATCTGTTGGATGACGTTTTATAGAAAAATATTTACTAATATGAAAATGTGACTGTACAACTATCAATATAATCTAGCCTAGATGTTTTAGGCTAGCCCACTTTGAATTTGAGAAATTTGACGGGTCAAATTGAGTTGGTCTTTTATTTTGTTGGGCCAAATAATATCAATTTCAACCTATCATTATTGGGTCGTTAATCACGTCGGGTCAATCTACTTATTTAAAAATTGAGAAACCTACATAAATTTCATCAGTTTATGAGCTAATTACTTAACTACCCTCTAGTTTGCAATATTACATATTCTTATCAAATTGGTGCTTTCAGATACATGTATCTCGAGTACATGCAGGTCAAATTTAGGTGTAATTTGTTCTAGATACATTATATTCAAGTAGATTCACATATATTTGAGATACATAAAAAATCTCTCTCGTTTTCCTCATTTCTCTCCCATGTATATGGTATCCCTAATACATGTGAATCACCATGAGTAATTACATATACATGTATCTAATATGATTCGCATATATTCAGGATCGATAGACAATTTTGTTTTCTATTTCTTAGAGATACAAGTTTGGACTTATGTTCATAAAAATCTGTGTCTTGAGTAGTACCAAGTAGAATCCTTTCTTATACATACTCTAAGTCAAAAGCTGGAGTAGGGACTAGCAAGAGTTCACATTATACTCTCAAAATAGTCTATTGAGGCGACATGACATATGCTAACACCATTCTTTCACTGATTCATTAACGTGACAAAATATCAACATAAAAAAAATAATTCCTTAGAAAACTTAAGAACATAAATTACTAGTTAAGAAGTAATATAATGATTATCATAATCCTAATCTACAAATAATGTACATTTGAAGATCAAGGAGACAACAATCTGCATTACATGACAAACCACTTTGATGTGTCCTAACTCAGTATATTTTTCGTCTTTTCAAAAAAAAAAAAAACTCATTAAAAAGTGAGGACAAACGACAGAAATCACATATTTTTAAAATAAAATCACCATTTACCCCTTATAAGTTTATAATTACAGAAATTTCTCAAACTGATACAATAATATAAACGTTGATACATTACTCTGATATGTGAGATACATTAATCATTAAGTAAGATACATTACATTTTATACATGATATATAACTTGATGTACATTTTATACATGATACAGTAGTCTGATGCGCGAATAGATTAATCTGATGCGCAAAAATAAAGAATTTTTGGAGATTTGTAAAACTAATAGGGGAAAATGATAATAAGAGAACTTAAATGTAAAAATTTCTGTCATTTTTCCAAAAAATAACGAGGAATCAGACAGGATAACTAGAGCAGACTAGTCAGTTATGAAGTTGAAAACAAGGGGAATATGTTAGAACCTACCATGATACATTTGATACAAAAACTGAAACATTTATATCTGTAAAATTATTCCCAATTTTTACAAAAAATTTATAAAAATTTTCTTTTTCAAATTTATACTAAATTTTTTATTTTTATAAAGTAACATCATTTAATTTATATTTCATAGTTCAAATCATTTTTTTTTAAAAAAAATTATTCAAATTCTAAAATATTTATTACAAAAAGTTTGATCAAACACAATATCAACTCCAACTTTAAAAATTTCAAATAAAATAAAAGTATTATTATTTTCATAGCCCGTATAATCTAAAAAACAGCATAATAATTTAATATAATTTGTTAAATTATACCAATAATACAAATATTACTTATAGGCAAAGTGTGAATCTTTAATCCTTTTATCCACTCCTTTGCCACGATTACATTGGGGCGTGGTTCGGCATCGGTGAAATTACATGCTCGCCAGCACTTCTACACAATCACAATATCTTTTATTGAAGTTGTATATGCATGTATAATTAATTAATTTTATGCCCTATTTAACTAAGGTTCTATTGTTTTTCGAACTTATTTTTTGTATTTTTATAAATATTTTAAGCTTATAGTGACATCTTCACCAAGGTAAAGTTGACTGCATATATTGCACACGTATTCATGTTATACTTATATTAAGTTGGCTATTACAAGAAGAGTAGTTGGTGCAATGAGCTTGTTAAAGAATGATAAAAGTCTCGAATCGGTGGTTAATGAGATAGATGAACTTCTTATAAGATTTGGACAATCCTTCTCCCTTTGAGTTAGCTTTTGAGGTGTGAGTTCTGTTTAAGATCAAATTCAACATGGTATCAGAGTAGGGCCCATCTTATCCGATGATAGGACCCCCAAAATCAGAATTGTCTATACACCAGATGCTAATCATTGGGTGTGAGATGGGATGTTAAGAAATGACAAAAATCTCACATCAATGATTAATGAGAAAGTTTGGACAATCTTGTTCCCTTTGAGCTAACTTATAAGTTTTTATTAGATATTATAAGAACTTTTTTAATCTTAAAATAAAATCTATTATCATTCATTTATAATTGTTCATTTATTACTTATTTTATTATGTAATTTAAGAACAGTATATTATTTTTATGTTAATTATATATCATTAATAATTATTTTACCGAACTAAAATCATGTATCACCCATTTCCTTCCAAAGAATCAATATATAGAGAGCTTTAAATATTAATATACAAATATTGAAGTACTTTTTTAAGTCTTCAAATTATAGGTAGCTTATCTATTCCAAATAATTTTTCATATTTCTAAGAATGTTTTTGGATTTGTTACTATTTTAATTCTTTTGATATTTTTTAAAAAATTTAAAAGACTAAAAATCTCACTTTAAATTTTTAACATAGTATCAAAATTGACCATAATTAATTTTGAGAAATCATTTAAATGGATAATAAAGTCATAAATTCTTAATTATATATTATAACTAACATAAAAAAAGAATAGGGTACTATTCAACCAAAAAAAAACTATAGGTATTTAACAGTATTGCTAATTTAAGAATATTTATTTTTTATAAAATCAATTCATGAATTGAGTTAAAATTACAAATCTAAATGATTAAATTTATTATGTAATCTATTTGTGAAAATTAAAAAAAATAAAAACTTTTATACACCGCGCATAGCGCGGCCAAGTTTACTAGTATTTCTCTAAAACATAACTCAAAATGTATTTTGTAACACCAATTTCAATTAGTATATTATTTCATAGAATCATCAACACTTTTCATTTGATCAAATAAGATGTAATCCATTTGTTTTTCATACGATCTGTTGGATGATGTTCTATAAAAAACATTTACCACTATGAAAATGTGACTGTACAATTATCAATATGGTCTAAGCTTAGATATTTTAGGCTAGTTCATTCAAATTTTTGAAATTTGACGGGTCAAATTGAGTTGGTCTTTTATTTTGTTAGGCCAAATAATATCGATTTCAATCTATCACTATTGAGCCGTTAATCACGTTGGGTCAATCTACTTATCTAAAAAAATGAGGAATTTTAATAAATTTTTTTAACTTTTGAGTTAATTCCTTAACTACACTGGTTTGTAATCTGTCACGACCCAAAATGATCTCGTGAGTGGCACCCACCCTTATCCTACTAGGTGAGCGAACCAACAAATCTAAACTCCAACATTTACCAATAGCTCAACTGTAATGATTAAAATAATGCGGAAGACCCAAAACTCTGATTTAAGGTAAGTAAGTAAATAAGCTTCTAAGTTTACACTTATCATCCCCAAAATCTGGAAGTCATCACATCAAGAACATCTATCCTCAAATTACAAAGTCTAAGAATGTTTGAGAAAACAAAATAAGTAAGAAGATGGTCCATGTCCGAAATTCAAAGACATCAAGACGTGAAGAAGAGAATCCAGCACGAGCTACGAATAATAGCTCACCCGGAACTCTGATATGCTGAAGACTGGCTAGAACTGAGGGGCGAGTCGAAGACGATGGCACACTTGCTGCACTCCACAAAATAACAAAGAAGAAAATACAAGTAGGGGGTCAGTACAAGGAACACGTACTGAGTAGGTATCATCGGCCAACTCAAAATAGAAAACAATATATACCGAATAATAATATACAGTCAACCACAATACTTAACAGATGGCAAACAACAAATACATAAGTCATTGACAACAACACCATAATAGGTACACCATCAATCACAATCACCTTTGAAGACTCATGCCTCCACACCATACTCATTTGGGGAAATAGTTTCTTTGAATTTGAGTAAAATAATATAATTCAAGATTCTTTTCATTTAAAAATATCGTGTCGGAACGTGACACTCCGATCCAAAATACCGTGTCGGAACGTGACACTCCGATCCAAAAATACTGTGTCGGAACGTGACACTCCGATCCAAAATACCGTGTCGGAACGTGACACTCCGATCCAAAATACCGTGTCGGAACGTGACACTCCGATCCAAAAATACCGTGTCGGAACGTGACACTCCGATCCAAAAATACCGTGTCGGAACGTGACACTCCGATCCAAAAATACCGTGTCGGAACGTGACACTCCGATCCAAAAATACCGTGTCGGAACGTGACACTCCGATCCAAAATGTATTTAATTTATTAAAACTGTTTTCAAATCATTTTATTTCCATCAAGCCTTCTTTATTCAAGGCATCACTTCAAAAGAGAGTTTTCAAGAATAAAATTTAATAGTCTCAATATTTTAGGCAAACCACAAACGACACAATCATAATATACAACCACAAAATCAAGTAATAGGAGACTTTACAATATCATCCAATACATATTAATCGCTATTTAGAGTTTATCTATCACATAGAAATAAACCATAACCTACCTCCACCGAAGAACCGAAATCAAGCAAGCTACCTCTCCAATGCCTTTGCCTTCCTTATTGCCTAAGAACCTTTTCAATTTGAAGATACCAAGTTTTAATGTTGCTCCTCTGCAGGTGAGTTTCTTCCTTTCCCCCTTGTGATTAATTATCCCTTATTTATAATACATAAGACTAATAGTAAAAGTAACCCACTAATTGTTTTAATACTATTTCTCTACCCACTAACTAAAGAAATAATAAATAAATACCCCATTAACTAAAGAGATAATAAAAAAATTACCCCACTAATTAATTTCATAATTAAAGTTACTCCACTAATTAATTTCATAATTAAAGCTACTCCACTAATTAATTTCATAATTAAAGCTACTCCACTAATTAATTTCATAATTAAAACTACTCCACTAATTATATAAATATAATAGTCCAAAACACCCATAAAAACAAATAAATAGTGGAAGCTGACATCGTGTGGGGTTACGCAGCGTGTGACGGTCCGTCGCATCTAGTAAATATTTATCAGAATAATTCTACTGCTCAAACCGACTAAATGGGTTGTTACAATAGATACCAATTTACCCATCGTTCGTCCTCGAACGATCACAGCAAGAAAAGGGGAGGGCGAGAAAGAATACCTGGATTAGTAAAAAGATGTGGATATCTTTCTTTCATATCGACCTCACTCTCCCATGTGGACTCTTCAACTGGCCGATCCTTCCACTGAACCTTGATAGATGCAATCTCCTTTGATCGCAACTTGCGGACCTCCTTATCTAGAATAGCAATAGGTTGTTCTTCATAAGACAGATTCTTATCAAGAAGAATTGAATCCCAACGAATAATATAATTTCCATCACCATGGTATTTCTTCAGCATAGACACATGAAATACCGGGTGCACTCCTGACAACCCTGGAGGCAATGCCAATTCATAGGCCACATCCCCCACGCGCTTCAGAACTTCGAATGGACCAATATACCTCGGACTAAGCTTACCTCGTTTACCAAACCGCATCACACCTTTCATGGGTGAAACCTTCAGCAAAACTTGTTCACCCTCCATAAAATCCAAGTCCCTAACCTTTCGATCTGCATATTCTTTGTGCCTATTCTGAGCTGCTAGTAGCTTCCCCTGAATGAATTTTACTTTATCCAACGATTCCCTCAATAGATCGGTGCCCCAAGGTCTCACCTCAAATGCGTTAAACCAACCAATGGGAGACCTACATCTCCTCCCATACAGTGCCTCAAATGGGGCCATATCAATACTTGAGTGATAGCTATTATTGTATAAAAATTCTGCTAAGGGTAAGAATTTATCCCAATGACCACCAAAATCTATCACACATGCACGAAGCATATCCTCCAATACCTGAATTGTTCGCTCAGACTGACCATCGGTCTGAGGGTGAAATGCAGTACTAAGATCCAACCTAGTACCTAACTCAACATGTAATGTTCTCCAAAACTTAGAAGTAAATTGCGTACCTCTATCTGATATGATGGAAAGTGGAACTCCATGCAATCGAACAATATCTGAGATATAGAGTTTGGCTAACTTCTCTGCATTGTAAGTCATCTTGACCGGAATGAAGTGAGCAGACTTAGTTAACCTGTCAACAATTACCCAAATAGAATCAAACTTACCCAATGTCTTTGGAAGACCAACCACGAAATCCATTGCAATTCTTTCCCACTTCCATTCAGGAATGGGCATTCTTTGAAGTGTTCCTTCGGGCCTCTGGTGTTCATACTTTACCTGCTGACAATTCGGGCATTGGGCAACAAAATCAACAATGTCACGCTTCATTCTACTCCACCAAAAATGTTGCCTTAGGTCACGATACATCTTGGTTGCACCAGGATATATAGAATACCTTGAACTACGAGACTTTGTGAGAATAGTGTGAATCAAATCATCAACACGGGGCACACATACCCTTCCCTTAATTCTCAAAACGCCTTCCTCATCAATCATTGCCTCTTTGGCCTCTCCTCGCCATACCATATCTCGAATTCCGCTCAGCTTCTCATCAGCAAACTGCTTTCCCTTAATCTTGTCAAGAAAAGAAGATCTTGCCTCCACACAGGCCAAAAATCCTCCTTTCTCTAGCACTTCCAGCCTCATAAAGTTATTAGCCAAAGTCTGAACCTCTCTAGCCAATGGGCGTCTAGAAACCTGTAAGTGGGCTAAACTACCCATGCTCCCTGCTTTTCTACTTAAAGCATCTGCCACAACATTAGCTTTTCCTGGGTGATACAAAATAGTAATATCATAGTCCTTCAACAGTTCCATCCACCTCCTCTGCCTCAAATTCAAATCTTTCTGAGTAAAGACATACTGTAAACTACGATGATCTGTATAAACTTCACACTTTACCCCATATAGATAATGTCGCCATTGCTTTAATGCAAATACAACTGCAGCCAACTCCAAGTCATGGGTCGGATAGTTACGTTCATGCACTTTTAATTGTCTCGAAGCATAAGCAATTATATTCCTCTCCTGCATTAGCACTGCACCCAAACCAGAATAAGATGCATCACAATAAACAATAAAATTCTCACCTTCTACTGGCAAGGTAAGAATTGGTGCAGTAGTCAACAAGGTCTTAAGTTTTTGGAAGCTTTCTTCACATTCATCCGACCATATAAATGAAACATTCTGCTTAGTCAAATTTGTCAGCTGCGAAGCAATAGAAGAAAATCCCTTGACGAATCAGCGGTAATAGCTAGCTAAACCAACAAAGCTCCTTACTTCTGAAACATTAGTAGGTCTTACCCAACTCTTCACTGCTTCAATCTTAGAAGGATCCACCATCACTCCATCCTTAGAAACCACGTGCCCCAAGAAGGACACTGAATCGAGCCAAATCTCACACTTGGAGAATTTGGCATAAAGCCTTTTCTCCCTTAACAACTCCAATACGATTCTCAGATGCTCCTCATGTTCTTTCCTGCTCTTTGAGTATATCCGTATATCATCAATAAATACAATAACAAAAAGATCCAGATATGGCTTAAAAATCCCGTTCATCAGGCTCATGAAAGCAGCATGGGCATTCGTAAGCCCAAAAGACATTACTAAGAATTCATAATGCCCATACCTGGTTCGAAATGCAGTCTTTGGCACATCTGCTGCCCGTATTTTTTCAATTGATGATAGCCGAATCTCAAATCAATTTTAGAGAAGACACAAGCACCTTGTAACTGATCGAACAAATCATCAATGCGAGGAATGGGATACTTGTTCTTAATAGTTACCTTATTCAGCTGCCTGTAGTCTATGCACATCCGAAGACTTCCATCTTTCTTCTTCACAAATAAAATAGGAGCACCCCAAGGGGATGCACTTGGTCTAATAAAACCTTTACCTAACAACTCCTGAAGTTGGGCCTTTAACTCCCTTAACTCAGCTGGAGCCATTCTATAAGGGGGAATGGAAATGGGGCGAGTATCCGGCTCCAGATCAATACAAAAATCAATATCCCTATCCGGTGGCATACTAGGAAGGTCTGCAGGAAACACATCCAGAAACTCACGGACTATCGAAACAGACTCAATCGAAGGTACTTTGGAAGTATCATCCCTGAGATGGGCCAAGAAAGCTAAACAACCCTTACTAACCATCCTCTTAGCATGAAGAAAAGAGATAATACGAACTAGGGTAGAAATATAGTCACCCTCCCACACTAATGGGTCTGTCCCAGGCTTGGCCAATGTGACAGTTTTAGCATTACAATCTAAGATTGCAAAATTTGGAGAAAGCCAAGTCATACCCAAAATTACATCAAAATCAACCATTTCTAGAATAATCAAATCCACGTAAGTGTTGCTCCTCACAAAAGTCACAAGGCAAGACCTATACACCTTCTCAACTATCACAGACTCACCCACGGGAGTAGAGACACGAATAGGCCTATCAAGCAAATCACAACTTAACTCAAGACCAGTAGCAAATGAGGAAGATACATATGAAAATGTGGATCCAGGATCAAATAATACAGAAGCCATGCAATCACAGACCAAAAGAGTACCTGTGATAACAGCATCAGATGTCTCTGCTTCAGACCTCCCGGGGAAAGCATAACAATGGGCCCTATCACCTGTCTGTCCATTGCCCCTACCAAGCTGCGCTGCAGTAGTTCCAACTTGCCCGCCACCCCTACTGATTTGGTGACCACCATTACCTTGGCCACTATGTCCTCCAGAATGGCGGCCTCTACCATGACCACCTCTACCTCTAACTATTGGGAGTCTGTAACTCTGTTTTGGACAATATCTCTTAATATGTCCAGTCTCTCCACATCTATAACAATTTCTAGAGTCAAGCATAGGTCTTTGTGAGAATGACGAAGTCTGGGGATAACTTCCAAACTCAGAAAAATGCTGAGTGGTCTGCGATGGACCCCCAGCTGAAGCCTGTAGTGAAGACTGAATAGGACGGGCTGGGTAACCTCCTGAACTCTGCCCTCTGGAGTAAGAACCACTAAACTCACCTTCCTTACGGAACTTCTTAAATGTCGACACCATGGTGAAGTTGTCTGGCTTCACCCCCTCTACTTCTATCACAAAATCAACCACTTCCTGAAAGGATTTTGCTGCAGCAGCTACCTGTAAGGCTGGGATCTGCAAATCTGACCTTAATCCTTTCACAAAGCGGCGAATCCGCTCTTGTGGACTGAAGCAAAGCTGAGTGGCATACCTGGATAGTGCACAAAATTTGGCCTCATAAGCAGCAACAGACATCCTTCCTTGCTCTAGGCTCAAGAACTCATCTCTCCTCCTATCCCTTACAGTCCGGGGTATATACTTCTCCATAAACAGGCTAGAAAATGATGCCCAAGTCATGGGTGGTGCCTGTGCTGATTGACACTCAACATACGACCGCCACCACATTTTGGCATCCCCCTGAAACTGATAGGTCACAAACTCAACACCGAATCGTTCTACTATGTCCATCTTATGTAGCAGCTCATGACGATCAACCAGAAAATTATAGGCATCCTCAGATTCAGCACCCTTGAAGACTGGAGGTTTCAACTTTAAGAACTTAATGAAAAGTTCATGTTGATCACCTGTCATTATAGACCATGTAGTCAATCGAGGGAATGTGCCTACTTCCAATGATGCCTCCATGCGGGGAGCCACAGCAGCTGCATGTTGTACTCCCGAAACCTGAGGTGCTGGTGCAGAAAACACTGGAGGTGTCTGGCCTTGATCAGATAACCCGCTAAGATAAGCAAGAACCTGATTAATCATCTCTGGGGTAGGCTGAGGTGGTAATTCCTCATCTTGAACCTGCTCATTTTCCCCTTCCTCACCCTCTCTTACTACCTCATCAGTCGGTGGAGGAGTCACTGCCCTATTCCTAGCTGGACCAGGTGTCTGTCCACAACCTCTAGTGGGCGTCCTCCTGCGACCTCTACCACGGCCTCTTGCCACTGCTCCTTCTCGAGCTACAGCCCCAATGGTTGGCTCAGACGCACCCTGTCTTGCCGGTGTTGGTGTTGGCATACTTGTTGCTCTAGTTCTAACCATTTGCGAAATAGAGTGAGAAAGTCAGATACCAATTTGTATCACCTTGATACCAATTGGATCCAAGTAATAGCACGAGAGAAAGAAAGAGTGGAATTTTCCTAAAGTCCTATAGTCTCTCGAAGAAAAGTAAAGGCGTCCCCATACTGTTCCTCAAGACTCTACTAGACTTGTTCTTGTGTGATGGGACCAACGAACCTAACGCTCTGATACCAACTTTGTCACGATCCAAAATGATCTCGTGAGTGGCACCCACCCTTATCCTACTAGGTGAGCGAACCAACAAATCTAAACTCCAACATTTACCAATAGCTCAACTGTAATGAATAAAATAATGCGGAAGACCCAAAACTCTGATTTAAGGTAAGTAAGTAAATAAGCTTCTAAGTTTACACTTATCATCCCCAAAATCTGGAAGTCATCACATCAAGAATATCTATCCTCAAATTACAAAGTCTAAGAATGTTTGAGAAAACAAAATAAGTAAGAAGATGGTCCATGTCCGAAATTCAAAGACATCAAGACGTGAAAAAGAGAATCCAGCACGAGCTAGGAATAATAGCTCACCCGGAACTCTGATATGCTGAAGACTGGCTAGAACTGAGGGCGAGTCGAAGACGATGGCACACTTGCTGCACTCCACAAAATAACAAAGAAGAAAATACAAGTAGGGGGTCAGTACAAGGAACACGTACTGAGTAGGTATCATCGGCCAACTCAAAATAGAAAACAATATATACCGAATAATAATATACAGTCAACCACAATACTTAACAGATGGCAAGCAACAAATACATAAGTCATTGACAACAACACCATAATAGGTACACCATCAATCACAATATCAAGCACACCTTTGAAGACTCATGCCTCCACACCATACTCATTTGGGAAAATAGTTTCTTTGAATTTGAGTAAAATAATATAATTCAAGATTCTTTTCATTTAAAAATACCGTGTCGGAACGTGACACTCCGATCCAAAATACCGTGTCGGAACGTGACACTCCGATCCAAAAATACCGTGTCGGAACGTGACACTCCGATCCAAAAATACCGTGTCGGAACGTGACACTCCGATCCAAAAATACCGTGTCGGAACGTGACACTCCGATCCAAAAATACCGTGTCGGAACGTGACACTCCGATCCAAAAATACCGTGTCGGAACGTGACACTCCGATCCAAAATGTATTTAATTTATTAAAACTGTTTTCAAATCATTTTATTTCCATCAAGCCTTCTTTATTCAAGGCATCACTTCAAAAGAGAGTTTTCAAGAATAAAATTTAATAGTCTCAATATTTTAGGCAAACCACAAACCACACAATCATAATATACAACCACAAAATCAAGTAATAGGAGACTTTACAATATCATCCAATACATATTAATCGCTATTTAGAGTTTATCTATCACATAGAAATAAACCATAACCTACCTCCACCGAAGAACCGAAATCAAGCAAGCTACCTCTCCAATGCCTTTGCCTTCCTTATTGCCTAAGAACCTTTTCAATTTGAAGATACCAAGTTTTAATGTTGCTCCTCTGCAGGTGAGTTTCTTCCTTTCCCCCTTGTGATTAATTATCCCTTATTTATAATACATAAGACTAATAGTAAAAGTAACCCACTAATTGTTTTAATACTATTTCTCTACCCACTAACTAAAGAAATAATAAATAAATACCCCATTAACTAAAGAGATAATAAAAAAATTACAGTCCAAAACACCCATAAAAACAAATAAATAGTTGAAGCTGACATCGTGTGGGGTTACGCAGCGTGTGACGGTCCGTCGCATCTAGTAAATATTTATCAGAATAATTCTACTGCTCAAACCGACTAAATGGGTTGTTACATAATCACTACTAAAAAAAGGCCAAAAAGAAACCTAGAAATGGAGACCTCAAAAATAGGTCAATAATAAGAGACCTCATGAGGTCGCTATTTAAATTAATATCTTTTAATTTTTTTTTTAATGTAGGAAAGACCTCGTGAGGTCAATTTAATGAATATTTTTTTTTACCTGACTTATTTAAAAATTTTAAATTTTAATCTAATTCTCATAAAATTATAGACCTCATGAGGTCTCTAATTTTTTAACTATTCAATTAAATTAAATTATTATTTTTAATTTGATAATGGCCCCAAAAAGAAAAAAAAGAAAGAAGGTATGGTTAGTAGACAACAAACAGGTATACATATAAGATTAGACAACACAGCATCTCTCCCTCCAAAAGACACTCTGCCACATTGCTATTCTAGGCCGACCGTGCCTCCACATATTAATCCTCCTTCGACCTATATGCATCCACCACTGGAATATACTCAGCCGCCCCGCAGGTACCTTTGATGATGACCACATCAGGGAATGCTACCCCACAGGGATACAGTGTTTTGCCTCCAGAGGATAATCGACCAATGTCTAGTGTCTCTCGCACTAATACTCACAACCCTGCAGACTCACAGCCATCATCATCATCTGCTTCACAACTTATGATGTCGAGTCTTCGCATTCAAGGTAATAGTTCTGAGCCTAACACTCCTACCACAAATCAGTCAGATACACCTGGTCATGACAATACACAAGTTGGCATGAGGGACATACATAATAGGCTTGTCATTGAGCCTGAAGGCTACACGTAAGTTTTTTTTTTTTAAAAATATGGTATGTTTATTATTATATGATTTAATTGTATTTGTTTTAACTTGTAAATGTTAAAACTTTGTATTACAGTTTCAATCCAGATGATGCTGTGGGGATCATTTCTCAGGCAATCAAAGAACTCTATAGAGATGCTTATCCTACATGTGGCAAGGTCCCTAGCAATCTCAAGAGACAAATATTTTTGGAGTTCAGGGTATATTCGAATTTATTTGTTTAACACTATTAAAATACTAGTCTTCATTAATACTTATCAAATAAAATAATTTATGCTTTGATTGTAGAAAAAATGTGCTTGGCATCCAGAACATGAGGCCAAAATTTGTGCAAACTTTCACAAGAAAGCTACGCATACTCTTGCTAGTTTGTTTAATAAAGCTCGTAGAGATTATAACAAACCTAGTTGGGTTCCACCGGAGGATTGGGAAAAATTACTCATGCATTGGAAATATGATCCAAGATTTAAGCAAATGAGTGAGATCGGTAAAAAGGCAAGATCATCTGCTAAGGGTGGTTCTCTACACACAAGTGGGGCTCAAAGTCAAGGAAGTGTGAGGAGGAAATTGGTGTGTATCATTTTTCTTTGTGTTTATATATTTTATGTATTAATATTGAATTACTCTTGATTATAACTTTATTATTTTATGTAGGAAAAGGAACTAGGAAGACCGATAACTCAAGTTGAGGCATTTAATGCAACACACATTAGAAAGAAGAAAAATCCTGAAGATCCAGACGTGTGCGCGAGCTGAAGTGACCTATGTAAGCCTCTAATTTTAAAAAATAATTACTTATTTTCTAAATTTATATTCTCATATGATAACATTCAATTTAGAATCGATATCTTCAAGCTTTGGAGGATTTACAACAAACTCTGCCGGAAGAAAATCGAGGTATGCCACTTACTCAATAACAGGATGAGAGAGTTTGGTTAGACTTGACTTGTGGGCCGAGTAGATATGGGTATGCATATGGAATGCCGCATAAAACCTTTCGTGAATTTTCTTCTGAGTTTGAAGGCCTAAATAGTTCAAATCATGATGAATCAATGAAGAAAATTTTGGCTATGGAGAAAAAGATTGTTGAGCTATCTAGCCAAGTCGAAGAATCATGGGCTAGGGAAAGGCGGTTGGAATTACAGTTTGCGTGTCTTAAGGCTCAATTCGATGCATTACTTGCTTCAGGAGGGATTCCCCCTTGTTCTGGTGATGTCACTTTCCCTCCTCGACCTCCTCAATCTCAACCTACTCAATATCCAATGTATGGTCAACAAAGAAATATGACCCATGAGACTAGTAATGATGAAGAAAGTGATGAAGAAAGTGATGATTATGTGGCAAACACACTACCACATTAGTGAAGTTTAGACTTGTGATAGTTAACTTATGGATCATTTTGTTAACTTTATAATTTTGTGATGGGAATTATTTGTTTTGTGAATACATGATAACGTTGGAATGTATTATATAACTTATGGATATCATGGTTTTTGTTTAATATATAATTATGTTGAAGTGAGTTGCAATTGAGTTGATAAGAGAATATTTAGTAAATGTATTGCTTCAATTGAGTTTTTGAAGCTCTTTGAGTTTGATTTGGGTACTGAATTAAAATGACAGGTGATGAGAAGCCGCAGAAATAATAATTTTCTGCCAGTTTTTTGCCAGAAAAAGAGACTTCATGAGGTCTCTTTTTTGCATTAATTTTCCAGATATTTCATAATAGAGACCTCATGAGGTCTCTTTTTTGCATTAATTTTTCCAGATATTTCATAATAGAGACCTCATGAGGTCTCTATTTAACATTTTCTATTTTATAAATGCAGAAAAGAGACCTCATGAGGTTTCTCTTTTGTATTAATTTTTTCAGCTATTTCATAATAGAGACCTCATTAGGTCTCTAATTAACATTTTATATTTTATAAATGCATGAGGTCTCTTTTCTGCATTATATTTTCCGTAAATTTCATTATGGAGACCTCACGAGGTCTCTAAAAATAAATGCAGAAAAGAGACCTTATGAGGTCTCCTTTAAAATAATATAAAATTAAATTAAATAATATCTTAGCGACCTAATGAGGTCTCTTGTAAAATATAAAATTAAATAATATAATAAAATTGTGACCTCATGAGGTCTCTATATAAAAAATATATAATTAAATTAAATAATACAATAGTGACCTCATGAGGTCTCTTTTTTAAAAAAAAATCAGATAATTTGTTGGTGACCTCGTGAGGTCTCCGTTTGGCGACCTCATGAGGTGTCTGTAAAAAAGTGACCTTCATTTACTGACCTACCGTTGAGGTCTCTTTTTCGGTCTCTTTTTCCCGAAAAGAGACCTCGTGAGGTCTCTTTTTGGCCTTTTTTTAGTAGTGAATATTGCATATGATCTTATCAAATTTTGGTTCTTTTAGATATACTATCTCGAGTACATGCAGGTCAAATTCAGATGTAATTTGTTCTTAATACATTGTATCCAAGTAGATTCACATATATTTGAGATACATAACAAATCTAGCTCGCCTCTTTCCTATGTAGGATTGTGTATCGGGCGGTTTGGTTCGGTTTTGAAGTTTTTCGGTTTGACTTATTGATTATTGATTTGTAGAGATACTAACCCTTATAGAACCATTAAGATATTGACTTATTCATATTGTTTTATCGGTTTTTTATCGTTATTGGTTTGGTAATCGGTTTAACCGTTAAGATTTGACATAAAAAAAGTCATTGAAAATCACTTAGAAACAAGGTGACAAGCCAAATGAATCATGCACATGAGTTCATAAGTTACATTTTGCTCGAAAGCAGCACTTTTACATTGTAGAATAACCAAATGTTTGAGACCAAAAAAAAAAAATAGGAAACCAAACTCTAAGTCAACTGACTTTATATATAAAATGGTATAAATATAATTATTTAATTTACTATCGGGTTATCGGTTAATCCGTTAAGAAAAAAAACTCAAACAGTTAAGAACCAATACCCCGATAAAAAAATAAATCAAAACCGTGATTAAAATCGCTAAATCAATAACTATTTTTCAATTCGAGTTATTGATTTCGGTCTGATTTTGAACAACCCCTACTCCGATGCATGTGTATCCTAAATACATGTGAATCACTACGAGTAATCACAGATACATGTATCCGGAGTAAGACCATTTTGTTTTCTATTCCTTAGAGATACAAGTTTGGACTTATGTTCATAAAAATCTTCGTCTTGAATAGTACAAGTAAAATCCTTTCTTATAACAAACTCAAGTCAAATGTTTTAGGGACTAGCAAGAGTTCACATTGTTACTCTCAAAATAGTCTATTGAGGCAACATGACAAACTATCAACATAAAAAAAAAATTCCTTAAGAGAACTTGAGAACATAAATTACTAGTTAAGAAGTAATATAATGATTATCATAATCCTAATCTACATATAATATATATTTGAAGATCAAGTAAAACATGCAAGTGGCCAATCAAGAAGCCATGGAGAATAAAGCAATCCTGGAGAATCCCTATTCCCTCACCACAACTTCCTTATCCTCACTTTTCCCCTATTCCCACTCCCATTTTATCAAAATGTTCTTTTTCTCTTTTCAAAAAATGGTCTAATTAGTATCTACACCTGTCTTAACCCCATAAGTTTGACTTATGCTTATTCTTCTACCATCTTCAAAACTATTCTCCCACATATCCTCTGGAATATAAATTTTTTATAAAGTATATATTTTTTTTTAAGAATAAGAAGCCTGAGGTTTTACTACTTATTATTGAGCTTAATATGTAAATTAAAGAACGTGATAGATTTTAAATTGTTAACTTAATTGACATAATAGACTATTGAGAATATAGAAGTGGAAATATTTTAAAAAAGGAGTAATACATGCATGTCTAATAAGAATATTTTATAATGTGTTACGATGCTCAATTAGGATAAGACTAATTCAAGCAAACATTTAGTTATAAATGTATAATTTAGTTATAAATGTAAAAGATAAATTTTAAAAATCACATAGTTTTAATTTAAAATTACAATCTATTCCTATTTAGTTTTTAACTAGATTATCCCTTAAAAAGTAACACCAATCGGATACATTAATATGTAACTCGGATACATTTAACATAAATAGAATACATAATATGTAGCTCGGATACACTAAAAATTATCTCAGATACAGTATATGTAGCTCTGATACATTATAAAATAAATCGTATGCGTAGTATGTAGCTCAGATACATTTACTAAATTGAATACATTAAATAAATAAATTTTTTTAGAGGTATTTAGAAATATAAGAGAATATTGAAAATAAGAGAAATAATATATTTCAATAATTTTTCCTAAAAATTGAATGGTACGATAGATGTGTGTTGCCTATAATATTTATATGACTACAAAAATTTGTCATTTTAAGGTTAAATAAAGTTATTTTTAAATTAAAGAAAATTATTCCTTATAAAATATATTTAAAAATATTATCACATAAATATATAGTCAAATAAGGGGATTTTGAGATAGAATCAAAGCTAGTTGCCCAAAAAGGGATTGGCACCAATATTTTTGGATTTTCCCTTTTTGAGAATGCAGGCTTTATCCCATCCCTTCAGCCCAATTGGGAGATTCCATCATTAGATTTTCCTATAAACTCATAAATTTATGTTTAATGCAATTTTTGTTTCGATTAACGAAAGTATAATAGTAGTGTTAAACCACTTAAATTTGTGTAAATATATATATAAAAAAAACTTAAGTACATTAATATTGTTATTGTTTTTGTCAATTCATGAATACTTAAAAAGTAACGTTATATTTTAATATTTAGTATGCTTTTAATTCCAACATTTCAAATTTACACTCTCTTTTAAATCAATGATATAACATAGTTAATACTACACAAGTCTAAGAATATTTTTCTTATATTATACATATTTAATATATATATTTTCAATTTTAAGATTATAAAGTTTTATAAAGTTTTTCTTTTTTATATATTTTTAAAAATTACATGCTCGAGGCATAAAATGAGATGGAATGGAATATATGATGTCTCGACCTTTTACATCGAGCCAAATCATTTGATGGTAATAATCATAAATTAAATTGATAATGCATATCCATTAATTAGTTATAGTTAACTAGTGAAAATGTTTGGATTAATTGGTTTGATCTTGAAAAGATCACCATCTCTTCTGTTACACTTTTCTTTAAAATGATAGGAATGAGGATTATTATAATGTCGGGGATCAAACTCTCACTAACAAGGTGTTAGTTCAAGTAGCCAACCAACTGAATTACTAAAATTATTTCACTAGATAAAATGGAGTTCGAAACTCAAAGGGTAGAAATTTTTTACAAAAATTCCAAAACGGTATATAAAATTTTATATTAACCAAAACGGTAAAATCGCTGCAGGAGCAGCGATTTTTTTTTTTAATAAAAAAATGAAATCGCTGCCCGAGCAGCGATTTATTAAAAAAAAAAAATAAAAAAAATTACATAAATCGCTGCTACGGGCAGCAATTTATTTTTTTTAAAATTTTTTTTTTTATTAAAACGCTGCTAGGGCCACGATTTATTTAAAGAGAAAAAATTTCCTTATTAAATCGCTGCACGAAGCTTTTTTTTTAAAAAAAATATTAAAATCTTTTAATACAGCGATTTTATATTAAAAAAATTATAATATTTTTTAAAATTTAAATATATAACTTATAAGAAAAATTTTATTAAATCGCAAAAATGTTAATACCGTTTTGATTAATATAAAATTAAAAAAAAAATTATTAAATCGCAAAAATGTTAATACAGCGATTTTATATATATAAAAAAACTATAATATTTTTTAAAATTATAATAATTTTTCTTATAAGTTACTTATAATTTAAATTTTAAAAAATATTATAATTTTTTTATATATATAAAATCGCTGTATTAACATTTTTGCGATTTAATAATTTTTTTTTAATTTTATATTAATCAAAACGGTATTAACATTTTTGCGATTTAATAAAATTTTTCTTATAAGTTATATATTTAAATTTTAAAAAATATTATAGAAAAAATATTATAATTTTTTTATATATATAAAATCGCTGTATTAACATTTTTGCGATTTAAATTATTTTTTTTTAATTTTATATTAATCAAAACGGTATTAACATTTTTGCGATTTAATAAAATTTTTCTTATAAGTTATATATTTAAATTTTAAAAAATATTATAATTTTTTTTAATATAAAATCGCTGTATTAAAAAATTTTAATATTTTTTTAAAAAAAAGCTTCGTGCAGCGATTTAATAAGGAAATTTTTTTTCTTTAAATAAATCGTGGCCCTAGCAGCGTTTTAATAAAAAAAAAAATTTAAAAAAATAAATCGCTGCCCGTAGCAGCGATTTATGTAATTTTTTTTTATTTTTTTTTAATAAATCGCTGCTCGGGCAGCGATTTAAAAAAAAAAAAAATTTTGCTAAATCGCTGCCGAAGCAGCGATTTTACCGTTTTGGTTAATATAAAATTTTATATACCGTTTTGGAATTTTTGTAAAAAATTTCTACCCTTTGAGTTTCGGACTGAGATAAAATGTGCCTTTACTATTTCATTTCTATGTCGTACAACTTGATTAGAATTTAGAAACAAAGATTAATACAGGAAGAATAATTTTTTCAAATTCACAGTATTAAACATATCATAATAATTATGTGACTATAAAATCATCCAATATTAAGAGTATAAGAAAAAAATTAAATTTAAATTATTTTCAAATATAAAAAGATGACACTATTTTAAAACAAAGTAAAGGGAAAAAAATAGAATGGAGAGAATATGAATTAAGTTATATATTTATAAAAACAAATTATTCCTATATAGAGTAATATGTGATTTTTTAAACTTTCAAGCAATCTACTTTAATTGGGAAAAAGAATAAGAATATTTCACAAGTATACCACTTCATATCTCATATCTTATCTATAAATAGAAGTGCTAGAAAACCCATCATATCATCCAAAGCTAGCTAGCTTCAAGATATCATTTGATAGCTATCTATATTCTTTCCCCAAAAACAAAGAAGAAATTGAAAAAATCAGTTTTAGTTTGCATTGTTTGTGCATCTAATTAATTTGCTCTTCAACTCCTCCTTCTCTAACCCCTCATATGCATTGCATGAAAATTATCTACACTTCATTCATTCATGCACACCAGTAGTCAATTTTATTTAAAAAATTTAAAGTATGGTGTGTCAATTATATTAGCTATTATCATTTTTTTTTTGTGAGAGTAGTCCATATTATTATTTTTTCTTTTTTGAAAAAAAGGAGTGATTGTTGACAAAAAATAGAGAGGTACATATGATTGAAGTCATAAAATTGTTTGCACCTTTTTTTTTTTTTCTGTCACTATCCTCAGCCCCTCATTTATATATATTCATCTAATATTAACTCATGATATATCACTTTTTTTTTTTAATTATTTTTATTTTAAACCGTAATTTGATCAATAAATATTTTTTTGATATAAAATATCCATACATATTTTATTTAAAAAAAAATATATTCATTTAATGTATAATCGTCTTATTTAAAAAAACTCAACTACTGAACTTTAACTATAACACCAGCTACAACCATTTTTCTATTCGAATCGTATATGTTAAAAGAGGAGGTGATAGGAGATGTTGTTGACAGAAGATAGAGAGCACAGATGATAAAGTGCATGAAAATTGTCTGCACGTTACTCCTTTGTGCTCTTTATTCTTCTGTCATCATCGTTAATCCCACCTTGTCTTTTTATCGTTTTTGTATTGTTATATAAATTTTTATCTTATATTAACTCATATATAATGTTATTCTATTTTTAACTGTAATTTGAATGATGAAAAATTATAGTATATTTTTAAAATATAGAATGTACTTATTTTGAAACGTATAACCATTTCATGTAAATTATACATTATATATACGTATATTTATAACCATTGAAGTGTATAACAATCATGTCTAAAAAAAATTAAGCTATTATAGCTCAACTATAATACCAACTTGTATCATTTCTTTCGAGTCGGCCAAAATTAAGATATAGATCACTGTGGAAGATGTTTGTTGACAAAAAAATAGAGCACAAATGATGAAGTTCATGAAATTTGTTTGCACCTTAGTATATTATTATATGTTTCCTTCATTTGGCATTTGCTCATAGTGTAATTCTATTTCAATTGTAGTTTGAAATTTTTAGATATATATTTTTAGGTATAATTGTATAAAATATATTTGTTAAAAAGCGTATCTTTTCATTTGAAAATATAAAATATATTTATTAGGTTATATAACACCTCATAAAAAAATTAAATTAATGTACGTCAGATATAACATCAACTTATAACTTTTTCTTGTGAATCATTCATATATGTTAAAAATGAAGGCGGTTGAAGATTAAGTTGACATAAGATAAGGAGCACTAATGATAAAATGCATGAAAATTATCTACAATCTCACTAATTTGTGCTCTCTATTTTTTCTATCATCAACCTCAACCCCTCACTTCTATTGTGTTTATTTTTCTTATATTGTATTTTATTTTATTTCATATAAACTCAAAATTCTATTTATTTTCAAGTGTAATTTGACCAATGAGGAATTTTAAGATATATTTAGGTATAAAATATGTTTGTTAAAATGTATTTCATCTGAAAATATAACATATATCTATTAAGGTGTTTAATAATCTCATATAAAAATTTGAATTGGTATACCTTAACTATATGTTAAAAGATGAGGTTGTGAAATATGTTGTTGACAGAAGATAGAGAGCACAGATGATTAAGTGCATGAAAATTGTATGCACATTACACCTGTGTGCTCTTTATTCTTCTGTCACCATCTTCATATCCTAGATTTTTTCTTCTTATATTGCTATATATTTGTTTCTTTTATAATAACTATAATTTCAACCATAATTGACTGATAGAAAATTTTAAAAGACGTGCCTATATGAATTATATTTTTTTTTATCGCACATTTTATTTTTTGAGAACCAAACAAGTTAAATTTAATCAAATATTTACACATGCGTGATATTTTCAATAAAAAATTGAAATGGAATTTGTATCTTTGTAAACTACATAAAAATACTGTAAATTACAATAATTAATAATTAAAAATATTTAAACACGATATAAGAATTTTCTTGCAATTATTGTAAGCACCAAGGTCATGATGAAGATAGTTATCGCTTGATCACAAAAAGAAATTAAAATAACAAACAAATCGATGATACCATTCAAGTTGTTTTAAAAGATACTCTTAATAATGAAAACTATATACCAAGCTGATGCGAGAGAAATACTAGATGAAAAACGAAGGATTGTAGATATCAAAGTAAAGCTACTTCTTAGATCGATAATTGGTTGTTTTCAACTATCGAAAACAAAGATAATTGCAATAACCAACAGGTTGCTACTAATGAAAAAAAGTTGGGCTGAATTTGATGTCTAATGCAACTAAAAACAAAAGGGGAACACCAAGAGTAGGGGTTGATGTGTCACAAGATGGAAATTAATGGATTCCGGACAAAAACTAATGGATACACCTGATGTTGAAGGTGCTGAAAAATCTGGGCAACATGTTTTGCGAGTTGAATTCGAGAATGCAACTAAAGCTGAACATTGGTTATATACAAAAATTCAACTAGTAGTTGAACCCCTTCCCCAATTAGTCGAAATAATTCTGAATTCTCCATATTTAGTTGAGATAGAAATTGTGTTAGGTCATAACCCGCCAAGTTTACTTTGACCTCAATTTTTCATATATTTATTTGTCTTCATTGTATTTACATCTAGTATCAATTTGATCTAGAGTATCTTGTGTACCATGTGTACCAATTTGATGTATCCACTATCAATTTCATCTAATGTATCTGATATTAATAGGTTCTACATGAAGACATAAGAACATGTTTTAAAAGAAAAAAAGCATTTTTGAAAATCAAGTACTACTAACCAAACCATTGAAATAAATTTCAATTTAACAAACTCAAGAACATTAATTGAGTCAACTTCCCAGAAGGAGATACTCCAGAGGAGGTTCAAGTTACAAGCCGCTGCTAAACATCAAATATAACCTGATCATTGTATGAGACAACACTGAAACTATTCAGCTATAGTTCTTCCTCATTCCGCGGAGAACCAAAAAATAGAATTCAGGAACCTTGAATGGAATAACTCATAAGTTTATCTAAAAGCATAAAAAGAACAATAAATTTAACATCACGTTCAAAATTGTCCAATCGGTACTAAGATGAGGGGTGATCTAGCTAAATCAAAGCAAGTTAAAGCTTCATTTCACTCTCTAGCATCTGAATGTCCTGTAATTCAATGAATCTATTTTTGCCAGGAAGCTTTTCACTAAATATTCTGCGTCTTGCTTCAATGGCCTGTAATATTCAAATGCATGAGTGGTAAGAATAAGCCATAAGGTAGTTTCTATATCCAAAGAAAAAGTTTCCAACTCCGTATTTGGGCATAACTCAACCCCATAAACTAGGCATAAGGTGAGAATTGGCCAAGTTTTTAATATGCCATCCAATGCAGAACACTTAACAATAACCAAAAGAAAGTGTCAACGCCAGTGAGTGTAACAAATCGAAGGTAAGAGTTGAATAGTTGTGAACCTGTTTTTCCCAATTGGTGAAGCCTGTGACAACGGAGAGTGAAATACATTGCACAGTTGTTCCAGCCACCAATCCACTCCAAAGACCCTTGCCTTTTAGATGAAATACAAATCCAAGTAATAGAACCGCGGGAATTCCAACTAAATAATATGCTCCAAGGTTCACATAGGCTCCAATATGCTGCCACCCGCTTCCTCTGGCAACTCCTGATTAGAGGCAGATTCACGATTTAAATTCTTTAAACATATGAGTTCAGAACATAGTATATATGTACTAATTTTTAGAGCTTTCACATTTACATATCTATGATCTAAATAAAGAAGTCTAGGCTCAATTGTGCACATATAATACACTACAAATCAGCTGCTGCTCCTGATGCAATGAAAAAGCAACACCAAAAGGCATGAGGACAACTCTTATTATCTCGTTGATCACTTTCATTTATTGTATTTCAAAATTTAAAACCTGGAATAACTCTTTTTGTCTCAACACAAAAATAAAAGCAAATGAGGATGGTAAAAGAAATAACCTGATAGTACAGCTTGGATGCCGTCCATGATGATTGATATGCAAAGAATAGGAGTAATTTCTGCGACATAGGTGACTACTTCTTTCTCATAAGAAAATGCATAGCCCCATACATTGCGGACCACAAATAGAGTTATACTTGCAAGAACAACCTCAGTAGCTGAAAGAACTATCACAGCAGCGAGAGCAATTTTTGCCGCTTGTGGCCTCCCAGCTCCAAGCTCATTTGAAATCCGTGTACTACGTACAATAATAATTACTTGGAATTTCTCATATTTATATCTTTATGCAGCTAACAGTATCAGCTAAATGCTAGGTTGATAGGACAGGAGCAAACCTTGCTGCAGCACCGAAAGAATAAGGTATATGGTAGTGCACAGTAGTGATTGTAAAGCTGCTCTCCAAGAAATTGGACCATGACAATGCATCAGTATATAATCATTTCAAATATCAAAGGGAAAAAAAAAGGAACATTACATAGGAAAGGAAGCATACCATATGGACAGAACGGATGTTTCTAGCATCGGATTTGGAAACAGACCAGAGAGCAGAATGATTAGCTCAAATGCCCACCATTCCAAGCTATAATTATGTTCCGACAAAAAAAAATTGAGGTAATACATAAAGGATCAACAGACAAGAATCATGTTTAAACTCAAATCACAAACAGTATTGAGATTACCAAACCATTACAGCAGATGGGATGGCAAAGCGGAAGAAGTCCCCAGTAGTCAAGAAAACATCTGTAGAGAATGAAGCTCGAGTCTTTTCACAAACCGATGAGTACTTCACATGAAGTATAAGCAAGATCACATTCAACCAATAGGATAAACTGATTGACAATGCTGCTCCGACAATCCCTAAATTCAATTTGAATATAAAGGCCCAACAAATTGTAACTTGGAAGCATAAAGATACAACTGCACTTAAAAGCATTGGTAGGATTAAACTCTGTGCCTGCAGATACCGAACAAGTGACTGAAGAATAGCATATGGAAATAGTGTAGGAATGAGCCAAATCGCGTACTTTCCAGCTTCAGTTGCAATGGAAGGATCTTGGCCCGTCAATATAAGAAGTTTATCTGTAAAGATCCACAGAACAGAGACTGGTATACATACCAGAAACAGACAAATAATAGCACTATAAGTAAAAGTTCCAAGTTTTCGATATTGTCCTGCTCCATAGGCCTGCCCACATAGAGTCTCCAGTGCACTACACATTCCAAACTGTTCCACAAAGTATATCCATGATGATTTTCATCTATACAAAGGATAAGAAAGGTATGCAAGCAAGCGATCTTTGTGTTAATAAGTTCCTTCATATTTTTCCTTTTTTATTGGCAAGACATGGAGCAATAATCCCAACGGCAAGAACAATAACAATATAACCTGTGAATCCTACTAAGTATGGTCTGGGGAGGGTAGAGTGTATGCAACCTTACCACTACCTCGTCAAGATAGAGAGGTTGTTAACAAAAGACTATCGGCTCAAGTATATCAAACTCAAGTAGAGGAAGAATAAAACAATGAAAAAAAAGCATAGTCATGAATTAGAAAAGCGGTCCAAAGTCTATAAGAAAGGAATATTAAGAAACATCAAAATAGTATGATAAGAAAACACAATAAGTGGCAGGAACTAAAAGGGTATGACTAGTACTAAGACTATTATCCCTGTACCCTAATACTTGCCCTGCACTCCTTCCCATCTAGAGTCATATACTCGGTAATATGAAGATGTACCATGTTTTGTCTTATCACCTCTCTCCGGTACTTCTTCAACCTACCTCTACCCTTCAGTGTGCCCTTTACAACCAGCCTCTCGCATTTCCTCAGTGGGGCATTAGTGCACCTCCTCTACGTATGTCCAAACTATTTCAATCTCGTTTCTCTCTTCTTGTCCGCCACAGAAACCACTCCTACCTTCTCCTGAATAACCTCATTCTTAATCTTATCTCTCCAAACATCATCTCAACATCCGCAACATGCACCTTGTGCGCATGTGAGTTCTTGACTAGTCAGCAATCCAACACATACATCAAGGGCAGTCTAACCACCCCTCTATAGAACTCCCCTTTTAAGTTAAGATGGTACTTTTTTATAATACAAGACTCCAGAGACAAGCTTCCATTTCATTCATGTATCCCTAATGCAATGTGTGACATCATCGTCAGTAACCTCACTAGATCATAGACCCAATATACTTAAAACATTTTCGCGTGAGAATAATCTGTGTGACAAGCCTTACTTCTACGACTGCCTTAATTATGTGACGCAACATTGAAATATTTAGTTTTGGTCTTGCTCAACGTGAACCCTTTGGACTTCAGAGTTTATCTCCAAACCTCTAACCTAGCATTAACTCCGTCCAATGTGTCATCGATCACAACTATATCGTATGCAAATAGCATACACCAAGGAACTGCTCCCGAGGAACAGAACAATAATATAAAGTATAGTAATATGTTTTTGAATATCAATTGAGTTTAGTAAACTATATGGATAGAATGAGACTTACAAGAACACTGTAACCAGTAACGTTGCAAAGTGAGGTAGCAATAGAAGCACTAGACAGTGAAAGTTCACCAAGGTGACCTAACATAATCATTGGCGAAACACGCAAAAGGTACTGTGATACTGTTACCACTATCATAGGCAAAGCAATGCGACTCGTCTCTTTCACCTCTTCAATAAACACTTTCTCAGTCACAACCACATCTTCTTTCTCCAAATTAACCAGCGGCTCTTCCTCCGTCATAATACTTCTCTTTCTTTCTTCACTTCTCTCTTTTTTCATAAAAAAATTGAATTGGCGAGTTAATATCTCAAATGGTTACTCTAACTCAATTTCGTTTGTAACTCAAAAACTAGTCACGACTCCCATATAAATATGCTTCCTCCCCCTTTGTGGTTGATCCAATGTGAAATTTAAGAGTCATACATGATCTTTAATTTGTCGTTACAATTATGACCTTTAATTTTGGATATGTACAAATAGACATTTAAATTTGTATAAAATTGAATAAATAGACACATTCATCCTACATGACAATTTTATGTCTTACGTGGCGTTTGACGTGCATTATGTCATGTAAAATACGTGTTATTTGTTTAATTTTATACAAATTTAAGTGTCTACTTGTGTACACTAAAAATTGGAGGACATAATTGTTCATTGAAGTCAAGTTAAGAGTCATGTTTGTATATTTTGTTAAAGTAAAATATATTATCATATTAACTTAACAATATATAATAAATATTAAATTAAAATATTTTTAATTTAGGGATAAAACACAAGTACTCCCTCAACCTATGCTCGAAATCTCAGAGACACACTTATACTATAATAAGGTCATATTATCCTCCTCAATTTATTTTATTAATAATTTTATATCCCTTTTTGGCCTACGTGGCACCATTGTGGACCCAAAGCTGGTTGATTTTTTTTCAAGCTAGCGCCGCGTAAGCTAAAAAGGGATAGAAAATTACTTATAAAATAAGTTCAAGGAGATAATAGAATTTAGCATAGTATAAGTGTATCTCTGAGATTTCGGACATAGGTTGAGGGGGTACTTTACATTTTCTTTATTATTTTTTATTACTTTTAATTTACGTAACATATTTTTAATTTTTAATTTGTTTAAAAAAAAAATCATCTTTTGATAATAAAAAATAATTGAACTTTAAAATTATTATTTTACTATTATGAAACAATTTATAGTTACTCAAATATTTAAAATTGTTTTAGATTACAAATTTTAGAATTTTATTGCTTTTTTAACATCTTGTGGCATATTATACAATGTTCTATTTATATAACTTGCTAGCTGATACGGGGGGAGTAAATATTATGTTCCAAGTGATTTTATTAAAAGGACAAGGATAATGTATAAGTATTTTCTCAATTAATGTCCAAAATTTTAGAAACATATTTATACTATATTAAGATCCTATTACCTCTAAACTTATTTTATTAATAATTTTTTACCCTTTTCGACCTACGTGGCACTATCTTGTTGGTCCAATGTTGGTTGACTTTTTTTCAAGCTAGTGTCACGTAGGGCGAAAAGGGATAGAAAATTACTTATAAAATAAGTTTAGGGGGTAATAGAACCTTTAATAAAATATAAGTGTGCCTCTGAGATTTCAGACATAGATTGAGGAGATACTTGTGCATTTTTTCAAATAACAGCTCCGTGATCTTAAAATTTGACCTAACATTTGCTGCTTTAAACTAAAAAAAAGTTGACTTAACATTTATGTAAAATAGAAGCAATTATATTTAGTATTTAGTATAAGTCACGATCAATAACAGATCTATCAATTAGATACTGCATTTTATTGTTTGCATGTTGTGTTTTTTGGGGCTGCACGTCAATCAGTTTAATTTGGTTTTAAAGTTTATCGTGTTGGCTTATTGGTTGTATCGATTTGTGGGGATGCTAAATCGTTATAGAACCATTAAGATATTGGCTTATGGCTTATTGATTTATCGGTTTTTGATTATTACCGGTTCAGCTATTGGTTTAACCTTTAAGATTTGACACAAAAGAATAAACATTTAAAATTACTTAGAAATAAGGTAACAAATCAAATAAACCATGCACTTGAGTTCACAAGTTACATCTTGCTCAAAAACACACTCTTTTACATTGTAGAATAACCAAGTGTTTGAGATAACAAAAAATAAAAGTAGGAAATCAAACTCTAAGTTGAGGACTTTATATACAAAATGGTATAAATATAATTATTTAATTTACTATCGCGTTATCGATTAACCCGTTAAGAAAAAACTTCAAACCATTAAGAACCAATAACCCCATAACAAAAAAAATCAAAACCGTAATCAAAACCACTAAATCAATAACTCAATACTATAAATCAACAACTTTTTTATCGATTCGACTTATTGATTTCGGTTAAATTTTGAACAAAACTAGCGTTTTTATTTAAAGGATTCATATATGATGTGGGCCTATAATTTTAGAGGATTATATGTTTTTTTATATATTGTCCACAAGCAATTTTGATTATATTATTTTAGTATAATTTACATAAATTTCATAGTGCTAAAGAATTAATTACATTATTTCTCTTTTTTTTTTCTTCAAATTACAAAAAATTCTTGAAATTATGAATTTCGCATACATCAATGGACTTCTAGATACATTAGATGAAGGATGTTATGTATCAATAGGACATTCAAATACATCACATCCAGATACATAAGCGAGGGATGTATTCAAGAGAGGTACATGGATGTATCAACGAGAGAAGAGTAATGTATTCAAGAGGTGATTTTTGAAAAAAAAATGATAGAAAAATTTAAGTTAAAAATTTATGATAAAATGATATAAATATTTAGATAATTTTTCCTTATTTTTATTGATATCGTTCTTTTATGTTGATTGTTGGCAGCCTAAAATTCAGTCAAGCAAGCAAATTTGATTAAAAAAATTCATAAACTTATTTGATATAACAGAAGAAAAATTTATACTATTTACAGCCTTCCATCTATGCAAAGAATTGAATGTTGCATTGTTAATGGACCAACAATACAACAACTGAAAGGTGCAAATATAACATCACTGTTATACAACAATTGAGTGTTGCATATATAACGATACAACATTCCTTTCTTTGCGATTTAGAATGAAAATACCTCTTGTTAAAAAAAAAAAGGTGATACATATATAGCTTTATTTTCTAATAAATGATGTATATATAACCTCGCCATCCAACAAATAGGGCATAGTTACCCATTTTTTTAACATGCCCATATACCAAGGAGCATTATCAATGAGCAAAAAACCATGGAAGTCCAAAGTTTTGCTCAAGTAGAATTTGAAATTTTGTTACGAGACAAAGCAGAATCAAAAGTTCAAGATCAACATCTTTTAGGATCATCTGTTGAACTAAATCGATAAGACATTTTCATCCAGCTAAACTTGTGAGTTGCGACCAATTTCCATTTGTGTGAGTTTGTTCACATTGTACAACAGTTCCAAATTTAAATAAAGGAGATGAGTGTTAAAGAATTAATCGTAAATAAAAGGGACGAGTATTAAGAAGATTATTTCGTTCTATTAATTATTTATTTTAATGATAAATGTAGTTGAGCTACGTTGAGTAATTTTAATAATACAAACCAAAGTTCAATCAATCTGCTAATATAAAATTCTCATGGTCGAGTGACCTTTTAGGATATTAACTCTCTGTTATAGCATCCGCCTGTCCTGTCATTCAATGAGCTGATTTTCCGTGGCAAGCTTTTCACTAAAAATTCTGTGTCTTGCTTCAATGGCCTGTAAATTCAAAATGCATGAGTGTTAACTCCCATAAGCCATAAGATAACTTCTATATCCCCAAAAAAGGGGTTTCCTACTCTGTTGTTGGGATTAACTAAACCGTGTAAGCGAAGCATAAGGTGAGGATTGCCCAAATTTATATAAGGAAAACAGTTCTTATTATGCCACCAGATGCAGGACACGTAACAATAACCAAAGGGAAGTGTCAACTCCAGTAACAAATCAAGGTAAGAGTTGAATAGGTCTGAACCTGTTTTTCCCAATTGGTGAAGCCGGTGACAACGGAGAGTGATATACATTGCACAGTTGCTCCAGCCACCAATCCACTCCAAAGACCCTTGCCCTTTAGATGTAATACAAATCCAAGTAATAGAGCCGCGGGAATTCCAACCAAATAATATGCTCCAAGGTTCACATAGGCTCCAATATGCTGCCACCCGCTTCCTCTAGCAACTCCTGATTAGAGGCAGATTCACGATTTAAATTCTTGAAATATATGAGTTCAAACATATTAAATTTGTACCAATTTCGGAGATTTCACATTTATATATCTATGATCTAAATAAACAATGTGGGCTCTTTTAAGTGCATCCAATACACTACAAATCTGCAGCTGCTTCTGATGCAATGAGCAAGCAACACTAAGGGCATGGGGAGACGACTCTTGTTCTCTCTGTTGGTCAATTTCATTTATTGTATTTCAAAGTTTAAAAGCTGGAATGACTCTTTGGGTCTCAATAAAATTTGCAATTTGGAAATAAAGCAATTGAGGATGGTCGAAGAGATAACCTGATAGTACAGCTTGGGTGCCGTCCAGGATAATTGATATGCAAAGAACAGGAGTAATTTGTGCAACATAAGTGGCCACTTCGTTCTCATAAGTAAACGCATAGCCCCATACATTACGGACCACAAATAGAGTTATACTTGCAAGAACAACCTCAGTGGCAGAAAGAACTAACACAGCAACGAGAGCAATTTTCGCCGCCTGTGGCCTCCCAGCTCCAAGCTCATTCGAAACCCGAGTACTGCATACAATATTAATTACTTCAAATTTTGCATGTTTATCTCTATGCAACTAACAATATCGGATTAATGTTGGGTTTATAGGACAGGAGAAGACCTTGCTGCAGCACCGAAAGAATAAGGTATATGGTAGTGCACAGAAGTGGTTGTAAAGCTGTTCTCCAAGAAGTTAGACCATGACATAGTATCAGTATATAACCATTTCAAACATTTGAAGGAAAAAAACAAACGAAGATCAAGTAGAAAACGAAGCATACCATATGGAAAGTACAGAAGTTTCTAGCATCGGATTTGGCAACAGACCAGAGCTTAGAATGATAAGCTCAAATGACCACCATTCCAAGCTATAACCATGTTTGGAAAAAAAGTTGAAGAAATACATTAAGGGTCAAGCATAAATTCAATCACAATGCATATATGTATGTTTTTCTACTGAGATTACCAAACCATTACAGCAGATGGGATGGCAAGGCGGAAGAAGTCCCCTAAAGTCAGGAAAACATCCGTAGAGAATGAAGCTCGAGTCTTTTCACAAGCCGATGAGTACTTCACATAAAGCATAAGCAAGATCACATTCAACCAATAGGATAAACCAATTGACAATGCTGCTCCCACAATCCCTAAATTCAATTTGAATATAAAAGCCCAACAAATTGCCACTTGGAAGCATAAAGATGCAACTGCAGTTATAAGCATTGGTAGGATTAAACTCTGTGCCTGCAGATACCGGACAAGTGACTGAAGAATAGCATATGGAAATAGTGTAGGAATGAGCCAAATTGCGTATTTTCCAGCTTCCTTTGCAATGGAAGGATCTTGGCCCATCAATATAAGAAGTTTATCCGTGAAAATCCACAGAACAGAGACTGGTATGCATACCAGAAACAGACAAATAATAGCACTATAAGAAAAAGTTCCAAGTTTTCGATATTGTCTTGCTCCATAGGCCTGCCCACATAGAGTCTCCAGTGCACTAGACATTCCAAACTGTTCCACAAAGTAAATCCACAATGATTTTTCATAAACATTCTTCATCTATACAAAGGATAACAAAAGGTATACAACCAAGCCATTTGTGTTAATAAATTATTATTTTTTCTTTTTATAAGTCAAGACATAAGGCTATAAGCCCCGTTCACAAATTCCCCTGTTTCTTAATCAAAAGTAAAACAGGGTTTAAGCAACAAATCTAAACCTGATGGTTATTGCTATGTTTAAGCAACTATTGACTAAGTGACCAATATCCCCACTAAACAACACTACATGGGTTAGTTTGACAGATGATTATAAAATTTTAAAACAGAATCAAAAAAAAGTTGCAAAAACTACTTTCTCATATCAAAAGTATTCAAATTTGATGACCCATATTTTTTCCCTACTCAGCTAAATCAGATGTGAACTGCATCGAAAGGTCAAAGTCATTTGTATTTGCTGATTCATTCATACGAATGATTGGAAGCAAAAAGTTGTTAAAAGGAGACTTACAAGGACACTATAACCGGTAACATTGCAAAGTGAGGTAGCAATAGAAGCACTAGAAAGTGAAAGTTCACCAAGGTGACCTAACATAATCATTGGCGAAACACGCAAAAGGTACTGTGATACTGTCACCACTATCATAGGCAAAGCTATTCGACTCGCCTCTTTCAACTCTTCAATAAACACTTTGCGGCTCACCCTCACATCGTCTTTCTCCAAATTAAGCAGCAGCGGCTCTTCCATCGCCATAATTTTTTACTTATTTTCCTAACTCAGAAGCAACTTGCTTGCAAAGGAAAACTATTGATATTGTTTTTTCTCTTATATAGACAGGGCAGCACATGCTCTTCGACATTTCTGCTTGACTCGTCTCCTTCGACTGATTTATTATTTTGATTTATAATAATTTTTAACTCTTCCTCATTTTTTTTATTTAGATTTAAACAGTATGAAAATTAAAGACAACTCTTTAAAACATACAATGTTTTTGGTTGATTTTTGAAATTCCATCATACAACGTGAATTGAAATTGATAGAATAATATATATTTATTTGTAAATTATATAAAAAAATTACTATTAATTATAAGAATTGATGATTAAAAATATATATAAAGACTATCATAAAAATTAGGTTAACTTTCTTAATTTTATTTGTGTTACATAAATTATAATAAAAAGAAAGTACGAGAATAGTATATATCATTTGAAAAATAATGCAGAAGTGGTAAAAATTACGAAAAAAAATAATATTTTTTAAAAAGAAACATATATACAAATTGGTCAAGTCATTAAATTTCATCTGTGTTACAAATTGGGACAAACAGAGTGTCATGCATGTGTTGGCATGCGCTGATATTTCTAGTATGCTAACGATGTATCTTTTTGAATTTGAATTATTTTGATTTAACGTAAAATTTAATAAAAAATAATATAATTTTAGATTGAGAATATAAAATATATGAAGATATTTTAAATTTAAAAAATTAAACATATCATATAAAATATTAAAGTTAAATAATTGCTCAAATAAATTAAAACGTAGGCTTATTAAGTTTCCAAGCAACCACCTGGTCATGTACTCCACTTATTTCAATTTACATGGACACGCCTTTTTTGTTTAGATAATCTCAAGAAAATTTCGTGTTTTTATAATTAAAATTATAAAATTCTCATGATCTTTCTTAATAAAATAATTTATATAGCGATAAATATCTAAAAAAGAAATGTTTTAGACTATAAATTATTAAAGTCTTCTGAAAGAAAATTAAGCCAAGTCAAATAACTCGTGATTTGCAATTGTTATCTAATAATATACATGATTTGCGCATGGTCAACTAACTTTGAAATTTCAACTTCAAATACCACATAAATAAGTGTGACAGAAAATATAAATTGAATTGAGCATGTCTCAACTGATTTGCCAAGATTTTTAAATACATTCACATTTATTTGACAGCTACTAATTTGTAGGAATTAAGCATATCTTGTTAAATTTAGTTTAAAATAGATAAAGTTACAAGTTTAGAAATTAATATTAATCAATATTTTAAAATTGTACACGAAAAAATATGTTGAATCTCATTGAAGATCTAGGGTCATCGAAGAGGCTAATAAAAAAATATAACTTAAAATTATTTTTAGCGGCAATTAATTAACGGACAATATCTTAAATTGCTATTGAGTATGTAATTTTTGACACTAAACACTTTTTCTATATATTCCTAAAATCTTTAGCGAATTAGATCCAATGATAATTAACTAATTTAATAAAAACTTAAATACTATCTGTTAATGTATAATATTTATTACCACTAAAATATATTTCTGTGATCAGAAAAAATTAATCAAAATACACTTTTAACTTTGTAAATTAGAGGGACATATCCATTATTTAAAAAATGCGTCCTTCACGCAAAGGTCCAAATTTATCATTTTCGTTAATGGAATATTTACTGTTCCGCTCTTCTACACGGTAAAATAATAAAATGAGTGTGACTCGTATATAAATAAAATAGGGATTGGGTTTTTCTTTTTGTTGGGTTAAGTAGAGGTAAAAATAAATTATTTTTTTTTGATAAAATTTTTTTTGATTAGGTAACACTTTAAAGTTGCATAATATTTTTGAAATTGACATTTTAAGATTTTTAATAACTCAATTTGTAAATGAAAAAACAAATATGCACCAATCTAATATAGATATATATATGTATTATTTATTAGACGTAAGAGTAGATATACATCAATTTTTTAACGAAGCTTCAAACTGCAATACATTTATGCATTTGCCCTTAAAAGTAAAATATAAAAATTTTAAAAAGCTGCAATTAATGAAGTGTTCAGATAGAAATCATTTAAATACTATATGTTTTCAAAATTAAAGTGATAATATAAGAAAGTTTTGGGGGCCAGAAAATAGTTAATCAAAGATAAGATATGAAAGATGGCAATTTGATTTTCTTTATTTTAAAAAAAAAACAATTATGTCTCTATGGCAGCACTAGAATTTTGACATTAAGCCAGTCATTTTACTTTCATCGTCAACTTCAAATTCTCAATCTATTCATTTTTATTTATCACGATTTAATTTATATAAATATTTTACTAAATTATGTGGTTTGAAATATATTTAATTTTTAAAATTTTAGTTAATAATTGAAATTTTATGTCACTAAATTTTAATAAAAAATAATTAAATAGATTAAGTGACTTTCTGTGCAAAGAAGTCATGATTGAGTGATTTTTGAGTTGAAAATGAAAGTTGAGTGACTTTTTGTGCAAAGAAATCATAATTGAGTAATTTTTGAGTTGAAAATGAAATTTAAGTGACTTTCTGTCAAAACAATTGGTAGTTGAGTGATTATCAAAGTTATTAACTCAAAAATAAATAAAGTGTGAAGGGTATTTTTGTAAATATATATTTTTAAATAGAAATTATACAATATTTGTTATTTCTAATACATCAAATCAAACAATGTATAAGAAATAATGTTTGCATAGCTAATGCAAGCATTAATAATGTACCCTATTTTGCATTATTCTTATACACTCTATCGAACGATCTCTATAATATAATAAATTTATAATGTAACAAATTTTTTCATTTTTATGATATGTCAAAGCAATATAATTAAACTACAAAGACTGCAAAAGTTTCAAAAACTATAAATATTTCTCTCTGTAAAACATAATTTTTTTCTTTCACTTTATAAAGTATAAGAAAAAGTTTCACTATGTAAAGTGTAAGAAAAAATCCATTTTACAAAGTATAAGAAAAATTTACATTTTAAAAAGTGTAATAAATAACCTGGTTAAATATTAAAATATACACATTAGGAGACTAATGAAAAATATTTATAATATTAAATAAAATAAAAAAATTTCTTCCACTAAACATATTTTATTACTTTGTGAAATAATAACTGTTGGGAAGTAGGAGAACAAATAAAATAGTTTTGATGATTGATAAAGTGAAGGCATGGTACAATTATGAGAGATTGCGGCGAAGAAGAAAAAAGAATTGAGGCAAAGAAGAAAAAGTGCAGAATTGTAAAGAAAGAAAAGAAGGAAACAAATATGGAAATAAACAAATAAGGAAAGAAGTAAATATAGACAAGTTCAAGAAGGAAAAGGATTTGTAATTCCTTTCCTTGTAGAAGTTGAAGGCAAATCAAATCTATAAAAGGATCAAGAAGTTGAAGAAAAAAAGTGTCTTTGCAATCACAAAAAATTGAGAGAATTTTTCCAGCAAAGCCAGAACGATAGGTATTGCATATTCACGAAATATATCATCTTGAGAGCAGTATTTTCTGGAGAAAAAACGCAGGCCTTCGTCACAGAAAAGCAAGGACCAGGTTCACCTTCGTCACAACAACATAAGCACCAGGTTCACGAAACCTGTTCTACTCAGAACTATTGGATATTGAAGTTTGATCAATTAAAGTCTAGGGTTATTAGTCTTTGTTGATTTGTTCTAGGTTTATTATTGAGTTGTAATAATTCCTAGATTTGTAACAAGAAGTGGGTTTGACTTCTTGGGAGTTGAGTCTTGAGAGAATTGTACAAAGGGTGGGTTTGGCTCTTTGTAGGGTTGAGTTTCAGTGAGGGTTGTAACAAAAGGTGGGTTTGACCTTTTGGAGAGATCGATTGTAGTCAATCGAGAGAGGTAGTAGAGTTAAGGCTTTCTGATTATTGAGTTGTAATCACAAAATCTTATAGTTGAATTAATAAAACGAGGTTTTTCCTTCCTTGAGTGAGGAAGGTTTTTAATTTAATAAGTGTTTGTGTTTTTACTTAAAAGCAACTTACAAGAACCTGCTTCTTGTTCTGGGGTAAGGTTTCTTCAATTGGTATCAGAGCAGGTCTTTTCATTAAAAGACTAACATCTTGAAAAGGATCAATGGCTGCACCACCTACACCACAAGAAGGAGCTTCTCAAACTCGACCACCACTATTTAATGGAAAGTATTATGGATGGTGGAAAAATCGTATGATGGACCATCTTATTGGCGAAAACCCTGATCTATGGGGAGTAATTCTAGATGGCCCAACCATACCTATGAAAACAGCAACTGATGGAATCACCAAAATCCCAAAGGAAAGAAAAGAATGGAATGTTGAAGACAAGCTTGCAATTCAAAACAATGCCAAAGCCAAGAAAATTCTGATATGTGGCATAGGACCAGACGAATACAATCGAATCTCGTCATGTCAAGATGCCAAAGCCATATGGGAAACACTGCAAACAGCTCATGAGGGAACAACGCAAGTCAAGAAGTCTAAAATTGATAACTTGAACAGGCAATATGAGCTGTTCAGGATGGCAGAAGGGGAGACTATTCAAGACATGCACACCAGGTTCACCTCCATCATCAATGAGATGTACTCTTTAGGAGAGATAGTGCCTAATGGAAAGGCAGTAAGGAAACTCTTGAGTGTCCTTCCTGAAACTTGGGAAAGCAAAGTCGAGGCTATCACTGAAGCCCGCGACCTAGACTCACTGGCCATGGATGAGTTAATTGGTAATCTCATCACATACGAACTCAAGAAAAACCAAGAAAAGGAAATTGGAGGAAAAAGAAAGGAAAGGAACCTGGTTCTAAAGGCTACTGCATCAGATGATTTTGAAGATGAAAATATTGCCCTAATTACCAAAAGGTTCACTAGAATGCTAAAGAGAGGACAGACCTTTCAAAAGAAAGCTTTTCAAAAACCATCTGAAAGCACTAAAGACCAGGTTTGTCATAAGTGTGGGAGCCCAGATCACTTCATCAAATTCTGCCCACTTTGGGCCTTAGAGCAGAAAAAGGTAAACTTTGAGAAGGGAAAAGACATCAAAAAGGATAAGTTTGTCCCTTCAAGCAGAAGAATGACAACTCAAGAGGCAGACATGTCAATGAAGAGGGCTTTTGCAGCAATGGGGAATTCATCTGATGAAGAGTTTGAGGGTGATGAGACAGAAAACCAGTCTCTTCTTGCACTAGAACAAGAAGATGATTATGACTTTCTTGCCCTTGTAGCAGTGGAAACCAAGGAAGAAAAGGAAACCTGCAGATCACAAGAAACCATACTAGCACTCATGGCTGGATCAGATTCTGAAGATGATGAAGAAGATGACAATCAAAGCAAGGTAAGTTTTCATCACATCAAAGTAAATATTGAATCATATTCTAAAAAGGAACTAGAGTCCTTATTGAGTACTCTTATAGATGCATATCAGTCTGTCAATTCTGAAAGAGAACAAGTGATGGAAAACTATGCATCTTTAAGAGAAGTCAATGACAATCTTGAGAAACACAATCACTTTCTTCAAAATAAATTAAAAGAACAGATTAAAATCTCAGAGTTAAGTCACAAGGGCAAAAATTCTGCTAGTGAACTTCAATTAGCTCTAGAAGAAAAAATAAAATTGTTAACCATAAAATATCAAGCTTTAACAGAAAGGAATAGGTTGTTACAAGAAAATCTTGATCATACCAAACTGGATCTGGAAAGAAATCTTAGATGGACCAGGTCCTCTGAAATTTTAACTCAGATTCAAGAAAAGCAAACCACTAGTCGAAGTGGGATAGGTTTTAAAAAACAAAATAATCTTGTGTCACACACTATTCACATGTCTAAAAGTTTATGCACTCATTGTGGAAATTCAGGTCATTTAAAGAATCAATGTAAAGCTTTATTTGAGACTTTCCAGAAAAATGTTAAGTTCACCAAAAAGGAAAAGACTGATACGGCTAAGAACCTGGTTAGAAATAAAAATGCTCCAAATAAAAGGTTTTCTTTGCCTTTATGGGCTAGAAGAAATCTTATTCATCCTTTTACTCACATAAAGGGGCCCAAGCTAATCTGGGTTCCCAAGACTAATCTTTGACTAGTGTTTCAGGTGAAGGTGAGAGGGAAAAAGCCAACTTGGTACATAAATAGTGCATGCTCCAAACATGTGCTAAAAATGGTAGAAAATTTCCTCTCGCTCTTTGATTTTCAAGGAGACAGTTTATTCCTTGAAAAGGATGAGAAAAAAAAATTGAAGAAAGTGACATGATATCAAACATCTTTGATGATGCAAATTTAGAGAACACTGCATATGAACCTGGTTCACAGCTAACAATCATTGATGCACCTGCAACATGAATTACTACTAATCTATGGTTCTGGAGATTGGGGGAATATTAGAGCAATCGAGACAATAAGAGTATGGCACACCTTCAGGGGGAACTTCGTTGTGTGAACCTGGTCCTTGTTGTTCATTGGAAGGTATTAAAATTGACAAGGGTTGGTTCTCTATGACAGCTTGAGATTCGTTTGATCTTGAAGAATATGGTGATGCGACATTCTCATGAAGGCCTTGAATATGAAGAAGTTGAGAAAAATCAGTCAAAGCATGGTCTTATCGAAACAAGTTGATGCATTATCATGATTTCCTTTAATAATTGGCTAGTAAACGAATAATCTTATGCTTGAGTGATTATACAATGAATATCTGTTAACTCAACCTCGTACTGTAACAGGTACACACTCAAAGCACATCTCAACAATGTTTAGAAAGTCTGCGGATGTTATCTCTTCTCTTTGCTAACACCATTAAGTAAATCATGAAGAAACACAAAAAGGGGGAACCTGGTTTCTCTGTAATACTCAGGTATGTACCATCCTTTTTCAATGCATTAATTTCCTGAGTTTGGGTCAAACATAAGCACTAATGAACCTGGTCGATCATCAAAAATTCAACTTTCTTAAAGATCACCAAGAACCCTCTTTTACAATAAGCATCGTTCAATCTCAAACTGCTCTAATGAAGAAAATCTTAGTATTGAAGTCACTCATGCTTTAATTTAGGGGGAACCTTGCTTTACCACCCACATCTGAACCAGGTTCTCAAACTCCAAATTGATATTTCATCCATTCCAAGTGTATAACTTGTGTATCTCTCAGGGGGAACAATTCTCACAGAAATAAATTGTTGCTTGCTTTCATTATTGATAAACACATCTCTTTGTGCACCAAAATGTGATGAATCTCTTACTGGTAGTTGGTACTCCTTCAAAGTTGTCATCAAGAAAAAGACTATAAAAAAAAAAAAATCATGGAGGAATGAAAATGTTACGGAGTAGAGTAAAAAAAAAAAAGTGATGATGTACCTCATGTTTCTCTTGATGAAATTTCACATCCTAAGAAAACTGATCAGAATAAAGAAGCTGGTGCACAATGGGCATACTGAAAAAAAATTATCAATGGCAGTAAACATCCCTTTCTTCTTCACTTAAGTAATCTTTGTCCCAATCCTCATCCTCAAAGTTTAGACTTTTTGACTCTTTGATGTGCTTATGTCTGTCTCATACTCATGATATTATATGTTTTTGATTAAGGGCATAAACTGGTACATATTTGTTTATTTCGTTTCTCATTGAAGATCTTAATTGTGAATGAGTTTAAGATGACTAATATCCTCAGATTAACTAACCATTTTGTTAGCAGAAGTGTACTTGAAAGTGTTGCCCAAGTGGCTATGAGTTAAAAATGATATTGCACTCATTGAATGTTATTCGAGTTCTTTGGTTATTGGTTTTCAATGATGCCAAAAGGGGGAAATTATATAATATGGATAGACATATGCATAGTTTGTCATCATCAAAAAGGGGGAAATTGTAGTTTTGAACATGAAGTTTGTAGTTTTGATGGATGACAAAGAGTTGTAGTTTTGATGGATGACAAAGAATTTGATCACTAACAAAGAGTCTTGATGTGTAACAAATCATTGGTTATCATCATCAAAGGGGGAAAATGTTGGGAAGTAGGAGAACAAATAAAATAGTTTTGATGATTGATAAAGTGAAGGCATGGTACAATTATGAGAGATTGCGGCGAAGAAGAAAAAGAATTGAGGCAAAGAAGAAAAAGTGCAGAATTGTAAAGAAGGAAAAGAAGGAAACAAATATGGAAATAAACAAATAAGGAAAGAAGTAAATATAGACAAGTTCAAGAAAGAAAAGGATTTGTAATTCCTTTCCTTGTAGAAGTTGAAGGCAAATCAAATCTATAAAAGGATCAAGAAGTTGAAGAAAAAAAGTGTCTTTGCAATCACAAAAAATTGAGAGAATTTTTCCAACAAAGCCAGAACGATAGGTATTGCATATTCACGAAATATATCATCTTGAGAGCAGTATTTTCTGGAGAAAAAACGCAGGCCTTCGTCACAGAAAAGCAAGGACCAGGTTCACCTTCGTCACAACAACATAAGCACCAGGTTCACGAAACCTGTTCTACTCAGAACTATTGGATATTGAAGTTTGATCAATTAAAGTCTAGGGTTATTAGTCTTTGTTGATTTGTTCTAGGTTTATTATTGAGTTGTAATAATTCCTAGATTTGTAACAAGAAGTGGGTTTGACTTCTTGGGAGTTGAGTCTTGAGAGAATTGTACAAAGGGTGGGTTTGGCTCTTTGTAGGGTTGAGTTTCAGTGAGGGTTGTAACAAAAGGTGGGTTTGACCTTTTGGAGAGATCGATTGTAGTCAATCGAGAGAGGTAGTAGAGTTAAGGCTTTCTGATTATTGAGTTGTAATCACAAAATCTTATAGTTGAATTAATAAAACGAGGTTTTTCCTTCCTTGAGTGAGGAAGATTTTTAATTTAATAAGTGTTTGTGTTTTTACTTAAAAACAACTTACAAGAACCTGCTTCTTGTTCTGGGGTAAGGTTTCTTCAATAACTTATTTTAACTATTTTTTTTTTGGACTTATTTAAGTTACGGACTCTATAAAATGGTCCATCGTAACGTGGGAGCATATCTAATTAAAAGTCAGGCATGATTGCAATTATTGGGTGTGTTTCTCAAAGCAACAACACAAGTTTACATGCATTGTACTTGCTGGCTAGCAATATAGAATATATTTTTAATATTTTAAATGAATTAAATGTCCTTGCTACTGCAGATTTTTTTGATTTTTTCTTTCATTCTTGAAATAAATCTTTGAAATCAAAACTACATGTTTATATCGATTCCTCGAGAGACTTTGTGTCCATATTCTTATTTTTATTTAACAGTTTAGACCTATAAACATTTTTTATGTGCTAGTAAGCACGTTTTTGTAAGTTTATATGTTTTTTGTACTATATATATATGAGTTCGTCTAAAGCATGGGTTCAAAATATATAACTCAATTTATTTAAATTCATTTGGTACAAGAAATATCTTTCCTAAATCAAATTTTATATAGTTTATAAATTTTTTATTATATTATTATAATTTATAATAATATAAACATAATTTTAATTCATATATGTTATTCACTTTGTCCAAACTTTTAGCTTTTGGGACGGGTACATTATCAATGAGCAAACCATCGAAGTTCAAAATTTTGCTTATATTATTAATTTTGAAATTTCGATATGAAACAAACAGAAATCAAAAGTTCAAAATCTATCTTTTTTAATGTCATTTGTGAACTGAACCACTAAGACATTTTCATCCAGCTAAACTTGTGATCAATTCTATAACAAGAAGATTACGTCATCTACCAAAATTTGCATAGTTGAACAAGCATAATGTAATCAATATTCCAGTTATGTAGCACCAAAGTACCTTTTGCCTCTGTGAGACTGAGTTTGTTGGCATTATAATTTATTTTTGTCTTTTCGATTCTTGGTTTGGTTTTAAATTTATAATGACTGATATTGTATATGTTTGATATATATATGCCTGTTTTAATGTTATAATGACTTATATATGATTCACTTACCAGAATAACCGTGTGATCGTAACAGTACATTAACAGCACACTACAATGTACTGATATCTCTTTCTTTGTTGAGTACAGGATATCTTTAAGCAACTACTGACTTGATCGTCATCAAATTTAAGGGTGAGCTAGTTTTTCCAGGCTGCCATGATCGAGTTTTCTTTTTTTTCTAGTCTATTTTCTTCGGACTTAGAGTAGTACTTTAGATATTCTTATGTTTAGTTTGGATTTTACCTATTTTCTTAGACTTGTCGGTTAGTAGTTTTGACACATTGATTTTCAGAATCAAGGCGTTGTTTTCCGCAATGTTTTAGTATGTTTTGATTAGACTTTTGGAGTCTATGTAAACTCCAGTTATTTTGTATTTAAACCTGCTTGTGTATCTTTAAATGTGTAGTATTTTGGTTAAGTTGCTTGAATTTGGATTTTAGTAATGATTCTTCCACCGGAGGTTAGTGTAGATGTCACTCACGACAGTCTAGATCATGACACGAGTGGATTTGTATTATGCAAAAAAATTAAATATGCATGCACATAATACATTCATACATTCATGCTTAGTATATGTGATATCAAAATAACAATCATAAAAAAGTAATATTAGATTTTGCAACAAACCAATAAAAAATTATAAACTAATAAACTTAAATAAAAACCAATAAACCAATATATATATATATATATATATATATATATATATATATATATAATTAAAAACTACAAGGATAGAATAGACTGGATGAAGAGGAGAAAATGATTATTTTTTCAAATTTGAAAAGGAAATTTGATTTTTAAACGAAAGTTTGGGAATGTTAATAATTTTCACCCTCACAAAAGTCACTTAATTGGAGACAAAATATAACTATCGGCCTCAAATCATCCTATAAATTTGTGCAAATTTCATCCCAGGCGTCTAAAGTAAGTTGGGCTATAAATTGCTAATTCGATGTAGCAGTTGTGCCGTTATGTCAATTCTTGTCTCCTTCGGCCCATGAAGCCCATGGCAAAATAATAGGTTACGATAAATTTTAAGAATTATATAGTTTTAAATTTTTAATATAAAATTACAATCTATCCTCTTTAGTTTGTAATTATATTAAAAAAAATTACATAAATTAATAAATTTTAAAAAATAATTATTGATTTTAGCGATACTTATTATTTGTTACCATTTATAGCAATATTGTAATAAATCTGTAATATATATTAAAATTGAATTATATATGCAATATACATCAATTTTAATCGATTTTTTGAAATATATTTTTTTTTGTTAAAAAATTTGTCACATTGTATTCAAATTGTATTAAAATGTATGATAAATGTATTAATCATTATTAAAATTTTTATTATATGTGAATAATAAATTGGTCTTTGTAATATGTATTAAACTTGTATTACAAATGAATTAAAAGTGATCAAGTGAAAAAAAATATTGTTGCTATAAATGGTAAATATTTTTTTATTATAGTATACTTAGGTAAGTTTCCCTTAAATTAATCCCTTAAAAATAATACCAATTGAATACGTAAATATGTAGCTCGGATACATTATAACATAAACAGGATACATAATATGCAACTTGAATATATTAAAAATTAGCTCGCATACATTAAAAGCTAGTCCGGATATATTATAAAATATATCAAATACATATTATGTAGCTCAGATACGTTAATACTGACTCAAAAACATTAATATATAGCTTGAATACATTAAAATAATTTTTTTGAATTATTTTAAAAAATAGAAGAAAATATTGGAAATAAAGAAAAACAAAAGAAGTATATTTGAGTAATTTTTCAAATTATTTTGCAAACCCCAAATAACAAAGTCCAAGTAATGAAAGTTTTGTTTGATCAACTTCTTAAGAAGCTTTAATAACACTTCTTTCGAGAGAAAATTACAGCTTCCCTCAATTTTAATTTAAGCATTTTAATTTAATTGAACACAAAATTTAAGAAATAAAAAAGAATTTTAACTTTTAAGTTTTATAGTTTTAAATTAAAAACTTTTATATTAATCTAAATTTTGTAATATTATAATGTTGATTGAAAACTTACTAGAAGAATTTTTTTTTAAGAAACTTAAATTGAAACGGAAAAAATACTTTCAACAATTTTTATTATAAATGCTTACTCCTTGTGATTTCAAATAGGAAATCAACCATTACAACATTGTTCCCTTTCACTTTTTTCACCATATTTATTTCTTCCTTATCTCTCATAACTCATCAATCTCAAATAAAAGAAGAAACATTTTGATTAAAGAAAATTCAACAAAGGCATTTAGGGTGTCACTTAAAAAATGATTTAAAACCAACTTTCATAATAATATCAATTTAAAGTAGATCTCTACATGTATTTCCTTTTACATAATCTGATATTGCTTAAATTTACATTTTTTCAAAAGATTGGCCAAATACAATATTTCTCAAATGATTTGATCAAAACACAAACGATTACACTGTGTGAATATAAAACACTAAAAATAATACATTTTGTGAATTTGACTAGGCATACTCTTATTAGAGAAGAACAGTCCAAAACATAAATATTTCTACTAAAATAGTCAATGTTGTGATATACTTCATTTAGTTGAAGCCATTAATGCTCTCAAATTGGTGTTAATTAGCTGAATATCTAGAAAACTAAAAACTTAAAACAGCTAGAAATATTCTACTTTGGCTTGAAATTAAAGTATATATAGTACTCAAATCTAAAAGATGTTTCGTTTTAAATACATTTTCAATTTGTGCATACACATCATGAATCATGCTAATTCTAAGTTCTGAATTAATGAGATTAATTTAATAAATAATAATATAGGAGCTCATTAATGATATTATTAAGAAAAAAGAAGTAAATTAGTGCTGTTTTTAAATTTTAGCTCACGAGGTTATTAGTTAATTAATTACTAGGTTAAGGCTGAGTTAGAATACAAGTTACAAGTGTGGCCGTTACTTAATAACTTTAATTGAAGTTGTATTTATCTTTAAAAATTATTCATTAAATATGTATAAATTTTTACTAAAATTATAAATTTTAAATTTGATTTCGCATTGTTTATGTCGACAATGTGTGCATGCATGCATGGTGATGCAGTCAATTTGTAAGGGCTAGTAGGTCTTAATTAGTTAGATAAAGTCAAGACTAGGAAAAATATAGTCTCTTTAAAAAATAATAGAGTATCTGATAAAATGTATAAATATATTGTTAGCACGCAGTGGCTTAACTAGACGTAGCTTAAATTCTTGCATCGTTTAATTGGCTCTATAATATAAATAATTGATATGTTTTGTCATGTTGATATAATTATTTTTTACCGACCAAAAAATGTATAAGTTGTCCATATTAAAATTGTTGATTACATCTATAGATTCACCCTAATAAAGTACTCCCTAATGTCCTCATTATTGTAGTAGACGTACCCTATTATGATTTTACTGATCAGAAGATTAGAGATGATAAAAATAGCTTATGAAATCATAAATTATTTAAATTTGAATTGATTATTAACTCACTTATTAACCAAACTAAGTCTATAAAGCAATTTATCAAAATAATATGTTTTTCTTAAATTTTACAAAACTAGTATGAACGTATTTCCCCGTAATATTTTAGGGTATATTTTATTTTTTAAAAGCTGATGGCGTTAAATTGATATATGTTACTCAAAGTAACGTTTTATTCCTAGTAACGTTTTACTCCTAGTAACGTTTTAGGAGTAAAACGTTATTCAAAATAACATTTTAGGAGTAAAATGTTACTTACATTAACGTATATCAACCTAATGCTGTTAGTTTTTAAAAATGAAATATAACCTAAAACGTTACCGTGTACGTTTATACTAGTTGCCTAAAAATTTTAAAAAATATATATTTCGATAAATTATTTTATATAATAGCTTAATTTGATCAAATATTCTAAATTAGTTCATGCTAATTCATCAAATTTATACGATGTCTAAACAAATTGATCCACGAGAAATTTTTTCAAAATATATTTTCCTTTATTTGATATGTCATATTAACAATATATAAAGAAAAAAAAATTATTAGCTACTTAAAATATTACGAAAGAACAAAATAAAATAATGAAAACTTAGTAATAGTTGGACGAATTAGATTTTTACTCACATTTTAATTTATTTTAGCTTAAATAACTTTTAAAAACAGTTAATAACTCACATATTTTTATCAACCCAATTCATTATAATCCACTAAATTCAACCCAAGCGGCGTTTGACATGATCACTTACCATTTTCAAGTCAATAATGAAAATAACAAACCAAAAAATAACACCCATTTCGAAATGTAACTTGTTTTTTTTCTGTTACAATTTTACGTAAAAAAAAAAAAAAGGGGGGGGGGGGGCATAAATAGTAAGAAAATTAATGTTTTGGAGAAATAATTTGAATTCGTACACGCCTAAAGCATTGTAAATTAAGCATAGCATACTAATATCATAATATGCCTTTTTTTTTTGGTGGATAAAATAATAAACTTAAAAAATCATTCACAAATAGAACCTTCCATAATTTATAAATACAAAATTATTCATAATAGAATAATACAATAAAAATTCAAAAAATAATTAAAGCACATATCCCACACCAAAGTCAAAATCCAAAGCGCCGCGTTAGACTATAGTATAGTCATATACCAAAATACTTCTGTATTTAAATACTCCTTATCTCACACCACATTTTCATCATCAATAATTAATCTTCCAATTTAATTCAGTTCAAAAAAAAAAATGTCTCCAAATTCCTCCATGGCTGAATCTAGGGATCAAATTCGCTCTCTAGCACCTGCATCCCACCGTATATTATACTTAGAAAACGAACAAGGAATTAATTCAACGTCCGTATCTAGTATAGAGTTATAAAAAAACAACGTTGTAGAAGATGCATCAAATGTTATAGTTGTTGTGGTATCACAACATTAATCATAGTTGTAATCATCATTATTCTTGCATTCAAGGTGAAAAAACCTACTATAAGAATGAATTCAATTAAATTCAATGGGTTGATATACAAATGAATTGTAGTATGATACTTGTTTTACCAACGCAAGATGTTAAGGATATGGATTGCAAAAGGAAAATTTCTCTCTAGTTTAGATCGCGTTACTAATCTTTTGAAATTTAAAAGGAGTGATTTTGACATGATATATATTATGTGTAGGGTATGTTGAAAGTTTATTCGAGTTGGAAGTCACTCTGAATAGAACTCGTGACATTACAGTTTGAATTGTGATATTACAATTCGAATTATATATGGTAGTTCATGTTTCGTTGAGATTATTTGTGGTATGTAAAGACTTGTATGGCATAGTTCAATAGTCCTTTAATTTGTTTGGAAGTAATTTGTGTTTAGTGTATAGTGTGGAATATTATGTAAGGATAAGGTTGTTTTTGGTTTACTTTGTACTGGGATTAATTAATCATGCGTTGTATGGATGATTTAAAATTTAATATTTTGATAACTAAAAATAACTAATAAAATATAACATGCACTTAATTATATATTTAATTTATTATGATAAAAAAAATGTATATATTATGTACTTAGCAATACATTTATTGTATTAAAATACAACATAGCTTTTAATATATATATATATATATATATATATATATATATATATATATATATATATATATATATTTTATTTTATTTTTTTTTTTTTTTTTTTTTTTTATGTTGACGTTTTTTTTAAGGATACACATCAAATACTTCAAATAGTTTTAGGTGTTTGCACTTTGTTCTTTTTATGTTGTTTGAATAATAACTATGGTAATAATTTATTAATTCTAACATTTCATATGAAATATTTGATATCATAAGATTAAATAATATGTTGACATATTTTATATATGTTTTAATCAAAATATTATTTGTTATATTAATTTTGAGTAATAATATAATTAAGAAATTGACATAAAATGTAAAAATAATCATAAGTAATATTAGATTTACACAATTTAATGTTGTTATGTAATATTGTGAACAATCTTAAATTTGTTAAATGACTTATAATTGTGATATTGTTTAAAGTAATATCATGATAAACATAATGTATTGCCTTCTTCTATGTTTATGATAGTAATAGGTTTATTACGGTTAAATCACATAAATATGCTATAATGAAAAAATATTTATTATTTATGACAATATAATTTTTTTTACTAAATATAACAGTTTTTTTAAATTAACGTATTGTCGCTTGCATTTTTCTCGGCCGTTTTTTCTCTTCCTTTTTTTTTTCCTTCTTCTTCTTTCATCTTTATTACTCTGTCATTATTATCTTCCTACTCTTCTTTTCTTTTCTTTTCTTTTCTAAAAATAATTCTTCTTTCAAAATTTTCATTTAAATAACAAATTATTTTTTTCATATTTTATTATTTTTACCTAAAAAATACGTCCAAAAAAATGAAAAGAAGAAAATTTGTACAAATCATGTTTAAAGCATAAGTTTCAAATCTCTAAAATTACAACAAGAAGAGTCCACCATTGATGGTCATTATAAAACTTCAAATTTTCAATTCATTATTTGAATTTTACGAATTTGTGATTAGTTTGGATAGGTTGTTCTTACAAATCATTCAAAATGTTGTTTGAAATTTATATCTCTATTTCAAGAGGGTTTGGTTAAGTTTATAATTGATTTTAGAAGAAATATTAGATTGAACTCGATAAAGTGAAGTTTATGAAACTATAGCGCAATTGTATTAAAATTGTATTAGATATGTTTCACAATTACATTAAAATTGCATTAAAATTATGAACAATACATTTATATTACATATTACAAACTTCACTCTTTTTAATGATATCAACCAAAAAAATTTAAGCAACACAATCTTAATACATTAATAATATAGGAACAATACATTTGTAATACATATCACAAATGTCGCTCTTTTTCTTAGTGATACAAATCAAAATAATATATAAGATATATATAATACATGTTGATTATATATATCTAAGGAAACTAAGGAGAAGACTAATGGGTCGGGGCATTTGAGTTTAAAATGGGAAATGGATTTTTAAGAAATTCGGGTTGATTTTAGTTGATATGGGCTTTTTGTTAAATAAGGGTATATATGGTGAAATTAGTTACGACAGGGGTAAAATTAACTTCGTTTCGATGATAATGATAAAATCAACTAATAAAATAAAGTTAAGGAGTATTTTTGACCCTTTTTCCTTTTATTTATATATATATATATATATATATATATATAAAAGCAACAATTTTTATAAAGAAAAAAAAAGGAAGAAGAAGTTAGTCTACACCCAATTAAAACAGGACATGTGGCATTTGGATGCTAATCTAATTTCTATTGTCCCCGACCAAAACCCTCCTCTGTAAGTGCTAAGCCCTGCCTCCATTGCAGTCCGCTATTTCTGGTTCTTTGAGGTTCGTTTTTTTTTCCTTTCTTCTTCTTTAAGCATCAAACCCTTTTGTATATACAGTCGACTGAGTATGTCCCTCATATAATTTCACCCACTACTTTCTTGTTTTTGTAGCAAATTCATATAATCATAGCCTACAAGCTGTTTTAATTCCGACCATAGTTGGTTTCAAGTTAAGATTAAAAAAGAGTGTGGTAATTGTCATAAAGAATTTATATATAGTCCAACCCCAACTCCTAATTGATTACTGGTAGGGTTGCTCTTTTTCCCAATTTGGAGTAAATGAATTCATGTCATTGGGGTTAAAAGGAAAGGGCTTGAGACAGAAAAGGTTACTTTTCTTGTTTGTAAAGCAAAGTTGAGGTCGAATATTAGGGTACAAGCTTAGTAGGGGTAGAGTTTTGTTTTGTCTTCTGAAAGTTTAAGCTTGTTAGTATCCATCCTAGTATTAGTCGTACACTTGTAGTTCTTGCCATATGTAGGTATCGTTTCTTTCTTGTAGACTTTGCACTGCTTTTCTAATTAATTACTGTGCTTTATTTATTGCTTTCTTCTTCCTTTACTACGGTTTGATGCCCATGAGCCAAGGTAAGGTCTGCGTATATTGACCCCACTTAGTGGAATTTCACTATTATGTTGTTGTTGTAAAGCAAAGTAATCGACTTTATGGTTGTATTCATGAATTTCTCTACATTCTCTTGTATGAAAAGTTAAGATAGTCAATCCCGACTAGTTTGTGATTAAGGACAATTGATTAGTTGTAGGGATGCTGTTCTATTTTTTCAATTGGGAGTAAATGAATGATAAGGTTGGCCAAGTTGCTTGTGTCTCTTATTTTGCATATCTAATTCAGTAGGTGTTTTCTTTCTATAGGTCAAAAGAAAAAGGAATAAGAATGTGTCTTTTTGTAGCAAAATAACAGACTATGTATGCTAGGTTTATGGATTTCTCTGTATTACTTGCAGTTGAGTTATAAAAGGTGGAAGAAAATGATAAAAAGGCGGTTTTACAAGCTTGAACATGGTGATAGAGATGCTCCTTCACAGTCCTCTTCATCCTCCGACTCTGAATTTGAGGCAGAGGAAACAGAAGACGAACAGGAGGAGGAGGAAGAGGAAGAGCAGGATGACAATGACGTAAAGGAAGAGGATGATGGTGTTGCTCGTCTGACAGGGGGAAATGAATCTTCTTCGGGTATGTTTAACCTGATGATCTGCATTTGCTCCTTGCCTGTATTGTTTGCTGACAGTTTATTGCTTAGAGGTATTTCAAGAAATGGGAATTCCCTGAAGCTTTTGTTTGAGATCTTGATTAGGGAAACTTTCTCGGGTATCTTTAGACAATTCTTGATTTTAGACTCTATTCAACATGCCTAAGTTACAGTCTCTATTAGGTTATAAATTTTCCCACAGACTGTGAAAGGGATTCCAATCTTTCATAAGCCCATTCTCAAACCCATAACTCTACATTGAGGTTTACTTGTGAGAATCCAAATGGGGTTACATGTGGGAGGATGTTGAGTTATAAATGTCGACATGCATTGTAAAAGGTATTCCAATGGAGTTTGGGTGTTGGGCCACTCCATAATTCAATCACTATCTCCTCATGGTACCGCTGATAACAGATTTTCTCCTCCTCGTTTTCATTTGCTGCAGGATATGAGAGTGAAGATAGCTCTTTCAATGAAGTTAATCTTGACTCATCAGGTTGGCTTTACTCTGTTGTCCCGAATTTTGCTAGTTGAGTCTTATGGGAGTTTTATGCTTGAAAATTCTACTTCTGTATACTATAAGTATTTGTGTTGGCATTAATACACATACAAGGAAGGTATATTATAAAGAATAAAAGTGGAAGCTGCCATATTTCCCCATTCCTTATTTGTAGGATTAACTTTGTACACACTGCTTCTGAACGCTTACTGTTTGTTACTCGAGTAATCATTTGATTGGGGAAGATTAACAATTTGACATGTTACACTGTGAAAGTGGATTTACATCTAGCCAGGGAGTAAGGTGAAATTTCGTCACCCCATGTCTAACTTATTGGGAGCTGCAGCCCTATAAATTCATTCCTAGTCTGGAAGCTACAGCTTTTGAGCTGTAATATGGAACTTGAAGTTTCTGCTCAATATATGTATTAGAAATTCCATGAAATCAGAGATGTCAGTTCTTTTTTTTGATTGATAATTCTTCATGGAGAGATGACCATATATTAAAGATTTGGCTTTAGTGTTCATCATAGCCATTCTCTCCCTCTGGAGTTTAAGGCTTCTTGTTGATAATTTTGGAAAGACCGCATTCATATTTTATTTAGTATCTTCTGCACATCCTTGTGGCATTTGGTAATTATTATAACTATCACGTCAATGAATTTAATAATGGAAACATAATTTTAGATTTTCTTGATATTTATTTGAATGCCAAAACACTTCTTAAAACTGCTAGTTAGCGCTGAATGAGAACTATTTTTGCTGGTATGTCAAGATGGAAACTGAAAGATCTTTCTGAACTATGATTTTCTTATCGTAATTTATATGTTAGGCTAAGTGTTCAATTCTAAGTCTTCTCCAAATTACCACTGATAGGTCTTCCAACGAGTGATGAAGATGTTACAACTCTAAAGGACACCAAGTTTGATGGTGAAAGTTATTTGTCTGAAAAGGTCGTTGCAGAATCAGATCTTAAGCAGAATAGTTCTATACCCGAAGAGGATGAGATTCCAAGTGATGCTTCAGATTATGTCTTGAAATGTAAATCAGTTTATAAGTGCAGGCTGTGTCCTAGAATCGTCTGCTTGACTGTTCAGACTCTAATTGCTCATCTTAAATCCAAAGTAAGCATTCAGTGTCATTGTTTTCATTTTCCAGTTGTGACTGAATTTACTTCTTCAGATCATATTCCACGTAAATGTGGTAGTGCTAAACTGCTAATACATCCCCGTTACTAGTGCATGGACTGCTACCTGCAATCTTGCTCTTTCCATGTTAAAGAATCTTAAATGCACGGTAACTTATGCACAAGATTTGGACCTGCTGTGACTGATCTAACCTAAGTATCCGTATTTCTTACAGAGGCATGCCCGCTCTGTAAAGTTGTTGAAAGAAGGGAGGCTTAAACTTATGCTTAATGAAGACGGAAGAATTGAGGGAGAAATTCATCCTGAGGTGGAGGATAGCCCAGTTAGAGAACAGGTTTGTCCATTTTCATTTGACTGCATGAAGATTCTTTTTGACTTAGTGAAAAAGCCTGATATCATCATAAGTTGCTTACAATCATAATTTATGAATAATAATAGAATCCCTCGGCATCAAAGAAGAAAAGCAAAGGACTGAAAAGGCAACTTAGGGAGAAGAAGTATAAGGTACACGCTAAGTTCTGGCCATGGCAGCCCATATGATTACTCGTGGTAAAAATATAATACCTTGTTAAGTCAAATAAGAATTTTCAAATTTATTGCAGAATAAGGAAAACTTTCTGCCCGTGGAGAACACTGTAGAGTCGAGAAGGAACCGTTCCAGGAAGAGGCAGAAAAACAAGTGAAAAACACAGTTAGATCTCACTATATATGCATTGAGCAGGAATCTTTGCTACAAGAAGTTAGAAGCAAATGGAACTACATGTCTGATAGGGGCTGGAATTAGTAGTTTGCCCAACGATGTCACCCAAAATCTCGAATTTCTTTTTTCAATTTTTGATCTGAGAAAGCAATTTTGTACTTGGATGTTGGATCTAAAGCTTTGTTTTTCTAGTTAGTCCATGGCAAAGATATGACATGCATTTCAAAACCTTTTGTTGTAAAATGAAGTGAAATTTCTAATTTATATTTCTGTGAAGATGTTATGACTATATAGACAGAAACAACCTTTCTTCAACTGCTTATCTTTGAAGGTATGCTTGCTGTGTTATTGTTAAGATTTTTTGTTTGTTGGGTCTATCGCGTGAGGTTTGCTTGTAGAAATTGAGGGATTCTGCTAGACTACCTCTTTCATTGCCTTCAAAATCATGTAAGACCCGTACTATTTACCAAGTGGTAGAGTGCAATGGAAACACCATCATATTACCATATGCTCATGTTGTTGTGATTTGGCAATATCTTGCTTCTAATTTGTATAAGTCATCAAACTGAGTATACATCAGTAAGGGAAAACGGTTCTAATTTGTATCATTGTGCAGGTGACTATCATACATCAGAACAAAGAAAATGTAATGGCACCATAAATGGTGCAGTTCATCATAAATTAGCACCATCAAGGAAATGTGATTCAGTATGCTGCCAGCCAAAAATATGATGAATGCATAAAATATTCCCCGACTGTCTAAAACCTCACGATTCTATTAGTTTACAGAACTAAAATCAACAATTTTCTGAACTCACATTTTGGAGTATACTGTAAAGCTAAAGATGGTGCCATATAAGTAGAGATTTCGACACCATTCCTCCAAACAACCACATTAACAGCCAGAAGATGCAACTAGTGTTCATATGCAGTTCCATATAGCTCCACTGAGATAGATGAAGACATCACCAAAAGAGGATAACGATCATGTATTAGGATTGAGGATGAGATGGTGGCCCAACAGAACGATGTCAAACTAAAAGGTTAGGAGTTGCGCAAAAGATTAACATCCTTCCACAGTTAGGCCCCACCCTCATCTGATCCATTCCTAGTTGAAGGTAGTCACTCTTCATAACCATCTGCTTCAGCCGTATTATCATCAGGTGGAGGGGCAGCGCCTTGCTCTCCAGTCTCGCTTTTTTCCGGGTGAAAATTGATAGGGAACTTTGTTACTCTAGGTTTGTCTGTTAGTATGTTCCTTTGAAGCATGTCAATTTTAACCGTTTGGGGAGGTTGTTGTCTCAAATTCTCATCATTGTAATCATTGTTCACATAGTAGCCAATTCGTACAAACTCTTGACCCACATAGGAACAGGTCAAAAGGAGCACAGTGACACCAAGTATATCTTCAGCACGAATTTTGGCAGGATCTGGAGGGTCCGCCTAGTATTAGAACAAGGAAAACATTACACAAATCCAATCAGCAGAAAGACATTAGACATAGTAAAACATAATTAACTTGATAAGCCACGACATGATACCTGCAATACAAAGCGGAAACCTCCAACATTGACAGGACCAACAAACACACTTTCTAGTAATTGGTCATATGTGTCATCCTCAGCAGATCCAACATAGATGAGTTTCCATTCCAAATCTGCATGTACATTAAGGCAAAAGAAACTAAGTAAAGCTTTCAATAAACAAACATACAAATACTTCCTATTTTAAAAGAAAAGAGCAACATGTCTTTAGTTGCTTAAATTCAGATACACTCTAGAACAACATCTCGCAGAAAGAAGGTCAATCTGGTGGGCGGATTCCTGTGTTACTGTCAAAGAATGGACCTATGTATCTTTACTAGGAAAGCATTTACAGTTCAAATATGATTCTTTAGAATTCTAGTCCCAAAAAGAGAAAATGAACAAAAAAAATACTACCTTTTTTTTAGCAAGTCGCCATTAAGGATTACACAATTATCACTTAAGGCCTCAGAATTCACTGGGGCAGTCATTGGATCTGAATTTCATTCAGTTTGTGTCATACCACATGAAAGAAACAATATGAATTTCCAAGGTATGCATATGAAGTAAAAACTCCATAACAGCGGTTAACTGTTCCTCGAAACAATCTTTTGTATGTCATAAATAGCGTGTCCTTGAAGAAGAACAAATGAAGAAGGATCTTTTTCCAGTTACTTCTCAAAACTCACAGAAGTATTCATATTGTCAACAAATACCACAGTTAATTGAGATAACCTCGCCTCTAGAAAATTTAGAATCAGTAAGCACTTCAGGTGGAACAGAAGTTTCCCTACCAATTGCTAAACTATTAAGTACATTGCCTTCCAAAGCCAACATCTTAAAGAGTTTATATAGTTAAGACACATGACCAAAGACAAAATACAGAGATAAGTTCATTGTTCTATGCTTTACCCTGCAGAAACGAAAGAGGAGCATAGTATGCTATAACAATTACAGATGTCCCATGGTACTAAACAGTGTCAAGAGTTTTTCAGCAGTAGTAGTACTGTAAGTACTCTCGATCAATGTGAAATCTTTACTATAAACCAACTTAAAATGCTCTTGTGTTACATGTAAATGGTCTAAGTTAGATCATCTAGCAAAGGGAGTAATTGCAAACAAAATAAAATGCAGAGGCACGCAAGAAGCAGTATAGGCTTCAGAAATCAAAATGTGAACAATATTCTACAACAGATGACTAAGATAACTAAACTGCACAGAAAACTTCCAATTAATTGGTTTACGGAACTGCTTTATTCAGCAACCATAAGGCTGCATGGAAAGTGAGGCATAAGATTAAGGTGCAACCTTATAGGAAATGGAAGAGGAAATATCTGCTGAAATCATGTAATACATTTTATATCTATTCTTGTAATAATTTAGAATGTCTTTCTAGTAAAATTCATGAAACTGTGACCTTCAGGAAATCTACAGCACAGTGTAGAGGCAGATCCATGATTTAAACTTGATATGTTAGACCTTTAAAGTTTCTTCAAACTTATCATTTTTCTTCTGAACCATGGGTTGGGTTCAAATCTACTTTGGTGAGATATTAGTGAGTTTTCTAAGTGACTTGGCGCTCCGCATCGAAAAACTGGGTTAAAATGAACCTGTTGCTTAAGAGTTACATCGGCCACTGGCGCATGTGTTCCTCTATCCAACTGGCTACTGATTAATAACCTGAAAAAGATACTTACAGCAAGCCCACTTCCATTCCATGAGTAACACTAAGTTATTCTCAGGACTCCTGATGTTTCACTGATTGTGGCACAATCCTCAGAGTTATTAAAGGCGAAAAGTGCAAAAAAAAGCTCTAAGATCCTCTAGACAAATACCTATGATATATGATGACTGCTAGCTTAATTTAACGTTATCTCATTAATATAAGTCAGAAATAGTACTGTATAGAATCCTTTACAAGCTCTCCAATAAAGTAAAAAAAGTTAACACACTATAGGCACAATAACCATTTCATATATCTACTTTTGGAATATTAGAAAAAACAGAAATTTAGGATGTACAAATCTAAAGTTCTCCATTCTCAGCTATATTTACCCAGAAACAACTCATTTCTTTCAATTATCAACTGAGTCGATAACAATGTAACAAAATTGAGAGTCAGATTTCTGAATACAAAAGGCAATAACTAGCCACTAGGTCTTCTAGATGATACCAGCATAAACAGGAGTAAATTATAGCACAAAAGTAAAAGTTCAATAGATAGTAAACAATTCATTGATGATTAACTATCATCGAATTAAAGACATTGCAAAACAACTTCCGTTTATGACTAAAAACAAAACCCTAACCATGTCTGCGAGAGGATATAATCAAAGAAGAAAAAAACCATACTAATACAGACGAATTACAAGATTCTAACGGAAAAAATGAAGTAAGAGAGATTAGATTACCTTCTTTGAGAGCATTAACGCAGTCATAAGTGATTTCAAACTTCAGTGGCGAAAGGAACGATGACGGATTATTTAGCACGGTGATGTTTGTAACATTCACAGCGCTCATGATTGCCCTTATTCGGGCCGCACACTCGAGTTAATTAGTGGTCTAAAGTCAAAAATAAATATAAAGTCTTAAATTTTTTAACTATTTCAATTTTGGAGAAATATTGAAAATGTTTTCAAATTTAATGTATATTATTAATTTCATATTTAAATTTTTATATGAATGATTATTACGTGTTATTTCAGAGTATAACATAAAGAGAAAATAATTAAATGAGTCCCCAATTTATTATCGAATTTTTAAGTATACACTTATACTTTATGGGAATCATATTACCATGAATTATTTAAAATATAAATTACTATCTCCCTAAAAAGTCACATTCATATTTATGTTGATAAGTGTAATTCAAGCGTTTGACACATCTAATTTTTATTTTATTTTTTAAATTTTATTATTCTTTTTAACTGTTTAATTTTTTTTTTCCTTTTTCCTTTTATTTCTTTCACTTCCTCTTCTTGTTCTTTCTCTTCCATCCTTCAATTCCATCTTTACCATAGAACCACAAGTAGAAAGCTTGAGAAGTGAAAAAAATTATTATGGTAATTATATGAATGACAACTCTCCTCGACAATTTTACAAAAGCAAGAGTTGAATAAGAGGAATGACCTAAAATTAAATTATTGGTCAAAATCTTTTTCTATGAGGATATTTTGAGAATTTTTAAAGAGATTCTGAACATTATTAAGTTGTTTGAATGAATTTTATTAACTGAAAAAAAATGTTACAATAGCTTCAAAATGATATTTCAATGGCATTTAATGACTAATAGTTGATTTTGAAAATAAGGGGTAAAGTAATTTACTTAATAATTTTTTATTGTATGGAGAGTAGGAAAGAGATTTCTATCTAAAATTATAATATGTTAATAGATACTGTAATTGATGATATGTTTTCGGATCGTGATGCTGAAATTTGATGGCTACTATCGATGCTCTACTAAGTTGTTAAGAAGAAGAAGAAAAGAGATAGATAAAACAAACAAAGAAAAAAAAATAAAAATGAAAAAAATATTAAAAATAAAGTTTTAATATTTATTTTTGATCTTCACTCTCTCAAAGAGTCACTTGCCACATAAGCATTTAGGGAGGTAAAAATCTCAATTTTAAATAATTCAAGGGGGTAATAAGACTTCTATAAATTAAAAGTATGTAGTTGAAAATTCAATAATAGATTGGAGGCTCATTTCTCTAACATAAATACACCTTTTTATACTTTGTAAGGATGATTGTTACATATTACTTTCTCCGTTTCATTTTATGTGAGATAGTTTGACTCGGTACGAAGTTTAAGAAAGAAAAAAAATCTTTTAAAACTTGTGATCCAAAATGAATGATAGAAAATTATGTGGTCATAAATTATTTCAATAGGAGTAAGATAGAAATTTTATAGTTAAATTGTTACTTAATATAGAAATGTGTCATTTTTTTTTGGAACTTGCTAAAAAGAAAGCAAGTCACATAAATTGGAACAAAGGAAGTATTTGATAATGTATCGTATTGTTTTGTATAAATACATCCTTAAATTCTCGTCAAATTTAGAAGTACTTTTTCAACGCTTCTCTTGATTGTTTTATTAAGATTTAAGAATTTTATGTTTTATAAGAAGTGTTCGAAACAATATAATATTTGATTGATTTGTAATAACCGGAAAGGTCATTCTTGGGAACATTCCTAAAAATTAGCGTTTTACCCCTCATGTTAGTTGTCCCAAGTAAATTTTTATTAGTCCATGAAATTGATTTGAAAATTTTAAAATAGTCGATAACTACGATTTTTTTTTTTGATGGGTATATATTAAATAATTTATTTATTTAGTTGGTGGTTAATGGGCCAAGTCCGTATATAATATAATTTAAGTTAATAAAAATAACACTCTATACACATTTAAGGTTATATATATCAAGTTATAAACATACTTTTTGAAAATAAATTACTTATAGCAGATTATTATCAAGTTATAGCATATCAATTAAAAATATATTTAATTAAATTAAACTATAAGTAATTATTTAAATACTAATTAACATATTTAAATCTTTTTTTTTATTTTTTACAATTAACTTTTTATTTTTATTTTTTAAATAAAATAAAAAGGAAAAAAACGTTTATGTATAAATTGGTAAGTAGCACTAATTGTGGGATTTGAATTAATTTTAATTAATAATGAATAATTAACAAATTAGCACATATTAAGGAATTCAAAAAGGATTTAAATTATTCAGTTTCCTTAAGATGCTCAAATTAGTTTAAATCAAATTAAAACATGAATTTTTTTCATTTTTTTCTCTTTATCACCTTTTAAAACTTTTAATATAAATAATAAATTATTATTAATTAAATTTATTAATTAAATTTTACATTATATAGTTACCTTTTAAAAAACAAAATCTAAATAATAGAGATTTGATTTAATTAATTTCCTATTTTACAGTTGCCCATTAACTATCCACCCCCATATCAACCAATACATACACAAACATCTTCCCCCAATACACTTCATCTCTCCCCAACACGCGAAGATATTTTAATCTTCCCCAAATCCTGCCTCACTCATCATCTCTTTCCAACACAAAGATTTTTTGTTCTTACCCAAATCCCGCCTCACTCATCTTCCCCATTATCCCTGTCAGATCAGTTCATTCCAAAACCCAAACATCCCTCTCAGATCAGTTTCCCATTTAATTTATATAGAATCTAGGAAAAATAATGAAACCCCAAGTTAAAGTAAAAGATTGGTCGATGAGTCTGATGACTTTCATGTTCCTTCATTCGATATATTGTCACAAACTCAAACGCAAAAATCAAAGGGAAAAGAGAAGTGTATTTCAGTTAATTCGAAGATGGAAAAAACAAAATCAAGGAGGCAAAGGAAAGAGGCAAGAAGAGGAAAGGAAAAGAAATTAGAACATCATCAGAATCCAATTCTGACTTTGCTGAGGATTAAAAAATATAATAGGCATTGAAATTGATCGATCAACAAGATAGTTTCCAAAAAAAGCATCAGAGATACAAGCTACAAATAAACCCAAAAAAATTGATAAAGTCAGTAAAAAGATTATTTCAAATTTGGATTACAATGTGTTGTGTTAGTGTATTTAATTTTTGCTTTTATTTGTCAATATACTACATGAAATTTGTATGATTTATGTATGAGTTGAGTTTTTAGTATTTTATATTATAATTATATATGAATATTGAATGATTTAGTTTTGTATGTTTTGTATATGATATAATTTGAATATTTCAGCATATGATACATAATAAATGTATTAATTTTGTATGTTTTGTGTATGAAATAATTGGTCATTATCAATACAGGAGTGTACGCATTATGTATTACCTTTGTATTATATATGTATGAAATGATATTCTTGTCCAGTAAAATATATGTGTATGAATGATGTATTAATGTTGTGTATCCTATAATTTTGACTATTATAATAAGTATTGCAACTGTATATTTTATTTTTTGATTTTGATGTATGAATTAACGTATTCATACTAAATGAGATTAGTTTGTAGTTTAAAAGTCACATAATAGTTTTTGTTTTTTAAATCGACTATGTATTAATATTGTATGAATTGTGTATGAACTGAGCCATATAGTTTGTATGATTTCTGTATGAATTGAATTAAATGTCCATCGAATATGTATTAATATTGTATGAATTTTGTATATAATTTGTATGATTTGTGTATGAATTAATTGAATGTCAATTTAATATAGCATTGTATATATGATTTTTTTCTATGGAATTTTATAGTATATAAAAAGTAAGAATTTAGTTTTACAAATTTTATAGGAGAAGAAGGTTCAAACACATTTATCTTTCTGTATCAACATGATTGTGTTCGCTGATTTGTTGACCTTCCTCGGTCAAGATAAGTTTTAGCAATTTAAACAAGAAATTCCATTTGAATTTTTTTATGATTTACATAACATAAAAATCCGATGTCAATTGTTGCGTCATACTTTCCTTCTTGTATCTGAAACTGGCAGGGATGACATGTTCATTATCAATGTAAATGGTACAACGTTACATTTTGACTTAAAAGTGTTGGTCGTTGTAACCGGTTTGAAATCTAGACCAATTTCTAATTTTGATTCTACTCCATCTGTTCCAAATAGATTAATTGCAGAAAATTTCGAAGACTTTGACAAAGTCCCCAAGTCAAATTTTTACCACAAGTTTAAATTGAAAAACTTTTGGGAATAAGATGACCGTTTATAATCATTTCATATAATTCATACACACTTCATACACATTTAATATATCATTCACTGTCCTACAAACTACTCCAATTAAACAAACACAATATAATTTCAATACAAAATTAATACAAAAACATATATTCTAATTTCAATAGAAACTAGAATATTTTTTTTAAAAAAAAGAACTTTCATAAACAATTGATACACGTTTCATATACTTTTCATACACTAATAATACAAACTTCAGACTTCAAATACGCTATACGTAACATAACTATTTCATTAAAAAAAAATATAAAACTGTTTTCAGATAATACAGTTATCAAAAAAATCGAACACTGTTCTACATGTAAAAAACATCAAATTAATTAAAATCAACAATTCATAATTAAAAGAAACAAATCATAATTAAAAATCAACCGCATGAATTCCACTTTCCACCATGTTTAATTAATATTGACATAATGTTCTCCATCAGATCAAATCAAATTGTTTCAAACGCCAAAATTTATCAGGTTACTAAAAAAACGAATTGAAATATGCAGATATGAAAATGATCGTGAAATTTTGGAGAAAAAATGACTTCTATGTTGATGCCAATCTGAAAATAATTGTGAAAATTTGAGAAAAAGATGAATTGTAACGATGATGCCAATATGAAAATAATCTGCAAATCTGAAAATAATCGTTAAAATCTGGTAGAGTTTTTTAAGAAATTAAATAAAAAAAATAATATCATTTAAACTAACTAGAGATATTTAAGGCAATAATGATAATCTGAAATTTTTTGATATCCCTAAAAACGTGTTAATCTAATATTAATTTTAATTAGAATCCCTTAAAATGTGCTAGTGTACAGTTTCAAAATGTGCTAACTACATTTATAAAGTATCCCATTTTCCATTATTAGTTTGTCCGTATGTTAATTAGGTATATTAATTATCCATTGTTAGTTTATCCCTTTTTTATTAATTTTTAATAACAACTCTTTTTAATAAATTATAATTAACATTATATTTATTAATAACATGCTATAGATTGAGATATTAAATGTTATACACTGAAATTCAAACTCTAATGCTATAACTTGAGAATATTACTATATAAAATGCTATATACCTAATTTACACTTTAAGTTAATACCCTAAATTACTTTTAGATCATTCTTTTAAATTTAAAAAAAATAAGAGAAATCTCCAAAAGAATACGACTAACCTCGGCAGTCGGCAGAAGCAAAGGTGACGAAACTCCCACAGGTAAACATTATTGTACCTTAATCAGTGTGTTTCGTGTATTTCAAAAATGTCATGTTATCATTATTTATTATTATTATTATTATTATTATAATTGATTTTGTAATAGAAAAAAAAATACCAGGAAATGGGTTTGGATAAAAAAAAAAAAGTGGAAGTTGAAATATTGTGCCACGTTATTGAAATTAGAGAAATATGGGTTTAAGAATTTATTGACCATTATATGATACCATTGGTTATCTATTCTTATTTTTGTCTCTAGAAATTGTTGGTGTTTCCTTTGGCAGAATGCCAAGATTTTCAGTTAAATTTTTGATGCGGCGTTAATGGCCATATACGAATAATTATTGAATAATTATTGTGATTTATAATTGAGAAGGGGCGCGTGGATATAATTTCTACATAGTTGATACTATTTTGGTGGGTTGTGTCCATCTTAGAAATATTTTTATAGGTATGATTTAGTTCTCAATTTTAAGATATTAGGTCAACATAATTAAATATTGAGTGTATTATATTATGTGAAAACTAATTGTTTTATACTGTTTGGAAAAAAAATTATGACTTAACTCTTGACTTGAAATTTAAGAAATATGAGATTCGACTTATTGGTTAGAATGAAGATTTAGAAACTTTATTATAAATTTGGATAAATTGTTGGGTCAAAGTTAAACAAATAGTAATATGAGTGTTCTAAGTTTTGAAGTCTTATTGTGGTTATTGATTTGAATAGATTGTATTGATTTGAAAGTACAACGAAGGAGGAAGGCTAAACTCTGAAGTGATTGTTCGATAAACTGAGGCAAGTGGATTTCTAAACTCTTGTTTAGTGTATGAAATGCGTGTATGTCCTTGTGGTATATGTTTGGAAGTAACGGGATTGGTGATGGGTTGACTTGCCCACATTGATTAATTCTAATGATGAAAAGAATGGGGATAACAAAAGGCAATGTGATTAATTGTTTATGTGTGTTGTGTTGAGAAAGGGTTGAAGTCTTGTTGAATCATTGTTGATGTAACTTCATGTTTGACTGGTTGTGAACTGTGCGATGTTATGAAAATGGTCATCTCCTCATTATTTGTGTGAACTTGTCATCTGCATTATTCTGAGGCATTGGTTGTGACAAGTGTTATGTGCATTGAGAAACAATGGGTACTAAAGAGGATGTACCATTTCGAGGGACGTATCGCGCGCCGCGATGGATACTATATTTCGAGGGACGTATCGCGCGCCGCGATGGTTACTATTATCGAGGGTCGTGTCGTGCGCCGCGACAGATGCATGGACAGATATGTCCCCCATGGGTCCCGGACTGAGAGACAGTGGGTGTGTATCACTAGGTCAGACATGCATCATTATACTTGACATTGCATTACACATACTTATCATTGGTGAACTTGATATTGTGTTTTGCTGATCTTGTGATTGCCTTTCTGCGGAATTTGTGATGATAATACTGAGCTTGTTATTGAGGATATGTAATTTGATAAAGTGTGGTTGTGGAGTATATATATGTAATTTGTATAAGTGTTGTTGTAGAGTTACGTGCTATGTAAAATATGAACTGTTAGGTTAGACTGAATTTTATGCAGGTTGTAGTTGTGGAGGTTCGGTTGGGGAGGTAGGGGTACCCGTATTTCATCCCCTTAGCTTGTGTTTAGACGTTTACTTGCTGAGTACCGTGTGGTTTGGTACTCATCCCTTGCTTCTACAAATTTTTGTAGGTTATGAGCCTGGATTTTTGTTGTACTTGTCATTCTCTTCTTTTCCGAGGCTTCTTGGAGATTTGTCAGGTAGCTGTTTCCGTCGCAGCAGACTTTCTTCTCCTTAATTATGATCTTGTTCTATTCTAGAAACAACTTCATTTGAGACTTGAATTTTCTTTTGAATCAATTGTAATACTTTAGAGGCTTGTACACGTGACAACCAGGTTTTGGGGGTATAATGTAAGTCGATAGTAAAATTTCCGCATTTTATTGTAATAAGTTGAGTTTTAGGCTGACTTGTCTTGGTGGGATAAGACAAGTGCCATCACGTCCATTTTTGGGTCGTGACAAAATGGTATCAGAGCCCCAGGTTCATAGGTCTCATGTGTGTACAAGTCGAGTCTAAATAGAGTCTCGATGATCGGTACGGAGACGTCTGTACCTATCTTCGAGAGGCTATAGTGACTTTTAGGAAATATCTTCACCTCTTGGATCACTATTGTGCGTACTTGGTCCCCTTTTGATTCTTATCGCTTCACTCCATTCGCTCTCGTTTATGTGATGACTCGTGCGTAGTTTCTTTTGTGAATCATTGGCATGTCGTGTATTGGTTTGATGTTAGATCTGGTATTAAAGTGGAAATGATATACTTATGAAACGAATGCGTGATCATATTTGAAAGAGTTGAGTAAGGTTAGTTATCATTGTAAAATAATAATAATAAATATAGTACTTATATGGCATAAGTTAAATGTTTGAAGAATTGACTAGATAATAAATAGTGTAACCTTGAAAAATACAATTGATATAGTTGTCATACCATTAATGGGTTGCTTAGCAAATGATGTTGCACCAATTCAGGTCAGAATCCTGTGGTTTCACAGACCGAGTGTATACCAAGAAGGTCATGATACGACTATTACAATGGTACTGATGGTTACTTGGTAGAATTATGGAGTCTGTTACTTTTGATATTGACCTTGCTTACGAAAGAATACATATAGCTTGGGTTAGATACAAAACTAATCTGGTAATATTTTACAGCTATTTGATGGATAAAGTGTGTGACCTATTTGGAAATGATCTTCTCAATAGATATGATATGTTCTAGTGGTGGATGTAACGAATTTTCACGATGTGTTACTAGTGGTACATGAAAACGGACATGTTGATTGTTAAGTGCAAATACTAACTACTTAAGGAGATTTCTATTGTATTACATGCTCATATGATAAGATTTGGTGTTGAATTCATATTCGAGATACCAACTAGCTTGTTAGTACGAGTGGATGCGTTAAGCATTATTTATAAGGAAGCTTTTAGTGGTGGATCTTTGGTATGATATTGATATGTTCAGGTTGTGAAATGTATTTTGTTGATTGTAAATGAGTGTTGATTTCATCGTAAACTCCATGGAAGTGGACATATGGATGATAAGCTTATAAATAAAGGAAGTCTCAAAAAGGTATACTTGTTTGAATGTAATTGAGAATTTTAGTAAGAAAGTGCATATAAATTGAGTAAGTACCTTGGATTGGATTGGTATAACTGGGTTTAAGGATTCATATTGATGAAATAGTTGACTTCGTGGTGATAACAAGATCTAACTAAGCATGATGATAATAGGAGTTTGTGATGGATTGCGATTGAGTTCAAGGATACGTGATTTCATCTGTTTCATTTTGGTTATGGTAATAGTGTCACACGTTCATTAGATTGAAAAAAAAATGTGTATATATATATCTTGGGTAAGAATTGAGAAAGAAACCTACACAGTTCGACTCGAGTGTGGTGATAAGTTCTTTTATAGTTTCGAATTTGGTAACGGGTACCATTGGTTTTTTAAGAAAGGGTATGACAAGGTCGATGGATAGGCGATCAATAATAAGCTAAGATGTCCAATTGTAAATATTTTCTATGTATGAGCTAATTTCAATAGATAAAAGGATTGAGTTACATAATTGAATTCAAAATTCAAGTTTTTCATTGTGAGTTTAGATTTGTGGTAGTGTGTTTTGTCAAGGTATGAATTGGTAAGGGGTAAGAAATGATTGATCACATTGAGTATGAAGCATTTGAAGGACTTAAAAATAATTTGAGTAGTAAATTTGGTTACTTTTGATTGTTATACCTAAATGGGATTTCATGTAATGTTTTTATTTCAAGGATAAGATAAATATACCATAGGTTGTTGGTCAAAGGATAAGATTGGTAAGCAAGTCAGCGAAGAAAAAAAGAGTTTGGTGTATTGAAGAGTTCAAGGTATTTAAAATTTGTGTCATCGAAAGAATTTAGAAGATGTGAAGGAATAAGAATACTCTTGAATCTGAGTTAAAGGGTCTATGAATGGACATATATAGTTCTAAAATGACTATGATTGTGAATCAATTCGGTATAAACTTACTAGGAATTTATCAGCAATTTTTATGAAGATTGAGTGTTGATTTGGGTAAAACCCGTGAGATGTGTAAGAGTATGTGTTGTTATGTGGAGCTAAACGGTTCAGATTTTGTTAAGTGACTTATGGATACGTAATAGTATGGACATACAATTATACATGGTCATTGATGAATTTTTTTGGAATCACTTGTTGTGATGTGTTACATAGATACGTGATGGTAAATAGAGATTATGTGCCCATAGTATATAGAATAATTGGGGAGACCTAATATTTCTCTAAGTATTGGCATGAGGTATGTGATGATTAGGAATGACAATTGAAGCATCGTATGTGAAAGTTGTGTGGAGTTGACTTCGGGTGTGATTTAATAGTTTGATATCAATGGAAAGGTACTATCATATTTGAAACTAGTGTTATCAATTTTTTTTTTTTTGTAGGACATGTACTTGTCATGGAATTCTTAAAAAGAAAGAGAGGTAGCCATAGTTTGAAAAATTTGGAGGAAATAATGTGTTTGTTAAGAAGATTTTAATACTAGTGACGATTTGAGAATAAGATAAATGGTTGTTGCGACTATGAAGTTCTTTTAGAATTAAAAGTGTTGACCTTAGTGAAGTATTGTAAAGAGCAGTTGTGGTTCGATAAAACAAGTATGTGAGAAATTATAATCTAGACTAAATTGGTGATTGTGGGTAACTAGAAAATTAAAGAGATAGAGTCAAATAAATGCAAATGTTTGATATGGGCACTATGAAAAGAAGTATCTAGTCTTATTCGACTCTGATTTTATAAATTCTTATATGACCATCTACTTCGTATTGGATATGGTTTAGAGTGTGATTTGCTACCTTTACACATACATGTTTTCATATTTACGGGTGAATTTCTAGTGGTGGATCGGGTGTACCGATCCTGTAATTGTCCTCTTGGTAGGATTTCATCCTTGGTTAGACTTTTTCCCTTCAGTTATGACATATAGGGTGTTGTTTGGAAAAACTAGAAGTAAAGAATTGTTTCTATATGCACGGTCATGCTTATGAGAACTTATAAAAGAGATTTCGTGAGTGGAAACAGTTATCCGACTGTGTTGTTAAAGATTTTGCATCCTGGAATATAACACTTGATCTTGTTCTTCTCTGGGTTAGATCAGTTTGATTCTCCCTTCATGAGTACCAATGTCTAAATATAAGATTTTTTTTTAACTTAAGCTCGTGAAAGTATCGTGTTGTGAAAAGAAAATCTTGATAAGATGGTTTGTTATTTATGAGTGTGTGGTGGTTGGTTAATGTTCATTTTTGGTTGTAGCTGATATCAATTCAGAATGTTATCTTGGTTATGTGAGAAAAGATTTGTCATGATGGTTATGATATGTTTTAAAGGATTTCAGTTCAGATTGGGTTCATGAGCTAGTCTGTCGCTTGCTAATCTCTCTTGATTTATAGATCTTTCAAATTTTTATTCGAACTTTCTGTTCTTATTAGTTTACCTTAATCGGATGGTCTTTGAGCCAACTTGGAGAGGTAAACATTGACTCTAGATATTATACCTTAAGCTTTTAGTAACATTAGTCAATCTCCTTTCTTCTAGTATATGTTCGAGGACGAACATCGTTTTTAGTGGTGGATAATGTAATAACCGAAAAGGTCATTCTTGGGAACATTCCTAAAAATTAGCGTTTTACCCCTCATGTTAGTTGTCCCAAGTAAATTTTTATTAGTCCATGAAATTGATTTGAAAATTTTAAAATAGTCGATAACTACGATTCTTTTTTTTTTTTTTGATGGGTATATATTAAATAATTTATTTATTTAGTTGGTGGTTAATGGGCCAAGTCCGTATATAATATAATTTAAGTTAATACCCTAAATTACTTTAGATCATTCTTTTAAATTTAAAAAAAATAAGAGAAATCTCCAAAAGAATACGACTAACCTCGGCAGTCGGCAGAAGCAAAGGTGACGAAACTCCCACAGGTAAACATTATTGTACCTTAATCAGTGTGTTTCGTGTATTTCAAAAATGTCATGTTATCATTATTTATTATTATTATTATTATTATTATTATTATTATTATTATAATTGATTTTGTAATAGAAAAAAAATACCAGGAAATGGGTTTGGATAAAAAAAAAAAAAGTGGAAGTTGAAATATTGTGCCACGTTATTGAAATTAGAGAAATATGGGTTTAAGAATTTATTGACCATTATATGATACCATTGGTTATCTATTCTTATTTTTGTCTCTAGAAATTGTTGGTGTTTCCTTTGGCAGAATGCCAAGATTTTCAGTTAAATTTTTGATGCGGCGTTAATGGCCATATACGAATAATTATTGAATAATTATTGTGATTTATAATTGAGAAGGGGCGCGTGGATATAATTTCTACATAGTTGATACTATTTTGGTGGGTTGTGTCCATCTTAGAAATATTTTTATAGGTATGATTTAGTTCTCAATTTTAAGATATTAGGTCAACATAATTAAATATTGAGTGTATTATATTATGTGAAAACTAATTGTTTTATACTGTTTGGAAAAAAAATTATGACTTAACTCTTGACTTGAAATTTAAGAAATATGAGATTCGACTTATTGGTTAGAATGAAGATTTAGAAACTTTATTATAAATTTGGATAAATTGTTGGGTCAAAGTTAAACAAATAGTAATATGAGTGTTCTAAGTTTTGAAGTCTTATTGTGGTTATTGATTTGAATAGATTGTATTGATTTGAAAGTACAACGAAGGAGGAAGGCTAAACTCTGAAGTGATTGTTCGATAAACTGAGGCAAGTGGATTTCTAAACTCTTGTTTAGTGTATGAAATGCGTGTATGTCCTTGTGGTATATGTTTGGAAGTAACGGGATTGGTGATGGGTTGACTTGCCCACATTGATTAATTCTAATGATGAAAAGAATGGGGATAACAAAAGGCAATGTGATTAATTGTTTATGTGTGTTGTGTTGAGAAAGGGTTGAAGTCTTGTTGAATCATTGTTGATGTAACTTCATGTTTGACTGGTTGTGAACTGTGCGATGTTATGAAAATGGTCATCTCCTCATTATTTGTGTGAACTTGTCATCTGCATTATTCTGAGGCATTGGTTGTGACAAGTGTTATGTGCATTGAGAAACAATGGGTACTAAAGAGGATGTACCATTTCGAGGGACGTATCGCGCGCCGCGATGGTTACTATTATCGAGGGTCGTGTCGTGCGCCGCGACAGATGCATGGACAGATATGTCCCCCATGGGTCCCGGACTGAGAGACAGTGGGTGTGTAACACTAGGTCAGACATGCATCATTATACTTGACATTGCATTACACATACTTATCATTGGTGAACTTGATATTGTGTTTTGCTGATCTTGTGATTGCCTTTCTGCGGAATTTGTGATTGATAATACTGAGCTTGTTATTGAGGATATGTAATTTGATAAAGTGTGGTTGTGGAGTATATATATGTAATTTGTATAAGTGTTGTTGTAGAGTTACGTGCTATGTAAAATATGAACTGTTAGGTTAGACTGAATTTTATGCAGGTTGTAGTTGTGGAGGTTCGGTTGGGGAGGTAGGGGTACCCGTATTTCATCCCCTTAGCATGTGTTTAGACGTTTACTTGCTGAGTACCGTGTGGTTTGGTACTCATCCCTTGCTTCTACAAATTTTTGTAGGTTATGAGCCTGGATTTTTGTTGTACTTGTCATTCTCTTCTTTTCCGAGGCTTCTTGGAGATTTGTCAGGTAGCTGTTTCCGTCGCAGCAGACTTTCTTCTCCTTAATTATGATCTTGTTCTATTCTAGAAACAACTTCATTTGAGACTTGAATTTTCTTTTGAATCAATTGTAATACTTTAGAGGCTTGTACACGTGACAACCAGGTTTTGGGCGTATAATGTAAGTCGATAGTAAAATTTCCGCATTTTATTGTAATAAGTTGAGTTTTAGGCTGACTTGTCTTGGTGGGATAAGACAAGTGCCATAACGTCCATTTTTGGGTCGTGACATGATTGGTGTGAGATTATCGACGAAAAGGAGAACTATTTAATCATTTTCAAAGATTCAAATTATGAATTAGAATAGATCGAGGTGAGGTAGAGGCAATGAATTCAGCCAAAGCATAGTGAAACTACGAGTACCACAAATTACCATGAAGAAGAATTCAACAATTTGAGATACATAATCTATTTCTTTTTCTTATGTTTCTTGACAATAACATGTACTAGTTGTAGTTGTTGAGTAGTAATTCCAACCCTGCTTACATGTTAAAAGATTTCTCCAATCTTTCTTTGATCTTCACTTTTTCTACTCTTTCCCTCAAAAACTTGTGAATGGGCATGCCATGATCTCCCTGCACTTCAAAATCAAGACATATCATCATCAAATTAAACAAGTTCCCAATAAACGTAGATAGACGCACCGCCGCTACTAAAAACAAAGGTTTTTCCACCGAGAATCAGTGATAAGTTTGTGTTATAAAACATGATTTTCTCCTCATTTTCATCGAAAACTCACGGACGAAAAAGATTCTCACTGAAATAAATGGAAAAGTACTTCCTAGTTTTCTATATGAAAATATTACTATTATTTTTCATTAATTCAATCAAAATATCTATAAGAATAGTCACTGAATAAGAAAATAGTGTTTTTTTAGCGGTGCGTGCACGCGATGTTGGGAATAAATCCGTAACAGAAATAATATTTGCGGTAATAAAGGCAACAAATGCGGAACACAACAATGCGGTTAATCAACGAGAATAAAAGAGAAATAATGACACCAAGATTTTACGTGGAAACCCTTCTAAATAAGGGAAAAACCACGACCCGAGAGGAGCAACGAATATCACTATAGTAAGGATTTTACACTTGTATGTCTGAGTAAAACTCGAAAGACCACTACACATTCAAAAGAAATAACACTCTTTTGATTTTTCCACCTCACTACAATATAGCTCACACTCTCTATTTTTCCTCACAGATTATTTTCCTCTGTGATGCCTCACTCTTCTTTCTCTCCTTTGTAATTCTTTTTTTGGTGTACTTAGAATGAAGAATTCTCCTCCCTTTTATAGAGAACAAATACACTACCCTCCAAATGTGCTATAGAAGAAAAACATTTTTTTCTTCTTCATAGCTTACCTACTCTACCAAACTTTGAAATTGGCACAAAACAAGTTTTTCTTCTTTATAGATTACCAACTCTACCAAACTTTGAAATTGGCACAAAGTTATTCAAAGTTTGGCACATGGGGATGGACCTCACAATCTCCCCCTCCAGACCCATGCACCTGAAGGAGGTAGCTCCAGGTTTCTAGCTTGAGTACATGCCGACAAGTTCTTTGCATAGCTCAAACTTGTCTTTTGATACCACCTTGGTCAGCATATCTGAAGGGTTTTCAGTAGTAGGGATCTTCATGACCTTCATAGATCCGTCCTCTATCTTTTCACGAATCCAGTGATATCTTACGTCGATATGCTTCGTCCTTGCATGATACATGGTGTTCTTGCTCAAGTCTATTGCACTCTGACTGTCACAATAGACGACATACTCCTTCTGATGCAATCCAAGTTCTTGAAGAAATCGTTTCAGCCATACCATCTCTTTGCCAGCTTCAGTAGCTGCAATATATTCTGCTTCAGTTGTAGAGAGTGCGACACACTTCTGCAACTTTGACTGCCATGATATAGCTCCCCCTGAAAATGTAAACAAATATCCAGTAGTGGATTTTCTATTATCGAGGTCACCTGCCATATCAGCATCAGTATAGCCTTTCAAGATTGGATCAGATCCTTTAAAACACAAGCAATCTCTTGTGGTACCTCTTAGGTACCTGAGTATCCACTTAACTGCCTCCCAGTGTTCTTTTCCAGGATTTTCAAGGAATCTGCTAACAACACCAACTGCATGAGCAATATCAGGTCTTGTACACACCATCGCATACATCAAACTCCCCACTGCTGAAGAATAAGGAACTTTAGCCATTCCCTCTTTCTCCTCTTTTGTTGTAGGACACATCTGTTTGCTCAACTTTAGATGACTCGCAAGAGGCGTGCTTACAGGTTTAGCACTCTTCATGTTGAAGCGTTCTAGTACACGTTCAATGTACTTCTCTTGAGATAGCCACAACTTTCTTTTTGTTCGTTCCCGAACAATCTTCATCCCTAGAATTTGTTGTGCTGGGCCCAAGTCTTTCATGTCAAATGACTTGGACAAATCTTTCTTCAACTTTGCAATCAGCTCTTTGTCTTGTCCTACAATTAACATGTCATCCACATATAACAACAAAATAATAAAATTGTTGTCAGAAAATCTTTTGAAGTATACACATGGATCAGAATAGGTCTTTGTGTACGTTTGACTTTTCATGAAAGAGTCAAACTTTTTGTACCATTGCCTTGGGGCCTGTTTCAACCCATAAAGACTCTTATTCAATTTGCACACCATGTGTTTCTTTCCAGATACTTCAAATCCCTCTGGTTGCTCCATATAAATCTCTTCTTCCAAATCTCCGTGAAGAAATGCAGTTTTCACGTCCAATTGCTCCACTTCAAGATCTAGACTAGCTGCTATGCTCAAAATAGTTCGAATAGAAGTCATTTTGACAACAGGTGAAAAAATTTCATCAAAATCAATACCTTTCTTTTGTTCGAAGCCTTTTACAACCAATCGAGCTTTGTACCTCACCAACTTGCCATTTCCATCTTTCTTGAGTTTAAAGACCCACTTGCACTTAAGTGGTCTTTTTCCTTTTGGAAGTTCAACTAGCTGGTATGTGCCATTTTTCTGTAGAGATCCCATCTCTTCGTGCATGGCTTTCATCCATTGGCTCTTTTCTGGATGAGACAACACCTCCTTAAGACTTTCTGGCTCACCTTCATCATTGATAAGGACATACTCTGAGGAAGGGTATTTGGTTGATTCTACCCTTTGTCTTTCTGATCTCCTCAGAGGTTGAGATTGTTCTTCTTCTGGGTACTCCATTTGCTCGGTATTATCACCAAGTTGCTCCCCCTGCTCAACAATCTCATCGGGTTGCTCTTCATGCTCAGCAACTTCATCAATCATACTTTCTGCACTTATGGGATGGTTAGAAGAAGAAGGAATGGTAACAAGATTAGGGACTATACCATTCTTTTTCTTGGCCTTCTCGGATAGATCATCAGCAGTTCCAACTTCACTTTCTCGAAAGATTACATCTCTACTTCTGATGACCTTCTTCTTCACAAGATCCCATAGTCTGTACCCGAACTCTTCATCTCCATATCCGATGAATATGCAAGGAACTGATTTATCATCTAGCTTGGTTCTTTGCTCCTTCGGTACATGTGCAAAAGCTTTGCAACCGAACACCTTTAGGTGCGAGTAAGACATCTCTTTGTTGGTCCAAACTCTCTCCGGAATGTCAAACTCCAACGGAACTGATGGACTACGATTGATAAGATAACACGCTGTCCGAACTGCTTCACCCCAGAATGTCTTGGGTAATTTAGCCATTCTGAGCATGCTTCTCACCTTCTCAACAATGGTGCGATTCATTCTCTCAGCTACACCATTGTGTTGTGGGGTTCCAGGAACTGTCTTTTCATGTCTGATTCCATGGTTTGAACAGTACTCTTCAAATTCTCTTGAAGTGTACTCACCTCCATTGTCGGTTCGGAGACGTTTTAGCTTTCGACCTGTCTCTCTTTCTATCAGAGCATGAAACTTTTGAAATACTTGAAACACCTGATCTTTGGTTCTCAAGATATAAACCCACAATTTTCGAGAAGCGTCATCAATAAAGGTAACAAAGTATTTATTACCTCCTATCGATTCTATCTCCATTGGACCACAAACATCAGAATATACCAAATCAAGTATATTCGACTTTCTTTCAGATGATGTCTTAAATGAGACTCTATGTTGTTTACCAAATAAGCAGTAGTTACAGGGTTTTATCGTTGTACCTTTGGGAAAAGAGATGAGTGACTTTTTGGAAAGAATTTGCAATCCTTTCTCGCTCATATGACCCATTCTTTTATGCCATAAATCTGCAGAATTTTCTTCGTGAGCCGCATTTAATTCACCTTGGCATATTTTTGCATTTGTCCTGTATAACGTGCCACGAGCAACTCCTTTTGCAATCACCAATGCCCCTTTGGTGAGTCTCCATTTTTTATTTGCAAAGTAGTTCTCATATCCATCTTGGTCCAAAGCAATTCCCGAGATCAAGTTCATCCGCAAATCAGGTACGTGGCGCACATTCTTCAACACTAATGTGCATCCAACATTTGTTTTCAAGCAAATGTCTCCGATCCCCGCAATCTTTGAGTAACTTGTGTTACCCATTTTCACATTGCCATAATCACCGGCTACATATCTGCAAAAAAGATCTCTTACCGGTGTGGCATGATAAGAGGCTGCTGTGTCGACCACCCATTCTGACTCTATACCTGCCAAGTGCATGCATTCTTCTTCCTCATTTATGAGGAGAACAACATCGTCATTGTTTTGCACCATGGCAGCTATGTTGTCATCATTCTTCTGGCCGCTGTTTTCCCCTTTGCCCCTTTTTAGATTTGGACAATCTCTTTTGAAGTGTCCTGGTTGATCGCAATTGTAGCAATTTCTGGCCTTTGATTTTGATCGGACCTTGGACTTTCCACGAGCTCCGGATCTACCATAGTTACTTGAGCTCCTTTGGTAACTTCTGCCTCTACTTTCCGTGATGAGAGCCTGTCCGTGATTTTCAGGCCTTTTTCTCATCTTCTCATTAAGCAAAAGGGCTGATGTGACATCCTTCAACTCAATAGAGTCCTTACCATGTAAAATGGTTGTTGATAAAGTATCGTAGGAAGATGGCAACGAGTTTAGGAGCACTATGGCTTTATCTTCATCCTCGATCTTTACTCCGAGGTTTGCTAGCTGCGTGATTAGTCCATTAAGTACATTTAAATGAGACAAAAAATTTGTACCTTCATCCATATGTAGTGCATATAACTGTTTCTTTAGGTACAATTTATTTGTCAGCGTTTTGGACATGTATAGATTTTCTAACTTTGTCCAAATGCCACATGCACTCTCTTCATCGACGATGTTATTAACTACATCATCTGTTAAGTGCAATCTGATTGCACTAGCAGCCTTTTCATCCAATTCTTCCCAATCCTCAAGTTTCATGGATTCGGGCTTTTTGGATTTGCCGCCTAGTGCCTTATGCAAACCCTGTTGGATGAGCAAGTCTTTCATCCTTCTCTGCCACATTGAGAAACCGCTATCACCGTTGAATTTTGCTACCTCGTACTTTACTCCAGACATTTTTTTTATTGAGTATAGTACAATGAGCTGCAAAAAATATTTCTGTAAATGAGCAGAACCTGTGCTCTGATACCAATTGTTGGGAATAAATCCGTAACAGAAATAATATTTGCGGTAATAAAGGCAACAAATGCGGAACACAACAATGCGGTTAATCAACGAGAATAAAAGAGAAATAATGACACCAAGATTTTACGTGGAAACCCTTCTAAATAAGGGAAAAACCACGACCCGAGAGGAGCAACGAATATCACTATAGTAAGGATTTTACACTTGTATGTCTGAGTAAAACTCCAAAGACCACTACACATTCAAAAGAAATAACACTCTTTTGATTTTTCCACCTCACTACAATATAGCTCACACTCTCTATTTTTCCTCACAGATTATTTTCCTCTGTGATGCCTCACTCTTCTTTCTCTCCTTTGTAATTCTTTTTGGTGTACTTAGAATGAAGAATTCTCCTCCCTTTTATAGAGAACAAATACACTACCCTCCAAATGTGCTATAGAAGAAAAACATTTTTTTCTTCTTCATAGCTTACCTACTCTACCAAACTTTGAAATTGGCACAAAACAAGTTTTTCTTCTTTATAGATTACCAACTCTACCAAACTTTGAAATTGGCACAAAGTTATTCAAAGTTTGGCACATGGGGATGGACCTCACACGCGATAATAGTAAAACAAAATACCTTCTTTCTTTATTGCTCTGAAGCTCTGATGTGTGATAGTTTTTTATTGATCATCCTACATTTCCTTGATAGAATATTGATAATGGTTGGATAACTAATACTAGTTGAAAAGGCCATTTTGACCTAGGTTTTAACATAACGTAGCCAAGAAGAAGCAGTAATGAGGAGTTTTCTCAATTTGCATGCTTCAATGTGTGTTTAATTTTTCACTTCTTATATAGAGAATATTTTTTTTGATACACACTAATTAGTTCACCAATTAGGTAACTAATTAGATCGGCTGCAATAATGCCACGAAGTTGTCTTCAAGATCACGGGAAATAATTAGCACCAAATCAAAAAAATTCAACAAATAAAGCAACTGATGCCCTTTTTTTAGGAGTTTGTCACCAATAATAGCTGTTAACTATAGGGATAACACCGATTTTCCATCAGAAATTTTGAAGGAAATTAAGAACATAACATTTCAAAAACTAATTGTAAAGATTTATTCGGGATCCAAGCCCAACTAACAACTGCTAAAAGGATGAATGATAAGAAGGAACTGTTTACGTAAATTGTTAGAGAAAAATGTCTAGTCCTTTTTTTTTTTTGTCTAAGCTACTTATCTTCCTTTTAATTATCGCCTTTTATATTTTTCTTATTTTTCTATTTCATTGTTGTTATGCGATTTCTTTATTAGTTCCATTTTCTTGTTGTAACTTTGAGCATAGTGATTATAATATACGAAGGTTTCTATTGCGAACTGAAGTTATTATATTTTGATTAAGAGGAAATTAAGAAAAGATTGGTGATTTTTATATTTTACTTTCTTGAATTTTATTTGCTTTAGAAGTATTCTTACGAAATTAACAGTAACACACTATAATTGGAAATGATCTAGAACTCGTTACCACAAGACTCCAATTTATTTATTTTTTTACCATAAAAAATGTACTAGCAAGTAAATATCATTGAAAATTTTATTGGGTGAAGAAACTATCACATTAACACCGAGAAAAAATGACGAAATCAAGTAGTTGTACCCAAAAAAAATAAATAACGGCAGATGAGATTATTATTTTTTTTAATTAAAGATTTTGTATTTAAATTTGAACAAGAAAAGTTCTTTTACGTGAAGTATTTTTCTTAATAGATCTTATTTCAAAATTAATCAACTTTAATATAAGTATCAAAAAAGTCCAAATGACAAAAGCGAAGCCATCTTTATATTAGGGGTTCATCCAAATCTTTTTGACAAAGTTATTTTTCATATAAATACAGTAGATGTTGATTCCTTGACTAATTTCTGCGTTTAATCTTTTAAATTTTAAAATCTCTTATTAATAAGTTTAGTTTCACCCACGCAAATAGATAACCAAATAAAAAATTTATAATAGTAAGTACTAAAAAGAGAGACAAAAAGGATCGGACGGCCAAACATAAGTTTGTAGGCAAGGCCCGCTAAGCCTCTGAGATTTCATTGCTAAAATCCTGTGTGTCTTTGTTTTTCCTTATAGCTCAATGTTCATGGCCATGTCCACCCAATTATGTCCAAATCATGTAATCCCATATGCTAATTCTTCAACCTCTCATCTAAATCGAACCACAATTTCGATTATTGATTTGGGGAAACGGCGCCTAACGAGATTGTCAGTTCAATGCTCTGAGAAACAAACACAGAATCTCCGCACTTGCAAGAATTGCAAGGCCCAGTTCAATCCTTTGCTCAATCACCCTCGTGCTTGCCGTTACCACACTGCACATTTTGGAGGTACCATTTTCTGAATGTTTTGTAAAATATAGGTCAAGTCTCACACTCTTTGAAAATTTCTAATTATTTTAGTTTGAATTCGTGTTCTGTAGCTAAAAGGGTGAGTAATAATACTATGTATTCCAAAGGAATGTCATAATGCCAAAATAGGTAGATAAAAGCTTTAATTTTGCAATTCCTATAGTTACAAATCTATGTTTTTCTCTAAAGTATCAAGTTTTCCAATTATTGGACATTAATTATGGGAAAGGAAAAAGAAAGCAGTAAATCCCATATCCATTTAGGGAAAATGTCTTAACTCTTGCAAGGTTACTCAAAGGTAGTAATAGTAGGTAGTACTTTTGGATAATTGCAGACATTTCCTTTCAGGTTTGGCTCCGTAACACTAACTTAACATGTGATTTTAAAGCAACTAAGAGAGGTAAGCATAATATCGTAAAACACAAGGCATGTTAAGAAAGTTGAGGTCTTAGAGAAGAACTCATAGTTGATTGACTATCTGAGGTATTATATCCGTTCCCAAGCCAAACCTGAGCGAAGGCCTCTGTAATTATTGCAATATTTATCTATAGTTGTGGTCTGGCTTCAGATTGAAGTACTGTATGATACTCTATCTCTATGCCTAAAGACCGTGTCAGGCAAATTTATGGCTAATAAAATTGGACAAAGAGAGAAGGATATATTGTGTTTTTCGCAAACTCTTTTAAGAGCTGTCAAGTTCATATAATATGCCTACTCTCTGAACATGTCAAATTGAGAATATTTTTTACTAGCATTAGTGTTTCCATTAATAGCCGCTTAGTTAACCACCATTGACTAATACTTAAGATTGTTTATAATGAATCCTCTTATCTTTCCTTATCTAGTTATATTACTTGAGGGTCGTGGCAGCATCATTATTTGGACAATTCAGCACTCCAACAGGAATATGGAGTGCACTTTTAGATTGAATTTGTCAGGCTTTTTTAAGTTGAGAATTCTATCTGGCAAAGGCTAAACTTTTAGATTGAATTGGGTTTAGGCTCCTCTGAGTTGAAGCAGGTTCGGTCTGGTAGAGATATTGGTGGCAGTGTTGCCCTGATTCTCCTTTTATACCTTTTGTCATCAGTTCCCTTTTCTTTTTGGGTTCATAACATAAGCAGATTTGTAAATTGTATGACAGTGTAGGAGAGATGTGAGATTTAGATAATCCCTAATTATCCAGTAGTGGAATGTCCAATTTAAAATGTAGGGGATGCATATATGTGACCGCATGAAACTAGTTTGAGATTGATGTGTTCGCTAATCACAGCTAGTTTTGCCTTCCCTGCTCAATGAAGAACTTCTCTATTCTGATTCCCTACAGTTTTATTATGCTCAACCAATCAGTTTATATTTTATTTCTGTTCTTTCTTTAGGTAAAAGCTCACATGATATTGTGTTTTTGGCTTCAATTTTCATTAAATTTTTGGAATAAATATTTAGCTGAAGGAGAGAACAAATATAGAAGCTTTCATTGTAGGTGTTTATATACTTGGATGGATTAGTTGGTTTTAGCTGGAAGGGATTAGTTCCTTGTTCTTTCTTTCTTTTTAATTAATATAAGGGATGACTGGACCAACATGCTCGGCACTTTGATTCCATCTTGTCCAACCTGCTAATGCACAAGTTCCAAGGTAATCTTATCCACCATTGGAGCAGGTGGTACATGCCAAGTGTTTTAACTAGGATTCCTTCTGACTGGATGAAGTGCTGATTTGCAAGAGTCGTCTCTAGAATGCATCAGCTTTAATATTAGGACCATGCTCGCAGTTCCATAGAGTATGAGACTATCCATTTATTCCAGCCTTTCTTGATATAATTAAGACTTTGTAAGCAACTAAAATCTTCTTCTTTTGATGTAGACCAGGCAAAATAGGATAGTAGAGCATTAGATCTTAAGATGAACTAATATCTCTCTGGTGATGTTTCATGCGTATGAAGTGATCTTCACTGATAAAATAGTTGCTCCGATAAAATAGGGTAAACAGCTCATGTAGCAATTCTTTCAAAAGGAAAAATATCAATGCAACTTTTGCAGAATTTACCACTGGTATTACTAGTCAAGTATGTATGTCAATTATGTGATTACTCTTTTCATATTCCTGTTGTCTATGCATTCACTTTGAAATGGAATTACGGAAGGTAGTTGGATTTATTCCTTACCGGGGATCATTTCTTTTGTTGTATTAGTATGAACAATAAAATACAGGAACACTGTGCTCCCACTTCCTTACGCCCTTCTACTTGTTTTACGCTGAAGGATATTAACTTGCTATGCTATTCCATTTCTTATCCATCATTTACTTTGTCCGATTTAAAATGAGCACTATAGCATCTTAACTCATCATAAAAAAGGAGAAACAAGGAGGAAGTTTGAGAGTGTTTATTCGGGTGGCACCATGGACACCCCTGATGGTGGTAAAGTTTTTCAATACTGGCATTGCTGTGGGTCTGAAGACCCTTTTGACATTGGTTGCACAGCTGCACCTCATGCTTCTTATGATGATTGATACATTAACTCTTTAGAACTTTGGCCAATTCACAACTCGAATCTCGTGTTGTATCTCTACAATTCTTCTTAGTCCTTTTCTCATAATTGTACAGCATACATAGCTTAACACAATTTCCCTTCAAGTTTTGATGCAACTTATATAATGAGTTTCTTTTTTCTCCTCCTCTGTGCTCATTTTGAATAGAGGTATTATGATGAATGAATGAAAAAAATTTCATTTAGTGAGAATACACTGAAGAACAATTATTTTTTATGGAGATATAATTTCTGCTGATACAGAAGTATTAACTTGTTCAGTCATAATTAAGCTTAGCCATAATCCTAGTGACTCGCGGTGTAAATTAGGTTTTTAGAATTCAAATTAAATCAAGAAAAAAAAATTACTATTTTAATGAAGGATAAACTAAGCAAATACCCGTAAATGTAAGTTAATTATAAAAGAGAAAATGGTCAAAAGCCGCCTGCCGTACTCAATTACCATAATTGCTTATCAGACATAGTGAGTGTAGTTTCACTCTCTGTGAGAGAGTGAAACACAAAAATAAATATTACTAAAATATTTTTTAATTATTTTCATAAACATATGTATTTTCAATTTTTTTTCTTATTTATTTTCTTTCTTCCCCAAAACAATAGGCATCCACCATTCATTAACCTTAAACAACCACCGCCATCGTCGCTATCGCCCCATTGGAACTGGATTCACCATTGTTAATTTTAAGCTCTCATGTAAAATACTTGCAAAATCAATTAAATCCACTAAAAATAAAATGTCAACCATCTCTAATCACCAAAAGACTTCAAATCGGATTTAGAAAATCATTATGGATTCACATCAAATGTAATTGAACCCCCGAAAAGTTATTATCAATTTCAGATCTCTTGATTATAAATAATATAAATTAAAAAAAGCTTAATACAGATTCGCAAGACGTTACGCTGAGTTATGAATATTGCAAAACTATTTCAGAGTCTAATTAAAGAAAAAGAAAGTTTTTGTTTATAAGAAAATTACGATATAAAAATGGTTAAAGAAGAAAGAGGGTGTGGAGGCGAGACCCCAACGCATTCGTTAATATTTTGACCAAATCAATCTTTATAAGAAAATTACGATTGAAAAAATGATTAAAGAAGAACGAAAGAAGATGAAGGAGAAAAAACTAAAAAAAAAATTAATAATTAACTAGAATCATGACATTCGTAATATCTTGCTCCTTTTTGTGTAATGAGATATTAAAATCATTTGTGATTTCTAAAACATCAATCATCAAATGCAACAAGAAAATAATCTCAAACGTTTGATAACTTCTGAAAAATTTCGCTGTGCTTGGTCTTTCTTCCAAAGTACTTACATTTACAATAAGAGTATCAAGTACATCAACGATAGAGTCAAAACTACTAATAAAGTTTCTAAATGACTTGTAGTGAGATCTCCAAGAAGTATCACCGGCTTTAACAAGACCAAGTTTTTGATTCAACCTTCTACGTGTTTCTAGTTCACTCATATCCAATGTCATTCAGAGATACCTTTTTTTTAGATTTCAAAAATTATGCACACGTTTAAAGAAGCTCCCAATACATTTAATATATTTGAAATTAATAATACAAGTTTACCAACTTGAACACACTTTTCAAAAATCACAATAAGAGTCAATTAAAGTTGATGAGCAAAACAATGAACAAAATGAGCCAATCTATTGTCTTGTCTAATCAGCGTTTTAAGACCACCTAACTCACCTTGCATATTGCTTGCACCATCTTAACATTGCCCACATACATAAGATAAAGTCAGAGAATAGTGAGGAAGTACATCTACAATTGTTTTCTTTAGAGATAAAGCATTAGTATCTTTAATACGAACAAGTCCAATAATTGTCATCATCAGAAACCCGCTTTTGCCAACATATCTTGGACAACTAACTATTTTCTCTTTGCGTGACACGTCTATAAATTTATCAAACAATAAAGTAAAGTAGTGACCATTTATATCCTTTATTAAAGTCTAAACTGTTTGAATTTTACACGCAGTCATAATATCTTTTTGGATATCATGAAAAGTTATTTTATTATTTTTTTTAGAGCTTTTTCTAACACAATCATGAAAAGTCATTTTATTATTTTTAGAGCTTTTTCTAACACAAAAGGTTTAATTGCATCACATCTAGCAGCATACCGAGAAAGAACTTCAAGAAAATTACAACTCTCGTCATGAGAAGTCTTACCACATCGATTGAAGCGTTAAGCAAACCTGATATTCTTGTTTACTTTTATCATCCATTTCGTAAAATGTGGCTTGAATAGATTGTTGTTCTCGCATGAGATCTGCACTTTTTGTTGGATTGATTATGAACGCTATTTGGTGGACCAATATGTGTATCAAAATTATTCTTTCTATGCCAATTTGTAAATTTCTTAGTCGAAGATACATTATCACTACCATGATTAGTGTTTTCTCCTTGAGATAAATAACAAGGTAAATAATAAGTTGTTGGGTTCGAAAGTGATTGAGCGTCATGTGAAAGTTTATAATTGCAAATCATGATATTGATAGAATAGATGACAAAAAACGTATATTAAAAACATAATATTATTATATAAAAACTAATATAAAAGAAAAATATTAAAACTACTGAAAGAATAAATCTCTCCATAAAAAAAGTCTCTCAACGACTACATTGTAGTTTCCTTTCGAGAAAAGTAAAAATAATTTTGATATGGAAGAATATTATATTTTTCCTTTAGAGAAAAGTAAAAACATTTATGGTAATGTTTTGTCTGTTCTTTTAGAAAAAAATAAATTTCAAATAATGTAAGAAAATCAGGATAAAATCCTAAAATAAGTGGCATCCGCACATATATTGTATTCTAACTAATCACGATATTCATCAAATCACGTATAAACAAAAACGATGTGGTGTTCCAAAAAAATCAGTTTGAGGAAACTAAAGAATTTGAGGTTGACAAGGACCTTTAATGATGTATGCACTCCTTATCTCATCATGAAGGTTTGGATGATAATTCAAAATTGAAATTCTTTCAGCCAGATCAACCTTTAAATCATTTACATCAAATTCTTGTCTTTGGGGAGAGTGAAATGGTTTCTATTTGATCGACATTTTTATCTTAACATAGTTGATTTTGATTTTGAGGCGCCAAAGTTGTTTTTAGTACTCTAAAAAAAGATTTCTCCAAGCTTATTGAACTTCAATACCAGTCAAGTTTACCACACTTATTAAAAAACAATTCACAATACATTAAATACTCGACTGATGATCGAATAAATAAAGTAACTTTCAACATAAAGATTAACATATACAAGTCTTTCAACATATGATTAGAAAAAATTAAACTAAAATAAAAAAAAGTTAAGAAATATCTTTTCACACTTAAATGGCGGTTTAAGAAGAAATATACAATGATTAAAGTTTTCAATTTCTTAAACTTGCAAATATGTATGAAAATTGAGAAGAGAGAAAGTTAAAGAGTAAAGTTGTAAAGGATTTTTGGAAAAAGCAGAAGACAAAAATAGAATATCACATTCAAGACCCACATAATTTTCTTTATCCTTTACTTTTGAGATTTGATTTTTCTTAACAAAATAATTATTCATCTAACTATAACGTTACTTAATCTATACTTGAATATGCATTAAGAAGTGAAATAAGTAAAGCAAGAGCAAATCTAAAAAATTAGCATATCAATTTACATAAATTTAAAATCGACATTGTTGATATGAGTTGATAGTGTCATCTAGTTGGAGAAAAAAAAGTATGGTGACTGATATAAGTATTAGTGAAAGTAATAATAAATAATTACAAAGCAATGAAAATTAAATGAATCAATGAATATGAAATTTTGGATCTTAAGAAATTGACCCAAATGAAATAATGAAGAGGGTGGGTGAAGAGTGAAAATAATTTTTTTAAAAGATATGGAAAATTAAAAATAAAAAAAAATTAATTACCTGACATGTCATCGATGTGGCACTGAGGTGTCACTTAAGTGGAGCTCGTGCACTTTACCCATGTATATGAAACTGGTATTGCATATGTAAGGTGCTATTTGATTCACTTGCAAAAAGATTAAGGGGGTAAATAATTACCCGTAAAGTTAAAGTATTAAAGCGAATTTTGCTGCCAAGTTCAAGGGGGATTTTATATTTAGCCAAAAATAAATAAATGAACGTTCAAGCATGGGTTCGAACCCAGGCCATAAAAACTCAAGTTTTTTCTTTTTAAGAGAAAAAATGGAATAACAAAAACTGTTAAACAAATTGCACTAAACTTTTATATGATTTGTCAACTTATTATAGAAATAAAATTTGAATAAATATGTATACGAAGTATATTTATATTAGGTTTCAAATTATAATTTTACTTAGGCCCCAAGTACGTTGAGACGACCTGATTATAGGCGCCTTTTTACATCATAACTCAAGTAACGAGGTCGATTTTAGCAAGTAGTACATTAACACTATTGTTATACGTCACCTCAGAATCTTATTTTGACATAATTCTAGCTGGATCCAATGCTCAATCTTTGGTTACTGAGATCATCATTTGTTCATTTCCTTTCTTCTAATGTTCGTTGTTTGTACCGATGATAGAGCGGTACGTGATTATTGTGATCTCAATTTCATATTATTAGTCTTTTAAAGTGTTAGTTCATATCTATTCATATTAAGGAGATACTTCTCATCTTTATCATTTCTAATACTATAATATTGATGCACGTGTGTTGCACGTGAATGTCAGTATTGATGCATCAAGAATTTTGGCAACATGGACTTGATCCACTACGTTACTCAAAGGTTGGTATTTACTTCCTCATCTTACTTGCATGTCGAGATATTTTAGTAATTAACGGGGTCATCCACACATTTATGTTAAGGTGTCTGGTATTTATAACTATTCATGTACTCCCTCTTTCTAACTGTCACGATCCAAAACGAGTCGTGAGTGGCACTCACACTTAACCTTCTAGGTGGGAGAACCAACAAATTTAACCCAACTTACAACCTACAAGCATAATGCGGAAACTTAAAATCTTACTAAATATTGTTTCCCAAAACCTGAAAGTCATCACATCAAGGACATCTAATCTCTGATACTATGTCTAAGAATATCAAATACACCAAAAAAAGAATAAAATGGTATGTGTCCGAAAACATAGGACATTATGTCATGACAAGAGAATCCAACACGAGCTTGAATGAATAGCTCACCCTGGAACCTGATAAGCTAGAAACTGACTAGAGCTGAGGGAAATTCGAAGTCATTGGTACACTCTATGCACTCCATAAAAGGAAAAAACAAAGAAAAACCAAGTAGGGCTCAGTACAGGGTAACATGTACTGAGTAGTTATCATCGGCCAACCCAAAATAGAAACTAATATACAATAAATAATAGTATTAACTCAATTATAGCACTTAACATGTGATAAACAACAAACAACATGAACAAGTGTCAACAACACTAAAGTAAAAATGTATAAGTCAACAATATCAAGATCACCCATGAGGACTCATGCCTCCAATTAAACCATTTGGGGTGTTGAGTTCTTTGAGATTGAGTACATTCCGTTAATTTCATATCTTTATCCTTAATGTTTTAGTGTTGAAACGTGACACTCCGATCCAATTACACTGTGTCAAAATGTGACACTTCGATCCAAGAATACCGTGTTGGAACGTGACACTCCGATCCAAGAATATCGTGTCGAAATGTGAAACTCCGATCCAATTATACTGTGTCGTAACGTGACACTCCGATCCAATTATACCATTATTTTACCATTTATTATAAGCACTTCCAATTCATTGTTAATATTTCTTCAAGCCTTCTTTATTCAAGGCATCACTTCGATAAAGAGGGTTCCTGAATAGATTTCACGGTCTCGAAATTTCAGACCAATCACAAAACACACAACCAAGTCACACACAACCACACAATCAAGTACATAGAAAACTTCACAATATCATTCAATGCATATCAATTACTATTAAGAGTTTACTATCAAATAGCATAAACCAACCTACCTCCGCTGAATAACCGAAGTCAAGCAAGCTATTTCTTCAACATCTTTCCTTTCCTTAACGCCGTTGAACGTTTTCAATCTATCAAGTATTCATAATTGTAAGTTAACAAGTTTATAGACATTCACATTATCATATGTCGAATCCAAAAATTCACCCGATGTTATAATCAATTTTCCTATCGTCCAACCATAAAAATAAGTCTTAATTCTTCTATTAATATAACTTTAAAGAAACTAGTACAATACACCTAATATTTAAGCACATATTTTCATATATAAAAACGTAATTCATAATAGGATAACTTTAAGAAAAGTCAAATTTACCCAACTTACATGGAAATCACAATTAACCTGCATACATGCAATATGCAGGACACCACATTAGTAAATTCATAATTAGATCATAATTTATCTTTAGTGTATGTATCCTAATTTCTCACTAATATTAACAATTGAAGCCACTGATTACGAAACGAGTGGCACACTTGCAGCAATAGAAACCCACTTCAATTTTACCAAAGACAGCACATGCATTAACCCTCACTTTCTTTAGAAATTCCTAGGCCATCATTTGTAGCCATGCATCCATTTGCAGAAATTGTCCCCTAATTCATTCTCTATCAATTATAATATATAAATATATATATCCTCCACCCCACATTCTCTTATAACAGCCACCATATAAATTACTAATTATTACTTTTCGATGTTACAAAAGAACTATATCATTAAACAATTAAGTAGCTAATCATAAACAGAAAAACGAACCCGCAAAAGAAAAAAAAATGCACAATTGCTCTTTGATGTCGCTATTTCCTTTGCCTTAAATCCTTACTTTTTTTAGAAATCAATTATTAACTGTATCTCTTAAAATTATGAAAAAAATTAGCAAACTAGTCAAAAAAAAATATACATATTTAGTGAATATCTCCTTGTTTTAAAAATATTAGTAAAAATGTCAAAAATGTCATTATTTTTTTAAAAAATAATGTATCCTAAATCACTTTCTAATTTCTCTCACAAAGCACATGTTTCTAGTAAAAAAAAAGTAAAACAATACATGTCTCTCAATTTATCCTTACTAAATTTTTTTTTTTAAAAAAATTATTTTATCTCTCTAAAATTTATCTCTTCCATTCTCCCCTATCTTTTAAATTCTCATATAACGTTTCTCCCATTTTTCAGATTCCTCATATCACTCTTTCCTTTTTTTTTGGTTTCAGAAATTGAATTCTCAACAATATCATTGATTAAGGTATTCATCTTTATTCTATTGTTTGATGTTTTTGTTTGAAACTTTTTAGATTTTTTTGTGTTTTCCAATTTTTCTATTTTTCAGTTAAGACTTTAAATAAAGGGAAAAATACAAAAATTGCAATCCAATTTCTGGTTCAAAGAGGACTATAAGAAGTATCACATATAATCATCAACTTTTGGAAATTTTGTCTCTTTGATTTATGCATTACTCTAGAATTGTTTGAAAATGTAGTTTGTGCAACTAAAATGGTTCAAGATAGAAGATCTAAATTTCCTCATTTTTCTACCCGCATTCAAGTTCAAGATAGTAATATTAAAAGGGTAAATACACTATTAATAAAAGAAAAAGAATTGGGTGCAGAAGATTTTGAAAAACTTGTTGAAGACCAAATTGAGGAAGAACAATTTTCTATTAGTTTGTTTTGTATTTATAGTATTTTTTAGTATTTGATATTCCTTCTCAAATTGTATTCGAAACACTGGTTTGTATTTATTAAATATCTTATGTTGCATAATTTATGAATCTTGTATTTGTCCCTAATTTGTATATCCCAAAAGTATATAAACTAGTTATGTATTTTATTTATAAGAAGAACAACTTTTGATTAGTTTATTTGTTTTTATAATTTTTCTTCAAATTTTTATATCTGGACTCAATTCGTATTCAAATTGGTATGAATGCTATTAACATTTGTATTTTATTTAAGAATGATTGCAATAAATATTCTCATACTCTTTTTTTAATTTTATATTTCATTCTCACTTTTCCATCATATTATTTTTATATTTTATACATCATTACTAAATAAAATATAAAAACTAGAACAAATACAAATACAAATAATATGTAAATACGACTTAGAAAGGAAATAAGATTCTGAAGAGAAATAAATACACAATTTAAAAAATAACGAATACAAATATATTTTTTAAATAGATACAAATTTATTTTGCATACCTATTGGAATGAATACAAACTAATAAAGAAATACAAGTTTCATTATACAAAATACAACATGAAAATTTGAATGAATGCAAATATACATTGTATACATATTGAATGAATACAATTTAAGCAAGGATACAAAATTCTGAAAATAAAATCAATACACTGTGAGAAAAATATGTCAAATAACAAATAAAATTGTATGTGTTCAAATTTCTAGATTAAAATTTTTTAAATTTAAAACATAAAACTATAACGTATTATCATAAAGTTTCATCACAATAATTAGTGAAAATTGAAAATTGAATTTTTGATTTTGTTATTTACATAACAATAATTAGTGAAAATTGGATATTAAAAATTTAATAAATGTGGTACTTTTTTAATTTCGTGATTTTCGTAAGCATAATTAGTGAAATTTGAATATTTATTTTGGTAAATAAAAGTGTTTGGAAACAAAAAAGATTAAGAAAATTGAATATTGAATTTTTTTAAAACAATGGTGAGTGATGTATTTTTTTAAAACATGGTAAAATAAAAAGAAAGAGATGAAAGTTGATGTGTTTTGATAACTTGTAACTTATGAGACTTTTGAAAATAATTATCTTCCTTGAATTTCTCTGTTATATAAAAATTCTTTTCATTAAATAAAAACAATAAAAATAAATTTTTGATATTTTTACTAAATATTGAAAATGTTGTTAATGAGTCCTCTTAAATGTTAAAATATTGACATTTTGAAAAAATTCTCAAAATTATAAAGGGATAAAAGTGACCCATTATTTATTTTACTATTATTTTTTTTAATCACTAACTGACTTAATAATAAAAATTATCCCACTAATTTCATAATTATAATTACGAATAATCTAAAATATCTAATTAAAACCTATCAAAAAATATTTACTTTAACACTCAAAACGATAAAAAAAAATCGTTACACTAACAGATGCAACAAGTTCAGACATCTTCAACTAGTTAGGTGTTAAACTTTGCTAGAGGTTTAACTATAGCTATCGACAACTTCCCGCTGTTGGACATTTACTACGCATCAGAATTTTAAACTTTATCTACAGTTTTTGACCAAAATTTGCAAAAAATTATATTTCATTTTCTCCGGATGATTCTCTTCTGTCTATTAATAAAAAATTCTCTCTTCTCTCCCTTTTTTTTGATTTTATATGTTGCTATTATTTTCTAATTAAAGAATTCATATTTATATAATACAAAGTTAGTCATGGAGAAATTTATTTTGGAAGTCACATATGAAAGCTTTGAAAATGGAGTAATCTGCAATGTGCAGATTCTTGGATGAAGATTAGAGGAAGAAGAAACTCATCTTTGTATTCTATAACTTGTTTATTCTTTTCTACATGTAACTAAAGTATTTATACAAGAAAATAGAAGAATCTTTTGTAACAACTTTAACTACCTATTTGCTAACTACTCCTCTAATTTCTACTAGTTACATAATGAACCTCAACTAACTAAGTAATGCCATCTTTAATACTCCCCCTCAAGTTTGTAGGAGTGAACAGATTCAATACTCCAAACTTGGATAATAAGTATTCATGTTGAAACTTGTTAAGACCTTTAGTTAGTATATCAGCCTCTTGCTCTTTGGTATGCAGATATTCAGTTTGAATTAGACCATTCTGAATTTTCTCTCTTATGAAATGACAATCCAATTCTATATGCTTAGTTCTCTCATGTAATACTGGATTGACAGCAATTTGTATAGCTGACTTGCTATCACTATAGATGATGGCTGGTGTTACTACATCAGCTCCAAGTTCCTTGAATAATTTTGTTATCCAAACTACTTCAGCAACAGCACTTGCCATGCTTCTATACTCAGCTTCAGCTGAACTTCTAGATATAGTTCCTTGTTTCTTTGATTTCCATGATATTAGTGAATCTCCCAGCTTAACTATGAATCCAGTAACAGATCTTCTGGTGTGTAAACAAGCTCCCCAGTCTGAATCACAATAGACCTTTAGTTGTTTGTTGTTCTTGCTAGATAATAATACACCTAGTCCTGCTTGTCCCTTGACATATTTTACAACCTAAAGTGCAGCACTGAGATGAGATTGTTTAGGTTGATGAAGAAACTGACTCAGTGTTTGTGTAGCAAAAGCAATATCAGGCCTGGTAACATTTAGATACAACAATTTTCCAACTAACCTTCTATATGCTGTTGGATCCTCCAGTAGCTTATCTTCTTTTCCTGTTCCATTTATTTCATCATACTCCTTTGTAGTCAACTGTACATAAGGATCAATAGGTGTAGAAGCTGGTTTAGCAGCTCCAAGTCCAGCTTCAGAAATGATTTCAAGAGAATATTTCCTTTGGTGCATGACAATTCCTTCTTGTGATCTAGCAAATTCAATTCCTAGGAAATATCTGAGTTCTCCCAGGTCTTTCATCTTAAAAGTATCCTGCAAAACTTCTTTAGTTTGTTGAATAAGACTAAGGTCATTACCTGTAATCATCATATCATCAACATATACTAGAAGTATAACCAATGATGTTTTTGTTCTCTTAATGAACAATGAATAATCTGCATGACTCTGTGTAAATCCCAACCTGATGAGTGCATCTGTGAGCTTCACATTCCACTGCCTAGGGGCTTGCTTCAAACCATAGAGGGATTTAGTGAGCCTACACACTGGTTTCTCCCCCTGCACAATAAATCCCTTAGGAAGCTGAAAACCTTGAGGTAGATTCATATAAACCTCATCAAATAAGTCCCCTTGGAGGAAGGCATTTGACACATCCATTTGATGAATGTGCCAGTTTTCAACAGCAGCCAAAGCCAACACACTTCTAACTGTAACCATCTTAACAACAGGAGAAAATGTTTCTTTATAATCTAGTCCCTCTCTTTGGTTAAATCCCTTTGCAACTAGTCGAGCTTTGAATCTTTCAACCTCCCCTGAAGCTTGATATTTTATTTTAAAAATCCACTTACAACCAATGGCCTTTTTGTGTGGAGGTAAAGATACTACTTTCCAAGGCTGATGAGTTTCCAAGGCTGAGATTTCAGCCTGCATGGCTTCAACCCATCTGGGATCTTTACATGCTTCTTCAAAAGTACTAGGTTCAACTTCATGACCAAAAGAGGAAAGAAATGCCTGATAGGACTTAGACAGATAATCATAGCCAAGATATTTGTCAATAGAATATAGAGGTCTTCTAGAAGTGAGATGAACAGAGGCAACATAATCTTGCATCCATAGAGGAGCTTTGGTACTTCTTTGTGACCTTCTAACCTCAGAGATTTGATCATTAGACACTTCTGTAGATTGTTCAGTAGATTCAACTACACCAGATGGGGACACAGTCTGTGATACTTCTAATGGAACATTAACAGAAGGAAATAAGTGACATTCAGTAGTAGAAGAAACTGCAAATGGAAATGTGGTTTCCCTAAATTCCACATCTCTGCTAATGAAGAACTGTTTTTCCTTAATATTGTAGAGTAGATAACCCTTAGTAGTAGTACTATATCCCATATGAACAGCAACAATACTTCTTGGTTGAAACTTATCATGTATATACATATTCTTTGCAAAACATAAGTAACCCAAAACTCTCAAATGCTGTAGAGTAGGTTTAGTTTTATGAAACACTTCATGAGGAGATTTACCATGTAACACTGGAGTAGGTAACACATTTATTATGTAAGCAGCTGCAATTATGCAATGACCCCAAAACCTGATAGGAATATGTCCTTGAAATTTTATTGCTCTAGCTACTTCAAGAATATGTTTGTGTTTTCTCTCTGCAATACCATTTTGCTGAGGTGTATGTATGCAAGTTCTCTGATGAATAATACCTAAGCTTGTAAATAGTTTGTGACACTCGGCATTTACAAACTCAGATCCATTGTCAGTTCTAACCATTTTAACTACAGCATTGAACTGAGTTTTTGCAAGGATGAAGAAGTTTTTCAGAACAACACAAACATCACTCTTCATTCTTATTAGAAACAACCATAGTAATCTGGTACAATCATCAACTATAGTAACAAAGAATTTATGTCCATCATAGGTAGGAGTATTAAAAGGACCCCAGACATCAATATGCAATAGCTGAAAGGAAGCAGTAGAAACAGTAGTACTTTTTGGAAATAGTAATCTATGTTGTTTTGCCAAGGGGCAAATGATACAATTATGTAGATCTTTAGAACATTTACTAGGAGAAATATCTAATAGATGAGCCAGAACATTGGAAGAAGTATGTCCTAGCCTTTGATGCCACAATAAGGCTTGTGTATCTGTGAAGTGACTGTTTTCATGAGCTAAATTTGATGAACATTTTTCATTTTTGTTGAGAGGAGATGAGGAGTAGTTAGGCATTATATAAAGACCATCATGTTCTCTACCAATCACCTTCACCTGCCCATTGGAGAGGTCCTGGAGAGTAACAAAATTAGGAAAGAAACACACAGCACATTTAAGATCTTTAGTAATTTGTGAAACTGATAGTAAATTGAAATTAAATTCAGGAATAAGAAGAACATTCCTTAGAGTGTTTTGAGAAGTTATATTGCAGGAACCTATATGAGTAATTTGCTTTGTTTCACCATTGGGTAATTGAACATTTCTAGATTTGTTACTAGGCAGTGGATGCATATGAGTAAGGATATCTGAATTATGAGTCATATGATTTGTTGCACCAGAATCTATTACCCAGCCATTCTTGACTGATGTTACAATAAGAGCAGCTTCATTACCTGCTGATTCACCTGCTGAAGAGCACTTAGCTTGGACTACATTAGCATTGTAGTGTGATGTAGATGCTCCTTCTGAATTTTCTTGCTGCATATTAGTTTGTCCAAGCATGTGTAGAATCTGATTATATTGTTCCTGTAGCATAGTCATGCCTTTTTGATATTCAACATGTTCAGTGTTTGTTGCTCCTCTTCCATAACCCTGACTTCTTGAATTTTCACCTCTATTAACACCTATATCACTATCACTTACTGCATTGTTAGCAGTAATATTTTGCCTCCTATCATTGTTAAACCTTCCTCTTCCATGATACTCATTACTTGATCTTCCTCTCCCCTGATATGTATTGTTAGGAATTTTCTTCTTCCTTTCAAATCCTGGGGGAAAACCATGAAGCTGATAGCACACAGCTTGTGTATGACCTGTTCTTTTACAGTAATCACAGAAAGCATTTGGATCATAGCTAGAACTGTTGTAGGGTCTTGATCTAGGCACCATAGCATTAGTATTGTTTCCAGAAGTGAACATGGCATTTAGTTCAGAACAATTAGCACTACTAGAGACTTGTGACATGGTTCTCTGGCTTTCTCTTTCAATTAAGATTGAATATGTTTTGTTCAATGAAGGTAGAGGTATCATCATCAATATATGTCCTCTAGCTAGTTCATATGAGTCATTCAAACCCATAAGAAACTGAAGTAACTTCTGATTGTGTACAAATTTCACAAATTCTCTTGAATTTACACACTCACAACTTGGAACAGGAGTTAGACTATCATATTCTACCCATAGTTCACGTAATCTAGAGAAATATGTTGAAATTGAACTAGTACCTTGACTCACAGTGGCAATTTCTTTGTGTAGTTGGAAGATACGAGATCCATCAACTTTATCATATCGCTCAGCCAGATCTTTCCATACAGATGCAGCATTTGTAGAGTAAACAATGCCTCCAAGTAACTCTTTCGAAACACAATTCATGATCCAAGATAATACAATCGCATTGCATCTTTCCCACAGATTCACCAGATTTGGACCATATGCTTCCTTTTGACATGAACCATCGATAAATCCCAACTTATTTCGACCTATAATTGCAATCTTTAATGCTCGACTCTATACTGAATAGTTATCGGCTCCAGTCAATTGAATTGAACTGAGCAATACACCAGAATTGTCAATGGTGTTCAAGAACAGAGGATGATTATGGCTTAGTTTTTCCGGCAGCTCGTTATCAACTGTTGCCATGGATTCGTCTGTTGCTTATGTAGATGATATGCAGTGATTTGCACAATCGTTTACTGCCTCAAAGGCTCTGATACCATGAAAGCTTTGAAAATGGAGTAATCTGCAATGTGCAGATTCTTGGATGAAGATTAGAGGAAGAAGAAACTCATCTTTGTATTCTATAACTTGTTTATTCTTTTCTACATGTAACTAAAGTATTTATACAAGAAAATAGAAGAATCTTTTGTAACAACTTTAACTACCTATTTGCTAACTACTCCTCTAATTTCTACTAATTACATAATGAACCTCAACTAACTAAGTAATGCCATCTTTAATAACATAACCAATGTTACTTATGTGAGACATTTTATTAATTGGCACGTACACTCAAAAGACCCACAGAATTATTTAAAATCAATTATAAAAAAATTATATTAAAACTTAAAAATATATATTATTTCCAATTACGATGCCTAACTAGAGGAAAATATAAATATATTTAAAAGTAAAATAAATCTCCTTATTAAGGAAAGGAAGGCATATCAATTTTTTTAAAAATAATTGCAATTTTAAAAGGCCACTGAAATATTATCGAACGGTATCTAAATATTACCCTATTAAATTGTATTTCCTCTTTAAAGTTCTATTTTTCTCTTAATTAATGGCACGAAAAGAAGCTAAAATTTGCAAAAGTGAAAAATAATCGTTCTTTAAAATCATACTTGAACATTTAAAATAATATCATCTACTATAAAGAATGTAAAAATGTTTTTATATTAGCATCTATTACTATTTTAAAGCGGTGCTGCTATGCTTTTTTTTTTTCTTCCTAATATGGAGATTATTTTTTTGTACTTCTAAGTTTTCTTATATTGTGCTCTAATTAGGCATCTAAGTAGAAAATACAGATATTTAATATTACCTTTTTCTTATAATCTGTTTTTAAATATTCTTACGATACTCTTTACGTGTCTAATAATTTGTCTTGCACAAGTGTTGATTATATTTTACATTCGTACATTCTTTCGTGGTGCACCTCACATTTAATAATTCTTAATTAATTTTATTAATGCATAGTAATAACTTGCTAAAAATGAGATATTATAAAAACGAAAACTAAAATAACCGAACCATTCATAAATGATTCAATCATTTTAGCTTCATCTATACATAGAAGAATTTCATGGTACAATATTTTTTTCTTTGAATATCAACTATTTATCCAGTGAAATTTATGTTTAGTAAATAAATTAGTTGATTTACCTTATTGGAAAGTGCTAAATGGCTAAAAAATTGACCAGAGAATTAAAAAATTATAATATTTTTCTTATTTTAAAACAAATTGTTTTTTTTTTCATTTTTTAGTTTAAATATATTAAAATTACAAGGGTAAATATATTTAAAAAGATAAAAATTTGTTTTGGCCAAAAAGATTTTTCCAAACTTATTTGAATGTACTCTAATCTCAATCTATACAAAAGAGTTCCTCTTTTTTTAGACAAACAACGATTTTTCATCTTTTTGGTAGAAAATTTTACATTTTTGTTTTTTTCATAATTATTTCTTGTTCATTTATTATTTTTTCATAAATTAAATTGATTTGATGTAATTTAAGTTTAAAAATTTATCAAATTAATTTTTGTAAAGCATAATTGGAACAAGGAAAATAAAATGTTGTTATTTAAATTCGTTAAATGCTTGTGAGGTAACCTATACTTCATTATCATTACAATACTTACTTTTTTTCAATCCAAATATTATATTGGGGGTTATTTTTCAACCCAATTAGAAAAATTGCTTAAAATAAACTATGGGGTTTACATCCAACAATAATGCTAAAGTAACGCCTGCCAGAATTGAGCCAATTAGTTGAGCTATTATGTACAATGGTGCCTGCATCACATGAATGTGATGTTAATTAGTTTCTTCATACACTAAAATTAAATCTAGCAATTTTACCATATGATTTTATTTTATGTCATTTGTTGGTAAATCGAAAAAGTTACTATGACTGGTACGTACTAATTTCCAGGGGGATCGACGAAAGACGGTGAAAATGAGAGTTACAGCGGGGTTAAAATGAGCTCCAGAAACTTGTGCCATGGAGTAAACCATGACCATAACAACAGCTCCCCATGTCATGTTTATACCTCCAAACGTTATGCTTTCATCATCTTGCAGCTTATACATTGCTACTGATCCACACCATGCAAATATTATCACGTAAGCCCCAATCGCCTCGGCAAATAACTGCATGTGTGTAATGGTAAATTCTTAAAAGGTTAAATCTAATCAAATTTAAATTTTGAATTCGTCTTAAAGGACCATACCTTTTGTGCAAGTCCAGCATTTGAACCAAGTCCTATGTTTGTATGAGATTGGGACCCAAATATATTGGCTGTCTCCATATTATGGTGATTTCTTCTTCTCAATTACCATCAATTTTTGCAACCATTGTGGATATCATATAAACAAGACATGAAAGTATAAAGGGAATTTGAAATTTTCTAAAAGAAAATTCTTATTTTTTACCAAGGTGAGGATATTAATTATAATTAAAGATATGATGAATAGTTGAAGAATTTGTTTGTTCCATCTGCTGTATATTAGGATCTCTAGGGTCCACAGTGTTTCAAACTTTGATTTAGCCCTCTGATTTACTTTGAAGTATATATTTATACTCATCTTTTGGTTCTTTCATAAATACAGTATGGTCCTTATAAAAAAAACTCCATCCATCCCTTTTAAACATTCTCTGTGTGTCACTAACAAACTTTTAACAATTCTATAACCTTCAAATACACAATCTATGTTACAAAGAACAAACTCGAAATTGTATTTCTAAGACCTTGTAAGTTTTTCCCAAAATTATTAACAGTAACCAGTCACCTGGCGCCTATTAAGGACCCGGACTGGCATTCTTTCATATCATCTGATATTTCCAAGTACAGAAAATCAAGAGGACAACAGGTTCATAGCGCAGGGGAAGGAAGAGAACGAATCGAGTCATGAGACTCAGGCATTATTACTCAATATAGGTGCAAGGCGGACAAAAGTAAACACTGTTTTTAGCATACCAACTGAATTGGCTTTTCTAACTGTCTTTGAAACTTGAAATAGACAAATCAGCTGGAGTGCATATCAGTGCCCTTTGCTGTAAATGTCTCAAACTTTGCTCCATACTAATTTGTACCATCTCAGCAAGCATGTCCTTTGTTTTTCCTAATTGTTCGTCTCCATCTATCTGACAGATAATATTGGAAACAATGTTCTCCAATGTGTCAGGTTCGAGTTCAGAATTAGGATAAGGAGTGTCTCTGAGCAACCTCAAAAGTGTTTGTGCTTTTGTTTGAGACTTGGGTGTTCCTTGAACAGTCAGCTCAAGAAGCCCAGGAATTACGCCTTCTTTCAGAATTGTTTCCCGGTATTTACAGCGGTCACTCTGACACATTGCTAGTAGAGCACCTACAGCATGTTCTCGGCTTTGAAGAGATCCACTTTCAAGTACTTCTACTACTGCAAGTACTCCTCCTTCTTCAGACGTCACTGCAGTCCTACCCTCCTCATAACACACTAAAGATTCTATAAGAGCCATACATTTCTCAGCAGCTTTTGAGGACTTTTTACAGGATTTAAGCAAATCAATAATGTAATGAATGGGCTCTGTTTGAAGGATCAAGTTTAAGTTGCCTTGATAAGTTGCCAGGTTGTAAAGAGCCATCACTGCATCAACCTTGGCTTGTGAGCTTCCTTGTCTTAGGACATCCACAAGTCGAGGAATGACACAAGAAGCACTGATGATGGGCTTTGTCACAGAAGAAGCAGATAATGTAAGCAATGAAGCCGTTGCATGATCCTGTAGAGTTGAATTCTCTGATTGAAGAAAGCATATGATGGGTTCCAATGCACCAGCATTGATGATACTTATCTTGTTTCTGGTAGAAAAGGGAAAAAAATAGTCAAAATCAGAACTTTGTTTAGTTTAGTTTAATCATTCTGGAATACTGTCAAAAATTGGCAGTCATCACTTCCAAATCTTTCTTTAACGGCTCATAAAGAACAACTAATCTAGATAATATACTATTGTAGAAAGGATTAAATCAGGTACGAAGTGCAGATAACTGACAAAGCTCTTCACACACATATACACCCAAATGAACAAATCCTATACTCTTTCCTTTGGCTCAGTGGAATTGGAATGTGAACTTGAAAGCATACAAGGTACTACACATCTACTGACAACCATCCTATTCCAAGCTAGAAATAGAAAATTATAACCATGGGACACTGAGCTTAAATAGAATTTCTCACACAAATCTGATCTAAATAATTTGATGGATGGTAGAAGGTGTATAATTTTCATTGGGGGAGAAATCAAGGGAAGCAAGCAGCGGAGGAACTGAACTAAAAGCTTATAGCTAGAAGGACAAATACAATGGAGGAACTGAACTTACACCTTATAGCTTGAAGGTAAATGCAATGGAGGAACTTAACTTAAAGCTTATAATCTGAAGGACAAACAGTTTCATGGTCGTGGGCTACGATTACGGCATTGATGCAAATGTTTAATTCTTTAGAGTTAACCAAAGTCTTCTTCATTCTTAATTTACTATTTAATTAGGGATCATAGAATAACTATAGAATGATAGTGGATTCAGATTAATTCCCCGAAGCACTCATTGGATTGTCAAACATGGTGCATGCCAGCGAGAAGAACTAAATCTATTGAGATACGGAGCTATATTTTTGTCACTTTAGATGAACAAACAAATAAAGAGTGAATATCAACTTTAAATAGTAAACAGTAATCCCTGCTTTCTCAAAAAAGTAAATAGTAATCACTTAATGGATAACTCATTTACTTTAGGATCAATTTCTTATATTTCCCATACTCCTATTATAAAAGAACTAGTTCTTTCAGTAATCTGTGCATCAGCACTTCTAAATTCTTCAACGCGTTATTGTTATTAAAACAGCATTAACCATCCTACATGAGAATATTTTAACAAAGAGTAGAATCTCCGTGAGGGGTTGACTAAAAAGCATTTTGGGCACATATATATGCCTTCAACTTTTTATCAACTTTAATGTTTACATTAGGGACAACCAGTATTATAATCACTAATGGGCGGCCCAATCAGAAGTCTGAAACTATTGAATTGGACAGAGAAACACATTTGCATCATGGATCATGTTGAACACTTCCTCCAAATAATCATAAAAAACACACTAAAATTTCCAACTTCAACCATGCATTGAGCTCTAAAAGTATAGATCTTAAAGTTTTAATCTTTTCAACTGGAATCTGAAACTATTTTGAAGGCATTAACCAACAATATTCAGACGTGATTTCTACCAATTGAAAACTCTTGTTTTTGTGACTCTTTTAGTTGGAACTGGAATTGACACTAGGAATTTTACTCCTCCTTACATTTTGCAGCAATCAGACAGAGCGGAAAAAGAAAACAGTAAACATAAGATGAGTGATCATGAAAAAGAAAAAACAGAAGAAGAAACACGATCTTCACACTCCAATACACCGAACCTGAGGAAAATATGCACTTGTGGAAATGAGGAGCGACAGAGTAATCAACGTCTAAAAAGCTAACAGGAAAACATTAAAAACAGCCAAAAATTGGCACGGTGAATTCACTAGAAAAAAGTTGATAATTATCAACCCTTTCATAATTCAGGAAGCTCCAATGTGCCAACTATATCCAGTTTGCACAGGATTGAGAATTCACTAGCATTTGACAGGCCAGTAAATTACCCAATGATTTGTATACACAAAAAGAATAATGGGATCCAGGACAGTCAACATATTTTATTGATACATCAATTCCGACATGATTTTTCAGTTTTTCTGAGATAAATATCATAAAAAAAGAATTACATATTCCTTTGAGTAATCTGTACAGCAGCACAACAAAATGCTACAACTCATTACTGCTATTATTAATAGCAGCAAGCCAGCAATTAGGACATTAGAATATATTTTACAAAGAGTAGAATTTCCCAAAGGGGTCAACTAAAAAGCATTTCGGGAATATATGCCTTCAACTTTTATCAACTTTAATGTTCAAATCAGAAATAGCCATTATAATAATCACAAGTGATTAATCACAAGTCTCAAACTATTGAATGCGCCGATATATTTATTCCAGATTATCCAAAATAGCACTAGTATACTTTATGCAACAAATGCAAACGAAATTTTCTACTTCAAGAATTAGACACAGAAGCACCACTGCATCGTGGATCATGTTGAACACTTTGTCCAAGTAACATAAGAATCACTAATATTCCTAAACTCTTTTAGTTTAGAACTTAACTGGACACCAGAAATTCTTATCTTGCTTCCATTTTTGTAACAATTAGACAGAGTCGGAAAAAGAAAACAGTAAATATAAGATGAATGATTATGAAAAAAAGCAAAAAAAGAAAAGAAAAGAAAAGCGATACACTGAGTCCGAGGGAAAATTGCACTTATAGAAACAACGAGCAACAGGGCAATTCAACGTCTAAAAATAGAAAAACATTAGAACAGCCAAATTATCACCAGCTCGAATAGACCAACCAATTCCAGTTTGCAATAGAATTGAGAATTCATGAGAAATACCTTTCATCTTTAACAGCGAGATTGAGGAGGGAAAGTAGAGCGGCTTCCTTAGACTCAAATGAGTTAGAATGAAGCATATGAACAAGTGATTTCACGGCGTTAGAGAAATAACGGCGGTAACGTTTGGAAGTCTTTGTGAGGCGCCGAATTTCCCTAGCTGCCTGAACTTTCAAAGTGAGGTCATCGGATTGTATAAGAAGAAGGATTTCATAAACACTGGAAGACGACGGCGTTTTAGGAATATTATCGCCGGAATTGGATGTGGTGTAGCTATCATCGGCTCCAAGGTCCATCAGAAAAGTAAATAAAATTAATGCGAGTTGCTCAAAGCTTATAGAACTAGGGAATTTAAACATAAAAAAGGAATTTGTAGAGAGAGAAAGACACAGAGAGAGAAACGTACGGTTAAGAAGAGAAAAAACATGGCCACCGGCGCCGTGGCGTTAAGTAAGAGTTACAGAGCCCCACCCACCCCAGTGGGGACAGCCACGGCGACTGTGGGGTTCTAACGGTTTTTTTTAGTTGGTTTTTTCATCAGTACTAATACCATTACTTAGGATGCTAATGACATAATTAGGATATTTACCCTTTTAATTACAAAAAAATTATCTAAAAAGTCTGAGGAATTGTATCTAATTGGTCGAGTTAATAAGTTTCAGATATAATAGATAAGATATAATAGATAAGATACATTTTATATTACCTAATATTCATTTTTACTTATTATGATTTTGAAATATAATAATTGATATATGTATCTTATCATGATATTTATATTAATTAATTGGTAAATAAGTAATTGTAAGAAAAATATGAAAAAAGAATATTTTTTATCTCATATAGTAAAAGTGAAAATCTATTTTCGAAATAATGGAAAAAAAACTAACGGCATACGCATAATCTTTTCCATGTCGTGCCACCTTTTAATATATATATATATATATATATATATATATATATATATATATATATATATATATATATATATATATATATATATATATATATCAAGAAAAAGAAAAAATAAATCAAATAACTTATCGGTCCTAAAATTTATATTGAATAAACTTTATCTAGGTGTTTCAAACTCGCGTTCCTCTGCAAGGAATTGAAAATTGACTAACTCAATCGCGCACTTCATTATAAAAAATTACACTATATTTTAGATATCTTTTTTATTTTTTGTTCTTTAATTTTATTATATGACAATTTTTTTCAACAAAGTCAATGTCCCCTTCGACCTTTCTAGATTTGCCCCGAGTAAAAAACTGAACGGAAGAAGGACATTAATAGTGCTTTATTTTCTTGAGATATAATAAAGGGCAACTTTCACATATAGCAAACAAAAAAATCATATTTGTATAATATAGGAAACTTTGCATAATTGCGCTCCATAGCAAACATAAAAACTGTATAATTCGTTATACATATAAAAGTGTATAATTCGCTGGCCTAAATTGTATAATTCGCTGGCCAATTGTATAATTCGCTGGCCTATTTCGCTGCAATTGTATAATTAGCTTTGCATACAGTTGAATCGAATTAAAATGTATGTATATTGCATAATTATAAGTGTATAGCAAGAAGATATATGTTTTTCTCGCTTTATACAAAAACAGAAACACAATATATACACTTCTGTTGTATAAAGCTAGAAAAAATTTATTTCACTGCAATTGTATAATTCACAATTGTATAATTTTTTGGCCTTTTTCTCTGCAATATTTGAAGTAAAATGTTTGTAAATTATATAATTAAGTGTATAACACGAAGATATACATTTTTGCATGTGTATATACAATTTTCTCTCGCTTTATACAAAACAGAAACAGAAATTATACACTTCTGTGTATAAAGCGAGAGAGGCGAGAATGGGAGAGTGGCGAGCGAGACTTCTGCGAGAGAGACGCCTGGCAAAGTTTTGCCAACGTTTGCTATGGAACACAATTAAATCAAACCCTAGCTATTCCATTTAATTTAGGTTATTAGTTTGCTATTTTATACAATTTTCCCTATAATAAAAGTAAAAATCTATTTTTGAAATAGTGAAAGGAGAGAATGTCGATATGTTTGAGATTAAATTAATAAAAAATTAAAAAAATTAAAATTTAAAATTTGAACGTTTCATTATATTTAATAGTTATAAATTATATTAGTTACAACGAAATAAAACTTATACTAATATTGTTATTTGAATAAAACTAAAGAAAATGTCACACAAAATAAAACAAATGGAGTAACTTTAATTGTCGATTATAAACCTAATACATAACTTGACACTACTTGCACATGCTTGTCGATGTCCTTTCTTTACTTGTCTAGACATTTATTTGTTAAGACAAATATTGAATGGACTAAATAAAATATAATAAACAAAAGGGAATAAAAAGTCAAAAATATCTAATAATTTTATTTTATAAGTTGATTATGTCTTTATTGTTAAATGTAGTTTTTTTTATCTCCGTCATTACTAATTTTATCATTGTACTTTTCAATTGGATGAAAAACCTCAAATTAATTCAAATTATTCAATTTTAATCCGATTCAATTCACTCAATCATATAATCCATTTCTTTTAGCGAAATAACTTCATTTTTCGGACTTATTAAGCAAAATGAGGAAAGTAGATGGATGTTCTTTTCTTGTGTGTCAAGTGATTTCTCTCTTCTTTTTTTTCTCCGATAAGGCAACTACACGTAGGAATGGTTAGGGCACTTCCTTTTGGCTAAATAGTTTCTTTTTTCCTTTTAATAAAGAAACATCCAATGATGCCATGTGATCCATAAAGCTTTCTCAAACCCTTCTTAATTATTGCGTCTCTTTTAATAATTTCGTTAGCCCAATATGTACTACCACTCCACTAGTATCGCAATGATGCAACCATACTACTTTTTTAAAGTAGACTAGTTGTTTTTATATACATCAGATTGTGATAAAGTGGTAAGTATTCAGTCATCTTTAGTCAAGAGGTCTCGATTTCAAGCTCCTTGGATACAGAATCGTCTTTATTAGGAAGTGCTTTATCCTCCAATGTGAAATTTCTTGGCGTGAATCTGGATTTAAAAATGCCCACATTTAGCATTTAAGGGTGTGACCTAAGTGATTATTTTCACCTGTTTAGCTTTGGTGGATAGAGTTAACTGATATTTTTGTGACCACATTTAGCACCTAAGGGGCATCCAAGGGTGTGACCTAATGGTCAATGAAGTGGTCGAGAACTATGAAGTCTCAGGTTCAATCAGGTCCAATTACCTTTAACTTACGTCAAAAGGTGTCAATACTTTTATATATATATATATATATATATATATATATATATATATATATATATATATATATATATATATATATATATATATATATATATATATATCAAAATTTGATATCTATATATAATATAATTTTTTGATGAAAGGATGTGCTTGACACCCCTTGAGTAAAGGTAGATCCGCCCCTAGTAGTGAAGTAAGGTGATAAGTATCCCGCGAATTTAATCAAGATTTCCATGCTTTTTCTTTTTAAAAAAAATGGCTGAGACAGTGGCGTCAGCTTCTTCTTTGTCCTCCTTGCATCTGCTTCTTTTGTCCTTCAGCTTCGGCTTCTTCATCCTCCTTTTTTTTATTAAAAATAAATAAATAAGTCATTGGCGTACCGCAAATCTGAGTTATTTCATGCAAATTATATATCAAAAGACTTAAAATATGAAGAAGACTTTATATTTAAAATTTGGGACAGTATAAAGGTGATTTTGAGTTGATCAAGAATAAATAGTCAATATATACTTCATGTATATTCAGTATATCACATGTATAGTTATTTTATGTTTAGTTTTTTGAGTGTATTATAATGTATAATCCGTATATATTTTTATAAAGTTATGCTATTGTTAGTTTTTTGAGTGTATCATCTATATATAGAGTGTGCAACTCATGTATAGGTAAACTATATTGCCTAGTTAATTTATACTGTACTTTTTATGACTTTGGAGAGTTATATGGTATAATCAACGGATACTTCCTAGATTTTTTATTATTTCTTATGTAAATAAAACATGATTATATTTATTGTAAACTAAGTAATTATTTTTTATTGTATATATTTAAAACCAGCCAAAAGAAAATGACAACCCAAGAGACAAATACTTAATCAAAAAATTAAAATCAAAATAAGGCAATATCCTCTATTAACATATTATAGTCTCTAAACAAATAAAAAGAAATGCTACTAAGAAGCAGTTAATATTGATGTAAATTTGCTAATATTAATCATGTACTAATAGGATCAGTTCTGAAATTAACAAATAATTAATAAACACTTTGAATCAAGTTAATTAGAGAAGACTAACCTCATAGTTCACTCGAATTGATAATTCGAAAAATAAAAATATAATTTTTTGATCGAAAAGATTTGTGAGGATACCGTCACGTCCCGTTAATAGAACTAAATATGTCACAAGAAACAATTACTAACCAACACTGAATGATTGAAACGACACTACGTGTGAGAGAGAAAGAACAAAATTCACATGATATATGGTTGGATGTGATTCATCCAAATTTAAATTATATTGAATATATATAAAAATTGAATTTTTTAAATATAAAATTAGAAATTGATTTAGTGCATCTTGAGAATCTAAATTCAAATCTCAAATACTATATTTTTTTATTTTCAAATTTTTTAAAGAAAAACTCTAAATCTATCACTAATGACGAGTACATGTAAAGTTAATTTTTAGAATTAATCAATGCATGTATGATCCAAACGATATATTAAAAAACCAGGTGTATTAGCTAGTACCATGTGCATGATACGATTTACTATAATACTATTCACTTTAGTTAGTTTAAATGATAATAACATTTAATTTAATTAGTAAATAAAGACAATTAGATGGAGTACTTATTTATCATTTATTTCATCGATCAATTCAAAGATGGTAGCCTTCATTATCCAAACAAAAGATTTTAGTCTGTTCAACTTGAAAACCAGGACCAATAATAATACTATAGTACTTCGTGTCTTTGTCCCTTTCATAGCAAGAATCAAATTACCTATTTTTTGGGTGTGAAGTTTCAAATATAATCTTTATGTTTTCTAAATTAAAATTTAAAGTTACGTAAATATACTTTAGATTATGATAATTAACAATTGTTTTAAATATTAAAAAGTATATGAAAAAATTGATGGACAAGGAAAAATTCCTTCCACTTTTTAAATAGTAATTATGTCCTATAAGAATAGAGTAGTGCATGCAAATTATTTATAGTAGCACATAATAGTAGAGTCCGAAACTCAAAGGGTACAATTTTTTTACAAAAATTCCAAAACGGTATATAAAATTTTATATTAACCAAAACGGTAAAATCGCTGCAGGAGCAGCGATTTAGCAAAAAAATTTTTTTTTAATAAAAAAATGAAATCGCTGCCCAAACAGCGATTTAAAAAAAAAAAAAATTAAATAAATCGCTGCCAGGGCAGCGATTTATAAAAAAAAAAAATTACATAAATCGCTGCTACGGGCAGCGATTTATTTAAAAAATTTTTTTTTTTATTAAATCACTGTTAGGGGCACGATTTATTTAAAGAAAAAAAAAATTTCCTTATTAAATCGCTGCACGAAGCTTTTTTTAAAAAAAAATTTTAAAGTTTTTTAATACAGCGATTTTATATTTAAAAAAAATTATAATATTTTTTAAAATTTAAATATATAACTTATAAGAAAAATTTTATTAAATCGCAAAAATGTTAATACCATTTTGATTAACATAAAATTAAAAAAAAAAATTATTAAATCGCAAAAATGTTAATACAGCGATTTTATATATAAAAAAATTATAATATTTTTTAAAATTTAAATATATAACTTATAAGAAAAATTATTGAATTTTTAAATTTTTTAAGTTATATATTTAAATTTTAAAAAATATTATAATTTTTTTATATATATAAAATCGCTGTATTAACATTTTTGCGATTTAATCAAAAAAAAATTTTAATTTTATATTAACCAAAATGGTATTAACATTTTTGCGATTTAATAAAATTTTTCTTATAAGTTATATATTTAAATTTTAAAAAATATTATAATTTTTTTAATATAAAATCGCTGTATTAAAAAATTTTAATATATTTTTTTAAAAAAAGCTTCGTGCAGCGATTTAATAAGGAAATTTTTTTTATTTAAATAAATCGTGCCCCTAGCAGCGTTTTAATAAAAAAAAAATTTTTTTTTTAAAATAAATTGCTGGAAATTTTTTTTATAAATAAATCGCTGCCCGGGGCAGCGATTTATGTAATATTTTTTTTTTTTTGAAATCGCTGCTTGGGCAGCGATTTCATTTTTTTATTAAAAAAAATTTTTTTTGCTAAATCGCTGCGTCAGCAGCGATTTTACTTTGTAAATCGCTGCTCCTGCAGCGATTTTACCGTTTTGGTTAATATAAAATTTTATATACCGTTTTGGAATTTTTGTAAAAAATTTGTACCCTTTGAGTTTCGGACTCTATAATAGTAAGAGAAAAATAACAATAATTGTATTAAGAAAAAAAAACAAGAAAATGATTATTAGTTTTTGTAGTAGATCTTAATTCAACTAAAATAACAGTGATAAAAACAGATAAAACATGAAATTGCAGCTGATAGTGAGCCAAAGGATAAAGGAGAAATGCATTATTCATCGAAGAACAATAGTAGAAGATGTTAGCGCAAAATATTGGTCATGACAATTTTATTTATTCTTAATTAAAATTTTAAATTTCTAGTCCATACGAACAAAAGTCCTATAAGAAGTATCTCCTTAAAAATGAAACTTGCAATGAGTAAAGTCAAATTTAATTGAAAGCATCAAATAAGAAATAAAAATAATAAAAAAAAAAAAGAAAAAAAAAAGCAGACGTTAGCGCAAGTGTTATGTCACTAGGTGAGCGAGCATATAACGAACATGTATAAATAATTGTCTTAAACGGAAAAAACCATATTGCAAATAATTAATAGAGATCGTTATGTCGTCCCAATCTATTTGTTTTAATATTTTTTCTTTGACAACCTAATTAAATTTTTTTAATGAACAAATAAATAATTGCATGCATGGATTTGGCAAGTTGTCCAACTCTGATCTTCTCGTAAAAATCGAACTGACTGATAAATCAGACCGAAAAATATTATTGAATTATTGTTATTGGGTTATTGGCAATTGGGTTTTTAATACGTTTATAAAAACAGTTATTGAACTATTGGTTCGATATCAGTTTTTACTATTGGGTTATCAGGTAGACCAATAACCCAAAAATACAATAATAATTTATTATTTTATCCTTCCTAATAATTAGATATTAATAATTTCATATATAATTAGACAATATAACTATAACAAATTTTTATTACTCTACCAACTTCACACTAGGCCACTTTAGTAGCTTTTAATGTTTATTCAAAACCTTTTAAGACTAAAGTAAGGGGTACACAATTGTATCTATTTGATTTTACTTTTAGGGTTTGTTGGACTATTTTATTTTCGTTTTAGTTTTAGTTTGTAATTGTAGATTGTAGCATTTGCAAGTTTGTAAAAGTCGGTAAGATCAACATAAAAAAAATTCATATTATATTTTGGTGGTAACATGTGAATTGTAGTCTTCGTACTATGTTCTTATTGATACAATTTCTCATTATCTTTCTTGTTTCACTATATCAAAGCATTTAGAGAAGTGAGAAAACATATAATATTTTACGGCCAGTTTTTTATTGGATAAATCATAAACCGAATCGATAATGATCAAAAAGTTGATAAAGAATATCTTATTAATTTTTTGTTGGATTAGCATATTTAAAAATTGAAAACCAATAAATCGAACCGATAATATATAAAATTGAACCCTATGGCCGTGCATGTGGAATATTCACTTGTATTTAATTTTAATTAATAATTATTACTAGGGTCACCATCTATTTTTTCCCAATGTTTTATTTTTATTTTTATTTCCTTTGATAATAAATTCCCATTAATGTATTGTTTATACGTTATAATTGAATTTGCATGTGAAGTTTATGAATTTTAAATTAAATGGTATAATTGAATTTACACGTGAAGTTTATAAAATATTAATTAAAATGATATAATTGAATTTGCATGTGTAGCTTATGAACTACAAATCGGAAATGACCAAAAAATGTCGGACTTATATATTGTAATATGATTCTTTTAAAAAAATATACAAATTGAACAAAGGAAATAGTTAAAAATGAGAATGAAGCAAAGTTCACCATCAGCTCACACATCATTGCCATTTAGTATTCTATTACCTACTTAAACTTTTTTATATATGCTACTATTTAATTTAATTGATCTATGTTATAAAAGAACTTACTAAAAATTAATATACTTAAAAAAGGAAAATTTAGGAAGTAGTATATTTCATAAAATTGTATATATATATTAACGTGTAAAATGGCTATATATATAGCCAAGAGATTTGTGCAATTCATCCCTTGTTTGGGGCCCACGAGGCATATTCAACAATACTCATTACTTGTGTGGGGCCCACATGGCATATTCTACAATGTGCAAACTCATCCCTTGTGTGGGGCCCACATGACATATTCTACAACAATGTGCAAACTCATCCCTTGTGTGGGGCCCACGTGGCATATTCTACAACAATGTGCAAACTCATCCCTTGCGTGGGGCCCACGTGGCATATTCTACAACACTCCCCCTTGTATGTCTATGTAAGTATATAGACATACGTAATACGCATTACTTGCTGCCTCATTAAAACCTTTCTAGGAAAACCCAGTGGGATAAAACCTAGACTAAGGAAAAAATAGTACAGTGCGTATTTTACTCCCCCTGATAAAAACCACGATTCAGATGGTTAAGTTTTCGCATTCCAATTTTGTGAATCATCTTCTCAAGAGTTGAGGCTGGTAAAGATTTGGTAAATAAATCTGCTGGATTATCACTTGAACGAATTTGTCGCACATCAATATCACCATTCTTCTGGAGATCATGTGTGAAAAACAATTTTGGTGAAATGTGTTTTGTTCTATCTCCTTTTATAAAGCCTCCTCTTAATTGAGCTATGCATGCAGCATTGTCTTCAAAGAGCATTGTGGGTATCTTAACGTCACACTTCAAACCACATCTTTCTTTGATAAAATGTATTACTGATCTTAACCATACACATTCTATACTTGCTTCATGAATGGCTATTATCTCAGCATGATTTGAAGAAGTAGCCACAATAGACTGCTTCGTAGACCGCCATGATATAGCAGTACCTCCGTATGTGAACAGATAGCCTGTTTGTGATCGAGCTTTATGTGGGTCAGATAAATAACCTGCATCTGCATGACCAACAAGATCTGCACTATCTTTGTTAGAATAAAACAAACCCATATCACTAGTTCCCCTTAGATATCGCAATATATGTTTAACTCCATTCCAATGTCTTCGTGTAGGTGAAGAACTATATCTTGCTAATAAATTAACAGAAAATGCTATGTCGGGTCTCGTAGCATTAGCAAGATACATAAGTGCCCCAATTGCACTGAGATAAGGTACTTCTGGACCAAGAGGTTCCTCATTCTCTTCTTGAGGTCGGAATGGATCCTTACTCACTTCAAGTGATCGGACAACCATTGGAGTACTTAATGGATGTGCTTTGTCCATGTAAAATCGTTTCAAGATTTTCTCAGTATAGGCAGATTGATGGATGAAGACCCCGTCTACTAAATATTCTATTTGTAGTCCAAGACAAATTTTTGTCTTTCCAAGGTCTTTCATCTCAAATTCTTTCTTTAGATATTCAATTGCCTTTTGAACCTCTTCTGGAGTTCCAATGAGATTAATGTCATCAACATAAACAGCAAGAATAACAAACCCCAATGTTGTTTTCTTAATAAATATACAAGGACAAATGACATCGTTTATATAACCTTGTTTTATCAAGTACTCACTGAGGCGATTATACCACATGCGCCCTGATTGTTTTAAGCCATATAATGACTTTTGTAATCTGATTGAATACATTTCCCGAGATTTTGAACTATATGCTTCAGGCATTTTAAGTCCTTCCGGAACTTTCATATAAATTTCATTATCAAGTGAACCGTAAAGGTAAGCTGTAACCACATCCATTAGATGAATTTCAAGATTTTCATGTACAGCTAAGCCGATGAGATATCGAAAAGTTATTGCAACCATAACAGGTGAATATGTTTCTTCATAGTCGACACCAGATCGTTGAGAGAATCCTTGTGCAACAAGGCGTGCCTTGTATCTTACAATCTCATTTCTCTCATTTCTTTTTCGTACAAAGACCCATTTATAGCCAATTGATTTAACATCACTAGGCGTTTGGACTACTGGTCCAAAAACCTTACGCTTAGCAAGTGAATTTAATTCTGATTGAATTGCTTCTTGCCATTTTGGCCAATCACATCTTTATCGACATTCTTCGACAGATAGAGGTTCAAGATCCTCATTTCCTATCATAATGTTAAGTGCAACATCATATGTGAAAACATTATCCACTATGATTTTTGATCGATCTAAACTTATCTCATCACCCGTAGAACTTATTGAGAGTTCTTCATTTACTTGAGTCTCGGGTTCACTGATCTCTTCAGGAATATCAGGATCAATCAGATCTTGAATTTCTTTGTGAAATTCTTTTGTAGTGTCATTTTTTGTACTTCTTTTTCTAGGATTCTTATTTTTTGAACCCAATGGTCTACCACGCTTCAGGCGTATTTGTGATTCAGAAGCTATGACACTTGTAGATGGTCCTTTTGGGACGTTGATTCGGATAGGCACATTTACTACAAGAAAATGTGACTTTGTTATCCTTTTTGAATCAGTAAATGCGTCTGGCATTTGATTTGCTATGTTTTGCAAATGGATGATCTTCTGGACCTCTTGTTCACACACAGGGGAGCGTGGATCAAAATGAGATAATGATGAAACTTTCCATGCAATTTCACTATTAAGTTTCTTTTTCTCTCCCCCTAATTGTGGAAAATTTGTTTCATCAAATCGACAATCTGCAAATCTTGTAGTGAATAAATCTCCCGTCAATGGCTCAAGGTAGCGAATTATGGAGGGTGAATCAAACCCAACATATATGCCTAACCTTCTTTGAGGGCCTATCTTGGTGCGCTGAGGTGGTGCTACAGGCACATATACAACACATCCAAAAATTCGAAGATGAGCAATATTTGGTTCATGGCCAAACACTAATTGTGATGGGGAGTATTTATTATAATGAGTCGGTCTGAGACGAACAAGTGATGCTGCATGTAAGATAGCATGACCCCAAACAGTAGTAGGCAACTCACTTTTCATAAGTAGAGGTCTTGCTATCAATTGTAAGCGCTTAATAAATGACTCAGCAAGGCCATTTTGAGTATGAACATGAGCTACAGGATGTTCAACTTTTATCCCTACTGATACGCAATAAGCATCAAAAACTTGGGATGTGAATTCGCCAGCATTATCGAGGCGAATTGTTTTAATGGGATAATCTGGAAATTGAGCTCTTAATCGTATTATTTGTGCCAATAATTTTGCAAACGCCAGGTTGCGAGATGATAAGAGGCACACATGAGACCATCTTGAAGATGCGTCTATTAGGACCATAAAATATCTAAACGACCCACTAGATGGGTGAATAGGTCCACAAATATCCCCATGTATTCGTTCTAAAAATTGAGGGGATTCAATGTTAACCTTCATTGGTGATGGCCTAGTAATCAATTTGCCTTGACAACAAGCAACACACGAAAACTCATCATTTGTAAGAATCTTCAGGTTCTTTAATGGATGTCCATTTGAGTTTTCAATGATTCGTCTCATCATTATTGATCCAGGATGACCTATTCGGTCATGCCAAAGCACAAAAGTCTTTAAGTCAGTAAACTTCTGGTTTACGATAGAGTGTGCTTCAATCGTACTTATTTTTGCATAATATAGGCCAGAAGATAAAGTTGATAATTTCTCCAACACATATTTCTGGTCTGAGACAATCTTGGTAATACCAAGGTATTCAACATTCATTTCACTTATTGTTTCAACATCATATCCATTTCGGCGAATATCTTTAAAACTTAACAGGTTTCTTGGGGATTTAGAAGAGAACAAAGCATTTTCTGTGACGAGTTTTGTCCCCTTAGGCAGAAATATAGTAGCTCTTCCGGAGCCTTCTATTAAGTTTGAATTACCAGAAATTGTAGTAACATTTGCTTTTCTTCTAAGCAACTAGGAGAAGTATTTCTCATCTTTGAATATGGCGTGCGTTGTTCCACTATCAATTACACAAATATCTTCATGATTGATCATTGAGGTATCCAAATATTCTTCAAGATAAAAGATATAAACGAAATAAACATTATAATATTATTACTAAACAAAAACATTACAAGTCTAGGAAAACATATTCATACTAGTTTATACAAATGACGAAAATGAAATATATTTACATTATCACAGATCCATCACCTATCAGGTGATCTATCTTTCCTTCGGGATTCTCAAAGAAATCCGCTACATCCAGATGCATGGGTTCAACAGTATCTTCCGAGATAAAGTTGGCTTCAGTGATATTTTTCACCTTGTTCAGGGAAGCTTGATATAGCTCAACCAGGTGCCTTGGCATACGACAGGTACGTGACCAATGTCCTTTTCCTCCACATCGATAACATTTGTTGTCTGAATTTTTCTTCTGCAGTACATCATGTTTTTCATTCTTCTTTTTACACTGCTGGTGTTGAAGGTTATTTTTTAGTGCAATACGATCACCATGATTAAAATTTCTTCCTCGACCACGACCACGGCCACGACTGGGGCCACGATTTCTTTCACGCCTAGATTGGTGAAAATTTGCCGTATTTACTTCAGGAAATGGCATAGAACCAGTAGGTCGACTTTCATGGTTTTTTATCAGTAAGTCATTATGTTGTTCAGCAACAAGGAGATGTGAAATTAATTCGAAATATTTTTTAAATCCCATTTCTCGATATTGCTGCTGCAGAAGCATACTCGAGGCAGGAAAGGTGAAAAACGTTTTCTCCATCATATCATGGTCAGTGATATTTTCTCCACATAATTTTAATTGTGATATAATTTTAAACATGGAAGAGTTATACTCACTGATAGATTTAAAATCTTGAAGTCTCAAGTGGATCCAGTCATAACGTGCCTGTGGAAGGACGACCAACTTCAGGTGGTCATATCTATCTTTTAAATTGTTCCACAATACTAGAGGATCCTTAACAGTGAGATATTCCATTTTCAAACCTTCATCAAGGTGATGACGGCGAAATATCATCGCTTTAGCACGGATTTGATTCGATGCTTTATTATTTTCTTGGATGGTGTCTGCTAGACCCATCGTATCAAGATGAATTTCTGCATCGAGTACCCATGATAGATAGCTTTTTCCCGATATATCTAGAGCAAGAAATTCAAGTTTAGAGAGATTAGACATTATTAAGAAAAGGAAATTTATACCTCCGAAGCTTTAAAAATCTTTACTTGAACTGGCAGAGACTCGTGCTGATAACGTGTTATAAAAGAATTTACTAAAAATTAATATACTTAAAGAAGGAAAATTTAGGAAGTAGTATATTTCATAAAATTGTATATATATATTAACGTGTAAAATGGCTATATATATAGCCAAGAGATTTGTGCAATTCATCCCTTGTTTGGGGCCCACGAAGCATATTCAACAATACTCATTACTTGTGTGGGGCCCACATGGCATATTCTACAACAATGTGCAAACTCATCCCTTGTGTGGGGCCCACATGACATATTCTACAACAATGTGCAAACTCATCCCTTACGTGAGGCCCACGTGGCATATTCTACAACAATGTGCAAACTCATCCCTTGCATGGGGCCCACGTGGCATATTCTACAACAATCTACTCTTTTTCTGTTAGCTATCTTTACATTTTTGCTCTATTGTTTTCCTCAAGAACATAACCTTTGGAATTTTTAATTAAATATAAACAAGACGTGGATTAAAAAATAATAATTAAGACGATAAAGTTTTTCATATAACAACTTTCTAACCAACAACCATAAATAATTATCCCTTCTTAGTATGACACTATGACGTATGAATTAAATTCAAATTAACTCGTTTTTTCATAAACTAATCATAAATAATTTAGTCGAAGAAGGAGGACGTTTATTTTTAGATTTCAACACATAATTAAACTGTCAAAGTCTCAATTTCCAAATTTATTGTGCTACTCCTATTGAAAATAAATTACTTCTAATATTTTGAATAATTAGCTAAAACATATTCTAACGATCTTGATTAGCAAGCTACAAGATATTAGATAAATTTTCCTCTCGCATGAATTAGTTCGACACACTTTTGCATCTCGTTTTGATTAATTTTTTTCGTTTGTGTGATCATTATTCTTTTATCTTTGTTTTTAACCCTTTTTGTTATTAGTGTAGAATACAGAATGAATCTCTATTATACAAGAGGGGATTACACATATGCTAACAGATTGGGAAATTTATTTGTAGACATATGCAAACGATCAAAACTATTAAAAGAGAAAAAAAAGAAATACTATAAAACTCAAAATATATTAATATAAAGCTAATAAACAAAAAATAAATTATATTTTATTTTAAATAATGAAGAAGAAGAATTAAATAAATATTTATACAATCAATAGAAGACGCCAATAAAAACAGTGTGTGTACGAAAAATAAGAGAAAAAAAGAGAATTAAAAAAATTATCTACTTTCCAATAAAAAAGCGAATCATATGGCCATCGCCTAAATATATTTTTTTAATTTTAATTACAAAAAAAAAACTTTCTAAATTACGCGGGCTATTAATTTTTTTTTCTTGGTTAAAAAAAAAATAAAAGAAGGCTATACCTATGCTATACTGTGCGTTAATTCCTAAAATAAGCTAATCAAATTTCCAAATATGAATATTAGGAAACTCCTAGTTTGATTATTATTTGGATTCCTTAAAATTATATACAATAAAGTAATTATATCCCCAAATACATCATTATATATACACCCATTACTACGACTAATATAAGTTGCATAAAAACACATTATAATCAAATAATTACGAAGAAAAAATGACTTCTTGTGACAAAACAGAAAACCCAACTTTATGCTCAAGGAATTGTGTTTCGTGTGCAAATTCAAGAAATCACGATGCATATGATAAAATATATTTATTTCACAAGATGTTTTCTCTTACTATTAGAACCGGAAAAGATGATCCGATGATAAAGACGAAGCCACAAAGATGCATGATTTGCAGAAAGAAGGTGGGATTAATAGGGTTTAATTGTAAGTGCGATGAAATATTTTGCGAGATTCATAGATATCCAGAAGAACATGCATGCACTTACGATTTCAAATCTAAAGGACGTACGATTTTGGCCAAGAAAAATCCACTATGCAAAGCTGATAAACTTAAGAATAGAATTTAAATCACTATTATTGTTTGATTATGTATCTAAGTTTGTTATTAATAGTACTACCAAATAGTGTAAAATTGCACTTTCGTTTCTATTAATGTCATTGTATATACAATTGTTGAGTACAAGCTACATAAATTTAAGTCACAATTTTTAATTTTTTTCTACCTTAAATTATTTAATTTATTCTCCGTCTCTCAATATAGATACTTGACCATCCCAAATGGGATGTATAATAGGGTTAATGTGTACTTAATCTGTTATGAAAGACGAAAAAAGAAGATGATTAATTAATACTCCCTTCGGTAATCTCTATTTGTCAAGTTATACTATCTTGGATGTTCAATAATACTTATCCAGTTTATAAAGCCAATAAATAATCTACAATTTTGTATTTATTTTACCTTTTTTGTTAATTACTATGCATTTTTAAATGTTTAGATAACTCATATTTCATCTATTTTATATTAAATGAATTTATGATGTACTGAACGCTTATTTAAAAAAAAAACTTTCCACTAAACTCCCTCTAAATGTGTTATCCATCAACAAAATTTGTTTTATATGTGCTTTATAAATTATCCTCTAAAATATAAATTAAAACGCTATTAAAAATATATTATATGCCTAATGGGAAAAAAATATTATTTAGGTAAATAATAAATATTTTCTTAATATAACATATCTATTAGGTAAGTTTCCAAATTAATATCACAAACCAAAACCAAACAGAACTCGGAGAGAGATAAATCCTAATTTGATTATTAGTCGGATTACACAAAAGTTTTCCCTCTCTCTCTATACATAAAAAACTAGTGAACTTAGCCGCGCGAAGCGCGGTTATGAAAAGGATTAAAATAAAATTACATATTAATATCAATAATTACTTTAATAAAAAGAACTTTTTGTTAATTACGTAATTTTATAGAAGAGAAACTATGAAAAATATTTAGATTAAATGTGAAATTTATTAAGAAATCAATATATGTGAATTTCGAAAAGTTAAATATTAAAAATAAATTTTATAGAGAAAAAGGGAAGGCAATAAATTGGGTAATATTAGAACTACTTAAATGTAAACTTGTGATCATTTTTTTCTTTTTTATTTGAGATTTTCTTAGTATAATTTACATATATTTATGTAAACTTGAAATATAATCGTTCTTTTATGCTTATTTGTAATTTTATAAATTATATTCTTAGTATAATTTTTCGGTAATATATAACTCGGATTGCTATTAATAGTTAGTATTCATGACTATATAGTTAGCCAATACTATTATAAATCATTATCCACAGTTACTATTACTTGTCCTCGTCATGACCCAATCGTCACATGTTTTAATTATTTTTATTGTGCAATATTAGATTAGTTTAATATTTATATTATTAACTTTTTAATAATTAAATTTTAAACAAAGAAAAGTTTAAAAATCTTAATTAGTTAAATTTCATACTTATTATTATAATTATTATAATTATTATTATTATACTTAGGTTTAGATATTCAATTATATTGGGAAAATGTAAAATTTAAAAATAAAATTAAGAGAATAAAAGAGAGAATTAACTACGAAAAAAAAGATTTAACAAAATGACACATACAAAATTTCTATTTCTTTTAATTTTGTTTGGCTTAAACACAAAATATTAAAAAAAAATTATTTCACATTTTAAATAAATATTACATTTAACATAATAAATTTCTAAGAATAAAAAGTCACAGTAATTTAGAGGATTAATAATATGACTTTGAACATTTGTAACATAATAAGAGTAATATTTGGACATTATTACACTAATAAAGAACACTAATTATAGAAAATGAAAAGACAAACAAATTATAGATATTGAGACAAATATTTTATTATAAGTAAATAAAAAGGTAGGAAACCAACTAAATTTTTAAAATTATAAATTAATCGTAATTTTGAAAGAACTTTAGAACTCTATAAAAATAAAAAATATGAAAATATAAAGACTTATTAATGAACAACTTGAAATCTTCTAAGAAAAACAACAAAAATGAATAATTTAAGATTTGCAATTTTACATATTAATAAATAATTTATTTTTAATAAAACCATGTGTATTTCAAAATGATAAATTAACTTTACATTCTTATGTTCTATCATTTTTGTTGATAAAAAATGTTTCACCGGATTATGAAAGTATATGTACGTATTTCTTTAAGTAGCATATAGATATTCATTTACTCATTTTCTACTTCTATGTTTTAAAATATTATAAGCCACAAACACAATAAACTAATATTATCAATAAAAAAAAGTGAGAGATGAATTACCTAAACAAATAATTATTTTTTGAAGAGTGTTATCATTATATATAGTTAAATTATCTAAGAATCATTTAGAGGTCTAAGGAGAATAAATTAGATGTTTTTCTTTAAGAAAAACTCAGGATTTCTATCTTCATTAATATAAACAAATAATATTAAATGTATGATTCAACAAAGAAAGAGTTGGTATTACACTAGACATATCAAATTATTTTTCCTTGTAAACTCAAATTATGCAAGAATATCTAACCAGTTTCATTATAGATATATCTCCTATAATCGGCAAATCTGATTAAATAAGTTAAAAAATTATCTACCTAAAGAAGAAAAAGATAAAGAATAAGGAGAAAAATACATTTAAACACATATAATCATTTTTGACAAAACATAAATAATTCAAAAGGAAATAATATAATAGAAATATAACTTCTTAACGACCTAAAAAAATAAAGAATAATCACTATATAACTCAAAATACATTAATCTCAATCTCTGAATATTTTCATTTCATCCTTTTTACAGGAGTCAAGAAAAATAATAATAAATAAATTATTAGTCCTAAAATGAATTTCAAAGTAAACAAAATAAAATATTATATCTCATAAAGAATAAGGGAAAATTAAATTAATTCATAAATTCTTCTACATAATCATTTTTTGACAAATAATCAATATATATAACTCAAAATCCACTAATCTTCATAGCTTGATGTTATCATTTCATCCTATATATATTATGAGTCAAGAAAATAAATAACAAATACATTATTAGTCATAAAATAAATCTCAAAGATAACAAAACAAAATAATTTATCTAGAAGAAATAAAATATGATAACATATTAGCCTTACTTGCTAATTAAAAGTAATATATGAAATAATATTTGAAAAAATAATGCACCTCAAAGCTTACCAATATTGTAACATTTCTTTCACTAATTCTCTACCCAAAGATGACTACAAAATAACACACAATTTTAGTGTGATTTTATAGTGTTAATGTAACCTTTCACATTAAATAATTAGAAGTTATGATTTATGAATATGAAATGTTTAAGAGGTTATGAATATGAAAGGTTTGAGGGTTATGAATATTATTAATACTAACTTAAGAATAGAATTTATATAATTAAAGAGGTATGAGTTTATAAGAAAAAAATAATTGAAAAAAATAAGAAAAAATGTCAAGTAAAATAAAAAAAATAAAAAAATAGAGGTCATAGAAAGGTGCCACATCAGCTCCTCTATGATCCTCGTTTATATATATAGAGAGAGAGATTGTCGTCTTTCATATTTCCTTGATTCACCACCTTTTAAGCAATAAAAACATTTAAAAAGTTTTTGCCAAATACCTACAGAAGTATACGTGATATATTTTTTAAACTTCTAGTAGTAAGACTTGGATCTATCGGTAAATCTTACGACGTTGATAACAAATATAAAAAAAAAATCAAAAAAAATAATGGAAATAGTTTCAAAAATCTTATTAAATAACTTCATCCTAACCATATCATTGACATGCCCTATAATAAGGAATTAATAATAATGCATGTTGATTACATCGTAGTTAGAGAAGAGGACAACTTAACTAAGTGGGACTTTATAAAATTTAAATTCCATCACGAAACTATAATAGTACGTGCACTCTTTATGTTGGTATTAAAAAATGATTTATACCTAATTTCCCTCATATAAAATAATAAAAAATTATGCATTGCATTATTTGCCACTAAAATGAAACTACATCAATTGTTTTATATTATTCGACGAAAATCAGATCTAATCTTTTGGGTGTGAACGATTTTGTCGCACGTGCGACGGTCCAGATCATTATAATCCAATTAATTCCTACTCCTACTATTCATATTCAAAAAGTGAGAACTTAAATAATTTATTTTTTAAAAAAAGGAGAGGCTAACTATATTTTTTATGAGTTAGGGAAAAAGTTCGCAACGCAATGAAGTGTAGTGGTATTTTAGAACTTGAAAAAGTAACTTTCTAGCCTTAAAAAATTAATTTGAAATAAGTTTTATTTTTAATATAAGCAAAACGATGAATCGTTTATCAACACAGGTTAAATTAGCAATAAACTCTATTATTAGTAAATGATTGGTTGGTCATTTCATTGATAACTTGTTAAAAAACTATACTCTATTTTTTCTGTCATATTTTACTAATCAATATATACTCTGTTGATAATATAAATATATACTTAAGTAATATTTCTGTTGGTAATTCATTAATAGGAATTTGCTAATTTAGGTGTCATTATTTCAGATTATATTCATCAACCAAAATATTTAATTATTAAAAATTCATTGCTAATTCTTTAACAAAATGGTTACAAATTTGCTAATAACATGTTGCTTATAATATAGTACTATGAATTGAAGTTGTTACTAGTAAAATTCGTTGATAATTCAGGATTTCTTTTAATATTTGGAACATTGAAGCACAATGGTAATCTGAAAAGTATTTGTTACTTTTAAACAAGATATTAAAATAATGGTTAGAAATATATTTGTTGAGATATTAAATTCTATATAGTGAATTATCACAACTTGAACATTTTCTTAAAATTATCTAAACAATTTGTAATTCGATAAATATTTGTTATCTTTAAAATTATCTAAAATAAGTTGTAATCTGATATGTGTTTGTTACTTCTAAAATTATCTAAACAATTTATATATAACGTGTATTTGTTTCTTTTAAAACAATATAAAGAGAAATCTCATATTGGTTTATTAGATTTGATTTGCTTGACAAGTTGAATCAAAACTCTCTAGTCATCTTAATATAAAGCTGAATGACAAGACCATTTATATAAATATCTCATATTTAGCTTTTTATCTATGATTTATTTTTATTTTTAAAGATCGAGTCAATATAATTATAATTAAAAAGTTATTTCATAATTAATACCAGCCTCTAATATATATTAATATATTTTTTCAATCTTACAGATAATATTCAATTATTATATAGTATTTGAATAAATTAAAATTTTAGATCAAAATTCAATTTTCTCATAAAGTTTTAAAGTTAGTTAAAAATGATTTTTACATCATGAGCTAAAAGATTCATAAAAGACAAAGATAAAACCATTTAGGTAAAGAATGGTAGTTGAAGAATGAGTAGGACACAAAACTACATTTTATGAATACTAATTAATTAGTGCTTATTAATAAATACTTTGATATTCTCTTTCAACTTCCAATTTTCCCCTATCAACCTGGTTAATTAAATATGTTCACACTCAAGTTAATCTTTTCTTCATCCATTTCATTTATCCATTATACATACATCAATTAAGACTAGATGATACTCATATAAATCACAATTCCTTAAAAACATGCATAGTTCAAAATGGGCAAATAAAATGAATAAATGTAATAATAACCTTTTTAAGAAATTAATCATTAAGTCAATTCTTAATTAATCATATATATCAAATTTAATTAAAAAAAATACTCCCTGCTTATTAGAAAAAAGTGATTTTCCCTTATACTAAAAACACATAATATGAAGCAAAGAAAATAATAGCAAGAAGCATGATTGGGTGGATAAATTTTACCGTACTTAATTAAATATCTTGAATTTGAGGTTTAGAACAATATTGAAAATATAAATTCACTATAGAGTACATTTTCCTTTCAATAAACCTATGTACATGAATTTAAACTAATCAGATGAATGAATTTTGAATTGATCTTCCATAATATTGATTAGAGAGTATGAAACTATAAAAAAAAAAAAAAGGATTTCCAAAAGACAGAAGCATCCCATTTTTGTATGATCTAATGAAATATAACATATGTTAATTAATTAAAGTAAAGTCGAAAAATAAATTATAAATTTAAACACATGACATGCATATATTAATTATTGTGGGTAAAGCTTGTTTTATTTTTGGTGAGGTAACATCTCACTTTCTTCCTCTTTCCATTCTCTCTTCCATTCTTGTTAATTTCTCCAAAACTGAAATTGGGGTGTATACATCATGCTCCTGTGGAATTATTGTATTATAAAATGTGTTTTTAAATTAAGGTTCGACACATCATAAATTGATTTATATCAAGTGTTGTTGGTAAAAAGAAAATAATTTGTCATACAACTCTTGATTGTATTAATGATAAAATTTTGGTACTATTTCATTATCTTACTTTAGTGTATAATTTACATCTATTAGGGAAAAAAAAGTTAAAGACATAAATTAAATCAAATATCACTATTCACTTTTATCTTTTTAATTATTATCAAATCATTTTTTCAAAGTAGAAATAATTTAAGATGAAATTATAAAATATGAGCATTTAAGCTTTTGAAACTTATCATCTAAAAAATATACTCCTTCCGACCGGTATTATTTGTTATATTGCGCTTTTTAAAAATCAATTTGCCTAATTTTTTAAGGTTAAATTAGATCACATTAATTTGATATTTTTACACAAAAAAATTAGATATTCTAAAACTATATAAAAAGATATTATAGATTATAATTTTTTGCATATTAATATGATTAAGAAATATATCTTAAAATGTTAGTCAAAATTTTTATAATTTAATTTTAAAAATAGAAACTATGACAAATAATACTGAACTTAGATAACAAACAAAAATAGAAAAAAATTCAAATATTTATGTTGGATGTTTAATAATTTACTTATTTTAAATATTAAAAAAAAATCAAAAAATTAATTAATATTCTAAATTTATGTCTAGTCAAACGTGCCATATTAGTTTTGGTAGAACAATTTATCATTTGCTACTTGAGTCAAACTAGTGTTATTTTTGTTTATAAATTTAATCTCTTTTTCTTCCTATAGGGATTTAATTCTCTCCTCTCTTTCAAGCAAAGTTGTTTTCTCTCTCTCTCTTTCTCCGCCTTTATTTATTCTCTGTTTTCTGTTCGTTTCTGTGTTTCCGTGTAGCTTTTTGAGATCCCTTAACAAAAATGGGGTATTCCCCAAGTAGTTGTACCGACTCTCACAACTCACACTCTTCAAACACTCAAAATTTAGCCATTGGCATTCACACTGATAATAACTATGAGCTCAACATGAAATCTTTGATTTACAAAATGATTTGGGATTTGGGGTTGGCTTGTATCGTCCCTCCTCGACGTCGTAGAATTTCTGTTAAGAATCAGAATAATGATAAAAATGGCAAGATTTTGGAGCATAATAAAGCTTGGTTACTTGCTGAGGCGGGAGGGTGTGGTGGTCCAGAGTTGATTAATGCTGACCCATATTCAGTTCACTCTTCTTTCAGGTTTACTTTGTGTACTCAAGTTGAGGTTGAGTCGGTGAATGGGAATAATAACTCTTCTTCTTCTCCTGCTGCTACTGTTTTAATGGTGAATTTGGATAATGGGTTAACTGATCCTAAATCTCAAGAGGTGAAATGGAGGAAAGTTGAGTCATTAGAGAGGAATATTTCTCCTGTGGTTCATTCATTGATTAGGTTCAGTTACAATGAAATTGTTTCTGCTACTAGAAATTTTTCTAAAGGTAATCTTCATTTTCGTTGCCCCTTTTTTTTCAATTTGCGTTTTAGTTGATTTATGTTTCTTCAATTGGATAGGTAGAGTTTTGGGAAGAGGAGCGTTGAGCTATGTTTTTAGAGGACGAGTGGGATTTTTGAGGACTACAGTGGCAATTAAGCGTTTAGATAGGGAGGATGAAGAGTCTCCAAAGGCTTTTTGTAGAGAATTGATGATTGCTAGCTCTCTTCATAACCCATATATTGTTCCTCTTGTGGGTTTTTGCATTGATCCAGAGGAGGGTTTGTTTCTGGTGTACAAATATGTATCTGGTGGAAGTTTAGAGCGGTATTTGCATGGTAAATAGTTGTTGCTTTCCTTTTCAAAATTTGATTTTACAGTATTTCAGTGGGATTCAGATTTTGTCAATTGATTTTTACAGGGAAGAAGAAGGGAAGTAAAGGTGGTCCAGCACTTCCATGGTCTGCTAGGTATAAGGTGGCTGTAGGTATTGCAGAATCAATTGGGTATTTGCATAACGGGACAGAGCGTTGTGTTGTTCATAGGGACATCAAGCCTTCGAACATTCTTCTTTCATCGAAGAAGACACCCAAGGTATTGAAAGGGATAGGAATATATCATTTGAAAACCACAATTAGGTAGTTGTCAATTTTAGGTGGATCTACTAGCCATTGATGTCGGGCCCAACTTGTTAGCATCTCGACTATTTCATAGGTACAGAGAAACTCTCATATTTTTGGCTAATTGTTACTTGACCTTTGCAGTTGTGTGACTTTGGCTTAGCTACATGGACCCCTGCACCTTCAGTGCCTTTCCTTTGTAAAACTGTTAAAGGAACATTTGGGTATGATTTCTTTTTGGTGAACTCTTTAGCATAATAATGCCTAAGATCCTGATGTAGCTTAACAACACGATTTTTCTAAAATTTACCAGGTTCTAAAACTAAATTTGCAGGTACTTAGCCCCAGAATATTTTCAACATGGTAAAGTTTCTGATAAAACTGATGTTTATGCTTTCGGAGTTGTCCTGTTGGAGCTATTAACTGGACGGAAGCCAATTGAAGCGAAAAGAGGACCAGGAGAAGAAAACATGGTTTTGTGGGTAGGTGCAGTATTTTGTAATCAATTTGGTCTTCTTTTGATATCTAAGTCAGTCTATCTCTGTCGCGCTCTAAATACACTGTAGTCATTGGTAACTATTAATGCAATCTGAATTTGTCCAAACTCTGTTTCTCCTCAAGTTCTGGAATTGCAAGTCATAATCTCTTACTTAGTTACCGTCATTTTGCTTGTTCTTGCAAACGTGAGTCTGGGACGTCTGAAGGTGTTGTATCCAACTCACTGATGCTTAAGTTTTTGTAACATAACTTGGAAAAAGTTTGGCACTTCCCTTCAAAATTTAGAAGATGTTCAATAAAGCATAGTCAGCTTTGTATGCAGATATTTAAAATTTTGATGTTTCTCCTTTTCAGGCAAAGCCACTATTGCAGCAAGATGTTCTTGAAAAGTTTCTTGATCCAAGACTTAAAATCCCGCGAAAGAATTTGCACCAAATATCTTGGATGATTCAAGCAGCAGCTGCATGTATACACAGTGAAGAATCTCGAAGGCCTGATATCGATGAAATCATTGACATGTTAAGAGGCAGAGAGTCCAATTCCATCTACACAAAGAAGGACATTTTGCCTGGTAATAGCTGTTTGATTGATTCTTACAACCACTCACAGCAGACTAGAAGTGAAATGAAGAGTCATTTAGCCTTGGCAATGCTAGGAGTTGCAGAATTTGACAACGATGACCTCTATCGTTGTTGAAACAAAAAGGGTGAATCTGAAGTCTTATCTCGATTTCCATTGCCCCATTCAACTTGACAGGGAGTAAATTTTAGCGCGCAACAACTGAAAAACTCTTTAACTTGTAGATATGAATTCTGTGTTTGTTTGTACATACTGGTTCCTTGTCCCCAACTCTTATAGGAAAATTATAACTGTTTCTGTTTATCAAGATTAGAAAAGAAAGTTACAACGATGCTATCTACTCAGCCTACATTACATATGTAATTTTGTTTACTAGATGAATGAAAGAGTATATTGGTGGACAGTTCTTACCATTATTAATCCATAGTTGGTCACCAAATTGTATAAAAATACAATCTAAAATACCTTTTGTTTATCAAAATACAATCTTTCCGTTCAGAACTCACAATGTCTAAATCACGTAGATATGATCGTTACCTTGAAAGAATAATTAAAAAAAAAAACATATAATCTTGCCCATTTCATATCATATTCCCTCATGCCTATTCTATACTCATCGTGCACAAATACATCTTTTGTTTATTAAAACAACAGAAGTTGATCGATCCAATTCACGTTAGGTAATTAAGAAAAATAAAATGGTTTCAGAAAATACAACCATTATGCCATGCAACGAGCAAAATTCAGGTCAACTTGCAATTATATTTGTCATATGTAAGAAACCAAGACAGCTCAACTCTCACATGGGACCCAAAAAATAAATCCAAATATAAGACTCAGAATAGGAGGTACAGAAAATGAAAAACAAATTTAAAATGAAAAAAATAATATAAAAATACATACACTAGTCCACCTCAATATGATGCAAGGAAAATGGAGGTTACAGTTTTAACTAACTTAAAAACGGTATCTTTAACAAGAAAAAAAAATATTTAAAAAAATGGGACTGATATAGACTTTATCTTAAAGAATTTTCACATTATTACGTTGCGTAATAGATAATTACAACTAAAAATAATAATCGGAGTGCAGTTAGTGTATATAAGTTAAATGTATATCAAAATATAACTAGAAAATTTTAGCAACATCTCTAATCAAGCCTCTGTTAGCTTTGGCAAATTCTGTAAACTCTTGAAAAGAAATGAAACCATCTTTATCAGTGTCAATTTCATCCATCATATACTTAACTTCTTCAGGAGTAACAGAACCTAAGGCTTGCAATGTCTCTCCAAGTTCTGTTGCAGAGATTTGTCCATCACCATTTTCATCAAAGCGCTTGAAGATTCGTTCGCGATCAGCTATGTCTTGTGGTTCATCAACCTCTCCCATTCTTTGACAATTTTTTTTTTAAAAATTTTTAACAAATATTTTCTAATTTGGCGATGTTTGATTCTTCTAATTTGTGATTAGTCTAATTTTTACTCACTTAGATCCAAGAAAATGACTTAATTTGAAGTTATAAAGGGGAAGATGTTTGTTAATGTATGGTTAACCTTATCATTAGGGAATGGGCTTTTTGTGGAGTAACTATGAAAGATCATTAACGGAAATAACCATAATCAAAGATCATTAACAGAAATAACAAATTCATAATTGAGATATTTGAGGGACCAATTAAATAAATTGTATCTGAAATCAATAATTAGAAATTACGTGGATCGGTACGTGGTCAGCAATTATTATTATGATAAATTTTAGGAATCACATAGTTTTAATATAAAATTACAAATATATTCCTCTTAAGTTTCTAACTATATTAATCCCTTAAAAAGTAACACAAACAAGAAACATAGTTCAAATACATTAAAGAGTATCTTGAATACATTATAACATAAACCGAATACATAATATATAGCTCGGACACATTAAAAACTAGGTCGTATATATAATATGTAGCTCAGATACATTATAAAATAAACCAGATACATAATATGTAGCTCGGATACATTAGATACTAGCTCGAATACATTAATATATAGCTCGAATATATTAAAAAAAATAAGAGATTTTAAAAACATTTAAAAATAGAAGGGGATATTAGAAATAAGGAAAACTGCGTGTATTTAGTAATTTTTCCTTAATATAATTTGCTCCTTTGAGCTCTATTCTATTTCCTAACGCTCTTTGTAGCTAGATGCAGGGGTGGGTATGCTTACTAAGTATTGAATTACCGTATCAAAATTGAAAAATTCGATATTTCATATCGATACAGTACATTATATGCATTTTATAAAAGAGAAAAACGAGAAGTATATTTTGAATTATTATAAATAGCATGTATATATCTATATCAATATCTTTATCGTCTAAATTTTAAAGTATATATACTCTTTATATGAATGATTGGACATAGTGTCTCAATCTCAACCATCAATTTTGATGCGAAGATTCAAATTAAAAAATGAAATGGAAAACATACAAAGCAAAAAATAAATATCACTTAAGGTGGATCATGAAACTTATTAGATATCAAAGTTTGAAAGAGAGATGTCCTAAACACTAGAAGATGAGAATCTGCTTGGTCAAATGTCATTATACTATAATAACAATAAACGACCTAAAAAGAAAAGCGTATCACCTAAATTGTAACAGAGGAAGCGAATATTAAAAACTTATTGTTATATTAAAACATAAAAGGGAGCACAAACCCCAAATGGAAAACCAAGTTGAAATTTGTGCATTCAAATTTGTTCAAATTCCCAATATTTGATTAGTAATTGTGGCAGCAAAACTTTTTTAATTAATTCATATCCATAACAAACACTTGAGCATTCTTTGTTCCACACAAATGCTTTAAAATGACATGTTGAACACTTCCTGTCTCACTAACTTCTCAACATATAAAAGTACCCGCTTGGTATACCATTTTGGTTGATAATAGTTTAAATGAAAGGGTCAAAAATATTCATGAACTATAAGAAAAAGTTAAAAAAAAAAAAATCTTTTCATTTTTTGGTTTAAAACTATCTATTTATTTATTTTTTTAGTCTAAAATTACCCTTCAATCCATCTTTTTGCTCACTTATACCCTTGCAACAAACAACACTTTTTTTTTTTTTAAAAAAATATTCATTATGTGTCATTTTCTTATTGAATGAAATAAAAATCCACCTCTATAAATTTTCCCCCATAATTTATTCAAATCAAAACAATATATTTTTTCAAGATCTAAAAATTATTTATTTAAAATCTAGTTATTTTATTTTCTATAGTTTTTTCCAAAAAAATATGTTTTAGATAAATAATTTTTTTGGAAAAATATTAGTCAATTTTAGGATTTGTATTAATATATTATGTCCCGGTAACTGTGGCATGACTAATTTTTTTTAAAAAAATTAATTATCTAAAACATTTTTTTAAAAAAAACAAAGCTATAGAAAATAGATTTTACTAGATTTAAAAAAATATATTATTTGGATCTTGAAAAGATATATTGATTTGATTTGGATAAATTACGGAGAAAAATTAATAGAGGTGAATTTTTATTTCATTCAATACGAAAATGACACATAATAAATATTTTAAAAGTACGAGAAGGTTGTAAGTTGCAAATATATAACTAAGCAAAAAGGTGGATGAAAGAGTAATTTTAGACCAAAAAATATGAATAGAAGGGTATTTTAGACCAAAGATGGGGTTCCGTTCTCGGATATTATCGATTTTGCTAAGAGATTGTAACACCAAGCCTATCCAGCAAAATCTTGTACTGCCGCGCCACCTCTGTATCGGTGATTAGGATATCATCACCTAACAGGGCGTAATCAGCCAAAGGGGTAGTACTCGTTGGGTATGCATATTTCGCAGCTAGCCTCACCATATATGGAGGGTATTTTAAGACCTTTTCTTATAGTTTATGAATATTTTTTATCATTTCCATTAGTTTAAATATTTTACATCTAATTTGCTTTAAAAACAATTGGCATAAAGACGGTAATTTTTCAGAAAAAATAGGTTCAATTGACCAAATATTAATCTTTATAGCCGCTTTTTATACGACTAGATTATATATACGAATAAATATTTAGAGTAGTCTCTCGTCATAAAGTGTAGTTTGAAAAGGGTAGAGTATACACGAATCTTATCTCTAGTGAGGTAAAGAAATTATTTTCGATAGACCCTTGACTCAACACAAAGACAATCTAGAATAAGCAAGTGACAGGGTTGGTTGATCCATCTCAACAGCTACATTGTCGGCTTGTCGCTAAGACGTTAACATAATTTTTTTTCATAAATAGGCAAAACATTATGTTAAATCATTTTTCCATTTAACGAATATAATAGTTAAATGGACTTGGGATAAATTTCATATTTCCATAATTACAAGAGTTGTAAAAGCTTACATGTCCAAATGTCTATTGAGTTGGATGAAGGAAGTATAACACAAATTGAATCAAGCAGATTCAATAGAAAATTGAAATAATCACATGTTTCATCGAAAAAAGGATTATTTTCGAAAAAAAGAGCTTGTTTTATTTGACTTTAAGGAGTCGCCACTTAATTTTTAAGAAAAATCAAGAAAACTTATTTCCAAAACGACTTAAACAGAAAAAATTGTTTTGAAAATATTTTAGGGGGTTCGGGATTCTTATTAGTGTTTTAGGAAGGTGTAAGGCACCTAAGACACTCCGCTAACTTACGGTTTTCCAACGACTAACTTATTTGACTATTTATTAACTTTTGCGAATCTTTTGTTATTTTGAACTCATTTGAACACATTTACAAATTTTGAAATAATTATTTTATCCATTTTTATTTTTTAGGTTTAAAGCATTTTAACTCAAACAAACCTAGAAATTGAATTTTGAACATATTAGAGTTTTAAACAAACTTACGAGTCGAAATATTTATCGTTTTGAGATTCCCTTTTAGTTAAAACTTTTAGACTTAACTTCTAAGCGATTTTTAAATTCGAACATCTTTAAAGTTTCAAAAAAAAATTTCGAGTTTTGATGAAGCGAAAGGCGTTCGATGGAGGTTGGAGCTTTCTAACCCTAAACTACGACATTCAAGTAAGCACGTAATCGAATAATAAAAGGATGAGAGAGGGAGAGAGAGAGAGAGATTTTGGGTCCAAACTCGGGTCCTGTCCGCCTTGACCGAGTTTTGGACCCACCTGTTTTCTTTAGGGTTTTTGACCCATTTCTCTTTTGTACCTGTCCTAATCTAAACATACAAAATAAAATTCGAGAAAGTAAAGCAACAAGGGCTTATGCCCATTACAAAGTGAAATACAAAATATAATAAAAGCAAGTCTTCTAGTTCGTCTTCTTAAAACTTCTTCAATCTTCCTGAAATTGGAATCCGTGCATTGACCTTGACTCGGTACAGGAATTGAGCCTTTACGGCTCCTCCGAATGCACAGAGAGAAATGGGGTCCCGAGGGCTCGGAAGGATTTCACATACAAAATGATAAATAAGAATTAGTATGTAAAATATTAAAATGAATGAGATGCATTGTAAACCAAACGGCATTCAATTAAACAAAACCTACTAAAAAAATAAAAAAAAAATTAAATCAGTCGACAAAGTGGTACTAAACCAAATTCATGACACAAAATAGAGACAACAATATTGCATACTCGTCAGACCAAATTCTCATGCCAAAGTAAGAATAATGATTTTTGATAATAAGACAACAATATATATATATATATATATATATATATATATATATATATATATATATATATATATATATATATATATATATATATATATATATATATATATATATATATATATATATATATATATATAAAATCATGCACTCAAAAACATCCAATAATTGCCGTGTATATACATTCTCACTACCTAAACAATGCGAAATACTAATAGGTAACCACTTTATGTCATACAAAGG
>CM064964.1:36673466-36736563 GCA_032847665.1 Solanum chilense
CTGTTGGTTGACACTCAACGTGTGACCGCCACCACATTTTGGCGTTCCCTTGAAACTGGTAGCTCACGAACTCAATGCCAAACCGTTCTACTATACCCATCTTGTGTAGTAGCTCATGACAATCAACCAGAAAATCACAAGCATCTTCAGATTCTGCACCCTTGAAGACTGGAGGTTTCAATTTCAAGAACTTACTGAAAAGTTCATGTTGATCATTTGTCATTATAGGCCAGTAGTCAGACGAGGAAATGTGCCTATTTCTAATGAAGCATCCATACGAGAAGCCATAGTGGCTGCATGTCGTACCTCTGAAACCGGAGGTGTTGGTGCAGAAAACACTGGAGGTGCTTGGCCTTGATCAGATAACCCGCTAAGATAAGCAAGAACCTGATTGATCATCTCTGGGGTAGGTTGGGGTGGTAATTCTTCATTCTGCACTTGTTCAGTCTCCCCTTCCTCACCCTCTCTTATCACTTCCTCAATCGGTGGAGGTGTCACCGCCCTAGTACCAGATGGGCTAGGTGCTCGTCCTCTTCCTCTAGAGGACGTCCTCCCACGACCTCTACCGTGGCCTCTTGCCACTGATCTTCCTCGAGCTACAGCCCAGTGGCTGGCTCAGACGCATCTTGTCTTGCCGGTGTCGCTGCTGGTGCGGTCGTTGCTCTAGTTCTAACCATCTGCGAAATAGAGTGAAGATGGTCAAATACCAATTTGTATCACCTAGATACCAATTGGACTCAAGTAGTAGCATGAAAGAAAGAATGAAAGAATGGAATTTTCCTAAAGTCTTATAGCCTCTCAAAGAAAAGTAAAGGCGTCCTCCTACCGTTCCTTAAGACCCTACTAGACTCGTTCTTGTGTGATGAGACCAACGAACCTAATGCTCTGATACCAAGTTTGTCACGATCCAAATCAGGGCCGCGACTGGCACCCACATTTACCCTCCTATGTGAGCGAACCAACGAATCTAACCTTAACATTTCAATGTATAACAACAGAAAGTAATGCGGAAGACTTAACTCATTAATAAAAACCAATTCAATAACTACTAAAATTCAACATCTATTATTCCTCAAAATCTGGAAGTCATCATCACAAGAACATCTATGATCAAATTACTAAACTAAAAATGTCTAAGAAGCTAAAACAAATAAAAGCTAGAACATGCCGGAAGTTCAAGGCATCAAGACTTGAAGAAGAAGATCCAGTCCAAGCTAGACGCATTAGCTCACCCTGAATTTCCGATGTAGTGAAGACTGGCTAGATTACTGTTGAGTTGAAGAAGACGGTCCGTTTGCTGCACTCCACAAATAACAAAGAAGAAAACATAAAAGTAGGGGTCAGTACAAACCACGGGTACTGAGTAGATATCATCGGCCAACTCAAAATAGAAAACAGTATATATCAGTTAATATCATAAATCAACTATAACTCAATATGTAGCAACAACAAGTACTATAATCATCAAGTTCATCCATGAGAGCTCAAGCCTCAATACCATACTCATTTTGGGAATTTAGTTCATTATGTTGAGTATATTAGCATCATCTTTCAAGATTCATTATCTTTCTTCCTCTTGTGTCGGTACGTGACACTCTGATCCCCCTACTACTATGTGTCGGTACGTGACACTCTGATCCCCTAATTCTACGTGTCGGTTCGTGACACCCGATCCCCTAATAATATGTGTCGGTACGTGACACTCCGATCCCTTAATTCTATGTGTCGGTTCGTGACACCCGATCCCCTAATAATATGTGTCGGTACGTGACACTCCGATCCCCTAATTCTACGTGTCGGTTCGTGACACCCGTCCCACTAATACTATGTGTCGGAACGTGACACTCCGATCCACTAGTCTCATTCTATCAATCCATCAAGCCTTCTCTATACCAAGGCATCATCAATCCCATTACTTTAATTCATCAAGCCTTGTTTTATACCAAGGCATCATCATTAATAACGTAGATTAAAGTTTCTTTCAGGATTTGGGATTCAATAGTTTTCATCATGCTTGTTTTATCACAATCACATAATCATATTCATGCAAGCATACAATTAAGCATATAGAAGACTTTATAATACTACTAACACATATCATTCGCTATTACTAGTTTACTATAAGATAGCATGAAAACCATAACCTACCTCCACCGAAGAATTGAATTCAAACAAGCAAATTCCTAAGCTTCGATATTCCCTCTGCCTCGTCGATCGATCCCTCTCTCTCTCTCTGTTCTTTCTTTTTTTTTCTTATTCAAACCCTCTTTATTTTACCCTAATTAACATATAATTAAGAATAAAAGATGGCAATAATAACCCACTAATTAACTTAAGGTTACCTCTTTTAACCCCCAACTAATTAGACTTATTAATATTAACCCTCTAACTTTATAATTAACGCAGGAATAGTCCAAAACGTCCCTTAAAACGTGTAAAGAAATTCGACTCCGACTGGGATTACGCAACCTGTGACGGCCCGTCGTGCCTGCGACGGTCCGTCATTCAAGTCGTCGCAAGGATCAGAAACTCCACTTTTCACTAAAGAGCCTGTGACGGTTCGTCACCCCTGTGACGGTCCGTCCTGCACTTCCGTCACGACGTTCAGAGAATCGTTCCCTGTACCAAATTCTCAAGAGTTGAAGTGTTTTGAGACGGGGCCTCACGACGGTTCGTCGTACCTGTGACGGCCCGTCCTGCAGGTCCGTCACAGATTACAGAGAGTCGATTTTTGTACCCAAATTTCAGAATTCTAAGTGTTCTGGGACGAGACACCCTCGACGGTCCGTCGTGCCCATGACGGTCCGTCGTGATATCCGTCGTCTCAGCCAGTTTTTCCAGAAATAAAATCTGCTGCTCAAAACGACTAAACAGGTCGTTACAATTATCATGTAATTTGTCACAGTGATAATGTCATAACTTATTATAGATATGTCATTGAATTTTTTTTAAATTATTGATGGTGTTTCCTTTGGCAGTATGCCAAGATTTCCAATGGAATATTGATATGTCGTCTATAGTCATTTTGGGATAATTATTGAACAATTATATTATATGGATACTATTAGGGTTGTAGTTTTTGGAGAAATTATGACTTAACTCTTGACTTGAAATTTAAGAAATATGAGATTTGACTTATTGGTTAGAATCAAGATTTAGAAATTTTATTATAAATTTGGAAAAATTATTGGGTCAAAGTTAAACAGATAGTAATATGAGTGTTGTAAGTATTGAAGTCTTATTGTGGTTATTGATTTGAATAGATTGTATTGATTTGAAAGTACAACGAAGGAGGAAGGTTAAAGTCCTGAAGTGATTGTTCGATAAATGGAGGCAAGTGGATTTCTAAACTCTAGTTAAGTGTATGAAATGCGTGTATATCCTTGTGGTATATGTTTGGGAGTAACGGGATTGGTGATGGGTTGACTTGTCCACATTAATTAATTCTAATGATGAAAAGAATGGGGATAACAAAAGGCAATGTGATTAATTATTTATGTGTGTTGTGTTGAGAAAGGGTTGAAGGCTTGTTGAATCATTGTTGATGTAACTTCATATCTGTGTGGTTGTGAACTGTGCGATGTTATGAAAATGGTCATCTCCTCATTATTTGTGTGAACTTGTCATCTGCATTATTCTGAGGCATTGGTTGTGACAAGTGTTGTGTGCATTGAGAAAGAATGGGTACTTAAGAGGATGTACCATTTCGAGGGACGTATTGCGCGCCGCGATGGATACTATATTTCGAGGGATGTATCGCGCACCGCGATGATTACTATTATTGAGGGTCGTGTCGTGCGCCGCGACAGATGCATGGACAGATATGTCCCCCATGGGTCCCGGAGTGAGAGACAACAAGTGTGTATCACTAGGTCAGATATGCATCATTATACTTGACATTGCATTCCATTGCATTGTACATACTTATCATTAGTGAACTTGATATCGTGTTTTGTTGATCTTCTGATTGCCTTTCTACGGAACTTGTGATTGATCAATATTGAGCTTGTTATTGCGACTATATAATTTGTTGAAGTATTGTTGTTATGAATATGTAATTTGTTAAAGTGTTATTTTTGAGGATATGTAATTTGTCTAAGTGTTGTTGTTGAGCTACGTGATATGTAAACTGTGAGTTGTTAGTTTGAGTTGATTTTAATGCAGGTTGTAGTTGTGGAGGTTCGGTTGGGGGTGGTAGGAGTACCCGTATTTCATCCCCTTAACTTGTGTTTAGAGTTTTACTTGCTGAGTACCGTGTGGTTTGATACTCACCCTCGCTTCTACAAATTTTTGTAGGTTATGAGCCTGGATTTTTGTTGTACTTGTCATTCTCTACTTTTCCGAGGCTTCTTGGAGATTTGTGAGGTAGCTGTTTCCATTTCAGCAGACTTTCTTCTCCTTAATTATGATCTTGTTCTATTCTAGAAACAAGTTCATTTGAGACTTGAATTTTTCTTTTGAATCAATTGTAATACTTTAGAGGCTTGTACACGTGACTACCAGGTTTTGAGGTTTTTATTAAGTTACTTATATTTTATTTCCGCACTTTATTGTAATGGTTGAGTTTTAGGCTGACTTGTCTTGGTGGGATAAGACGAGTGTCATCACGTCCATTTTTGGATTGTGACATTAATTTTATGTTTTCTTGTTTATGCAAAAGAGAGTAACATAATGCATAACCATAGACAATATAATCACCCCTGGCATTTACACACTCCCCACCCCAACCACCTCTCCCCTCCTCCTACCACTCCACCTCACCCAACCAATAGTGTTTGTTTAGAATATATATATATATATATATATATTGTAACGACTTGTTTAGTCGTTTTGTGTAGCAGATTTTATTTCTGGAAAAACTGTCTTGGTCGACAGATCCCACGACGTACCGTCATGGGCACGACGGACCGTCGAGGGGGTCTCGTTCCAAAACACTTAGAATTCTGAAACTTGGGTACTGAAATCGACTCTCTGAACTTCGTGACGGAATGGCAGGATGGACCGTCGTGGGCACGACGGACCGTCACACATCTTTCACAGAAATTAAGTCTCTAAACTTTGTGACGGACCTGCAGGACGGACCGTCACAGTCATGATGGACCGTCACAGGTTGCGTAATCCCAGGCTGGGTCGGATTTCTGCTAAGTAATTTAAGGGTCGTTTTGGACTATTCCTGCTTTAATTATAAAGCTAGTGGGTTAATGTTAATAGTTTAATTACTTGGGGGTTAAAAGAGATAACCTTGAATTAATTAATGGGTTAATTCATCATCTTTTATACTTAATTATATGCTAATTAGGGTAAGAGAAAGAGGGTTTTGAATAAGAAAAATAGAAAGAACAAAGAGAGAGAGAGGATCGATCGAGAGAGAAAGAGAAGAACGCAAGGAGAGCAAAAGGCTTGGGAAGTAGATTGCTTGATCACAATTCTTCGGTGAAGGTAGGTTATAGTTTTTATGCTATTCGTAGTAAACTCTTAATAGCGAACGATATGTATTGGTAGTATTGTAAACCCTTCTATATGCTTAATTGTATGCTTGCATGAATGTGATTATATAATTGTGATAAACTAAGCATGATGAAGCTATTGAATCCTAAATCTAGAAAAAACCCTAATCTACTTTGTTAATGATGATGCCTTGGTATAAAAGAAGGCTTGATGAACGAAAGTAGTGAGATTAGGGGATCGAGTGCCACGTTCTGGTACCAGGATAGAATGAGGATCGGAGTGCCACGTTCCGGCACCAGGATAGAATATGGATCGGGTGTCACGTTCCGAAACCAGGATAGATGAGGATCGGAGTGTCACGTTCCAACACCAGGATAGAATATGGATCGGATGCCACGTTTCGGTACCAGGATAGTATATGAGGATCGGAGTGTCACGTTCCGACACCAGGATAGTATATGGAGCGGAGTGTCACGTACCGACACGAGAGGAATAAAGATAATGAATCTTGAAATATGTTAATATACTCAATTTAATGAACCTAATTCCCAAATGAGTATGATGGGGAGGCGTGAGTCCTCATTGATGTGCTTGGTGTTGTGACCAAGAGATATGGTAATTGTAAATGCCGCATGGTGAGTATTGTAGTTGATTTTATGATATTATCTGATATATACTGTTTTCTATTTTGAGTTGGCCGATGATACCTACTCAGTACTTGTGTTTGTACTGACCCCTACTTGTATGTTTTTCTTTCTTGTTATTTGTGGAGTGCAGCAAACGTACCGTCGTCTTCAACTCAACCGCAACTCTAGCCAGTCTTCGTTACACCGGATTTCAGGGTGAGCTAACGCTTCTAGCTTGGACTGGATCTTCCTCTTCATGTCTTGATGCCTTGAACTTCCGGCATGGACCAGCTTTTTACTTATTTTAGCTTCTTAGATACTCTTAGATTAGTAATTTGAGGATAGATGTTCTTATGATGATGACTTCCAGATTTTGGGGATAATAATAGTTGTTGAGTTTTTAGAAGTTATTGAATTGATTTTCATTAATGAGTTTAAGTCTTCCGCATTACTTTCTGTTGATATTATATTGAAATGTTGGGGTTAGATTGGTTGGTTCGCTCACATAGTAGGACAAGTGTGGGTGCCACTCGCGGCTCGGTTTTGGATCGTGACAAAAAGAAATAAGAGATTTTAAAAACTTTTAAAAATAGAAGGGGATATTAGAAATAAGGAAAACTAAGATGTGTATTTAGTAATTTTTCCTTAATATAATTTGCTCCTTTGAGCTCTATTCTATTTCCTAACGCTCTTTGTAGCTAGATGCAGGGGTGGGTATGCTTACTAAGTATTGAATTACCGTATCAAAATTGAAATATTCGGTATTTCATATCGATACAGTACTTTATATGCATTTTATAAAAGAGAAAAACGATAAGTATATTTTGAATTATTATAAATAGCATGTATATATCTTTATCAATATCTTTATCGTCCAAATTTCAAAGTATATATACTTTTTATATGAATGATGGGACATGTGTCTCAATCTCAACCATCAATTTTGATGCGAAGATTCAAATTAAAAAATGAAATGGAAAACATACAAAGCAAAAAATAAATATCACTTAAGGTGGATTATGAAACTTATTAGATATCAAAGTTTGAAAGAGAGGTGTCCTAAACACTAGAAGATGAGAATCTACTTGGTCAAATGACATCATACTATAATAACAATAAACGACTTAAAAAGAAAAATGTATCAGCTAAATTGTAATAAAGGAAGCGAATATTAAAAGTTTATTGTTATATTGAAACATAAAAAGGGAGCACGAACCCCAAATGGAAAACCAAGTTGAATTTTGTGCATTCAAATTTGTTCAAATCCCCAATATTTGATTAGTAATTGTGGCAGCAAAACAATATAGGGAGAACTTTTTTAATTAATTCATATTAATAACAAACACTTGAGCATTCTTTGTTCCACACAAATGCTTTAAAATGACATATTGAACTTTTCCTGTCTCACTAACTTCTCAACATATTCATCATATAAAAGTACCCGCTTGGTATACCATTTTGGTTGATAATAGTTTAAGCGAATGGGTCAAAAATATCTATGAACTACAATAAAAAGTCTAAAAATACTTTTTCATCTTTTGATTTAATTTATTCAAATCAAAACAATATATCTTTTCAAGATCTAAAAATTATTATTTAAAATCTAGTAATTTTATTTTCTATAGTTTTTTCCAAAAAAATATGTTTTAGATAAATAATTTTTTTGAAAAAATATTAGTCAATTTTAGATTTGTATTAATATATTATGTCCCGATAACTGTGGCATGACTTATTTTTTTAAAAAAAATTAATTATCTAAAACTTTTTTTTTTTTGAAAAAAGCTATAGAAAATAGATTTTACTAGATTTAAAAAAATATATTATTTGGATCTTGAAAAGATATATTGTTTTGATTTGGATAAATTATGGGGGAAAATTATTAGAGGTGAATTTTTATTTCATTCAATAAGAAAATGACACATAATAAATATTTTAAAAATACGAGAAGGTTGTTAGTTGCAAATGTATAAGTGAGCAAAAAGGTGGATAGAAGGGTAATTTTAGACCAAAAAATATGAGTAAAAGGGTATTTTAGACGAAAAGATGAATAGAGGATATTTTAAGACCTTTTCTTATAGTTTAAGGATATTTTTTTACCATTTTCCATTAGTTTAAATATTTTACATCTAATTTGCTTTAAAAACAATTGGCATAAAGACAATAATTTTTTGGAAAAAATAGGTTCAATTGACCAAATATTAATCTTTATAGCCGCTTTCTATACGACTAGATTATATATATGAATAAATATTCAGAGTAATCTCTTGTCATAAAGTGTGGTTTGAAAAGAGTTGAATATACACGAATCTTATCTCTAGTGAAATAAAAAGATTGTTTTCGATAGACCCTCAACTCAACACAAAAACAATCTAGATAAGCAAAGTGACAGGGGTTGTTGATCAATCTCAACAGCTACATTGTCGGCTTGTCGCTAAGACGTTAACATAAATTTTTTTCATAAATAGGCAAAACATTATCTTATCATTTTTCCATTTAACAAATATAATAGATAAATGGACTTGGGATAAATTTCATATTTCCATAATTACAAGAACTGTAAAAGCTTACATGTTCAAACGTCTATGAGTTGGAAGAAGGAAGTATAATACAAATTGAATCAAGCAGATTCAATAGAAAATTGAAATAATCACAGCACGACCTTTCTATGAAAATATTGCATATCAGAACAAACACAGTTCAGTATAATTTTAGTGGGTCGAATGGTCAATAAAATGAGCATTAATTTTTATTTTTTAATAGTTCAGTTTAAAATAAAATTTTCATGTTAGTAAAAATTTAATGAAAGAATTATATAAATTGATAAAGTGACTTTAAGTGGAATACCAATAGTTGAGTAGTTTTGGGTGATAAAAAATAGATTTAAGTCATCTGTGGCCACTCAAAGTTGTCCGCATAATTTACTTAGACACCTTAACTTATCCTTGTGTCGATTGAACACTTTCTTTGAGCGCGTTAAGTTATTAAAAATAATATATTTTCTTTTTTCCCCTTATTTTACACCTAATTGAATTAAAAAGAAAAAAAAATGATTAACCAAAAAAAAATAACAGTCATCTTCTTCCCCAATATTGCTGCAACTATTCTTCTACCGTTTTCATGCACACTACAATACAAACCAACCCCTTCACCTCTCTCTTTCTCTCACCCTCTATCGTTCTTCTGCTTTTCCTCTTTCTTTTTTATGTTGATTTAAGTTTCAAATATCTTGACAAAGTTCTATTAATTATGATGAAAAAATATGTGAATTGATTTTTTTGAGGCAAAAATTTGTTATTATTATTTTGCAATTCTAACAAATCTTAATTAATGTTTTAGGAAATAGTGAGATTGGGAGAAATAACATTTCCAATATTTTATTAGATTCAAGGAGAGGGATAGTTGGGTGGTTCGAAAAAAACACACATATAATTTCAAATTAAAAAGAAAAAAATCAAAGTGAAAATAGCTATCTGTAATTCAATTTTGTGTCTTTTGTGCAAAGAAAAGACAAAATGGTCTAGTGGACCCTTGTACTTGTACCCGTTTGTATTGTAAACCCTTCTACTTACCTCTTTATTATCTGAACCCCTAAACTCGTTTAAACTCAACCAGTTGAAACCTTTCAACTGATCGTGACTCCCAATCGCGCTAATGTCACGTTTCATGTCAGATAAATTTAGCTACATCATTTTTTATTTTTATAATAATTTCTTTTTGGACAAAAAATCATAAAGTTTTGATACAAATTTTACAAAATAAAATTTTAATTTATTATTTTGAATTAAAGTTTTGGGTCTCCCTACATCATCTGTCATTTTCACTATGAAATGGCCCAATCGCCGAAGAAAGTTGTCGTTGCCACCACCCCTCTCGCCTGCAAGACCACAAGTACTCTCTCCCCCATCTATCTCCATCTTCGTTGCACACTTTCACCATTTTTCTTGCTTTCTTCTTCTCCAACCTCCACAAATCCAAAAATTGTAAGCCGCCGCACTAGCTCCTTGCCCCTCACCAGCCTCTTGCCCCTCTCTGTTGTCTCAATTTTTTCGTACCATTGACAACTATTGCGAACCATTAGGGACCCCATATGTTATACATCCTCCACGACGTATCAGAACGTTAGAAATTCATCGCTGCCACCGATTTATCGGTATGTTCCTTGCCACTTGTGATGTACCAAACACCTAAAAAAGATGAAAGAAAGAAAAAAAGAAGGCTGGACAAAAATGGAGTGGCTGGAAAAGATGAAAGAAATAAAAAGAGAGTTGGACAAAAATGGAGATGGCCGGAAAAAGTGGGTTATTGGGGAAGAAGAAGGATTTCTTTTTTCTTTTTTAAGTTTATTATTTTACTCTTTTAATTTAAATATTTTTAAAATTTAAATATGATGTTCACTTGTCCTAAAAGGTGTGTGGTCTCACTCTCTCGCCAACTCAATTATATTAATGCTACAAAAATATGGTCAATGGTCAGAGGGTTAGATATATTGTGTTTTATCAAGTTTAAGGGTACACATGACAAATAGGTTAGTAGAAGAATTCACAAAAAAAATGTATACAAGTATAGGGATCAATCAGATCATTTTGCCTAAAGAAAATAAGGAACTTACGTTGGGGGGTTGGGTGGGGTGGTTCTGGGAAGAAGAAGAAGAGGGGAAAGGTTGCTTTTTTTTTTTTTTAATGAAAACATCGTTTTTAATTATTTTATTTTTAAATTTATTTTAATTGTTTTTTTATGGGTCTAACGTCACATGTCTTTTTTTTATTAGCTACTATGCCACGTCAGCCGCGGGTGTATAACACACTATCTATACTTTTAGTTGATTGTCAAAATATGTTCAATAAGTACTTTTTTTTTTAACTAAAAAAGTTCAATTGGAACAAGTCTAAAATAAGATGTCTAAATGAAATATGTGGACAACTTTAAGTGGATGTAGATGACTTAAGCCTAAAAAATATAATGGACTGATTTTTTAGGTGAAATATCAATATATAGTTGGGTGCATTTTAGGTTGAAAAACTCAACTTTTTTTTAATTTGATTTGATGTATAGATTTAAATGTCTATACAAATAACTTGATTTAATATTATAAAAACTCAAACCAACTCTGTATATATATGTATACCTCTAGCTGCGATAAATTAAATAAACGAAAAAGAAAACTATAAAAAAAAAAATACAATGATTTGATATCGTTTACATATTAGAAAATTAATTTTTAAAAAAATTATTTTTTATAACTACAAAGAAAAAGTCTCACCTTAAATAAGACTTCTGAACTATCAGGAGAATGTTAATTTTTTCATCAATAATTTTTTTCTTTTTTCAGTAAATCCTTAATGTTTAAGTTCTTTTCTATCTAAATTATTCTGTTAAATCCAACTTGTTTGGTGTAAGTACATTGTTAATGCATTTTGTCCTACGGTTGAATGATTTTCTATCAAGTGATTATTAGCACATAGTTCCTTGCGTATTATTTTTTCTAGTCTAAAATAATTTGACGTTCCTTCTTTCTTTGATGGAATACGTAAGAAATAATTATATTTTTTGCTTCTACAATTTCATTTTTAAATTGATTAGGGTGTTGGGGGAGAATTAATAGATGAGACGAATCAGGTATATATTGCTATAGATATAAGCTAAGGTTGAATAGACAGCTAACTTGAGAAAAGCTTTTTCAAGTTAATAAAATATTAGTCATTTCTTGCGATACAATACGTTGATTCATATTCTAAAAAAGTTAATTGATAGATAATAAATTTAAGTATTTTACCTCAAAGTTTTACGATATTCAATAAAGTTATACTTTATCTAACTAAAGAACTTAAAATTTGAAAGAAAAAATCACTATATTCCTAATGCCATGACTATGTATGGAAATAATAAAATTTTCTAAATATGTATTGTAACTTTAAAATACATATAAATAGGGATATTTACGGATTGGGTTGGAAGGGTTATTAGTTAAAATTAAAATCAAATCAATTTAATTGGTTTTAAAGTTATCAAAATCAAATCAAATCAAATATAATGCACATTCATCGGTTTGGTTATTTTCGATTTTAGTTTGCTTTGGTTCGATTACTAACCAGAATTAAAAATAAAATAATTCATTCAAAACGTGAAAAAGTGACAACAATCCGTTCAAACGAAACAATAGTTAGAACAAATGCCATTACAGAACACTCGATCATTGAATTTACTCAATAAAGCTTCAAAATTCACTATTTTGGCATTAGAAGGAAGAGACAATGGCATTTTCAGTTCCACAAAGAATTTTGATATACATGAAACTAACAAGAAAAAATGTTCTCACCTTGGACTTTTTTTTTCATAAGTAAATTATAAATAAATTTTGATGAAACAAGTATAAAAACTTTAAAATTGTTTATGAATATAAATATTATGTATGTATAATAATAAAATTTACGTATATAACTTGTTGATTCGGTTTAGTTATTTCTTCGAATTTTTTTTAACAAAACCATAACCAAACCAAATACTATCGTTTCTTAACAATCTAAAATCAAACCATACCAAAATCAAATTAAATCTATTTCTTTAATCGATTTGATTTGATTTTTCGATTTGGATCGATTTTTATCCAAACCATGAACATCCCTACATATAAGTATTTTTCAAGTGGTTACAAGAAATCTTTTGATGAAACTTTAAAATTATTATAATTAGACATATTAAAATAAAAGCTTGATAGGATGAAAAGAAATATCTTTAATACATTACTAATAGAGATAAGTGTCAAAAACACACTTAAACTATTCACTTTTTTGAGTTTCATATCTAAACTATTGAGAGTGTGAGTTTTATACCTGAACTATCTCTTTTTAGTTTGAGAAACATACATAAGTGGTGTGTGTAATGCACTCTCTCTTTTATTTGAAAAAACTTTGACACATGGCACCCCACATAGACGTATTTTACCTAGATAAAAATTAAATAATAAAATATTAATATTAATAAAAAAATTAATATTTTACAATCCATATAAAAATTAAATTACTTTTCTTACCTCAATCCACCAACTCCTCCATGTACCCCCTCCCCGACAATCCCCGTCCTTTTTTCTTAAAAAAAATCATTTATAAAATATTTTTAAAAATTTCATACTTCATCCTCCTTTCCACTTCCAAAAAAAAAACCCCACTCATTCATCCACCGATAGAAATAGTTATTATTTTATTTTAAAAAAATATAAATTTACCTCCTATTTAATCCTCCGCTCCTATTTTTTTTTTACGTTTTTATTCATTTTGTGTTAGATATGCACGTACATATATTTTTTTAAAAAAATTCCACTAGTGTACCGAATATAACACAAATAACTAACAAAATTTAAAAAGTCTTGTGGCAGCAAGTAAAAAATATTTTCGATATGGATATCTAAACAATGGAGAAAAAAGTTGAAAGCGGAGAGTTAAGTGGGATTGGTAGCATTATTTTTTTAAGAAAATAAAATAATATCTAAATTAGTATGTGAGGAGGGGGACGAGATGAAGTAAAGAAAATGAAATACTTTTATAAAATAAATTTAAACAAAATAAAAAACTTAAAAAAATGGTGGGGGTGGAAGAGTGTGAGGAAGTGATGGCCTAGGTAAGAAAAATATTTTACATTTTTTTTTATAAAGAAAATATTATTTTTTATAGTAGTTTTTTAATTTTTAATTTTTAATTTTAATTAATATTAATAATTTATTTATTTTTGTCATGATTAAATGTTTTGTCTATGTGGAGTGTGATGTGAAAATTCTTTAAAATAAAAGAGAGAGTAAACTACACAGATCATGATGAGAGTGATATAAAAGAGAGAGGTGTGTTTCTCAAATTAAAAAGTGATAGTTTATGTATGAAACTCAAACTTTCAATAGTTTAGGTATGAAATTCAAAAAAAAATAAATAGTTTAGGTGTGTTTTTGACACTTATCTCTTACTAATACTATGTTATTATATAATAAAAGTATAATCTTTTTATATTCAAAAGACTTGAGATTGTATTTAATACTATCATTTGTGATATATGGTTTTTTAAAATATCATAACTGAAATGTTTTATTTCTCTTAGAGTTTAGTTTGGATTGTTCGAAATTAAAATGATTGAGGAAATCAGATTCAATTTTCATCTCTAATTAATTAATGGGAAAATTATGCGGTTATGCAAATTTATACTATTTAATTACTCATCATAGCTATAGTTTGTTATAATTAAACTTTATGTATTTATAAATACGAATATAACTCTATAGATATGCAAAGCTACAATATGAACTCTGTTTTTATATAAAAAATATAAATAATTCTGCTGGTATATAAAAATATAAAATACTGTTGTGGGAGTTTCTCTAACTGACAACCGTCACTTAAGAGCTATCATGATGATGTAATGTTTTGTCTCACGCTGCCAGGGTTGTCCTATATCTTGCCATGAGTATAAATATTGAACTACTAAGTGGATCCACTAGTCTATGCTAAGAAGCACTAAAGGAATCATCTAAAAAGTATGATCATTTTCTACCCATGGTGGCTACATGGTTTCTAGAGGCTCGGAGTTTTCTAATCTCCCACTATATCGGTGCTCAATACTACTTTCAAAATACACTATCTCTTTATGCTTAAAAACACAACTTCTTTCTGTGGTTTGAGGTAAATGCTCAAAACTTAGCTCAAAGCCTATCTTGAAAATCTCAGTTTTCTCTCTTGCTTAATTTTGAAAGCATTTAACTCTATACTGAAAAACTTGCACAAAGACTCTTTACTGTAAAACTAGCTCAACGGCTCTTTACTGTAAAAAAGATTTAGCTCAAAGGCTCTTTTGGTAGTCAAAGTTTTCTTACTTGTTTAAACGTGAAAACATTTTAAACTATTTGGGAATACATAATCCCCATACTTTTGAAGAAATGAACTTCAACTATACTCTTTATTGAACTGAAAACTTAAGTCTTAAAACAAAGTTAAATATTTTTAAAAGACTTTTGAAAATTTTATGAATTTCTCTTGACTTGACTCTTAACTTCTCTTGGCTTAACTTTCCTTGAATTATGGATTCAAAGATTGTGCTTTGTGATAGGAAAGATCTCACGATGTATAGAAATGATTTAAGATTGTTTAATCAAGAGAAACAATCAAGAAATCAATGTTGAAACACTAGTCCGCGACGCGGAGGTGTATTAAATTTTTGATCGCAAAAATAACTTTGGAGGCATAACGGTCGGTGACCACTCCGCTCTACGAATTTTTTTTTTGTCAAATATGAGGAACACGCGGACCTGCTACCTGTTCCTTGCCCGACTTTTTCCTTCTTCGTTTTCCAGCCCCATTTACCCTAAACTCGACTATTTTTCTCAAGTTCTCTTTGAATTTACATGCCCAATACATATACACACGAATATAACTCAAACAAATCAAAGAAAAAACATTTTAATCTCAAGGATCTCCTCAATCTCAACCTAACTCAAGAACGAAAGTTAATTTCAAGAATAACATTCAAGATTCATAAACTTTCAACTTGATTGAACAAACTTCGCTGAAATAAACGTGATTGGTGCATGACTGAATGAATCCAACACTATGAAAGAATACATATATCTTTAGCGATCAAACCTTGTCGAAATCCACAAGCTAAATCTTCAAGAACGACGAACTTTGTCTTTTCTCCTCTTTTCTCCTCGTGTTCTTTTTCCAAAAATCCTAGCATAAAGTTCCAATTGTCTAAACTGAATCAACTTAGTTTTGATGCTTAATTAATTCACTAAAAAAGAATTAAAATAATAGGGTATGGAAAAGACTAAAACACCCTTTAAAAATTTGGATTGGACATTTCTTGTTCAAATATCCTAACTTCCAAAGGGCATATCTCACTCATAAGAACTCAGAATCACACAAACTTGACGGCGTTGGAAAAATTCTTCCAAGAGCTTTCCAACCATACCTGAAAGTACACTTTGTTGGGATATATACTATTAACCATGTGTTAAGAAATAATATTTATTAGAGAATAAATATTTGCTAAAATTCAATAGATCATATATTCGTTTATGGTGTCTATTTACATAGATGATTTAGTCTGTAGAATTTTAGCTTATACACAGAGGATTAAATCATTGGTTCTTATAAGTATAAAGTTCTTGGTTCACAATCTAGGATGGAAATTGGACATGCCATCGGTACGATTGTAGCACAAGATTATATGTAATTTGTCCTGATTATGGGAACGGTATAGTTCCAACATCTTGTGCTAGTACATTTTATATGTATTGAACGAGACCGACTAGAGATAGTTGTTTTAGACTGACTGACAAAAACATATAGTCTAAACTATTAAATGTACTTATATTCTTTATCCTGATATAACTATTATGATTTGTATATATTAATTGTCGTTTTGATTTATTAAAAGATGAGATTCTGAGACGGGTCAATATGTTTGGTAAGTTGGATGATAATAATATATATTGGTGAAATAATAAGTTAGTTGATGGAATCCATGTCTCGCTATAGAGATTGATTGATATGCTTTTTTGAGAAACTTAGAGAAAAGACATAAAGAGACCATCGAAGTTGTCCCATATTTGCATAAAGACACCTAAAATTTTGAAGTATCCTATCACACCACTAAACAACTATATATCGTTGTAAATTGGCCATTTTTAGTCATTCCATCTTCTTTTTATTGCGCGTGTTGCTCACGTAGAGAACCCGACCCGACCCTTTCTTTGAAGAAAATTCGTGAACTCCGTCCTTTCATTTCATTTCTCAACTTTTCCTTTTCCCTAAAAAATCAAACGAAATACACTGTGTTCTTGTTGTTGACAATAGTGTTGTTGTTGACATTCTCGTTGTTCATTATTGTCGATCATTGTTGACGATACTGTTGTTGTTAACATTCTCGTTGTGAAGATTCTTGGAGATTGAAGGTCTAACAGGTTAGGGTTCTAAAATCTGCACTTTTTTTTTACAATTATTCTGATTTTATGGATTATTATAGTGTAGAATTGTTAGAATCGACCTCCTACAGTTGCCATTGTTAGGATATTTTTGAGTATGTTGGGTAATCGACTTAGTTAGTGTAGGGTATTGTGTTATTGACTTAATGCAACTGTTAGTGTTAGGGTTTTGTGATTGTGTTTTAGGTTAGGGTTAGATGTTATCCACTTAGTTCGAATGTTATTATTTGTCTCTTATTCATTTGTAGACTTCAATTTGTACAATAACAACTGCTTATGTTAGTGTTTTTGCTCTGTTAGTACTGTTAAAGCTTAATGTTAGTGCTTTATTCTACTTTTGTTAGTTAGTGTTTCTGTTGTTGTTGTTTGTTAGTGATTATGTTTGTTGTGTACAACTTGTTAGAGTTAGTTATTGAAATGTGTGTTTGAATTGTGTTTGTTGTTGTTACATGATTTTTCAGGATGACTTTTACTCTTATAACTTTAAGATGGTATCATGGGGGGGAAATAGATTTTGGTCCACCACCTAAATATATTGGGGGGCATGTGACAGAATTCTTAGATGTAGATGTTGATAGGATGTCTTATTTTGAGTTGAGGGACTACATAAAGGAACTAGGATATACAATAGATTGTGATTTTTTCATCAAGTGGGATGGGTTATTGGTCCTTGTTGATAATGATAAGGTTATATTTGACCTTTTCAATATGGTGAATGATGGGGATATAGTGAAGGTGTATGTTTTTCATGGGGTTAGTGAAGCTAATCAGGCCCCACTTGAATTGGAGTTTGTCCCCCATGTGACTGAAAGTGGGGTAGGTGAGGAATCTTTTAATGAGACTTTTAACCCTAATAATCAGCCTCCTACTTCTATTTTTCCTTCCATCCCTACAACTGGTCCTTCTGAAACTTCCAGCACTCCATTTGAATTTCAGTCTTCTACTTTGCCTCCATAATCTCCTTCTATTGTGCCTCCTCCTTCATCTGATTATCCTATAATAGATGATGATCCAACTGATGATGAAGTGGAAGATGAATCAGGATCTGAAGGGGATACTAGTGAAGATACTGAGGTTGACAGTGATGTTCATCAAGAGTATGTAGATATAAGGGCAACCAAGAGGCATTTCAAAAGGTCACAAAGGAGAAGTAGGGGAACTACTTCAGATCAGATTAATGTTAATGAGAAAGGTCCAGATATAGGGTATGATGAGACAAATAATGGTATTAGGGAAAGCTTAGTTGGTAAGCTAGGAGGTGATGAACCTTATTATCTAAGTGATGAAGTTCCTAGCTTCGAAATAGATGGTGAAGAGGTTGATCAAGCAGTGCATAAACCTGTTAGGAGGAAGAAAACCCCAAATAGAGTTGTGTTTGATACAACTGCTGAAAAGATTGTTTGGGAATTAGGACTGGTTTTTGGAACTGTTGAAGAATTTAGAGTGGCAGTGACAAGATATGCAATCCAAGAACATATTCTAATTGAAAAATATGTAAATGAGCCTGGCAGAGTTAGAGTGAGATGTTGTAAAGAGAGTTGTCCTTGGTTGTTGTGTGCAAGTAAGGATAAAACTAGTGGAGATTTCATTGTTAAAACACACAACCCTATCCATAAATGTTTGACATCAACTCATAACTACCTGTGCAACTCAAAGTTTTTGGCCACCAAATACCAAGAAAGAATAACTCAACAGCCAAACATCAGCATTGTCTTGTTGCAGGACATTATTAGAAAGGAGTTGGATATTAATGTTGGTAGGACAACAGTGAGAAGAGCTAGGACTAGAGTGTTACAAGAGATCATGGGTGATCACATTATGGAGTATGGTAGGATTTTTGATTATAGAGATGAAATATTAAGGAGTAATCCAGGTAGTACTTGTGTAGTGAAGGTTGGAGAAGATTTTGAAACTGGGCAGAAAATTTTTGAAGGATTTTATGTTTGCTTCAATGCTTTAAAGAAAGCATTTGTTAGAGGTGCTAGAAGGTTGATTGGTTTTGATGGGTGTTTTCTCAAAGGTGTGTGTAAAGGCCAGTTGTTAGTGGCAGTTTGTAGAGATGGAAACAACCAAATGCTCCCTATTGCTTGGGCAGTTGTTGAGGTTGAGAATCAGTATACTTGGACATGATTTCTTAAACTAGTGAAGAATGATCTTGAACTTGGAGAAGGGCATCAACTATCCATCATTAGTGATATGCAAAAGGTAATTACTGGTATCCATTTTACTATTTTATTGTTGTTGAGTTTTTCACTTAAGTTGATTCTTTTTTCTGTCATGTTGGTTTGTTAGGGACTAGAAATTGCTGTGGATACTTTATTGCCACTTGTTGAACATAGAAAATGTGCAAGACATGTTCTTGCAAATTGTCAAAAAATTGGAAAGGAGTTGAAAGAAGAAGAGTGTTTTGGAGGATTGCTAAATCCACATTTGAAGCTGAGCTGAAGGACAATATAGAGACAATGAGGAAATTAGGACAAGAAGGTTTAGATAATCTTTTATGGTACAATTTGAATACATGGTGCAAGAAGTATTTTGAAGAATATAGCAAATGTGATGTTGTGGACAACAATATGGCAGAAAGCTTTAATGCTTGGATAGTGTCTACAAGGTATAAAACCATCATTACAATGCTTGAGGAGATAAGGGTGAAGATGATGAAAAGAATTGGTGATTTGAGAGAGTTCTCAAACACTTGGATCACTGATATATCTCCTATGTATTTGAAGATTTTGCAAGAAAACATTCAAAAGTCTATGCAATGTAACTTGACTTGGAATGGAGAAAGAGGTTTTGAGATTAAACACCATGGGTTTACACACACTGTGGACATTGTTAATAGGAGGTGTAGTTGCAGATCCTGGCAGCTTAGGGGAATTCCTTGTCCTCATGGTGTTGCTGCCCTTCATTACAAAAACTTGGAACCAATCCATTATGTGGCTAGCTGTTATAGCAAGGAAACCTACCTCAACACATATGCCCATTTTATTCAGCCAATGAATAACATGAAAATGTGGTCAACCTCAAATAATCCAATTGTAAAGCCACCAAAGATCAGAAAGTTGCCTGGAAGACCAGTTAAGGTTAGAAGAAAGGAAGCAGATGAAAGCAGAAAAACTGGAAAGTTGAGCAAAAGAGGTGCTGTAATGACTTGTAGCAAATGTGGCACACAAGGACACAATAAAAAAGGATGTCCTACAAGAAACCAAGCTGATCCAAGTCAATCAACTGAACCAGTTTCTCAGGCAAGAAGTACTGCTCCAAGTCAGTCATCTGAACCATTTTCTCATACACAGGTACTTTTATTTGTTACTCTCAAATGTATGTTATATGTTGATGTATATATATTGATATATTAATATACAGGCTACTGAAAGTGGTAGAGGAAAAGGCACAGGAAGAGCAACAAGAGGAAGAGCAACAAGATGAAGAGCAAGTGGCAGAGGTGTTCCAGCTCAATCACATAAAAATGTTACAAACACAGAGGTAATATATCTAATTATTATATCATTGTTAGATAATATAGATATGCTTTAATATTTGATTTCAAAGTACAGACTGTAAATGGTAGAGGTAGAGGTAGAGGTACAGGTAGAGGAGCAGGATCAGGAAGAGAAATGGCTCAAGAAAGAAATGTGAATGAAGGACTAAGTAAAGGAAGAGGAATGACTCAACATAGTCAAACTAGTTCAGAAGCAAACTACAGTAGAGGAGGCCTAGGAAGAGGGAAGAGACCAGTAGAACATGAAGACACTAGTGAAGGACAAACAAGACCTTTTAAAAGGCCAAGAATGGTAGGTGTTGGCATATACCAAGCTAAAGATGGATTTACAACTCTCAATGTAAGTTTACAACTATCAATGCAAGTTTACAATTGTGATTGCAAACCTCAATGTAATTGTCTAATATTTGACTGTGTATTTATTTGACTAAGCAGCCTGGATTGCCAAGTAGAAGAGTCATCAATACTGGTACAAAAGTTACAAAGAGGGCTGATGTTGTCACTGGTGATATTGGCTACACACCAGTACGTGGATTCAAATGGAAGGGGAAGACAACTATTACAAGTAGCAATCTAGAAAGAATGGGGGCTGAAAAGGTTATCCAAACTAGGTCTGTAGCTGCTGCTAATGCTGCTAATAGCCAAGGTCAAACAACTTCAAGTAGAAAAACTTTTGTGCCATGGAAGTAGGGCATTTTGATGTTGTCTTGTTCATTTTGACAAACAAAATTTAACTAAGCATATATTTGTGTTGTTTTTTATTGGAAACAAACTCAATTTTGGGTGTAACCAAACAAACTTGAATGGTTGGAATCAAACTCGATTATGAAGTCTTCTTTTTTGTCAGTTTTGTTATTGCCTTTTTAATTGTAATTGACATATTTGTGAAGCTTCTCAAATGGTTGCCACGATAATATAGATTAGAGAACCAAATACATTAACTAATTGTTCAAATCATAACAACTTCGACAACAAACAACAACAATAACTTGAACATTCAACAATCTTTCAAGTTACACACACCTACAACTAGCTTCTAGGTACACACACCTACAATTTCAAAAATTTGAAAGTAACTAAACATGTCTATGGCAATTTTGGTTGTACACACCTACAACTTCCATCCTTCACATTCTTGGTTAGAATTAAACATAGAAAACACACAATAATGATCAAGACGATTAGTTTCAAGTTACAACATTTGCCCTTCTTTTTCTCCTTCATCATGACTTGGTTACTTTCAACACGACTTTCATAAGATGTCAATATTTCTTCCAACTCCTTAATTCTCTTTGCTAATCTCGGAATAACATACTTGGATCTTATATCAACTTCTTCTCGATCCCTCCATCTAAAGAAGTTGCACGCATCCTCCTAAAATACGCAAAACACAAATTAAAGAAAAATACATAAACAAAAGATCTCCATAAAAAAATTAGTAAACATACACGATAGCGTGGACAAGACCAAAATCTTCGAGCTGGGTTATGCTCCGACCATGAAGTTTCCATTGATAGTAAGTCACCATGTTTGCATCGCAGTTTCACTCGCAACATCGGATCATTCTCATCATTACAAATACGATTCAACATTGCATTTGACATTTTCAATCAAAAACTAACCACAAAATTGAGAAGAAATTCAACCATAAAAAAACTTCAAATTAACGTTTATACTGGAAATTAAAAGAGAAAAGACGAATTCCTACCTTATTTTCTTGAGGAAGATGAAGAAGTCGTCAAAAAGAGAGCACCAATATTGTTCTTGCCATGGAAATCAAATTGTTAGGGCTACCAACGGCCATTTTTTGAGTTTAAATTGGGGAAGAAACAAAAATTAATTAAATAATTAATATTAAAGAAAGAAAATGACATGTGGCTGTTTTTAAGTGGTAAATAAAAAGGAAAAATGACCCATCACGCGCCTAACGTGCGTGTAAACAACCCGGATGAGTTAATGGGTAAAAATGACCAATTTACAACGATATATAGTTGTTTAGTGGTGTGATAGGACACTTCAAAAGTTTAGGTGTCTTTATGCAAATATGGGACAATTTCGATGGTCTCTTTATGTCTTTTTAAATTTACATTGTGTCAAATCTTGCCAGTGGATTTATGAATCTGACACATGAAATAATTTAAGTAGTTCTCTAAAGGAAATTAATCATTAAGTTAAATTCGTCAGTAATTTAATTTATTGATTAGTATTTGAAATCTTAACATGGGGAATTACATAAGTATTTAATAGGGAATTGCGAAATAGAGGAGTGCAATTACGAATTTCTAGTGGAATGATTTATAATTTATTATGGTAAGAATAATTCAAATTAATTATTTAGAATTATTTTCATAAAAGGAAGCCTCGGTAATTAATTCTGTGATCCCTATAGTGCCCATATTTAACTAGAACTCAAAATTCTATTTCTACACAAAAATAAAGAATAATATGAATTTTTCTAGTCTTCTAGAAAAACAAGGTTTTCTAGTCATTTTTGGATTAGGAAGAAATCTCTATAAATAGGGATTCTCCTAACCTAGAAAAGAAAAAGATGATTAGTTTTCTATTCATACTTGCCCACCCAAGTATTGAGAGAGTTCGGATGTGACTTGGGTTCACTGTAGAACACCATAGCTATCTTGTAGATTCACTTGAAAGTCTGTCTATCTTGGGGATTCGATTGAAAGGTATCTTCGGGATTCGATTGAAGGTATCCGCTCACGCTTCAAGACGTAATTCTTGAATTAAATTTCATTATGTTTATGTGTTCTAGCATGATATTTGTTTTAGCATAAACATTATTGGTTATCTATTATTCATGTAAGTAGTAAAGATCCTGATATGCTTCCGCTGTGCATATATGTTTTCCAACACACCTAACTCATCCTAAGGTAGGAGTTATGTTCGTTTAAAGTTGACCAAAAACTCAACTCAACTTAACCAATTTGTCCAGATTTTTATTATTTCCAAATATCACTCTTACTAATTCTAACTCTTTCTAGTTCTTTTAATTTGCGAGATGTTACAATTAGTATCTATAATCTTAACATGGGAAATTACATAAGTGTTTAATATGAAATCTTGAAGTATAAATAGAGGAGTGAAATTACGACTTTCTAGTTGAATGATTTGTAATTTATTAGAGTAAAAATAATTTAAATTAATTATTTGAAATTATTTCCATAATAGAAAGTCCCATTAATTAATTATGTGGTTCTTATTGGGCCATATTTAACTAAAATTCAATTTTTAAAAAAGAATAAGGAATAACTTTAGTTTTTTGAAAAAGAAAACGTGCTTTTTCTTTTGTTTTTTTTTAAAAAACTTGGGTTTTCTTCTCCCTTTTAATTTGGGAAGAAATCTCTATAGATAAGGTTCTTCTAATCTAGAAAAAAAATTATATTGATACTTGTTCAAGTATTAAAAGTGTTGAATTGTTAATTTGAGATCACGGTAGAATACCGTAGAGCTCGAGTAGGTGAAGTTTGATTCATTTTAAGATATCTAGAGTTTGATTCGCTTCAAATAGACCTCGAGTAGCTGACGTTTGATTCACTTCAAGATATCTGAAGTTTGATCGCTTCAAAATACCTGCAGAAGAATGTAGAGCTGGAGTTTAATTCTCTTTGAGATATCTGCATAAGAATGTAGAGTTGAAGGTTATTTGCTTCAAAATATCTGCACACATTTTGAGAGATAATTATTGAATTAAATTTAAGCAAGTTTCGTTGCTCTAACATAAATGTTTTGGTTATAAATTATTCGTATAAATAGTTTGGTTTTGATTTGTTTCGATTGTGCATATATTTTTCAAATGGAACTCGGCTCACTGCTTCTAGAAGAAGGGATTCATGTACTGATTGCTTGCCTTATCTTCTATATCCCTCACTTGATAGATCTTATTTGTTAGAATGAATTCCTTATTGCTCTAAACGAGCTACATGACTCAGGTAGCCTGTCTCCAGAACCTTCACTTCCCACATTGAGCTTAGAAACCCGATCTTTTTCATTAAAAAGGAAAGATAACTCCCATGTAAGGTGATTCAATCTAAATATGTAAAAAATTTTCTCAAGCAATACATAATAAATGAACGCAATCAATTTAATAGACAGAAACAAAATAATCACATAGTTGAAGTAGAAAAAATTAACAACTCAATTATATAAAAACGTAACAAAAAATCATTGTACAAAAGTGTCATCCATGGATAGCTCAAGCGTTTAGGTAAATAATAAGTATCTTAAAATATAATTTGGAAAAAAAGTTTTTTCAAGTTATGTATAAGTCATTTGTTGCAACATAACTCGTTGATTCTTATTCTCAAAAATATTACTGATAGATAATAAATTTAAGTATTTAATTCAAAGTTTTAAAATGTCAAATAAAGTTTTGTTTTATCTAACTAAAAACTTAAAATTTGAAAAAGAAAGTTTACTATATTCAATTATTCATAATGCCTTGACTATGTAAGGAAATAATAAAATTTTCGAAATATTAGTTACAATAGTATTTTTCTAGTGGTTATAAGAAACTTTTGATGAAAAGTTATAACTAGAGATATTGAAATAAAAACTTGATAGTACGAAAAGAATAGTTAATAAATTTCAATGTCACTATATAATTAAAAATATATATATTTATATTTAAAAGAGTTGAAGATGATACATAAATTATATGTAATATATGGTTTTTCTAATCATCATAAATGAAATGTTTTTTTTAAGAGTTAAGTTTGGATTGTTGTTCAAAATCCAAATAAGTGAGTAAATTGAGTCAAATTTTTACCTCTCATTAATTAGTAGATATATGATATATCTACCCCACGTTGATTTATGTATATTAATTTGAGTACTTATTTTTTATTGTATCACTTGCTTCCATGAGTTCCCTTCTTTACACTATACTGCTATTTTACTGTCCAAATGTAATCTTTCCGGTAACAATAATGGGAATTATCAACGAAATGAAAAAAATAGATAACGATATATATAATTTTGCATCTTTAAAAAAATGAAAGAATGATTTTTTTTTTTAAAAAAAAAGAATGTAAATTTATTTAAAATATTTATTATTTCTTATTAAATTTTAGATTTATGTCATTGACTATATTGCGCCGCTCCTGGTTCCATCAAAATCATAAATAGATAATTAATAACTCATAAAAGCATGTGAAAATGTAATGCTAAATTCTTTAACTACAATGGGAAATATGAAGAAAGAAAACGATGCCAAAAATTGATCATGTCCAAAACTTGTTCTAAAAAAGACAAGTGACACCTGTAAATATAACTTAATTTTGGGTATCGCATAAAACTAAGATATCTTTAATTATTTAATTCACTAAGAAAATAAGTTGGAACAATTTTATAAGTTTTAAAGATTAAGATTTTTATTTTAAATTAAACTACCTAAATAAACATTTAAGAAGTAAGAATTATCAACTAAACTATAGAAGGTTGAATTCAAGATTAATTAAGGAGGTAGACGAAATTAGCCTCTTGCTATATTAGCTATAATCTCATCGATTTAGTCTCTACGGATGGTGAGCACTCACAAGTTTAATATACGTATCTATATAATTTTTTAATTAAAATACAAAATCTACAAATTCGTCCTAATTCATGAACTTGCACACTTAGTTTTGATTGTTAGAGTTCGGAGTCAAAATGGTAATTTTTTTCTTTAAAAAAACCAAAACAGCATATCAAAAATTTTTTTTTAACCAAAAAGGCAAAATCGCTTCATCAGAAGCGATTTTCTTCTGACAAAATTAAAGTCAATAGTGCATTAAATAAAATTTGAAATCGCTGCTCCAGCAGCGTTTTTATTGAATTGTTTATATTTCTAAAAAAACTGAAATCGTTGTTCCAGCCGCGATTTCCTGATTACATTGGTCTTTCTAATATGGAAAATTCTTTTTAATATTCAAGTAAAAATTGATTTACTTTCTAATGTAACTAGCCACACCAAATATTTTTTTTAACAAATTAATTTTTTAAAAACAAAGAATTGATAAAATCGCTGCTGCAAAAGCGATTTCAACATTTGATTTTCTTTATTTTTTTATGAAAACGCTGTTGGAGCAGCGATTTTAGTTTTAAAAAGATAAAGTCGACAAAACCGATGTTAGGGTAGCGATTTTAATTGAATTTTTTTTTCAAAATCGCTCCTGACAAAATGATTTTGCCCTTTTAATTTCTGACTGTTTGATTTTTTAAAAGAAAAAAGTTACCTTTTTAATTTCGGACTCCTGATTGTTACACATGTTTATAATTTTATAGCTACGTGGGCAAAAGTTGAAAGCAAAGATGCACATTTTTTTTACTAAAAGGCTATATCTGGTTTCAAAATGTGGGAAAGCTATCTAGTTAATAAAAACTGAAACAGTTACTGGTTAGAAAACTAAATCAATTATAAAATTTTGCTTTCAAAAATTAAAAACCAACTTAAACTAGTGTATAAAAAAAATGGCAGTCTAATGTAGCCTTTGGCTTTAGAAAAACATTTTAAATAAATGAATAATTCTAAAATCCAACCACATGCACTAATTTCTCAAATTTCTAATGTCAGTTCTCCAAAAAAAGAAATCTTAGTAAATAGTGATAAACCTTCTCTTTGCTTCAAACAGAAGTATCTGTGCAACAAATAATCAATTTTACCGCAGTGATATGATTATCGTTATATTATATTTAGTAACAATAAAAATAAATATCTATAATCAATTCAATATTTTATATAAATATTATTAAAAATTTTATTGACTCTGAATATAATAATATTGTTGAATGTTGTTACAGCAACAATATTGATGCTATTTTTTTTAATTACTACTAAATACTTCTTTTATTATAGTGTATAACATAATTCATGTTTACTTAGAAGCTCACAACTCTAGCTTTCAGTGTGAGTAATTTGCTCCTCTGGTAGTAGAGGTGACATATTAAACTAATTAAAAGTCTAGTCTCTTATATTTTGTACATTATTTTAAATTAAAAGAAGGCCTAAAGGTGAGGCTAGTCCTTCAAGTAATATAATTCATAAATTTAACCATTTAAAGTGTCTTTTACTCAAATTATCGACTCTTTTAAGGTTTAGAAGCAAAGTATATTAATATTATTCTTTTTAAACAAAATTACGGAAGTATCACAATTCACGAGTTCAAATTTGCACTACTTTCGGTTTATGTTTTTCACGAGTACTCACTCTTGTTAAATTTACTTTTTGGCCCATCAATTATAATTATAGCTTAAAAATGGGCACATAAATTCGTAATTTCTTCCTAAAACTAGACATTTAATATAGTATGTATTTTTCAAATTTTGTAAAATATTATTTATCGATACTCATGCTATAATAAAGATAAATGATAAATTTAGTTAAAAATTAAATTATTTATCAAAAGAATTAAGGATCAATTCCCACAAATTAGCATATTTTTCCTTCTCTTCATCGCTCATATTCTAAAAAATTTAGATTCTCCTTTTGATTATAAAAATAAAACAGAAGTAGCATTTTCTACCAAAAGATGTGTAAACGTGAAGTGAAAGCATAAGAGTAATGGTGATCTGGCGAAATAAATTAGTAGATAACTGTGTAGACTTTAGCATGTGAAGTCCCATTATTGTGAGGGGCAACAAAAGCAGATCACTTGTTTTCTTTTTATTTGTCCCCCAACAATTAACTGAATCCATGCCTTGACAGGTACTCCTCAATCATTAACTCCTTATGTGTATCACTCGTTATTTTTTAATGCGTTAATCGATAATATAAGAAAAATGTTTATCAATTTAGAAGATCACTCAAATTTCACGAATTATTTTTAAATTTACTTTAATTTCAAAAGCTCGAACTAAATCAGTATATTAATATCATGCTTTAAAGAGATCTTCAATCACCCACTTTACTTCCACTTCTCCAAGAAGTTATTCCCATCTTTGCTTGTACTTCTCTATATTTTGAGTTGTAGTATTACATTTTACAAACGTAAGCAAAGGGTGGCAAGTTGGGAAAAGGAGAGACAAAACAAAGGAAAATGTGGCAATAACTAATCATTTAGCTACTAATATATATTAAATATGTTACCATTTTTCATCGTGTCAACTTGGGATTTGTTTAGCATATCTGAGATTGTATTATTTTTGGAACCAAAAGAGAAAAAGAAAATCTCATGCTATCGTCAATAATCTTTTCAGTGTAATAATTGTCTAAGTAAACTTTTAAAAGTAAAGAGGTTTCCTATAGAACTATACAAATTATGTACTTTGCGTTTGATAATCAGTTTGCACCTACGTGTGGTGGGAGTACAGGTATCAAATTGACCGATTAAATTAAATTTCGATAAATTTAAATTAATTGAGTTAATAAATAAATGAATTATTAGTTTTGTTAAAAAGTTATTTAGGTATAAATGAGTTTAAAATGCAATATAGCTTAATTCTTACTCAGACTTAATTATTTTTTAATGTAATTTTATAATTTTTAACTATTACTAAATTATTATTTTTTTTATTATCACTATATATAATATATCAAATTTTTAAAATAATTTTAAAATTTGAAATATGTCACGTAAATTATTTTGGTAGGTTAATTTAGGCACTAGAGTTGTAGTTGCATGCCAATTGTGATGGCAACTGAAAGTGAAGTAATCCGCGTGACAGGGAGGGCCATTATACCCGATTCCCCTTCTTCCGCGTTAAACCGCGTGATCCTCCGCTATAAATTCCCACAATACACCCCCAGTTAACTAACAAGCTAAAAATTGACCTCACCCAACATGGCAAAGCTTACGCCGAGGATGAAGGAAGTGGAGAAAGTATTTCGAAAATACGACACCAACGGCGACGGGAAAATCTCTCTATCGGAGCTCGACGGAGTTTTGAATGCTCTCGGCACTAAAACGACGCCGGACGAGGCGAAGCGAATGATGCTAGAGGTTGATACCGACGGTGATGGTTTCATCGATTTGGAAGAATTCGCTGCGTTTCACTGTCCGGTTGAAGGATCTAACAGTAAGGATCTCCGTGACGCTTTTGATTTGTATGATAAGGATAAGAACGGGAAGATTTCGGCTTCGGAGTTGCACTCCGTTATGAAAGGCATTGGAGAGAAGTGTTCGCTTAAGGATTGCCGGCGTATGATCAGTTCCGTTGATGACGACGGCGACGGTAGTGTTAATTTTGAGGAGTTTAAGAAGATGATGACTAGAGCTTAATGGTAGGCGTTTAATTGAAACTGATTAGTAGTTAAATGTGTTCGTTTCGTTTGACTGATTTCCATATGTGGGTGAAAGTGTTAATAGAAATTCGATTTATCAAAAGTTGAATAATCGAATATCAATCATCCTTGATTTAGAAACGCCAAATTGCGTAGTAGATCTGTTTGCTTTTCATTATTTAGTGATGCGCTTTGAATATTTCTCATTGTGTTGTTGCTGCTCGTTCTTTTGTTGGTTGATTTACAGTATTTGCATCATTCATTTTGGTAGGTTTAGGTGTTAGAGTGGTGCACATTGGCTAGATGCTTCTGTTGGGTTATTGTGGCCCACTTCCATATCTTAAACCATGATTAGTGTTAGGTGTGAACTTTTACTCGCATATCATATTAATCCACGGACCCTATGTATATTTAATTTTATATTATTAAGAAAATATATAAAATTAAACTTTTGAAAAAAATTTGCAAATCAATTTAAATAACTTAATAACATAGAAAAAATATTGGAATTTTTCAAAATGTCAACATTTTAGCATTTAAGAGGGCTCACTAGCAACACTTTCAATATTTAGTAAAAATGTCAAATTTTAGTTTGTTATGTATTTTATTTATGTTTTTATTATTTGTTTTTATTTAAAGAGTATAATTATTTAATAACAAAAGGGAGAAAATCAAGGAAGAGAATATTTCAAAAAAAGGTAAGGATCCTTAATTTTCTCATCAGTTACATTTTCAAATAAAATTTAAATTTTATTCTTTTTTTTTTCCAGAATTTTTACCTTTTTAAAATTATATTCATTCACAATATATTATATTTATATTTATTATAGTTTTTTATTATTTTGTATTCATTGTATGCCGAATTTATCTATATAGTCATTTAAGAAACATATTTATATTTTCATATATTTGTTTTCCTATATAGTTAAAAAAAATCAAAAATCTTGTATGTATTCATTTCAATATGTATTTTATTTGTATTTCTATTTATTCTAATTGTTATTTAGAATTTTGTATAATAATATATAAAATACAAAAAATTAGTATGATGAAAAAGTGAATAAAATATAAAATTAAAAATAAATAATTGAATATTTGGTGTACTCATTCTTAAATAAATTACATAACTAGTTGACATACCTTTAGAATAAATACAAATTAGATAAAAATGTCAAATTCAGAAACAATGCAACATAATTTTTGAATGAATACAACTATTAATTGTAAAAAAACTATGAAATACAAAAATAAATACTAACTGTGGTACATTGACATAACTATAACAAAAAAAAACAGAATACAAAATGAATTAAATATATGAAATACGATTCGAAACTATGGATACAAAATACAATAAAACAATGAAATACAAAAATACATACTGACTAAAACAACAACAAAATTCAACATACACTTCCAAATCTATGAATACAAAAAACATTAAAACTATGAAATATACACAATCAAACTCATATAATGTGTTACATTGACATAACTAACACAAAAAAAAAAACAGAACACAAAATACAATAAATATATGAAATACAAAAATAAATACTAACTATAACATTATAAAAATTCCATATACACTTCCAAACGCATTGTAACATGAATTTTTTTGAATCTTAAAAATTACTAAACAAATTAAACTAAACATGCAAGACATAGAACATGCAAAAAAAAAACAACCTCTTCTCCAACAAATTGGTCTTCTTCAACTTCATGGTTATGAATTTATGTGGAATTTTGCACATCAACGGATTCATGCATTTTTCCATGTCGTATATACTCCTTAGATTTAGAAGCAGAACCTACATTGTTGTTTAATTCTTGAGTGAAAAAAAATTAAATGATGGAAAATCGGAAGAACTTTGATTATTTGTCCAATACCTCTAGTAACTTTCTTGAAAACGTCCATTGAAGAGAGAATTATGTAGTCTCAACCCCTAAAAAATGTTTTAAGAATAACAACAAAATATTTTTTTTAAAAAAAAAATACTAAAATCAGTAAGTAAATAAATAAGAAATCTGAAAAACATAATACCCAAATCAATGTTAATCTTCAAATCAAATCTTGCAACGAAATTAAATGAGAATAATAGAAAATTTTAATATATTGAATCGAAAATCTATGAAATTGATTTGGAAGAATGTTAGATAGAGAAATTGAAAAGAAGAATAAGAAAAGAGAGAAAAATCTGGAATTGATTAGGAAGAAAAGTAAGAAAGAGAAATTGATAAACTTAAGAAAAGAAAGAGAAAATTAAAATGACATTAATATATATCCAATCACATAAATATAGGAAAATGTGTAATGTATGAGAGAGAAAAAAAGGGTGTAAATAATGAGAGAGAAAATATTAATAATATCAGAATAATTATTTATTTTTAAAATAATGACATTTTTGACATGTTTACTAATATTATTAAAGTATGGATATTATCACTAAATAAGTTGATTTTTTTGATTAGTTAGCTAAATTTTCCAAAAATATTTTATCAAAATTCTCTAAACAACAACAAAATCGTCACCTTTTTGGCCTACATGTAATTTTCCCAGAAAAGGAAACTTTCACATATAGCCACTAAAATATAGCATAATCACTCTCCATAGATATAGTTTGATAATAACAATTCGTAGGAAAGAGGTGAGCGGGGGCAAAAAGTAGGAGAGGTGAATTGTATATATGTATGATGGTTAGATAATTGTATATTATACATATGTACTTGTATAAAAAGCAAGCGATAATGTGAGAGAGGCGAGCGAGATAGGGAGAGAGGCGAACCCGAGAGTGGGAAGAGAGGTGAACTATATATGTATATTGCTTAAATAGTTATATATTATACATATGCATTTGTATAAATGGCAACTGAGAGTGGGAGAGAGAGGAGAGGTGAGCGAGATTAGGAGAGGGAGGAGAGAGGCGAGCGAGAGAGGGCAGAGAGTGGGAGAGAGGTGAATTGTATATGTATATTGATTAGATAATTGTATATTACATATGTATTTATATATTCTGGTGAGTGGTGAGTTATCCATATACAAATGTGACTACTTATATAAACTCGAAATCAGCCACATAATTAAGGTATAATTTTAGCCATGAGTAGCAATTATAGCAAACTATATCTATAATTATACAAACTCGGAATCAACCACTTAATTAAGGTATAATTTTAGCCATGAGTAACAATTATAGCAAACTATATCTATAATGAGTAATTAAGTAATATAAATTTGCTTAACCGCATAATTTTTTCAAAAAGATATCTAATGTTGGGCTAAAGAAACTAGATATCCTACCAGTCAATTAATTTTAGTATAACTTATAAAAAAAATATAAGGATTTAAATTACATTATATCTCATCACCCGAATACATAGTTAAAAAGGTGGATACATTAAATTTGATACATTAAAACAAAATCAGTTACATTTTTAAAGATTAAATTTGATACATTAAAACAAAATTAGAAAGAGAACATAAAATTGACGTCACTTCCCAAATCAGGCTAATCTAATTGATTTGTATATCTCCCCAATTAAAAGATCCGTCAAATTAAAATTTAAATTTTCTTCTCTCAATTCTCTTCCAAATCCACCCATCTTCAATTCAAAATTTAATTTTTTTTCTCTCAAATTTGTCAAGCTTCAAACAATTCAAATTTTTTCTTTCAGTTCTCACCCAAATCGTAATAGATTGAAAAAGGTCAAAAACAATAGCTATGATGAATCTTTTAAGACTAGGTAAGAACTTGTGTTAAAAGAAATTTTCGTGATGCATGGTGACCAATTGACCATGCCTTGCACCTGTCTTGATTTGTTGTGTTTGATAGAAAAACACTGCTTGTAATATATGTGGCAGGTTCCAACAGAAAGACGACAAAGATACTCAAAGTAAGTTTCTCACTATTGATGGTAATGGTTCTTCTAGGCCTTATTGACTGATGTACAAGTGTAAAAGGAACAAATTGAAACTCAAAGAAGAATTTGAGCTTCCACTTTCCCAATTGTCGATAATAACAAAAGTCACAGATAACTTTTTTGTGAACAAAATTGGAAAGGGTGGATTTTGACCAGTTTCAAGGTATATACATTGAAATTTGTTTGGAACAGTAATTAGTTTTTGCTTAAATTAGTGTATTATACATGACCTATTCAATGAAGGAATCTTTTAGATTTGATTTTAAAAAAATTGTTGAAATTTTGGATAAGCGAGATGAGTTATGAATGATACAAAAGTGATGGAATTGTTGTTGGACAAACAAATTTTTTTGTGAATCTTCAAGTTTATCGAAGATCCTTTCAAATTGATTCAAAATTGTTGAAAATTTTGAGTTTCAAAATTATTCTCCTAATTCACTGAAGATCTGTTCAATTTTGATTCAAAATTATCATAAATTTTGAGAATATACATCACAAAGATCCTTTCAATTTAAATTGACTAGTGTTGTATTTCTACTAGATACATTAAATAAGAAAGTGTTCCGCATAAGATTTTAGGTTTGAGATGATATATTATTATGGAAAAATTACTTGGACGAGTGCTTTTTAATAAATAATTACGGATTTTAGCGATACTTTTTATTTATTACCATTTATAGCAATACTATGTTAAATATGTATTATGTATTTAAAGTGAATTAAGTATGCAATATATATGTATTATAACTGTTTTTAAAAATATATTATGTTTTTTTGGTAAGAAGTTGACACATTATATTATAAGTGTATTAAAATGTGTGATAAATGTATTTTTCATCAATAAAACTTATATAATATGTGAATAATAAATTTTTCTTTGTAATATGAATTAAAAGTGTATTATAAATGTATTAAAAGTGATCAAGTAGAAAAAATAATTATTTCTATAAATGATAAATATTTTTTTATTTATAGTATATTTATGTAAGTTTCCCTTATTATTATTTGGTAATTGTTGTGTATCTGATACATTTAGTATGACTTTGAATTTATATATTATGCCTAAAAAGTTAGTCCATGATACATTATTATTTATGTATCTTATTTTGTTTGAGAAATACTATATTTTATTTTTAAAAGAAAATATGATACATGTAATTGTTTAAATAGCATAATTTTTGGTGTGTAATATATAACAAAAAGTTTATGTATCAAGTACACTTATATTAAACATGATAAACAGTAATAGAAGACTCAACAAAATCAGAGTTATGTATCAATACCTTAACTATGAACAGGATATTGTAACACCCCAGAAATTTTTTTGAACTAAGACTTGAGCCGTTTAACGTAGTGAAAGAGATTTCACCAAGGAATTAAAAAATTTCTTAACTATTAAGGTCACTTCACTAGATTTAGCACCTTGAGTTCGAAAAAGAACTAAATTGGAAATAGCAAAATCTGAAATTTTGCAAGTTAAGTTAAGTATGAGTTTTGAGTTAACTTCAGACGACCATAACTCCTAGCACATAATGAGTTAGATGTGCTACAAGATACCATAGAAAAGCTCTTTGAATTATCTTTTTAAAGCCGACGAGTTTGTTGATTTTGAGGATGAGTGAGATATGACCTTTTGAAGTTATGATGTCCAGTTAAGAAAAGTTAGTCGAAAATATGAGGGGTATTTTGGTCCTTTCCTTATCCAATCAGATTTAATTCATTTTTAGTAATATTTTAGGGGTCTAATCCTTTTAGGTTCACTTTTATAATCCTAATATACACCTAGAATTTCAGTTGAGAGTTCAAGAAGAGGCAAGAAGAGAAAAAAGGAGAAAAGAGGAAAGGATGAAGATGTTCGTCGACGTTCTTGAGTTTAGTTGCAGATTTTCACCATGGGTTTAATCCCTAAGAGGTATGAAAGCCTCCATAGTGTTGGGTTAGTTCACCCACACGCCAATCATGTTATTTTTCAGCGAAATTTTTCGTTCTTAAAGTTTAAGGACTTAAGTTCTTGATGAGTTCTTAATTCTTGAATTTCATTCTAAATCTTGTGTTGTTGGATTATTGAGATGAAATTAAGTAATTTGAATGTTGTTTTAAGTATATTAGAGTGTAATTAAGTTAAGTAATTGAATCTAAGTAATTGAAAAGAAACCGTTCGAGTTTAGACGAGTTAGGATGAGAAAACTAACAAGGATGTTCAGCAGATTTTCTGGGTTGGGGCTTGGCGCGACGCGCCTGCCAGAGCGCCCCTAACCCTTTTGTACTCCAGGGGTTGGCGCCCCGTGCCACCCATAGCCCTAGGGTCGCCTACCTCATCCAGTTTACCCCCGATTACTCTGTTTGAGCTCATTTAAAGTGCATCTTCACACCTTTCGATTGTAAACACTTTGAATTACTTCTAGACACTTGGAAATCATTCATAACATGAATCAGAACCTTGAAATAATAATTTTATTTCAATCTAAAGTTAAGATTAAGTTTTGAGAGTTCTTCCGCACCTTTTAAGAGAGTCCCTTCGAGTCCTTTTGAGGAGTCTTCTACAATTTCTAGTAACTTGTTTCAAGACTCAAGTAAGTGAGCATGAGAGTAAGGAGAATATATTGATGAGTCTACAATATCACCTATATCCTTCATATCATGAACCATAACTCTTGAATTCATGATTCACATTCAAGAGGGAGTTAAGAGTAAAGTTCATGAAAGTCTTTAAGTTCAATTGTGAATTCTTTGAGATCCATCATTGATTTGGACTAAGTTTTGAGAAAGTAAGTAAGAGAATGAGAAGATTGTATACATGAGTTCCGTCTAGTTACTTAGACTTTCAAGTCAAGTTGTTCATACCCATAACTTCCTTATGAACTCCATAAATTGAGAATCATTGAGAGGATTAGTATCTCCAAATTTCAAGTCTTGAATACTGAGTTCCTTATTCCTTTTGGGATTATATTCCTAATCATGTAACTATTACATGTTACTCGTTAAGTCTTTGAGTTAAGAAGTTCATGTCCATACTTCCGCATGAACCCTCTGAGTCGAGCTTGAGTCATTGAGTTTAGTATATCATGCCCATAATTCTGCATTAACCCTCTGAATCGAGCTTTCTTGAGATGAGTAGTATCATTGACTTTTTTGAGTTTTGGAGTTTTTGAGTTTATGTATTGAGTTTTATGCATGGTAATTGAAAACGTTGAATTGAGTCGTTCATGTTTATAATTAGACATGCATCCTTTTTAAGAAGTTTTACAAATTATTTAAAACTTGTTTTAAAGACTTGACCACTAAGTTGAGAAAGAGTAAAGTTGAAGTTCTGTTCTTCAAAGAAGTATATGGTGACTAAGTATTCCCTAAATATTTATAAATATGTTCACATTTATGTTAAAAGAGGAAATAAGATTTCCAAAAGAGTTTTGAGCAAGAAAATGGAACGTTGATTCCAAGAGAGCATTATAAAGTTAAGTGTTGAGCAATTATCTCAACCCAAAGAAGAAAGTTATTTTAAAGACACGTGAGCTAAAATATATTTTGGGAGTAGTATTGAGCACCGATATGGGGATGAGAGTTCATATTAACTCAAGTCTCCATGAAACCATGTAATCATCATGGGTATTAATGAGTCGTACTTTTTAGATGATCACGTAAGTTAAGCTAGTGGATCTATTAAGTTAAGGAATTTTATGCGATGACAAAATATATGACCGTTCAGGCAGTGTGGGCGAGACGTTGTATCATTATTTGGGCTCATAGTGGTGGTTATCGATTAGAGAATCTCCTACAGAAACTATATTACCTTCTTATATATGTAAAGTTTAATTTGTTATTGTATTTTCTGTAACGAACTAAGTTTCTTTTACTGTTTTATAAAGCTTTTAATATATAGCATGTGTAATCTCTGAGTTGAGTATCTTATCCTTGAGTATGATGAGTTGAGTAAGTCGAGTACTTTGAGTATTCCTTGAATTTCAAGTTTGAGAAGAGGTAAGTACGTTTTCATTTTTATCAAGTATCAAGATTATGTTATGCTTTAGAATTTCCCTACGTGCTCGTACATTTCACGTACTGAGCCATTTGACCTCCATCGTCTCATGATGCAGACACATGTATTCAGGATCATCAACAGGGGCATCGTTGATACATCCGAGAGTTTGAGTTAGCTATGGTGAGCCTCCTTGCTTCTGGAGGATTTTATTTATTTTCCAGTTTAGTTAGAAGGTCGTGGGTCTTGTTCCGACTTCCATCCTTGTCAGTTAGAGGCTTCAAATATAGTCAGTTCAGTTAAGAAGTTTATATTGTTTATTTATTTTAATAAATGTTTTAGAGACTAAAGTTATCTATTTTATGGTTAGTTGAACATATTATTTTTATTCAAAGTTGTTCATTTAAGTTAAAGTTTTATAAAGTTGAGTTTATTGAATTTTATTTCTGTTTTAAGCTTTTATATGGTTAAGTTAGTATTCCTCTTGTAGTCAGCTAGGATGAGGGTTCGCTCGGGGACCAGAATGGTCTTCGAGTGCCAGACACGTTCAAGATGTAGACTCGGGTCGTGACAGATACATTACAGAAATCAGAAGTTATTGTAAAAGTGATGTATCAAATCAATGGTAACACTAAAAAAAGACTAATTTAAGAATCAAAAGTAAGCCCAAAAAACTGAAAGATCGAACCAACGAATAAAGTCTATCAAGACCGCCATCAGAAATTTCTACAACCACTTCAAATGCGTTCCAGGAAGAACTATGTGCATTGCAAAGATTTTCCACCTCTCTTCCATAAAAAGATCGGGGGTAAACGATTCAGTAATTTTTAAGATGAAAACAATAAAAAACAAATAAAAGAAATTGAAAATTGAAGTGATGGAAAGAAATCTACTCTTGAATAACTTGAAAACATTTGTTGGAAAGAGAAAAAATTTGAAATTCAAAAATAGATTAATGAATGTAACTGTGAAGAGATTTGTGGGATGAAAAAAAAAAGGAAGGAAAATCATGGATAGGAGATTCCAAATTAATGTATCGAGAAAAAAAAAATGATGAGATCCGGTCAAATATAATTAGCTCAAGTAATGTTTAATGACTTTATAGATTCATGTCATGTGTATTATATGATTATTTATGGTTGAGATATTCATCTTAATAATTAAAACAACAAAGTTGTCAACTATTTTTATCTTTTAAAACTGACGAATAAAGCAATTAAGTATATACCCAAGCTAATATTTTTTAAAAAAAAATTAAGATTGAAAAAGAAAATTTAATATACCTGATCGAAAGTATTTGTATTATCAATTGAGTCTTATCGTTAACTCGATCCGCACACCATCAATCTTAATTTTTTTTCTTGAAAATATAAGCTTGGGTACACTGATTGCTTTATTTGATAGTTTTAAAAAAAATAAAAGTAGTTGACAACTTTGTTGTTTGTATTATTAAGATGAGTATATAATTTAAATTTATTATTAAGATGAGTATATAATTTAAATGAATCTTAACCATAAATTATTATATAGTATACATGGCATGAATTTATAACACCATTGAATATTATTTGACTAATTATACTTGACCAGATCTTTATAAAAAAAAAAAAGATTTTGATATTTTTTGAAATGATAGAAAATTTTAAAAGAAATATGATAATTAATGATGTGTTTTTTATTATTTATTTTTTTTGAAAATTTTCAAGCAGCGGTTTTATTGAACTTTTTAGAGAATTGCTGCCAATATCTTTTTTAAAAAATCTTTTAAAAAAAAAATTAGGTGACAGTCATGGTTTAAAAAGAAAGGGATTTAAAGCAAATCGAAAGAAAGGGATTTAAAGCAAATCGCTTGCAATGCAGCAATTTCAATTCTAATTTCTGTTTTTTATTTTATAAAAGGCTGCTATATTTTGGTTTTCTAAAAATAATTTTTTTTGAAAAAAACGTCGCAGGGGCAGTGATCTTTGAAAAAAAATTTAAGAGCGTCAATAATTGTCAGAAGAATTGCTCTGTCAGCAACGATTTTGCTCTTTTGATAAAATAAAAATTTGATGTGCCGTTTATGTTTTTCGAAAGAAAAAAGTTACCCTTCTAATTTTGAACTCAATTTATATGAGTTGGGGTGAGTGACAAATTATCTAAAATTGTGTGATTATCCAAATCTCTAACTCTCTTGACTGAGCCTGCATTCAAGTAACAATTAAAGATCATACTTGTAATATCAAGAAAACCTTTCATTAGTCCTAATTTTGCTGGTTTATCTAGTCCTAAATTTGAATATTTCTAAAAACATTTTCTGATCCAAAAGGTAGAAGAATGAGCAAATTAGGTGAAAGGAGTATTCACAAATTGCAATTTTCCAAACCTGGTAGCTTGCATTGCTTTTTTGGCTCAAATCCAAATCTTTACATACTGCTGAAAGAACTATTGGAAACCACATTTTAGACTAACTTCCAATACATTTTGGAAGCACCTATTGTTTGGTGTGATAAATGGTACATCTCTATCTTTAACTAAAGATTTCGATGTTTCAGTGCTAAAAATAATAAAGTCATGATTGAGAGGTGTTCTCTCCTTATTGGACATGCAACACGACTCTCTTCAAAGTGGATATCAAACACTAGTGAGAACTGAGAAGTCAAAAATAATACAGAAATACAATAAATTTGTGTAATCAGATTATCAGACGCAGATTTTGTTGTCAACATGTAAGTGCAACAAACCTGAATTCTCAGTATAGATACATAAGCATTATAGTCATTGATAATCAAATTATAATCAACAGAATGACCTAGGCGACCACTTCGTTTGTCAGTTGGACCCTCCTACTCAACATTGTGCCTATCAAACCCTTAAACTCATCGAACCCAATATTCTAATCATCTGAGCATTGACCAAACTTTTGTGACATTAATATTAGTGAGTTGGAAATACGTGTGATTACACGCACTTCAAAGCGAATTAAAATAACATTTTACATTAAAAAAAATTAATTTAACAAAATTAAAATATAAGATTCATCTTCTCCAATCCTCGTTCACCCACTCACCCACCCTTTCTTGTTCTCCATCAGCCCTCTTTCCTCTATCCCTCACCACAACCCTCAACTTTCTTCTTTCTCCAGTCCCACATTCACTCTTCTCCTCCTCTTCTTCTTTTTTTTAATACAAATTAATAGCCTCAACTTCTTCTAAAATTTTTATTTTTTAGGTTTGAAATTTTTTTGTACCATTTTTTTATTAGATGGTTTCAACAAGGAGATAATGTGGATAATTTGAAGGATTGTGACAATTGAAAATTTTAAAACTCCATTGATAAACTTGAAAAAGCTTTAAAAATAATAAATGTGTATTGTGAATTAAAATTAATCAAAAATTTTGATTGGGATTCATTTGAGTTTGTGTTAGGTAAACTTGTAGATGAATTTACAAGCTAAATCAAGAAGAATTTGATCTAATGAGTATGAATCTAATTCTCAATTTATGACCAAATATAATTAAAATGACTATTTGAAAGTTTAAGATATTAAAGAATTGATGTATTTGATTTTTTTTAGCATTCAATTTCACATATGACATTAAAAGATGATGTGAAATTTTACGTCTAACTGCAACCATTACACGCACATTGACCGGAGGAGAAAAGGACTTAAAATGTTGTATTCTTATGGGTTTAAGAATTTAGTTGGCAAAGTAATAAGCATAAAGATTCTAACACAAATGAAGCCAAGTACAGAGGTGTTTTAGGTCATTCTGCCATTATAATAACAACACTTGAATCACAAAAAGAAGTACTGAAATGCAAATAACTAAAGATTGCCATAAAAACGGGAATGAGAAGTTAAGACTCAAGAAGAAAGAAGATGGGAGGAAAAGACCGTTTCTTCAATACCATTTAGAGTCTACTAAACCAGGATCCCATACAAAACAAGTACTGGGCTATCTAATTCTTGGGTCTTTAACTTTGGCCAGTCGTGTTTACAACAGTAAGCAACAACAACAAAAGGATAAGTTCGTTTAATATTTTCATATAGGCAACTACAGAATCTAGCTTTTCTCACAATATAAGCTGCTATAGATTCTTGGAACTAGGAACGTCTATCCATTGCAACTGAAGCTCTATTTCACCACACTCAACATTCCTCAATCTAAGAAACGCGTTTTGAACAACCTTGCCATCTTCATACACAATACAACTTTCTTCTGAATAGCAATTCTGCCGGCTAGGCATTATTCTCGAAATTATTACTCCATTGGGGATGTTATTAAAGCGCGTCATCCTTACTGCATCTATAAATGGTACAATTTCAAGTTCTGCGTCCCCCATTTTATCATCGTAAGAAAATGTATCCTTGTCATAAACTTGCTGCAATGACAGCAATAGAAACACAATAAAGATCACACACTCGTTTTATTAATTGAAAACAAGTCATATAAGCTACTGAATTAAATTGTAAATCAAGTAGGATGTCAAATACGGAGATTGAATTAAGGCGGATCAAATAGTCAAGAGTTGATAAATGGACGGGTCGAATTAGGTTATATCCCTAAACATAGCGACACTTGGGATGTGTTTGGTAAGGAGGAAAAACTTTTTCGAAAAATATTCTCCAATTTTTTCATGTTTAGTTGGATCCAATATTGTCCAAATAAACTAATTTTCCTTAAATTTAAGGAAATGACTTCTCTTAGAGAAAGCAATTTCTAGAAAAATATTTTTGTAAAACATTTTCGTTTGTACCAAACACACCCTTGATGAATATGAATTTATTTTATAATTAGAAGAAGGAAGTTGAACTCGAAAGGCATAATTTACCTTCGAAGACTGAATTGATACGGTATTAGGCTGTTTCCTAAACGTGTATTATATTGTTTAATTTTCTCTTGATAAATTCAAAAGAATAATTAAATTAATTTCATAATGAAACAACATGAAGAAAATTAAATTACCAGCTTGATTGGGAGAATTGGTTCAGTAATACATAGCGTTAAGTCTTCATTCCATTCAGGATTAACATTCTTCCTCACTACTCGAGTCTTCAATTTCTGATTCCAATAATATCAAACAAAAAATTAACAAAACAATTCAGCAAATCTCACAACAATTCGTATGATAATTTTTTTTTGTATAAACTGAAAATAACAATTACATAAATCTCGCACACATAACAAAACGAGAGATACGATAAACAAGCTTTGTTTTCTCAGTTCCTGAAAATTACAGAATTGTGATTTTATAATTAAAATTAAAAAAGAGAAATCTGAGTTTACGGAATTTTGAATAAAGAACAGAATGAGGTGAAACTGAAAGAGTGAAGAAGAAGAAGAAAAGGGGGGAAATTACCTGTTTGCCCATGGTAACAACAACATATGGATCACTGCTTCTTAAGTCTCTAATGGCCAAATTGATGCCTCTGATTATACGAACTCTGAGAAGACCCAACTGATTCTCCATTCAAACCTTTAAAACTTGTAGTGATTTTTGATTTTGCAAAAGTGGGTAGCTTTATAGTAGTTAAATTTATAACCTTAGAAGGGTATAGGCAGAGGATGGGGTCCACAGAATTGCAAGTTAGAAAAATTGAAATTCTACCCAAGAAAGGAATGTCAAGAAACATCTAGAACCTTACCCCTCATTGTTTACGAGCTACTGCCCGTTTGAATTGACTTTTGATTGGTCGCTTATAAATCAAAAGTTATAAGTTAGGATTTTTTTAGTTATTGACTTTGTTTATTTAACTTTAAAATAAGTTTTTATAAATATTTCTTAATTTTACTCAAACACTTTAAAATTATTTAAAAATTATTTTAATTTAAAAGCATCTAAAATAAGTCAAATCCTAATGAATGTTTAGTTTAACTAAATATGAGTTTCCTTTTTTAAAAAAAAAAGAGAGAATCTTTTCTTAGTATGATGGGGTTCAAAATCCTAGTATGGAAAAGTATTTATACCATCTCATCATGATGTTGGATGCCAAATTTAAATTGTTCACATGTCAAATGTTGCCTGAGAGTGATGTGAAGTATTGAAGAAAGAAAAAGTCTCATATTAATGACTAGTGACGGACTGTGAAGTGAGATTTCAAAGAAAAAAGCCTCAATAATTAATAAGATAAGTGATCTTTTTATAAGACTTAAGAAATCATTTTCCCTTTAAATTATTATTTATAATTAGATCCGAGACCAAATTTAATATGTCATTGCAAATTTGTGGTTTTTTCTACCAGTGCGCTATATATTTTTATTTAATTGACTTGTGATAATGAGATATACTCAATCAGGTGTACAGTTAATATAAATTGCACGAGAAATACCAGCAATTAAATGATAAAATTACAAGCTTGAAATCTTCTGAATATTACTTATTTGTTCAAACTACAAACACCACTTATTTTATAACGAAAAGAGTAGCAAACACACTAAAAGATAAAAGGATTTCAATATCTGTCACCAGCTTTTGTATTTAGTGATGATTTTAAGATTGTGATGAAATTTCTTGCAAATGGAGTAATTAGGCTCTCGTCTGTTTTTTGCCAGAGTGGATACAGAACAATAACCTCCGCATCTTCATCATTTGCTGAAATTATAATTGGGATTGACTTCCCCACATTTTGGACCAACTTATGATCAGAGACAGAGTAAAGCTGGGCTATCGGTCGCAAAACCAAATTCAATCCGTTCAATTTAGTTCAAATTTAAGTTTATTATTGATACGTTTATTCATTAGCTCAACTCACTTTAATTCATTAAATATCGGGTTAATCTCTAATCCAAATTGTTTTATGACAAATTTTGATAAAATATTTTTATATATAGTCATAATAAATAAAAAATAACAATTCGTATTAAAATAGTTTAAAAGAACAATGAAACAACTAAAATAGTAAAAACTTGAACTGGACTGAGTCTTAACCCATTATATGACCTGTTACTTAACTCATCTTATCCAACCCCTTTTAACCGAAGCAAATTTGGATTGAATTGTGTCTCGACCCGATTATTGTCTTAACCCACTATAACCTGCTTAAATTTGATTGAACCTGCTCAATTTGGATATAGCATTTGAATACATTTTGTAGCTAAAAATTGTGAAGAGATAAATATAATACGCCTGTCTCAATGGCTTATGTAATTAGATTTTGCTGTCAGCATGTAAGCAACAAGAGAAACAGGACAAGTTCATTTAATTGAGCATCAATATTTATGATATCAACAAATACAACTATATCTAGCTTTCTTTACAAGGCCGGCCATTAGAAATTCAAAAGAAACAAACAAACAGAGCAAGCATAATGTACACAATTAGCTGGGATAGAAATAGTTATAGATTTTTGGAACCAGGAATGTGTATCCACTGCAACTGTAGTTGTATCTCACCACGCTCAACATTCCTCAATCTAAGAAACGCGTTTTGAACAACCTTGCCATTTTCATACACAATACAGCTTTCTTCTGAATAGCAATTCTGCCGGTTAGGCATTATTCTCGAAATTATTACTCCATTCGGGATGATCTTATAGCGCGTCATCCTTACTGCATCTATATATGGTACAATGTCAAGTTCTGCATCGCCCATTTTATCATCGCGAGAAAATGTATCCTTGTCATAAACTTGCTGCAGATCATGATCATTTTCATCTCAGTTGAAACTGAAAGCATAATTTACCTTCAAAGGCTCTGTTTTACGTCTTGGTAAAGCAAAGTATATTTAATTTCATAATCAAACAAATTGAAGAAATTACCAGCTTGATTGGGAGAATAGGTTGAGCAACACCTAACGTTAAGTCTTCATTCCATTCAGGATTAACATTCTTCTTCACCACTCGAGTCTTCAATTTCTGATTCCAATAATATCAAACACAAAATTAGTGAACACCGTCTAAAATAACACTACAATTTGAAGCTCCGCTCCATTTATTTTTGTTAACATACTGAAAATCACTTGAATTGTTGACGTTCATCTTAAATTATTCTTAAGGTCACGCTCAACAAATTATTTTTTTCACAGAAAATCACATAATTTTGATTTTTTAATTTAAAACTCGCTCAAATTATAACTTCATTATTATCTTTTTAGTACGATGAACAACTAAAATTTATTTATAATTTTCCGACACACGACAAAAATAGAGGTAAAATAAACAAGCCTGGGTTTTATCGTCTTGCTTTACAAAATTTTGATTTGATAATAAACAGCGTCTGCCGTACGCAATTTTCACGCACACAAAATGGTCAAAAAGAAGGGTATTTTCAGGAAAAAGACAAATTTATGTTCCAATTTAATACTAAGAGGGAGAAAAAAAAAGAGGTGAAACTGAAAGAGTAGGGGTGAAATTACCTGTTTGCCCATTCTAACAACAACATATGGATCACTGCTTCTCAAGTCTCTAATGGCCAAATTAATTCCTCTGATAATACGAATTCTCAAAAGACCCAAATGATTTTCCATTCAAAACTTTAATTCAACACACAATTATTGTGAGACAGAAAATTGTATTGGTGAAAATATGAGAAAGGAAAGGATATTGATGTTGAAAAAACATCTACAATGTTACTACTATTAAAGTTAGATGGGTATAATATATGCTGCTGTATCTCTATTATATATTAATTTGATCTTTGGTTTGTCTACACGTGACTTTTAAAAAATTCATTTGGACATAACTTTAAAGTTGACATAATTGGACATGCTATTTGAAGTTAGAATTTCAAATCACAATTTTAAAGATTATAATAATGAATTAGAGAAAAGACACATTAACTATGCGATCGTCTTATTATCCCCTAAACAATTTCAAACATACATTATTACATCATATTTCAATCAATTCCAGATTTTAGATGATAAACTTATCACACACCAATCAATGTGTGACTTCTGTTAATTTAATTTGAAATATAATTTTTTTTTTATTTTAGGTTTTTTCTTTATTTCTCTCCTTTTTTTTAGTAATTTTAATTTCATTTTGAATTGTACTTCATCTTCCATCCCTACTTTCAGATTACCCCTCCCTCCTTTATCTTTCTTTCTTTGTTTTTCTTTATCTCCCACTCTCACCTTACTCCACCTCCACGTTTAGTTGAGCACCTCCATTTTCTTTTTTTATTCTTCTTCTTCAATCAAATTTCTTTATTTTCAAAATTATATAATTTTCTAGACTTTGTTGAGTTATTAATAACAAAACTAATTATTTTTCTAAGAAAAACTAAAATTTTGAAGGTATCATCAATTAATTTATCTCATAGTCATATAACTTTAAATTTAGAAATGAAAATTTTGAAAGAATCAGAATTCACCAACAATTGGAAAAGTTTATTGAAATTTGAATTTTTTTAAAAACTAAATAATATCTACTAATTATCTTGAAATCTAATGGGTTTATCAAATTGTTCAAAATATGATAAGATATTTAGATATAATTTAAAATTGAAGAGCTAAGTTAATATTAGTAAAAAAGGGAGGTGGAGTTGTGGCAATATGAGAAGTTTCAATGAAGATGACAATAAATTTCTGGAGAAGAATGAAGGAAGGGAAAAAAACATAATAAGGACAAAAACTTAAAATAATAATTTAAAAAAAAAAGAAAATATATTTTATAGCAAAATATTTATAAAAATAAAATATATTTGTTTTTTTATGTTTATTCATGCTCTTTAAGAGAGCGCATACACTCTCCATGTCAGGTGGACAATCAATGATATAATGATACTAGTTCAGAATGTTTATGGGGTAATAAGACATTTGCATAGTTTAGATATCTTTTTTAAAATTTGGGACAACTTTAAATGTCACTTTGTGTTTTTTCTCTAATGAATAGGGATAATGCACAAGTACCCCCTCAACATATGCTCGAAATTTTAGAGACACACCCCCTAAACTTATTTTATTAATAATTTTCTACCCCTTTTTTACCTACATGTCACTATCTTGTGGGCCCAACGCTGGTTGACTTTTTTTTCGAGTTAGTGTCATGTAGGCCGAAAAGGGGTAGAAAATTACTTATAAAATAAGTTCATAGGGGTAATAGGACCTTAGTATAGTATAAGTGTATATCCAAAATTTCGGGCATAGGTTGAGGGGGTACTTGTGCATTTTCCCTAATGAATACTCAATTCTAAAAAAATTAATTATGATTTCAATTTTTAATGTAAAATTTGGATTATATTTATATTTGGTAAAAAACAAAAACTCTAAAAAAAAAAAACTGTTGGAATGCATGCGTCCACTTATATTGATGGGACCAGGTCCTCGGTGCAGTAAAGTCAGATTAGAAATAAATAAATACAAAAACGTAAGAATTGACAAACAACTTTACGTAGAAACCTCCTTGCTCAAGGGAGGAAAACCACGACCTGTTCTCAACAGGACTTTTCAAACAACTTTCACTAATCTTCAACAAGCAAAAGTAAAAGTCGGTTACAATAAGAGATTAGCTTGCTAATCTCCCCACTAAGTAATACTCCTATCACTTAGCTGAGCTTGAGCAGATACAACACTGCTCTCTATACTAATCCAACCCGATTAATATAGATTTAGAGTAAGAACCTATGTTACCTTTAACCTAGCCCTTACAATGATTCACCCAAGTTTGAAACATTTTTTTCACAATTGAAACGAGTCTCACAATGTAAGAACGATTACAAGCAACTTAATACAACAAATACGAAAAGCAATAAATGCACCTCTATCAATTCTTTTTGTTGTTCTTGAAGCTTGAAATTTCTCTCTTTGAATGAATGAATAAATTTTGTTGCTTTTTGTTTCCATGAAGAGTTATTACCCATCGAACAAAAAAAAATCGTCGCTTCTGATTGTTGAAGGAGACTCTGTTGCTTCACCAGCTTTCTGACGCAGGTAGTTTTTATAGTTGTCCAGCACTTTTGACAACTGGACGAGTTTCATACTCTGCAGAGGACCACGTCCCTACACTTATGAGAAGATCATCAAAACATCTAAGAGCATAAATACCTATCAATTTTCATTGTTTTGATGATGACATACAACCTTCATAACACCTCATGTAAGTGTACACTCATTTATTCATATGACTATAAATAGTAAGCACTATTCATATGGCCAATGAAATCTCTTTCACTCTATCAAGTTCCTTTGTTGAGTTGAGCAGAGTTCTTCCTTAAAGATGATTTTTACTTTGTAAGCTTATGAATTTTCAGAGAAGAGAAAATCCAAATTTAGTTTTCCGAATCTTGTGTCTGTGTTTTAGTGAGAAGACTATATGAAATACAGACAAACTCTTTGGGACCGCCCATTGGCTGAGAGCCTGCCTTTCTGGAAGGACGTGCACCTACCACATCAGAGGTGGCAACTATTCTGACAGCTATCTTGTCGTCCTTTCACATACACAGTCTTGGTCCCTTGCAAACTTCTTTATGAATTCTTGAAAAGTTCGTTGGCTGACTTTCTTCTTTGAATGAATGAATTTAATATGGTGTTTGTCATGTTAAAAATATCAAACATAAAGAGTTATTATCCGTTGGACAAACATCCTCGTCCATTTGGATTGGTGCAGTACGTTGATGCTTCATCAACCTCTGACACGACAGTTTTACATTTGTACCCCATTATAGATTTGGACGAGCGAACTCAGACAGGGACCAGGTCCCTTCATTTGTGAGGATCATCAAAATACCTCGAATATAATATTTTCCCCCTTTTTCATGATAACACACAAATATACCTCACACTGAGTTCATCATTCGTTTCACTGTCAGCAGTCCCAATAACAAGGATCTGGTTCCTTGTAGAAGTTTATATTTGTTAAATCATCAAAAATTAATATCAGCCCCGAACTAACATTTTCCCCTTTTTTGATGATAACAGACTTATTCACACGTTCCCCCTATCAACAAGAACTCTTAGGATAACTAATGTTTCATCATCCCCGAAGTTTGTCAACTCATTAAAACATCAACATAGCAAAGACACTTAGTTTGGCGTGAGCCACGAATAGATTATTTGTACTATGTGAAAAGATTATATTCTCTTCGTTTAGTATGTGTTTAGTTTGACTTGAGACGGAGTTTTACAAAGAACTCACTTTTAAAATTTGTGGTCTAAAGTAAGTTATAAATATATGTGTGAGAATAAATCATTTCATTAAGAGTAAATAAATATTTTAAGTTAAATTGTTACTAAATTGTAACGACCTGTTTAGTCGTTTTGAGCAGCAGATTTTATTTCTGGAAAAACTGGCTGAGACGACGGATACCACGACGGACCGTCATGGGCACGACGGACCGTCGAGGGTGTCTCGTCCCAGAACACTTAGAATTCTGAAAATTGTGTTCTAAAATTGACTCTCTGTAAATTGTGACGGACCTGCAGGACGGACCGTCACAGCTACGACGAACCGTCGTGAGATTCCGTTGCAAAACACTTCAACTCTTGAGAATTTGGTATGGGGAACGAGTTTCTGAACGTCATGACGGAAGTGCAGGACGGACCGTCACAGGCGTGACGGACCGTCACAGTCTACTTAGCGAAAAAATGGAATTCTAAGATGCTGCTACGACCTTCGTGACGGACCGTCGCAGGCACGACGGGCCGTCACAGGTTGCGTAATCCCAGTTGGAGTCGGATTTCTGGTTAAGTTTTAAGGGACGATTTGGACTATTCTTTCCTTAATTATAAAGTTAGAGGATTAATATTAATAAGTCTAATTACTTGGGGGTTAAAAGAGGTAACCTTAAGTTAATTAGTGGGGTATTATTGCCATCTTTTATTCTCAATTATATACTAATTAGGGTAAAAGGAAGAGGGTTTGGAATAAGAAAAAGAGAAAGAACAGAAAGAGAGAGAGAAATCGATCGAGAGGGAGGAATATCAAAGCTTGGGAAATTGCTTGTTGATTCCAATTCTTCGGTGGAGGTAGGTTATGGTTGTTTTACGATATTCGTAGTGAACTCTTAATAGTAAATGATATGTATTGATTGTATTATAAACCCTGCTATCTGCTTAATTGTATGCTTGCATGAATATGATTGTGTGATTTTGATAAAGCAAGCATGATGAAAACTATTGAATCCCAAATCTTGAAAGAAATCCCTAATTCACTTTGTTAATGATGATGCCTTGGAAATAAAGAAGGCTTGATGAATTAAAGTAATGGGATTGATGATGCCTTGGTATAGAGAAGGCTTGATGAATGGATAGAATGAAATTAGTGGATCGGAGTGTCACGTTCCGACACATAGAATTAGTGGATCGGAGTGTCACATTCCGACACATAGAATTAGTGGATCGGAGTGTCACGTTCCGACACATAGAATTAGTGGATCGGAGTGTCACGTTCCGACACATAGAATTAGTGGATCGGAGTGTCACGTTCCGACACATAGAATTAGTGGATCGGAGTGTCACGTTCCGACACATAGAATTAGTGGATCGGAGTGTCACGTACCAACACATAGTATTAGTGGGACGGGTGTCACGAACCGACACATATAGGGGATCGGAGTGTCACGTTCCGACATATATAGGGGATCGGAGTGTCACGTTCCGACACATATAGGGGATCGGAGTGTCACGTACCGACACATAATAGTAGGGGATCGGAGTGTCACGTACCGACACAAGAGGAAGAAAGATAATGAATCTTGAAAGACGATAAATATACTCAACCTAATAAATTTAATTCCCAAATGAGTATGGTGTTGAGGCTTGAGCCCTCATGGATGAACTTGATGGTACTTGTTGATGATTATAGTACTCGTTGTTGCTACATGTTGAGTTTTATAATTGATTATGATATTATTGATATATATTTGTTTTCTATTTTGAGTTGGCCGATGATACTTACTCAGTACCCGTGGTTTGTACTGACCCCTACTTTTATGTTTTCTTCTTTGTTATTTGTGGAGTGCAGCAAACGTTCCGTCATCTTCAACTCAGCAGTAATTCTAGCCAGTCTTCACTACATAGGAAATTGAGGGTGAGCTAACGCGTCTAGCTTGGACTGGATCTTCTTCTTCAAGTCTTGATGCCTTGAACTTCCGATATGGACTAGCTTTTAATTGTTTTAGCTTCTTAGACATTTTTAGTTTAGTGATTTGATCATAAGGTTTAGATTGGTTGGTTCGCTCATATAGGAGGGTAAATGTGGGTGCCAGTCGCGGCCCCGGTTTTGGGTCGTGACAGACATCTGTTTAGCCAAAATGGAAGGGTTCTCCTCAAGGACCTTAGGGTGGTCCTTGGGGAGTCGTACACAAAAATTTCGACTCTAAAGGTACTCTAATACTAGTTTGATACCTTTACACCAAATTTCATCAAATTCCTACTCCTAAAACTCGGGTGAACTTGGCTAAACCACACTAGCACCTTTTTAAAAATTCTATAGACATCATGGATGTTTCTTAACTTCTTGACTCTAAATATTTCTATATGACTTAATACCATCATTTTTTACCTTAAAAAAGTAGTAAAAACCTTAGACACTCATGTGAGCCTCTAATTTCGGTCTTGTACTTGTGGTTTTTTACAATGTGGATCCACAAGGTTTTATAGATGTGGTATTCAAGGTGGTGCATTAAATGGGAGTGCCTCCTAGAGAATAATGGGATATAGACGCTTACCAACTAAAAGATGTGGCACAAGTATGGTTTGTGAAATGGAGTGAGAAGAGAACCATAAGGGAAGGCCCGTTAGATTGGGGAGTGTTTAAGAGGAATTTTCTTAATATGATTTTCCCCTTCGAGTCGACGGAGAAAATTTTAGTTGACTTCATGAACCTTCGTCAAGGGGGAATGAGTGTGAAAGAATATTCTTTTAAGTTCACCCAACTTTCTAAGTATGCCCCAATCATTGTAGCCAACTCTAGGGATAGAATTAATAAGTTTTTGAGGTGTCTAGTTTGGTTGAAGAAGAATGTCGTACGAAAATGCTCCATCATGATATGGATATCACTAGACTCAATGTGTATGCTAAACAAATTGAGGAGTTCAACCTCATGAAGATGAATAATAATGGGAAGAGGGCTAGGTCAGATTAACCAAGTCAAACTAAATGAAGTAGATATTTTATAATCAAGATTCCTCTATGGTAAGAAAGGATAGGGCTTCCAACCAAAATTATCAATAAGGAAGTAGAGGTGGCACTACTTTTGAGATACCTAGATGTACTACACATGGGAAGCAACACTTGGGTAAGTGTATTGTCGGTATGGATGGTTATTTTTGTTGTTGAAACAAGGGTCATAGGATGAGAGATTGCCAAACCCTTAAGTCAAAAAGGGAGGAGAACAACCAAGCTTCTAAGTATGGTCTGATCCTAATCCTCCAAAGTAGAATAATTTCTATGTGCTTCAATATAACAAAGGAGAAAATCCAAGATGATGGACCCAATGATTCATAGTTCTGTATGGTTTTCTTGAAGTTCTTTCGATGAGTTTACCCTAATTTGGGGAGAATGAGTTGACTAGTAAGGTGGTTGATATACTTGTATTTCCTTCTATTCTTACTCAAGCTTGAGACAACATTCTTAGTAGTTTTTTAATGTTAAAGAGTCTTGAATATATGACTATGAGTTGCATGTTACCTTATTCTATGAGTACCTAATATGTAAATATGTTTTTCACGTTCTTTAATGTATCATAGTTACATGTGATGACTTGTAGTTAATCTATATTTCTCATGTCAATGTGGATCTAATAATAGTTGCTTAATTGGTTCAAAGATTGTTATCCTTATATGCCAATGTGTGAATTAAAAATTATTAAATGTTATGATCTGTACTGATATGATGAGCATGAATAATGTTGGAGAAGGTAGTTCCTCCATAAATTGAATGAAAATGATGAAGTATGTATAAACTGTGACTTGTGGAAATAGTTCCAAATTTGCTTGTGTTTCTTAGAGTGTGTAAAGATGTGAACCTTGTATTCCTTGTAAGTTTAGTGAATTGAATATGAATATGTATCCATAATAATGTTTTTTGTGAGATTCTAGTTGAGTCCTTGATGTCATTGAAAGTGTTTAGTGTCATTCGACTATGAATGTTTTTCTATTTTGGAGAGATTGTAATCACCCTCAAAATGAAAATGGACAAACTAGAGATTCAAATGTGTTTTATGAGTTATTAATGTGTTATTATAATGAAATTTTTCCTTGTATATAAGTTTTAAAGGGTTTTGGGAATTAAACATCAAAGAACGTACAAGACGTTAGGAAACTACTCTAGTGTACTAGTGTGCCTTTGCATATTTTACAAATTGTTTAATGTCCAAATTCATAGGAAGAGACCCTAAAACCTATTTGTTCATGTTTAGGGACAAAATGTATGGGTAAGACTCCCCAAGGAACACCCTAAGGATCCTTGAGGAAGACCTAATTTTTGCATGAAGTTGTCGAAAGCAGCCCCAAACCATGACCAACAAACAACGGACCATTCCTTGAGTGATGCCGCGTAAAATGGTGGCATGGCTCTAGACTTAGTCATGGGATATTAGCCCCCAAATGAGGGTCCTTTTACCAGAATGACTCCATGTATGATGGACCATCAATTAGACATCGCCCACTAGATGGGGTCCATCTTTTGGGCCTACAATTCGGCCAAGTGAGGGGTGAATTGGGAAATTCACCCCACGTCCTCATTAACTTGTAGACGATTATTTTAGATGCTTTTGGGCATTTTATTTTTATTTATACTCCTAAAACCTAAATTAGACTTCACTTTTAAAAATCAAAACCCCTTTCCCGAGAGAAGTTCTCTCAAACCTCCATGAAAGCTTGAACTCAAGTTAGAGCAAGTATTGAACTTTCCATTGATTTATCCATCAAATTACGTGGGTTTTCTACATGTAAGGTATTATAGTTCATCCTTGATTCATCTCTCATTCATGGAGTTAATCCAAAGGCTTTTAAAAAGGTTTCAAAATCCTATATTCTTCTATTTAACATTCTAAACATGGGTTCTTGCATGAACATGTTTTAATGTAGACTTATGATGTTTTCAATGTTAATTTATGATTTTATGATCAAAGAATAAATGAACCTATGATCATGCAAATTATCAAATTTTGACATATCAATTGGGTTTGATGAATATGATTAGACAATGATAGAATTGTGTTTTTATTATGTTTTATTGTGATTATATACTGCCATTTATGCCTTATTATGATAAATTAATGGAGAATTGAGAAAAGACGATCGAGGCTTGAAAGAAGAGTAAGTTAATCTACATTGTCTAGTTCTTGTTGAATTGATATTGAGTGGTCTGGTCCACTTATAGGAGGCGATGTTTAATTGATGTGTACGAATATATGTGTGCGTTGTGATTATTTCCTTGAAGGCATTAAATGAGAAGTTTAGTGATGATATATGATGAATATGCATGTGATGTCTTATTATGTTGTAATACCCTAAAGCAAATTAAGGTGAACTACAGCTTTGTAAATGTTTCTTACGAGATAAAATGATATAGAATGATGATCTTAGGTAGTGTGTGAAGTATAATGACTTTTGGAGGTAAAACGTCAAAGAACGTCGATGACATACGGAAGGTATGCCTTAGAAAATTCTTGTGTGTTCTCATGTGTTTTTGCGAGTTTTACATGTTCATTTTAATTGAAGTTGATGTGGGATGTTCCTATGACATATATGAATTACTATAGGGGTTTAACGTGCGGGTACGACCCCACCTAGAACACACGAGGGGACCTAGAAGAGGACCACATCCCTTTGGCAGGATGCTGCAAAGCAGTGAATAACGACGGTTACAAGGGACGGACCGTTGGTCAAGAAACAGCCAGTTGACCTTGGGCGTCGACTGGACCTAATAGGATAGAAAATCCTGCACAAGATAGAGACTCATACCCAATCTACGTACCCCAACTAAGGGTTGTCGACTGGGCAATGATCTGGCTATGAGAGGCGTAGGTTGGTGCCTGCAAAAGCTCCAAATTTTCTGCCTTGGCTTTGGGTGTTTGATAAATTCACCCCAAGTCTTTTATGAACAACGTATGATTACTTTAGTTGTTTTTGAGGTATATTAATTTGGTTTAAACACTAAGACCTAATTTTAGATTTCTTTTTCATAAACCCAAAACCCTCTTTCATGAAAAACTCTCAAAACCTAATAGAAGCTTGAACTCAAGGAAGGGCTTGGAGGAGCTGGTTGTGGAAGTATTGTTCATCAAAAACTCATGGGCTTAATTCTCTTTGTGGTATGGTAGTATTCCTTAACCCTCTTACCTTCAAGGAGTCATTTCTAAAAGATTTCAAAAAGGGGTTTTAAACCTTCTCTTCTTATACCTTTGATTCTAAGCATGGGTCTTTAATTAAAGATATTTTAATTATTCAAATGTGACGTTATTAGTGTTAGTTGGTGATTTTTGCATCAAAACCCTATTGCACACATGCTTATTCATATTTAAAACTTCAATCTTGAGAAATGGGTTAACTGAATATGATTGTGTAGTATTTGAGCTTTGGTTTCTTAATAATGATATTATGGTTTAGCTACTGCCCTAAGGTCTATTTTAGGATGACTTGTTGATTAAACTGTAAATAGGTGTTGAAAGCATGGATGAATTGGAAGTTGGTATCATTGTCTAACTCTTATTGTAAACGATCTTGAGTGGTATGGTCCAACTTTGGTGGCGGTGTTTACTTAAAATATATGAATGTGAAACTCCTTGTGTATTGTGTATAAGTCCATGAAGGCATATTAGGTGAAATAAGATGATAATGATGTTGTTCTTGTTGATGTGCTTTATGAAGCTTGTTATGTGACGTATGCTAGAGATTATGATGAATGAATGAAGATTTAAGCATGATTAAGAAGTTAATGATTTGAAAAAGGTGTTTAAGACCTCAAAAAATGACTTAGGTGAACTGGAGACCAAACTTGTTATAATGATGGTCTAAGGTCATAAATTTTTCTATTATATTGCATTGAGGCAGTGACTAAGATTTTAGGTACATTGGAAGTCAAACGTAAAGGGACGACTAAGACGTTCGACGACTAAGTCACCTATGTGCCTCATTAGTGGTTCTATGTGTTTATGTGTTATTCTTGAGGTAATATGGTTCTTAAATGATTTAATATATCATGTATATAGGCAATCAGTAATGTTTCATGACGTTTGGAGGTCAAACGTCTAAGAATGTTCATGACATTCGAAAGTTTTGCCTTGAAATGACCTTGTGTGTCTAAGCACTTTTTTTCTAGTTTTACGTGTCTTTTTTGGAAGAAATTCATGTGATATGTTCTAAACTCGTATAATATCATGTTTGAGTTTAAAACTTCCGGGAAAACATCTCCATGGACCATCCAAGGGTCCTTGAGGAAGGACCCAAAGTAGTGCCCACAACTGTACAAGACACCCAACCAACGGTTGGCAATGGACGCCTAGAGGACCAGTCAACGCCCCGTTGGTGTGGTCTCGTTGATTGACACTTTGGCTTGGGGGGAAGGAATCCTATGACAGGTATCAGTCCCATACCATGCACCAGTTGTACGGTTCATTGGTCAACAGACGGACCATCGTTGGGCACCGTCTATGGTGTAGTTCACTGCCAAGTGAGGGGTGAATTTGTAATTTCACCCGACATACAAATAAGATGTTCAGAGTTTCATTAAGGGTATTTTGGGTATTTTAGGTCTGTATAAAAGTCTTTAACACTTAGAAGATTTCATTCATCTAAAATAAAAACCCAAATCCCTAGTAAATTCTATAGAACACCATTGGAGTCAAAACTCAAGGAATGGGTTGGATTGAAGAACTTTGTGGAAATTCTTCATCAAATTGAATAATTAGCTTCATCAACGTATGGATTTTAATCCTTGAAACTCTCTTCATCAAGGAGACCAACTCTCGAGAAGTTTTCAAGTTAAATTGTCAAATTTTATTATCTATTCCATGGGATATTACATTAATGGTTTCTAAGCATTGAATAATTATTGCATTGATGATTTTGAACTAAAATAACCTATGGAACCAAGAATTTGATGAACCCTAGTTTTTGACAAAGTTATATGTTACTTCATATTGATCTAATGTTGATGAATTCTAATGTAGTTTCATGTAGGCTATTGGTTGATGTAATAATTATAGTAAATTGATATCTAGATTGTATTAGATTAATGATTATTTAGTAATTTGACCTAGTTTAATGAATATTGTCATAATTATGTTAAATGGTTGATTATGGCCATGGGTAAGGGCTTTGTGATATTAAATGTTGTGATTTGACATTTGATTGATATATTGAGAAAGGAGTGGTGGTGATAAGCTTCCCTATTTACTTTATTTTATGTTAATTAAAGTTCAATTATGTTTTTATTTGTATGTTACTCTTATGGTTGTGGTGCTATGTTTTTTACCTGCAATTGATGTGGCCTTTTCGGCATTATTTTAAGTAATATGATTATTATGGCCTTGTCGACACTACTTGGAGTATTATAATGATTTGTATAGTTGATATTATGTGAAATATGATCATTTATATCTATATGTGAAGTAACGTTAAAGTATTTGTTCTTTGAATGCATGTTAGAAAATCATGTAGACTATGACTATGTGCTTATTTATGTAGTCTTAGGGTTGATACATGGTTGTTACTACTTGAATATATGAATCTATAATGGTTATATTGATGATGATATGGTAGTGTATATGATTACATGAAGATTATAAGGGCTATTTCTATGTTCTTCTAGAATGCCACGTATTATGAGTTAAAGTGAAGTATGTGGTGTATTGTCTTGATTGACTTATGTCCCTTGCTGTATGAATGTGACTATGAGATGTCTTGACTTAGGATACTAAAATACTTACTCTTTAATGCACGAATTAAATGTCACCTTAAATGATGTTAAGAGGGTCTCTTATGTGAAACCTTGAACCTAGTGGTAAGGTGATGAATGTTGAAGTAATAAGTCGTAATGGTATCATTCAAAATAGAGAAATGATAGACTTATGGTTAATTTGATGGAACAACATCACATTAATCCTTAGGAAAGTCATGATGAGCTTCTTATATCCATTGGGAGGTAGACCTAGTGGACCTGTCTTTGGTAGGGTAAATGTGATTGGTTATGAACATGATGTAGAACCATTTTATATGAACCTTAAGTGTGAATTAATCAATTAGAAAGAAGGCTAGAAACATGTGAGTATGGTGAGGGAAGTAGTACTAGTTAAAGAATGTGACTATATTAAAAAGAAATGCCCTTCATATTCCTTAATCATGTGCCTACATGGGATGTGTCTAAGTTCTACCATTGGCAAGTAGAACACCCTCATCGAAGTAGGTTAGAATTTTGCATTCCATATCTTTCTATTATGGTCTATAAAGGTTATTGCGTATTCTCATCATATGGAATACCCATTAGCATTAGAGAAGTTCTATAAAGTTTAGGTGGTGGAATTGGACACTATCTACACATTGCACAATAAGGTTTGAAGGAGTTAGTTGGAGTTCCTAGGTCTTGTACAAGGCCATTACTTTAATTTCCTTTATGTGTTGAATGTCTTCTAAATGAAATAATGTATAAAATAACTTAAGTAAGAAAGTATGTTAATTGAATAACTACTTATGTATAGTAGTTAAGGATTGTCTAGTTAAGGTGTGAAGGGGGCTTAGGAATGGTCACTTTATATCTTACCTAGATGAGGCTTAAGAATGACTCTAGGTAACGAAAATGTTGATTATGTGGCTATGATATAAACTTAGGTAGTCTTAAGGATTATTTGGGTAGTCATGAAGAGGTCAATCATTGTGTTATCTTCTTTATTTAATTAATTAAATATGTTTATAGCCTTTTGTAAGGGAATGTCATATTATCTATATGACGATGTGTTTGATGTTTTTGTAAGTGTGTAAGTGTCTTATTATAAGTATTCTTGAGGGTTATTTAGGTATGCTTATGGAGGTTGTATGTGAAGTCTCTCTTTAAGTTGCTTAAGTGAGTCTTAAGATAGATTTTAGTGAGAAGAATACATGCAAGAAAGTTTCTAAGGACGAAGTAGACAAATTTACTGTAACAATGAATTCCTTCACTGTAAATTGAGTTGAGCTTACTGTTAAATTAACTCAAAAATGTGTTAAATTTTTTAAATGTTATTTTATATTTTTTTAAGTTGTTAAATGTTTCTCTTATTATAATAATAAGAATTTTAAATAAAAAGATGCATATTTCTGCTAAATGTTCGTTTTCATAATTTTCATGCATTATGTCATACTTAGTACATGTGGTTCACTAATACATGCTTTTATCTATATCTATTGTTGTTGGTAAGTGAGGAGCATTTGAGAAGTGAAGACTTGGATCATAGAATCATTCAAGAGAAGTCAAAGTACATCCTCATTTGATTCAGGGGCATACCAATTTCGCCATCATCTTGGCCCCTCAGCTATATTACCAGACCGAAGCCTACGGTACTTTTACTCCGAGGGAAACGTATACATGGATGCAACACCTTGGCTTTAACCCTCAGGGAGCCATAGGACGGTTCACATGTATAGCTGAGCCATCACACAGGTTAAACCTATGCTCTGATACCAATGTGGGGTGGAAGCGTTTATATTGTAAATGAGAGAAGAAAGTTGAGAAAAGGATGAAGTATTGAGGAAAGGATGAAGTATTATTGAAGGCAAATGCCTCTTATATAGACGTTACAAACGACCTTTACTATTTACACAGTAACTTGACTCTTACTATTTACACAGTTACTTGACCTTTACTATTCATGATTAGGACATTTACTATTTATGAATAGTAACCGAATAGTAACTTTTATGACTTTTTCTACAAAATACAAAAAAGACACTATTTACTTTACGACTTTTTTACAAAAAACAAAATAAACTTTGGCCAAATGGCCGACACACTATTACAATACTTTTTTACATATGGCTGATATTCAGCCGACACAAAACGACAAAAATAATAAAGACATATCTTTCTCTATCTCATACGAATCTTCTTTGCTTTATCTCTTTATCCCAAATCAACTGTTGGTATTACGTTATCTTCTCCGTTACACTTCGAGCATCTATGATCTGGGTATTTGTTGCTGATAAGTTTACAATATCTTACTAATAAGTCTTCTGAAATAAATCCTTTTTTCAAGGCTCTTGTAGTTGGTTGATCTTCTGGCTTTAACAATGATAAAATCCATCGCTGGACTTCATCCATATCTGATTTCCTTAGTTCTTTGGAATTAGAATAAATCATTACTTGATCTCGTGCATAATAACTCCAAATAGCATTGCCATTTAAATAATTATTGGCTAGCTCTTGTATAATTGTTGCTATTCCAATTATTCTTTTATTTGCATAAAAGCTTGGAATTTCTATCTTTGGTATCTCAGCTTGTTTTTCTATTTCTTCTGGTATAATCATATCTCTAGTCAGGCCTATCTTTATAACTTGTATTGGCGACTTTATCTCTTCGTATAATATTTCTGCTGGTGCTGTATAGAATTTTATAAAAAATAGGTTTCCTTTAGTAATTCTCTTATATGTCATAAATGCTTTATGTAACTCCGGTATTCCACTTATTTCTTCTCCATCATATGTATATACTGTATTTAGTAAACCATAGTTGTAACATGTTCTAACTAAATTTGGACTAGTTTTGGGTTGTGCTATTAATCTATTATATCCCTGTAATTTCTGGGTTATATAGTCTTCTTCTGGGTTCTTGGTTTGTGTAGATCTGGGGTTTAGGTTTAAATATGTTTGGATTTTATATATATTCTCAATATACGATTGTGCAATGTAGTTGTATCTCTTTCTATCACTTTGTATGCTGGCTGCGTATGTGGATGTTTGTGGTTCTGGGGGTATCTGTATTTGTGTTTTTTGGATAAATGGTTTTGTGAATAGTTGGTTTAAATTCATATTTTTTGGTTTCTCACTATCTCTTTTGCTTGTACCTGCAGCTGTATTTAAACAAACTTTGTTATGGGTTTTTTGGAGTTTCCCATCATCTCCTTCTAGCTCTGGAATTTTAGCGTCTTCCGATTGACGTAGCTCCGCATATTTATAGTCATGCTGCTGACTGTTAGCTTTCAAATTTTGTAACTCTTTTCCCATACTGTCCACCTTCATAGAAAGTGTAGTAATAGCTTTGAGTATTTCTTCTATTGTATCTGGTTCAGTTTGAGTTCCTTTTTCTTGATAGGTAGTCTGCAACAATATTCCTGTCAGTCTTAATTATTTCAATTGTAAATGTAAAATTTAATATATTTAATACTAATCTCCTTATTTCTTTTGTTGTAACTGAATCATCTAATTTTTTCGTTATCCACCATTTTACTTGTGTATTATCTGTTCTTACAATAAATTTATTGTAAACAATATATGGTTCAAATGCTAATAAACATTTATATAATGCGAATAATTCTTTTCTATTTATTTCCCATTTTATTTGTGCTTCTGTATAAGATCCTGAATAATATCTACAATGGTGTTCTATTTTTTCTTTTTCATATTTGTATTTTAATACTCCTCCGTAACTATGATCACTTGAATCTGTTTCAACAATATAAGTAAATATTTTGTTTTCATCAGGAAAGTATAGTTTTGGTAATTTTTTACATAAATTTTTAATATTTCTTATATGTTCTTTATCTTTATTGTCAAAATGATATTCTACATCTTTTTTAAGTTTTTTATGTAGTGGTTTTAGGTGTTCTGCTAATTTTGGTATATATTCTCTTACCTGATTTATTAATCCTAGAAAAGATTGTAATTTTTTTTTTGTATCTATATTTTCATCAATTGTAATTATTTTTTGTACTATATGTGTTTGCATTTTTATTCCATTTTTATCTATTTGTATTCCTAGAAATTCTATCTGTGATTTCATTATTTCTGCTTTTCTTTTACTTAAACTTATACCTATATTTTTTACTATATGTATAAATTTTTCTAATAATTTTATATGTTCATCTTGTGTTCTAGAATATAACAATATATCATCTATGTATACAATACAATTTTCTAGCTGGTTAAAACAGTTATCCATAAAATGTTGGAATCTACCTGGTGCATTTTTATATCCAAAAGGTAAAACATTCCATTCATAGAAACCTTGTGGTACTGTGAATGCTGTTAATTGTTTAGATTCTTCTTCTAGTTTTAGGTTTTAAAATCCTGATTTACAGTCAAATTTACTAAAATAATTATATCCTTGTATTTGTCTTATTTTTAATATTTTGTTTGGTATTGGATAATTGTAAGTTTTAGTTTTAGCATTTAGATTACGATAATCTATAACCATTCTACTTTTACCTCTTTTTTGTTCACTATGTTTTATAACTATAAATGCTGGACTTGTGTGTTTACTATTGCTCTTTTGTATGTAATTATTTTCTAATAATTCATCTATATGTATTTTAAATTCTTTTAAATCATCAAAGTTATATTTTAATGTTTTTTCTGTGTTATTATACTATTTTCATCTATTAATTCAATTTTT
>CM064964.1:36736663-36894152 GCA_032847665.1 Solanum chilense
GCATGATTTCTGCGAGGCACAAAGTCTCCTCGCGATGCATAAATTTTGACGAAGCATGAAATCTTCTCGTCGTGCATAAAATTGACTCGCGATGCATGATTTCCGCTATGCATGATTTCCGCGATGCATGAATTTTGACGAGGCATGAAATCTTCTCGTCTCTGTTGATGATAACGGCAGGACGACCTCCAGGTAATGTATCGTCTTGGTCCATAATAATAACAAGAATAACTATCTCCTCCGGGGTAATGCATTGTCCTGATTGACAATGACCATCTTGCTTGATTATCGTGACGCGAATAGCGCCCTTCACGAAAATTGTAAATTCTTGGATTCGCCTTTAATTTCTTTTTTTTTTTGAGTTCTCCTTGTTCATTTATTGGAGGAATTTTGCCAATTTCAAAGCAAAGCTGTAAACCTGCATCCACAGAAAAATTGTCAGTTTTAAAGATGTACTGATCTGTGTCGATTTCTCCAGTTGTCTTCTCTTTGTATTGCTATCTCCGGTTGATTTCCCGATCTCCCGACTCTTGATAGATAAGATAAAATTTTATGCCAAACAAACGGAATGAAAAAAGGAAAATTTAAGAGAAATAAAATTTAGAGAAATAGTATCTTAAAAAGGTCACTGCCAAGTCATGTCATATCAGGCTTAACAAACTTCTTTGGGCTTGACCTTGCTCATTTGCCGGTGAGTTTTCGGAATCACTCCGGACTTGTAGGTAAGGCCTGTAATGAAATTTTGAGGCCATTCTCAAAATTTCTGTCCCAGTTTACTGTCTTACTTATCCCTTCATCGTAACTGAGTAGATTGCGGAATTTTCGAGATCTTCTCAAAATTCTGTCGCAGTTGCAGATCTCGAAATATCTTTATTTCGACTTGCTAAAGCGGAAACTCCTTTTGGAGAATTTTGAGTCCCTCTCAAAATTTTGTTCCAGTTTCTATTGTAAAGAGGAATAGAAATCTTACGAGAGATATGACCGAACCCTTGTGGCGCCTACGTATCCCGTTGAGGCAGGAATTCAGGTCAGACGTAGTTCCTCCTTAAAATTTGATCTTTTGTTTTGACTCGTTAAAGAAGTCCAACTCCAAATGAATTTTTGAGACCCTCTCAAAAATTCTGTCCCAGTTTCCATTATGAAGAAAAATGGAAATCCTATTGTGTGTATGACCGAGCCGTTGTGGCGCCTACGTATCCCATTGGAGCAGGAATCAGGTCAAACGTAGTTCCGACCTGAAAAATTTTTTTTAAAAGGGGTAAATGGGGTGACCGAAGCCGACATAGGCCGCCTACGTATCTCATTCTTGAGAATTCAGGTCATACATAGTTCGTTACAAGAGGGATAAGAATTCACTTTGAACAAATACAAGTAAACAGAATGATTACAAGAAAAATGATAGAAAATGCAAGACTGAACTTCATGCGTAGTATCTCTTGACAGCATCTGAGTTGATAGGCTTGGGCCATACAGTGCCATCCATCTCGGATAGGACTAAAGCACCTCCAGATAGTACTTTGCGAACCATGTAAGGACCTTGCCAGTTTGGTGCGAATTTTCCTTTGTACTCGTCTTGATGAGGAAAAATACGTTTAAGGACCAACTGACCCACTTCAAAATTTCTGGCTCTTACTCTTTTGTGAAAAGCGCGAGTCATTCTGTGTCTATACAATTGGCCATGGCAGACGGCGACCATCCTCTTCTCATCAATCAAAGCTAACTGATCAATCCGTTTGCTAACCCACTCAGCATTACTTAGCTCAGCTTCCTGGATGATCCTTAGTGACGGTATCTCAACTTCCACAGGTACGACTGCTTCGGTTCCATATACTAGCAGGTATGGGGTAGCCCCAGTCGATGTTCTGACCGTTGTTCGATATCCTAGTAGAGCATATGGCAACATTTCATGCCAACCTCGCTGTTTGTCAATCATTTTCCTCAGAATTTTCTTGATATTCTTGTTGGCTGCCTCTACAGCTCCGTTCATTTGAGGGCGATAAGCAGTTGACCTTCGGTGGATAATCTTGAATTGTTCACATATCTCTTTCATCAGATGACTGTTGAGATTTGTACCGTTATCAGTAATGATGGATTCTGGGACTCCAAATCGGCATATTAGATTGTTGCGGACAAAGTCAGTCACCACTTTCTTGGTTACCAATTTGTAAGAGGCTGCTTCCACCCATTTGGTGAAATAATCAATGGCAACCAAGATGAATCTGTGTCCATTAGAAGCGGATGGCTCTATAGGGCCAATGACATCCATTCCCCAAGCTACAAATGGCCAAGGTGAGCTCATAGCATTGAGCTCGTGAGGTGGCACTCGTATCAAATCCCCGTGCACTTGACATCTGTGGCATTTTTGCACGAATCTGCAACAGTCATTCTCCATAGTCATCCAGAAGTACCCAGCTCGTATGATCTTCCTTGCCAAAGTGAGCCCGTTCATATGTGTGCCACACATTCCGGCATGTATCTGTTCAATAAGCCTCATAGCTTCAACAGCGTCCACACATCTTAGAAGACTCAAATCTGGAGTTCTCCTATATAGTACTTCTCCATTTAGGAAGAAATTGAGAGCCATACGGCGTATCAATTTCTTTTGATTGGTCGCAGCGTCTTCAGGATAAGTCCCAGACTCCAAATACCTCTTTATGTCAAAGTACCAAGGCAAACCGTCTGGTTCTGATTCGACATGTGAACAATGGATTGGATGTTCCTTCAGTTCTATATCCAGTGGGTCGATGTAATCTGTATCCGGATGTTTAATCATCGAAGCAATGGTGGCAAGAGCATCGGCCAACTCATTCTGTATTCTGGGCGTATGTCTGAACTCGATCTTGCGAAACCTTTTGCACAGCTTCTGCACATACTGTACATAAGGTATAATCTTCGGGTTCTTCACAGCCCATTCACCTTGAACCTGACGAATCAAAAGGTCTGAATCCGCAATGACCAATAACTCGTAAACATTCATGTCGATGGCCATTTTCAGACCAAGAATACAAGCTTCGTATTCGGCCATGTTGTTGGTGCAATTAAATCGAAGTTTAGCTGCTGTGGGATAGTGTTGACCAGATTCTGATACTAAGACTGCTCCGATACCCTTACCTTGATGATTTGCCGCTCCGTCAAAGAATAATCTCCAACCTGGATAAATCTCAGATATATCTTCACCCACAAATGACACTTCTTCATCGTGAAAATATGTCTTGAGAGGTTCATACTCTTCATCAACGGGATTTTCCGCAAGATGATCAGCCAAAGCTTGTGCTTTTATTGCCTTCTGAGTCACGTACACGATGTCAAACTCACTCAATAGCATTTGCCATTTAGCTAACTTCCCGGTTGGCATTGCTTTCTGGAAAATATACTTCAACGGATCCATCCTGGAGATAAGATATGTAGTATACGACGACAGATAGTGTCTTAGCTTCTGGGCAAGCCACGTCAGAGCACAGCATGTTCTTTCCAGCAAAGTGTAGCGAGACTCGTACGGAGTAAATTTCTTGCTGATGTAGTAGATTGCCCTTTCTTTCTTCCCTGTCTCGTCGTGTTGACCCAGTACACATCCAAATGCACTATCTGAAACTGACAAATACAGTAGCAAAGGACTCCCTTCTCGTGGAGGAACCAATACTGGTGGGTTAGATAAGTAGTTCTTGATAGCGTCGAAAGCGGTCTGACACTCCTCGGTCCACTTAGTCGGAGCATCTTTCTTCAGCAACTTGAAGATAGGTTCACATACCACTGTCGATTGTGCTATAAACCGGCTGATGTAGTTTAACCTTCCCAAGAAACTCATCACTTCTTTTCTCGTCTTCGGTGGAGGTAACTCCTGAATTGCTTTAATTTTGGAAGGATCAAGCTCAATACCTCTTCTGCTGACTATAAACCCCAACAACTTCCCAGCTGGGACTCCAAAAGCACATTTGGCGGGATTTAGCTTCAGGATGTACCGACGCAAACGTTCAAAGAATCTCCTCAGGTGTGTCACATGATCCGAACTCTCGCGGGATTTAATTATGACGTCGTCCACGTACACTTCAATTTCTTTGTGGATCATGTCATGAAAGATAGTCGTCATGGCTCTCATGTAAGTGGCACCGGCGTTCTTGAGGCCGAACGGCATTACTCTGTAGTGATACACACCCCAAGGTGTGATGAATGCCGTTTTTTCTGCGTCTTCTTCATCCATCAAGATTTGGTGATAACCCGCGTAACAATCCACAAATGACTGCATCTCATGTTTGGCACAATTGTCAATCAGTATATGGATATTTGGCAATGGAAAATTGTCCTTTGGACTAGCCTTGTTGAGATCTCTGTAATCGACACAAATCCTGATTTTTCCATCTTTTTTGGCGACCGGAACGACATTTGCCAACCAGGTGGGATATTGCGTTACCTCTACCAATCGAGACTCTATCTGCTTGGTGATTTCCTCCTTAATCTTTAAACTCAATTCAGGTTTGAATTTCTGGGTTTTTTGTTTCACCGGCTCGAACCCTGGGTTGATAGGTAGCTTATGAGACACGACATCGGTACTCAACCCCTCCATATCACCGACTTCCCAAACAAACACATCATTGTATTCGGCAAGTAAATGAACCAGGCTCTCTTTCTGAGTCTCCTCCAGGTGGGTGCTGATCTTAACCTCTTTGACGCATTCCGAATCTCCCAAATTCACCGTCTCTGTTTCCTCCAGATTCGGTTTATGTTGATTCTCAAATTGTCGAAATTCTTCTGCTATATAATCTGGTTCCTCACTTTCTTCGTCGCAGTCGTCGACCTTGTCGTCCTTTGTCTCATTTTGTTCATTTAGCCCATGACATGACATGACATTGGCAGGTCTATAACTTACGTTACTGAAATTATAAACAGACAAAATTTAGGAAAGTAAAGTATGACAAACAATGAGTAAAGTCAAAATAAAGAGGCTTTCATTTAAAACAAAATGCAAACTTCGGGCATGACATGGAGCCATGTTGCCTTTCAAACGTCACAACAGAATTCAAAACTTGAACAATTTAGAAAAGGTAGAAATGGCGGGTCTTGGGTATCCTCCGGACAACCACCGATTTTGGTGTACATAAAAATACTCTTTTCTACCGAAGAGTTCGGGACATCAGGATCGGCGTGGAAGACCAGTTCTGCAGCACCTCTCCTGGTTCAGCATCACGAATACCAGCTGATTCAACCTCCTCCTCGACAATAGCATTGATCTCTTCGAAGAGGTCACAGATTCCTTCCCCAAAGTCTTCAGGCTCGGCACACTTCCTGATTGGAAAGGATTGATACAGAAGCGGGATCGGCTTAGCCAACTCTTGAACTCTTTTCTTCTTCATCTTCATGTCGTCATCTGTGGGGATGTACCCCAAACCATTTTTGGATCCTTTAGGAAAGGCCGTAATAGGCTCAATAGTTCCTTGGGAATCTCTTCCCAATCCAAAACCTGGCTCGAACCCATTCTGCAGCATCACCGTGGCTATCATTTTGTGTACGGCTGGCATGGGGTTCCGCGGGGCCAAATCTTCATTGGTGGCTTTCACCAGCTCCACCGTGTAAAAGTCTGCACCTTGCGGCATCTCATCAATGACCGACACCTGCTTGCCCGAGCGACTTCCCTCGCCGTGAATCACTAACTCTTCATTTTTCCATACAAGCTTCATCATTTGATGGAGAGTAGAGGGGACGGCTCCAGCCATGTGGATAAACGGCCTTCCCAAAAGAAGGTTGTAGCTAGTGTCTATGTCCAATACTTGGAATTGCGCACTGAACTCTGCAGGGCCCATTTGAAGGGTCAAAGTCACTGCCCCCAATGTGTCTCTTTGCACTCCATCAAACGCTCTTACATTGACCTGGTTTTGCTCCAGACTCCCCAGGTCAAAATTCAGTTGCCTCAACGTTGAAAGTGGGCAGATATTCAAACCGGATCCATCATCTATCAAAACACGGTTGACAACTTTTCCATGACATATCACGGTAATGTGCAGTGCTTTGTTGTGGGTTCTTCCTTCGACTGGCAACTCATCGTCACAAAAGCTGATCCGGTGCCCCCGAATGACTTGATGAATCATGGCAGCCACGTTGTCACTACTTGTACCTGAGGGTACATATGTATCATCAAGAGCTTTCATTAAGGCCTGCCTGTGGGACTGGGAGCTCATTAGTAGGGCCCACACGGAGATCTGAGCCGGAGTCTTCTCTAAATGTTTGACGATGGAATAGTCCTTCGGTTGCATCCTTCTCCAGAACTCTTCCGCTTCACCCTCGCTTATTGGCCTCTTAGTATGGTCCTTCTTCTGTCCTCCGAGAGCAAGCTCATCAGGAGTGTAGCACCTTCCGGACCTGGTCATGCCTTGGGCCACAGCAGTTTCAATTACAAATTTAGGCTTGATGAGAGTTTCTGAAGGCACCAAGGCAACAGCCTTTGCGGGTGTCAGAATAACAAACTTTCTCTTTTCCTTGACGCTTAAAGAAGCGACAGCCCTTTCTAAGTCCTCATGCACAATAGGAGTAATTATCTTTGTTTCACACCCATCTTCATCCGTTTCAATCATATTAACGTTGCTACCTCCATGATCCGGCAACGGATTTGTGTTGACATTTGGCACCGCTGGCTGAAGAGAAACTACCTCATGATCGATCAGGTCTTGGATTCTGTGCTTAAGGTTGATGCAATCTTCCGTGTCATGTCCAACACTGTTGGAATGATAAGCACATCTTTGATCTGGCTTGTAGAACCTTGAGTTGACATCCATGTGCTTGGGTCCCACGGGGTGGAGGTATCCATCTGCGACTAGTCTCTCAAATAGTTTGGTCCGGCTTTCAGCAAGCGTGGTAAATTTCCTTGAAGGTCTTTTTTCAAACATCGAACGGGAAGGATCATAATTGCTTTGCTGAGGGGGAGGTACCTGCTGATAATCTCGAGTATTCGGACGAGGAACTTGTCTTCGAGGATAAGGGTTTGCCTGGTAATTTGGTACTGGAGCTAGGTAGTTCGGGAGGGGGTTCTGATATAATGGAGCTTGGATTTGATGAGTGGACGGAGGTGCTTGGTAGCTCGACTGTACATTGGCACAGTTGGGAGCAATATTCGGATAAGGGTAATCTGCGTATATGGGAGAAAACTTTTGGAGATTTGGAGGTGGGCTTTTGTATGACGAAATTTGAGCATTCGGATAGGTGGGGGCAATATTGTGGTTATTAGGATGATTGGATTGTGGGTAGTAGGGTCTGGAATGATCTCGGGAGTGTGACGGTTTTCTAGGGGTTTTTCCTCCTCCATACGAGACAGCAGCAACTTCCTCTCTTCTTTTCCTTATCAATCCTGAAGACCCAGGTGACGCGGATACACGGGCTATTTTCCCCGATTTCAAACCATCTTCGATAGTCTCACCAACTTTGACTATCTCAGCGAATTTAGCTCCGACTAGCAACATGATTCGATCATAGTACTCTGGTTCCTGTACCCGCAAAAACACTTCCACAATCTCTTTTTCGGTCATGGGCGGCCTTACCCTCGCGGCTTCTTTCCTCCATCTGTAGGCAAATTCTCTATAGCTTTCAGTTGGTTTTTGCTTCATCTTTTCTAGAGAATACCGATCAGGAACTATTTCGACATTGTAGGCGAATCGGTCAACGAAATCTTTAGCCAACGCATTCCAATTGGGCCATTGTCTGGTTTCGTGTGAAGAAAACCACTCGAGAGCCTCCCCACATAGACTTCGGCTGAAAAGCCGCATCAACAAAGCTTCATCCCTGCCAACTCCCACGAGCTGGTCACAGTACGCCCTCAAATGCGCCATAGGGTTGCCTACTCCCCCAAAAGTGTCAAACTTTGGAATTTTAAACCCTTCGGGAAGGTTCAAATCCGGGTGGATGCACAATTCTGCATAACTGAGTCCGACGACGTCTGGGATGCACTGTAGTTCTTTCATAGCCTTTTTGATTTCCTCTTTTATATCGATTTTTGCTTCTTCTTTTGCCCTCCACTCTCTTTCCTGCTCTTCATAGTGATCCAACTCAGAACTGTGCCCCTCGTGCTCGGTCAGAACGGGAATTTGGAAGGTGGCTCTTTTTGGGAGGGGTGGAGCTATAGAAGGACTCGGGACGTTTTGGGCGGTCTGGTAGTTCTGTGGGTAAGCCTGAGGATTGGTGTTCTGGTTTAAATGTTGATAAGGTATTTGGGGATTGAAGGCAGTTTGGGTTTGGTTTTGATTTTGTGGTGGTGGAGCAGTTTGAGTGTTCTGAGGATAGGGTGGCATTTGAGGATGGTTATTTGGAAGAAGTTGAGGAGCTTGGTACGATACAGAAGCATATTGGGGATGTTGGGTTGTTAAATCTATCCCCGATGGATTATGCACAGGTGTAGAAGACTGGTTCTGAGTCGGATCCATGTTTGCTGAAGGGAAATAGATCGGAGGTCTTGTATCAGCAATATTATCACCAAATCCAGGTGGAGGCGCATCCTGTTTCCGTTGCATTTCAATTTTCATTTCAGCCATTTCTCGCATTAGTTGCATGATCAGTTCATTTTGTTCCGCTAAGGCGGTCTGAGCCACCACAACATCAGTAATACGCGTTTCGTCATTTTGGTCTCCCATAACTTTCTTTCCTTTGTCTGAATTGGGTCTAGGGAAGGAATCTGTAGGACCTTTCGATCTGGTGGAGTAAGGATGATTTGCCAGCTTTGATCGACACAGACCAGTTTAAAGGTACCTGAGAAGTGAAACAACTCAAAGGGAGATTTGTTAGTGCGCGTTCAGAGTACAAAATACATAATATCACATAGACGGCAGATAAACACACAAGTTGCTTTGTTTGAGGATATCTTTATCCCACGAATGAGAACTGGAAAACATTTTTTTTTCCAACAAGCAGGAGTTTGCTCTTTTTTCTTTTTCTTTTTTTTTTCTTTTTTGAGAAACTTAAGACTCGAAAATTTTGGTCGGACATCTTGCAATAGTGGATTCTGTATATTCTTTGGAATTTTAGCTGGGAGTGGGTTTACGATATCCTCAATCATAGCATAACACATAAACGTTTAAACATATATATCGCATCCTAAGCATGCATGTGACCCTTTTGTGCCAAGGGTAGGCCTAACGAAATGAAGGATGTATATGCTTTTTAAAATCTGATTTATTATCCCCAAAATAGCACCCAAAATGTCTGATAAACATAACAGAAAGTAGTCCTGAAAATAAATTACGAAACAAAGTGCAAATAAAACAGTCCCACGCAGGGGATAGTAAAAATCAGGACTCCTCTGATCCTTCGCCAAGTCTGGTCCTCTTGGCGATGTTGACTTCTTCCCACATGGCATATCTATCCGCCCAGAGATGATCTCTCGCCAATCGAGCTCCTTCTTGATGACTGAACCCCTCTAACGATTGAATCTGTCGCTCCATGCTATCATCTAACTCTATCATGCATTGTCTGGCACTTCGCAGTTCTTGTTTCAATCGAGCTATGATATTGGAATCTTCAGAATGGCGACGTTGATGCTCTAATTCACTTTTATCAAACTTCTCTTGAAGGCGGTGAAGTCGGACTTGATGTTTTGCTCCGACATCGGCAATAATGTGAGGAATGTTCGAACCAGGCTCAATTGTTCCAACAAGACTCTTTTTTAACCATTCTTTGTACTCCCTCGAACATTCCGGACGAAACCTATCGGGTACAGGCTCACCCAACACTCTTCGAGATCTCCACATCCTACGCATGTCTTCGAAAAATGCAACTCGCCCATTCTTGTGGTCAGTTACGAATTTCCTCATATCTGTAATCTGGGGCAACTCCTGTTTCCCTCCTAGTTGCCTCAGCACTCGACCGGGAGCGTATGGCCTAGTCCCTCTTAACCCAGCAAATACCAAATAAGGGACCTTCTCAGTTCGAACCACCATATTCTTAGTTACCACCAAACTATCTATCGACCATTGCACGTCTTCTTCTCTCAGCCCTCGAAGCCTTGGATACCAAAAACTTTCTCCTCCAGTCTTGTTGCAACGATTGTGATACAACCACCAGTCATGACTATGTAGCTCGTCGGATCGTCTTAAAGGATCAGGTTCTTTTGGGTTATGAGTCTTGATTAAATGACGCATCATCCACCACTGTAGTATAAGATTACACCCTTGAAAGAAGCGTTCTCCTTTCTGACATTTGTCTAAAGCCCTGTAGATGTCGGTCAGAATCATAGGCGCTAGAGTGTAATATTTTGTCGATGTTTTGTAATCTATTCCATAAAAAATGGCATGAGCGACCATAAATACACTGGGATGAATAGTATATTTTGGCCCTTGGGGAAAAACCATCGTGCCGAGCAAACATATCGCAAATGCAAGGGGACGCGTCTCTTTCCATTTTTCTTTTGAAACGAACTCGTCTTCATGTTTCTCATACGCTCTTGCACGCCCAAATCGATAATATAACTTTCGGAAAGGTATATTCGGGCCAGGGAGCCTATCCATCCACTCGGCTTTAACCAATGACAACTTTTCTTTAATTTCGGCAAAATCCCATGCTATAGGGTTTAGGAGATCTGTATCTGGATGTCGTTTCCTTTTGTTGCACATGGCGACACTTTCATAACTGATAAGAATTTCTTCTATAGTCGGCGTCAACTCTACTTCCCCAAATCGAAAAACCATATTCTCGCTATCCCAGAATTTCACCATCGTTCCAATTAAGCCAGGCCACGCATTCATCTCTAGCAACGACGGAAGATGACCTATGTGTTTTTGAACAATCCTTTTATCATCGCTGTTCATGAACTTCCACCATACTTTAAGGAAAGGGTCGGGGATAGTAACCATTCTTGTTTTCAAAGGTTTGTGTGTCGAATTCATCCTACAAAATAGCGAACAAAATTTAGTCAACCCCCCACCCCGTAGACAATAAATTGTTTTTTTAAAATGAATATACATCCTTCAATTAACACATAAGCATGATTGTCTGTTTTTTTGGCAATTTGGGCCAAATAGACACAAGGTGGGCTTCTAATGGGCTCAACGCGCCTTGGGCGTTGGGTCGTCTTAGTTCAAATACTCTTACGTTCGGGTTTTTGGCTCGGCTCTACACTAGTTGACTAAGAGTGGCTTTTGAAAGGACCGGGAACCCAAACGGACAATTTGGGCTGAAACTCGCGACAACCATTGGACGCCTGACGAACCAATAAATTGCCGCTAATTTCGAAATAGGGTGAGTATAAAAAGTCCGGCTGCGGTTCCGCAAACCGTCCTTTAATATACTGTATACATATCGGAAATATGCCATGAGAGAAATGCAATTTTCAAAAAACTAAACAATTTTAAGCAAGTAAACAATTATCACAAATAGTCAATCAAGTTAATCTTAAGGTTAGAATCCTCCAAAATCCCCAGCGGAGTCGCCATTCTGTTTCATCGAAAAAAGGATTATTTTCGAAAAAAAGAGCTTGTTTTATTTGACTTTAAGGAGTCGCCACTTAATTTTTAAGAAAAATCAAGAAAACTTATTTCCAAAACGACTTAAACAGAAAAAATTGTTTTGAAAATATTTTAGGGGGTTCGGGATTCTTATTAGTGTTTTAGGAAGGTGTAAGGCACCTAAGACACTCCGCTAACTTACGGTTTTCCAACGACTAACTTATTTGACTATTTATTAACTTTTGCGAATCTTTTGTTATTTTGAACTCATTTGAACACATTTACAAATTTTGAAATAATTATTTTATCCATTTTTATTTTTTAGGTTTAAAGCATTTTAACTCAAACAAACCTAGAAATTGAATTTTGAACATATTAGAGTTTTAAACAAACTTACGAGTCGAAATATTTATCGTTTTGAGATTCCCTTTTAGTTAAAACTTTTAGACTTAACTTCTAAGCGATTTTTAAATTCGAACATCTTTAAAGTTTCAAAAAAAAATTTCGAGTTTTGATGAAGCGAAAGGCGTTCGATGGAGGTTGGAGCTTTCTAACCCTAAACTACGACATTCAAGTAAGCACGTAATCGAATAATAAAAGGATGAGAGAGGGAGAGAGAGAGAGAGATTTTGGGTCCAAACTCGGGTCCTGTCCGCCTTGACCGAGTTTTGGACCCACCTGTTTTCTTTAGGGTTTTTGACCCATTTCTCTTTTGTACCTGTCCTAATCTAAACATACAAAATAAAATTCGAGAAAGTAAAGCAACAAGGGCTTATGCCCATTACAAAGTGAAATACAAAATATAATAAAAGCAAGTCTTCTAGTTCGTCTTCTTAAAACTTCTTCAATCTTCCTGAAATTGGAATCCGTGCATTGACCTTGACTCGGTACAGGAATTGAGCCTTTACGGCTCCTCCGAATGCACAGAGAGAAATGGGGTCCCGAGGGCTCGGAAGGATTTCACATACAAAATGATAAATAAGAATTAGTATGTAAAATATTAAAATGAATGAGATGCATTGTAAACCAAACGGCATTCAATTAAACAAAACCTACTAAAAAAATAAAAAAAAAATTAAATCAGTCGACAAAGTGGTACTAAACCAAATTCATGACACAAAATAGAGACAACAATATTGCATACTCGTCAGACCAAATTCTCATGCCAAAGTAAGAATAATGATTTTTGATAATAAGACAACAATATATATATATATATATATATATATATATATATATATATATATATATATATATATATATATATATATATATATATATAAAATCATGCACTCAAAAACATCCAATAATTGCCGTGTATATACATTCTCACTACCTAAACAATGCGAAATACTAATAGGTAACCACTTTATGTCATACAAAGGCTTAGACTAAACAAACTAGAAATTAGGATTCCCTTCAAGTGAATATTCATAACAAGCCATTCTAACAATTATCATACAGGATCTAGACGAGAGATCGCTAAGCGAGGCCATACTAGTAAGAGGTAAAGGGGAACATCAGAAAATCAAGAACATGCCGACTAACTAGAAGCTCACTCAAATTTCATTATCATTTCCCTCTCAATAGAAAACGCGATAACCTTTGCATCAAAGAAATAAGATATGTGCATCATCGACATCTTAACGCAACATCACATTATTGCTACGTCTCTTTATGAACAGAACGAACTACGACTAAAGCTGGCCATGTATACTCGCATTAGAACATTTTAACACATTCAATCCAAAGCGAACGAAAGAAGGACCAGCTAATTAATTAACAACACCATATATCATCAGGCAACGGCTCTTCTAAACAAACGCAAAGTCATGACTAACACAATAGGATCTATATTAACAAACCAAAACAGAACCAATCGCAAGACACATTTCGGTTCCAAAACAACAATAACATCAGGTGCAACAATTCTCCCTTTAAAGCGACAACAAACAACAGCTTGAATCCATAAAGATACTAAAATATAAAAATGGAAATTTACCTTTCTTAGAGCAGCGAAACAGGACGAGAACGAGCAGCGAGCGATTCGACAGCGACCCGAACAACAAGACGAAACAGGAAGAGAAAACGAGAACCAGACGAGTTCACTGTCGTCTATAAGTTCCTTAAAATATTTTATCGAAGACGGCTCTCGCGGGTTCTCTCCTTCTCTATCCTTGGTCTCCGATAAGAGAGAACTCTATATACTTCGACTCGAAAAGACGTTGCAAGCTCGAAGGAGATTGACAGAAGCGATGAACCAACAGAAACTCCAATTTCCAATCTCAAAATCGTTTTTTTTTTTTTTTTTTTCGTCTGAAGGAAGATGGGGTTTAATAGGAATCACCATTCGATTTTCTCGAGGAGCGGGGGAAAACGAATTCGAAATTCGAAATTCGACCCCCATGATTGGGTCAAACCCCTTTTCGACCGAAAGAGAAAAGGGTAACTTGGGGCTGTCGGGTAATTTTCGTGTGGGGTAGGAGAGAGAGCGTGGGAGAGATGAGTGGGGCTGCTTTCCGAGATTCGCGGCTACTTTTTCTTTTTGTCGGGTTGGTGGGTGTGGGAGACAAGGGAGAGAGAGAGAGCACGCGAGGAGAGACGGAGACAGGGAGATGCGGGGCTGGGAGAGAGCTGTCGTGTGAGGGATACGGAAAGAGTGTGGGAGAGACGCAGAACGCGTGGCTCAAGGGACGAGCGTCGCGTGAGAAAAAGGGGGGGTCGCGACGCGATGCGAGGTGGGGTGAGCGTGGCTGCGGCTGGCTTCTGTTTCTTGTCGGGTATCGTCGCGAGGGAAAGGGAGACGACGGAGAGGGAGATGCGAGAAGAGAGAACGAGCGTGGAGGTGAGGGGGGCTGTTGTCGATTGTTTTCTGTTCCTGGGAAAGGGGGGAGTCGCGTAGATGGAGGGAAACGAGGAGGGAGAGAGAGGTCGCGTGAGAGAGGGAGGTCGCAACGCGGCGGAGAGACGAAGGCAGGGAGAGATCGCGTGGGGAGATTTTCTGGGTTTTCTGGGAATTTTCTGGAAATGTTTTTCTGGGAAACGTTTGGGGAAGAGGAAGATGGGATGGGGCCGGGTCGGATTATGGGTTTGGGTCGGGTCAGGGGTGAATGGGTAGGATGAAGTGGGTTGGGTTAAATTAAAAGAGGTTGGGCTTGGGAATTTGGAGTTTGTCATTTAAAAATCTGAAGTGGGCTGGAATAGGGAAAATTGGGCCTGAAATTAAAAGTTGGGTTGAAGATTTAAAGGGTGTTGGGTTGAATATACACATATATACCGGCTGTATACACACATATGTAATACCAACGTAGGTCAAAAATTGGGTGTCAACATCACAGCACGACCTTTCTATGAAAATATTGCACATCAGAACAAACACAGTTCAGTATAATTTTAGTGGGTCGAATTGTCAATAAAATGAGTATTTATTTTTATTTTTTAATAGTTTAGTTTAAAACTAAATTTTCATATTAGTGAAAAATTTAATGAATGAATTATATAAATTGATTAGGTGACTTCTAAGTGGAATATCAATAGTTTAGTAGTTTTGGATGATAAAAAATAGGCTTAAGTCATCTGCGACCACTCAAAGTTGTCCGTATAATTCACTTAGACACCTCAATTTATCCTAGTGCCGACTGAACACCTTACTTGTTCAAAAATCATTCCTATTAAACACAAAATGCTGACATGGCAAAAAATGTGTGGTTCACTTTCTTTGAGCGCGTTAAGTTATTAAAAATAATATATTTTCTTTTTTTCCCTTAACTTTAACACCTAATTGAATTAAAAAGAAAAAAAATAATTAACAAAAAAAAAAGAAGTAACAGTCATCTTCTTCCCCAATATTGCTGCAACTATTCTTCTACCGTTTTTCATAATCTTATTATATACGCACACTACACTACACACCAACCCCTTCACCTCTCTCTTTCTCTCACCCTCTATCGTTCTTCTGCTTATCCTCTTTCTTTTTTATGTTGATTTAAGTTTCAAATATCTTGACGAAGTTCTATTAATTACGGTGAAAAAATATGTGAATTGATTTTTTTGGGGCAAAAATTTGTTATTATTATTTTGCAATTCTAACAAATCTTAATTAATGTTTTAGGAAATAGTGAGATTGGGAGAAATAACATGTCCAATATTGAATTAGATTCAAGGAGAGGGATAATTGGGTGGTTCGAAAAACACACACATATAATTTCAAATTAAAAGGAAAAAAATCTAAGTGAAAATGGCTATCCGTAATTCAATTTTGTGTCTTTTGTGTAAAGAAAAGGCAAAATGGTCTAGTGGACCCTTGTACTTGTATTCGTTTGTATTGTAAACCCTTCTACTTACCTCTTTGTCATCTGAACCCCTAAACTCGTTTAAACTCAACCAGTTGAACCCTTTAAACTGATCGTGACTCCCAATCGCGCTAATGTCACGTTCCATGTCAGATAAATTTGGCTACATCATTTTTTTTATTTTTATAATAATTTATTTTTGGACAAAAAATCATGAAGTTTTGATACAAATTTTACAAAATAAAATTTTAATTTATTATTTTGAATTAAAGTTTTGGGTCTCCCTACATCATCTGTCATTTTCACTATGAAATGGCCCAATCGCCGAAGAAAGTTGTCGCTGCCACCACCCCTCTCGCCTGCAAGACCACAAGTACTCTCTCCCTCATCTATCTCCATCTTCGTCGCACACTTTCACCATTTTTCTTGCTTTCTTCTTCTCCAACCTCCACAAATCCAAAAATAGTAAGCCGCCGCACCAGCTCCTTGCCCCTCACCAGCCTCGTGCCCCTCTCCGTTGTCTCCATTTTTTCGTACCATTGACAACTATGCGAACCATTAGGGACCCCATATGTTATCCATCCTCTCCGACGTATCCGAACGCTAGAAATTCATCGCTGCCACCGATTTATCGGTATGTTCCTTACCACATGTGATGTACCAAACACCTAAAAAAGATGAAAGAAAGAAAAAAAGAAGGTTGGACAAAAATGGAGTGGCTGGAAAAGATGAAAGAAATAAAAAGAGAGTTGGACAAAAATGGAGATGGCCGGAAAAAGTGGGTTATTGGGGAAGAAGAAAGATTTCTTTTTTGTTTTTTAAGTTTATTATCTTACTCTTTTAATTTAAATATTTTTAAAATTTAAATATGATGTTCACTTGCCCTAAAAGGTGCGTGGTCTCACTCTCTTGCCAACTCAATTATATTAATGCCACGAAAACATGGTCAATGGTCAGAGGGTTAGATATATTGTGTTTTATCAAGTTTAAGGGTACATACAACAAATAGGTTAGTAGAAGAATTCACAATACAAACGTATACAAGTATATGGGTCAATCAGATCATTTTGCCTAAAGAAAATAAGGAACTTACATTAGGGGGTTGGGTGGGTTGGTTCTGGGAAGAAGAAGAAGAGGGGAAAGGTTGCTTTTTTTAATTTTTTTTTTTTTAATGAAAACATAGTTTTTAATTATTTTATTTTTAAATTTATTTTAATTGTTTTTTTATGAGTCTAACGTCACATGTCTTTTTTTTATTAGCTACTATACCACGTCAGCCGCGAGTGTATAACACACTATCTATACTTTTAGTTGATTGTCAAAATATGTTCAATAAGTACTTTTTTTTAACTAAAAAAGTTCAATTGGAACAAGTCTAAAATAAGATGTCTAAATGAAATATGTGGACAACTTTAAGTGGCTGTAGATGACTTAAGCCTAAAAAATATAATGGACTGATTTTTTTGGTGAAATATCAATATATAGTTGGGTGCATTTTAGGTTGAAAAACTCAACTTTTTTTTAATTTGATTTGATGTATAGATTTAAATGTCTATACAAATAACTTGATTTAACATTATAAAAACTCAAACCAACTCTGTATATATATGTATACCTCTAGCTGCGATAAATTAAATAAACGAAAAAGAAAACTATAAAAAAAAATACAATGATTTGATATCGTTTACATATTAGAAAATTAATTTTTAAAAAAATTAATTTTTATAACTACAAAGAAAAAGTCTCACCTTAAATAAGACTTCTGAACTATCAGGAGAATGTTAATTTTTTCATCAATAATTTTTTTCTTTTTTCAGTAAATCCTTAATGTTTAAGTTCTTTTCTATCTAAATTATTCTGTTAAATCCAACTTGTTTGGTGTAAGTACATTGTTAATGCATTTTGTCCTACGGTTGAATGATTTTCTATCAAGTGATTATTAGCACATAGTTCCTTGCGTATTATTTTTTCTAGTCTAAAATAATTTGACGTTCCTTCTTTCTTTGATGGAATACGTAAGAAATAATTATATTTTTTGCTTCTACAATTTCATTTTTAAATTGATTAGGGTGTTGGGGGAGAATTAATAGATGAGACGAATCAGGTATATATTGCTATAGATATAAGCTAAGGTTGAATAGACAGCTAACTTGAGAAAAGCTTTTTCAAGTTAATAAAATATTAGTCATTTCTTGCGATACAATACGTTGATTCATATTCTAAAAAAGTTAATTGATAGATAATAAATTTAAGTATTTTACCTCAAAGTTTTACGATATTCAATAAAGTTATACTTTATCTAACTAAAGAACTTAAAATTTGAAAGAAAAAATCACTATATTCCTAGTGCCATGACTATGTATGGAAATAATAAAATTTTCTAAATATGTATTGTAACTTTAAAATACATTTAAATAGGGATATTACGGATTGGTTTGGAAGGGTTATTAGTTAAAATTAAAATCAAATCAATTTAATTGGTTTTAAAGTTATCAAAATCAAATCAAATCAAATATAATGCACATTCATCGGTTTGGTTATTTTCGATTTTAGTTTGCTTTGGTTCGATTATTAACCAGAATTAAAAATAAAATAATTCATTCAAAACGTGAAAAAGTGACAACAATTCATTCAAACGAAACAATAGTTAGAACAAATGCCATTATAGAACACTCGATCATTGAATTTACTCAATTAAACTTCAAAATTCACTATTTTGGCATTAGAAGGAAGAGACAATGGCATTTTCAGTTCCACAAAGAATTCTGATATACATGAAACTAACAAGAAAAAATGTTCTCACCTTGGACTTTTTTTTTCATAAGTAAATTATAAATAAATTTTGATGAAACAAGTATAAAAACTTTAAAATTGTTTATGAATATAAATATCATGTATGTATAATAATAAAATTTATGTATATAACTTGTTGATTCGGTTTAGTTATTTCTTCGGATTTTTTCTAACAAAACCATAACCAAACCAAATACTATCGTTTCTTAACAATCTAAAATCAAACCATACCAAAATTAAATTAAATCTATTTCTTTAATCGATTTGATTTGATTTTTCGATTTGGATCGATTTTTATCCAAACCATGAACATCCCTACATATAAGTATTTTTCAAGTGGTTACAAGAAATCTTTTGATGAAACTTTAAAATTATTATAATTAGAGATATTAAAATAAAAGCTTGATAGGATGAACAGAAATATCTTTAATACATTACTAATAGAGATAAGTGTCAAAAACACTTAAACTATTCACTTTTTTGAGTTTCATATCTAAACTATTGAGAGTGTGAGTTTCATATCTGAACTATCTCTTTTTAGTTTGAGAAACATACATCAGTGGTGTGTGTAATGCACTCTCTCTTTTATTTGAAAAAACTTTGACACATGGCACCCCACATAGACATATTTTACCTAGATAAAAATTAAATAATAAAATATTAATATTAATAAAAAAAAATAATATTTTACTATCCATATAAAAATTAAATTACTTTTCTTACCTCAATCCACCAACTCCTCCATGTACCCCCTCCCCGACAATCCCCGTCCATTTTTCTTTAAAAAAATCATTTATAAAATATTTTTAAAAATTTCATACTTCATCCTCCTTTCCACTTCCAAAAAAAAAAATCCACTCATTCATCCCCCGATAGAAATAGTTATTATTTTATTTTAAAAAAATATAAATTTACCTCCTATTTAATCCTCCACTCCTATTTTTTTTTTTTTACGTTTTTATTCATTTTGTGTTAGATATGCACGTACATATATTTTTTTTAAAAAATTCCACTAGTGTACCGAATATAACACAAATAACTAACAAAATTTAAAAAGTCTTGTGGCAGCAAGTAAAAAATATTTTCGATATGTATATCTAAATAATGGAGAAAAAAGTTGAAAGCGGAGAGTTATGTGGGATTGGTAGCATTATTTTTTTAAGAAAATAAAATAATATCTAAATTAGTATGTGAGGAGGGGGACGAGATGAAGTAAAGAAAATGAAATACTTTTATAAAATAAATTTAAAACAAAATAAAAAACTTAAAAAAATGGTGGGGGTGGAGGAGTGTGAGGAAGTGATGGCCTAGGGTAAGAAAAATATTTTACATTTTTTTTTTATAAAGAAAATATTATTTTTTATAGTAGTTTTTTAATTTTTAATTTTTAATTTTAATTAATACTAATAATTTATTTATTTTTTGTCATGATTAAATGTTTTGTCTATGTGGAGTGTGATGTGAAAATTCTTTAAAATAAAAGAGAGAGTAAACTACACAGATCATGATGAGAGTGATATAAAAGAGAGAGGTGTGTTTCTCAAATTAAAAAGTGATAGTTTATGTATGAAACTCAAACTTTCAATAGTTTAGGTATGAAATTCAAAAAAAAAATATAGTTTAGGTGTGTTTTTGACACTTATCTTTTACTAATACTATGTTATTATATAATAAAAGTATAATCTTTTTATATCCAAAAGACTTGAGATTGTATTTAATACTATCATTTGTGATATATGGTTTTTTAAAATATCATAACTGAAATGTTTTATTTCTCTTAGAGGTCGTTTGGTAAAGTGTATAAGAACAATGCAAAATAGGGTGCATTAGTAATACTTGCATTACTAGTGCTTGCATTAGTAATACTTGCATTAGTTATGTCTGCATTATTTCTTATATACTGTTTGGTTTGATGTATTAGAAAAAACAAATTTTGCATAATTTCTATTTCAAAAGTGTATGTTTACAAAAATACCCTTTACACTTTATTTCTTTATATACTTTCTTTGCAACAAGGTTCTTTGCTAAAACATCAAAAAAAAAAAGATTTCTTTGCTAAAACATTATTTCTTCCTATTCTTCTTCTTTTTCAAATATAAAATTAAAAAGTTGTTACTACATTGAAGTAAGATTAAAAAAGAAAAAGAAGAAGAAGATGTCAAACATCTTCGCAATTTTGCCACCATAAGTCCAAAAGTTCAACTTATTCAAATGCAAAGGTAAGCCTCTCCTTCTTCAAGCTCATTTTCCTCCATCATTTCTATTCCACCATCAAACCCTAAACCTATCCCTTCCTTCCATCTCTACTCCAACCAGAAATCATTCAAATAAATACTCCAATCCAACAAAAAAAAAAAACTAAAAATTCAAAGATTTTTCACTTTCCACACACCCAAAAACCTCTACAAAACTTCACACAAATTCCCCACCCATTCACCAATGTTCCAAATTTTCTCAACTTCACCAATCGAGATTGCAGAAAAACAGCACAAATTCACCAACATCAGCTGACCTTTATCAACAAAAAATAAATTAAATTAATCAAAATCCAACAACAAAAATGATTAAATCAATAAAAAAAAAAACTGATATAGATTCAAAAAAAATGATAATTCAGATTATTCTGGAATGTTAAAGCTTGGATCGCCCCTACTAAAGCTCAAAACTATGAGCAAAGAGAGAGATAATAAAAATGAAGAAAGAGATGTTGAAAAATACAGATTTTAATGAAAGATAAGAGTACTAACCTTATGAAGATGAGCAAACAATGTTTGATTGAGCAAAAGGAAGAAAAATCTACTCTTGAATTTTCATTGACAAAGTAGAGAGAAGATGAAACAAGTACTATGGAAAATGTTTTTTTAAAGGGCTTTGAGGGTATTTTTGTAATTGCATAATCTAATGCAAGTGTAAAAATGCTATGTATTACTAATACCTAAAATTTCTTGGTATTAGTAATACACAACTTAATACACAATATTGTGTATAACTAATGCTTGCATTAGTTATACATGACCAAAAAAAATGTAATAAACAATGTATTACTAATACACACACCTAATGCATGTATTATTTTTCCTAATACCCTCTACCAAACGACCCCTTAGAGTTTAGTTTGGATTGTTCGAAATTAAAATGATTGTAGAAATCAGATTCAATTTTCATCTCTAATTAATTAATGGGAAAATTATGCGGTTATGCAAATTTATACTATTTAATTACTCATCATAGCTATAGTTTGTTATAATTACCACTCGTGAATAAACATTATACATTAATTATGTGGCTGACTTTGAGTTTGTATAAATAGTCACGTTTGTATATGTAGAATTCGCCAAGATATATAAATACATATGTATAATATAGAATTATTTAACCTATATACACATATAATTCACCTCTCTCCCACTCTCTCGCTCGCCTCTCTCAGTCTCACTTACCTCTCTCGTACCTCTCCCAATCTCGCTTGTCATATATATAAATGCATATGTATAATATACATTTATATACATATACAATTCACCTCTCTCCCACTCTCTGCCCCCTCTCTCTCGCCTCTCTCCTCCCTCTCTCGATCTCGCTCGCCTCTCTACTCCCTCTCCCAATCTCTCTTGCCATATACACAAATACATATGTATAATATAGAATTATCTAACCAATATACATATACAATTCACCTTTCTCCTACTCTTTTCTCCTCTCTCTCTCTCCCAGTCTCGCTCGCCTCTCTCCTCCATATAACATGTAGCTACGAATTGTAATCATCAAACTATAATTATGGAGAGTAATTAAGTTATTTAAGTGGCTATATGTGAAAGTTCCCCTTAATTAATAGATAAATTTATCCAACATTGATTTTTTTAAAGTAAAGATTATTTTATCAAATGAACTTCGCAAATAAAAAAATTTAGCAATATTTGGACATCTTCCCAAACATGCTAACCAATTCCCGTCAAAACATCTCTTAGACTAGCTATTTCACCATTAATTAAGGATTATAGTTTAAAAGTTTGTTTGGATTGACATGAAAAGTAACTTTCAAATCAAAAATAAAAAGTAGGAAGAGGATTAGTTTTTATTTTTAACTTAATTTAAGCTATTTCCTTGTCAAACACTTCCTAACTTATTTTAAGTTATTTTATATTTGCCAAACACTTCCAAGAAATAAAATACTAACTTAAAAGTAGGTTTTACCAATTTTAGAGCGACAAACAAAATCATATTCTCTAAACTATTTAATATACTTATATTTTTTATATTGATGTAACTATTATGATTTGCATGGATTAATTTTTCTTTTGATCCATTAAAAGGTGAGATTTTGAGATGGGTCAATATGTCTCATAGATTGTACGATGATAATATAGATTGGTGAAATAATAATTAAGTTAGTTGATGAAATTCATATCTCGATATAGAGATTGATGATATGCCTTTTTGAGAAGTTTATAACTTTTCATCATGTCCAACTTTGCAAGTGAATCCGACACTTAAAATAAGTTAAGAAGTGCTTTAAAGTAAATTTCATCATTGAATTATATTCATCAATAATTTAATTTATTGATTAGTGTCACGCTATGAACCTACACCCTGAGAAGGACTGACACTTGAAGAACATTGTTTGTCCCAAGCGAAGACTTGACCTGACTTATTCAGAGGAAGACTTAAACTTTAGAGATAAACTCAAATAAAGAACTTATGAAAAATCTTAGAATGTCTTTAAATAAAGTATTCAAACTAGCCAAAATGGCTAATCAAGTATCATAACAAAACATCTGAATATAAAAAACTCATAACTAACTATATGACTGTCTATGAAGCCGTTAAAACAACTAAGATGGATGCTGGAACAAGCCCCACAACATCATAATGGACGGAAAAATAAAATGAAAAGAAACAAAAAAGGATTCCTCATAAATGCAAAGAGGCTCACCAATAGACTTTGTACTGCTCACTCGATTAACGATGTGCTGTATGCCGATCCTAGTTACGTGCGTCTTCACCATAAGACAATGCATGCAAACTGACATCAGTACATTGAATGTATGAGTCTGCGAGTTGAAATGCTAAACATAACTTAAGCTTGAAAAGAATATAAGAGAAACACTAACCTGACTCAACTCAACTCAACATAACTGAATTGATTTTAATATAAAGTAATGTAAATAAATGCAGTATAAACAAAAGTTTTAAAATATGATTTTAAACTTTATGTATTTATAAATATGAATATAACTCTATAGATATGCAAAGCTACAATATGAACTCTGTTTTTATATTAAAAATACAAATAATTCTGCTGGTATATAAAAATATAAAATACTGTTGTGGGAGTTTCTCTAACTGACAACCGTCACTTAAGAGCTATCATGATGATGTAACATTTTGTCTCACGCTGCCAGGGTTGTCCTATATCTTGCGATGAGTATAAATATTGAACTACTAAGTGGATCCACTAGTCTATGCTAAGAAGCACTAAAGGAATCATCTAAAAAGTATGATCCTTTTCTACCCATGGTGGCTACATGGTTTATAGAGGCTCGGAGTTTTCTAATCTCCCACTATATCGGTGCTCAATACTACTTTCAAAATATACTATCTCTTCATGTTTAAAAACACAACTTCTTTCTGTGGTTTGAGGTAAATGCTCAAAACTTAGCTCAAAGCCTATCTTGAAAATCTCAGTTTTCTCTCTTGCTTAATTTTGAAAGCATTTAACTCTATACTGAAAAACTTGCACAAAGACTCTTTACTGTAAAACTAGCTCAACGGCTCTTTACTGTAAAAAAGATTTAGCTCAAAGGCTCTTTTGGTAGTCAAAGTTTTCTTACTTGTTTAAACGTGAAAACATTTTAAACTATTTGGGAATACATAATCCCCATATACTTTTGAAGAAATGAACTTCAACTATACTCTTTATTGAACTGAAGACTTAAGTCTTAAAACAAAGTTAAAATACTTTTAAAAGACTTTTGAAAATTTTATGAATTTCTCTTGACTTGACTCTTAACTTCTCTTGGCTTAACTTTCCTTGAATTATGGATTCAAAGATTGTGCTTTGTGATAGGAAAGATCTCACGATGTATAGAAATGATTTAAGATTGTTTAATCATGAGAAACAATCAAGAAATCACTGTTGAAACACTAGTCCGCGACGCGGAGGTGTATTAAATTTTTGATCGCAAAAATAACTTTGGAGGCATAACGGTCGGTGACCACTCCGCTCTACGAAATTTTTTTTGTCAAATATGAGGAACACGCGGACCTGCTACCTGTTCCTTGCCCGACTTTTTCCTTCTTCGTTTTCCAGCCCCATTTACCCTAAACTCGACTATTTTTCTCAAGTTCTCTTTGAATTTACATGCCCAATACATATACACACGAATATAACTCAAACAAATCAAAGAAAAAACATTTTAATCTCAAGGATCTCCTCAATTGCAACCTAACTCAAGAACGAAAGTTAATTTCAAGAATAACATTCAAGATTCATAAACTTTCAACTTGATAGAACAAACTTCGCTGAAATAAACGTGATTGGTGCATGACTGAATGAATCCAACACTATGAAAGAATACATATATCTTTAGTGATCAAACCTTGTCGAAATCCACAAGCTAAATCTTCAAGAACGACGAACTTTGTCTTTTCTCCTCGTGTTCTTTTTCCAAAAATCCTAGCATAAAGTTCCAATTGTCTAAACTGAATCAACTTAGTTTTGATGCTTAATTAATTCACTAAAAAAGAATTAAAATAATAGGGTATGGAAAAGACTAAAACACCCTTTAAAAATTTGGATTGGACATTTCTTGTTTAAATATCCTAACTTCTAAAGGGCATATCTCACTCATAAGAACTCAGAATCACACAAACTTGACGGCGTTGGAAAAATTCTTCCAAGAGCTTTCCAACCATACCTGAAAGTACACTTTGTTGGGATATATACTATTAACCATGTGTTAAGAAATAATATTTATTAGAGAATAAATATTTGCTAAAATTCAATAGATCATATATTCGTTTATGGTGTCTATTTACTTATATAATATAGATTTGGTCTGTAGAATTTTAGCTTATACACTGAGGATTAAATCATTGGTTCTTATAAGTATAAAGTTCTTGGTTCACAATCTAGGATGGAAATTGGACATGCCATCGGGTACGATTGTAGCACAAGATTATATGTAATTTGTCCTGATTATGGGAACGGTATAGTTCCAACATCTTGTGCTAGTACATTTTATATGTATTGAACGAGACCGACTAGAGATAGTTGTTTTAGACTGACTGACAAAAACATATAGTCTAAACTATTAAATGTACTTATATTCTTTATCCTGATATAACTATTATGATTTGTATATATTAATTGTCGTTTTGATTTATTAAAAGATGAGATTCTGAGACGGGTCAATATGTTTGGTAAGTTGGATGATAATAATATATATTGGTGAAATAATAAGTTAGTTGATGGAATCCATGTCTCGCTATAGAGATTGATTGATATGCTTTTTTGAGAAACTTATAAATTTACATTGTGTCAAATCTTGCCAGTGGATTTATGAATCTGACACATGAAATAATTTAAGTAGTTCTCTAAAGGAAATTAATTATTAAGTTAAATTCGTCAGTAATTTAATTTATTGATTATTATTTGAAATCTTAACATGGGGAATCACATAAGTGTTAAATAGGGAATTGCGAAATAGAGGAGTGAAATTACGAATTTCTAGTGGAATGATTTATAATTTATTATGGTAAGAATAATTCAAATTAATTATTTAGAATTATTTTCATAAAAGGAAGCCTCGGTAATTAATTCTGTGATCCCTATAGTGCCCATATTTAACTAGAACTCAAAATTCTATTTCTACACAAAAATAAAGAATAATATGAATTTTTCTAGTCTTCTAGAAAAACAAGGTTTTCTAGTCATTTTTGGATTAGGAAAAAATCTCTATAAATAGGGATTCTTCTAACCTAGAAAAGAAAAAGATGATTAGTTTTCTATATATACTTGCCCACCCAAGTATTGAGAGAGTTCGGATGTGACTTGGGTTCACTGTAGAACACCATAGCTATCTTGTAGATTCGCTTGAAAGTCTGTCTATCTTGGGGATTCGATTGAAAGGTATCTTCGGGATTCGATTGAAGGTATCCGCTCACGCTTCAAGAGGTAATTCTTGAATTAAATTTCATTATGTTTATGTGTTCTAGCATGATATTTGTTTTAGCATAAACAGTATTGGTTATCTATTATTCATGTAAGTAGTAAAGATCCTGATATGCTTCCGCTGTGCATATATGTTTTCCAACACACCTAACTCATCCTAAGGTAGGAGTTATGTTCGTTTAAAGTTGACCAAAAACTCAACTTAACTTAACCAATTTGTCCAGATTTTTATTATTTCCAAATATCACTCTTACTAATTCTAACTCTTTCTAGTTCTTTTAATTTGCGAGATGTTACAATTAGTATCTATAATCTTAACATGGGAAATTACATAAGTGTTTAATATGAAATCTTGAAGTATAAATAGAGGAGTGAAATTACGACTTTCTAGTTGAATGATTTGTAATTTATTAGAGTAAAAATAATTTAAATTAATTATTTGAAATTATTTCCATAATAGAAAGTCCCATTAATTAATTATGTGGTTCTTATTGGGCCATATTTAACTAAAATTCAATTTTTAAAAAAGAATAAGGAATAACTTTAGTTTTTTGAAAACGTGTTTTTTCTTTTGTTTTTTTTTTTAAAAAAAATTGGGTTTTCTTCTCCCTTTTAATTTGGGAAGAAATCTCTATAGATAAGGTTCTTCTAATCTAGAAAAAAAATTATATTGATACTTGTTCAAGTATTAAAAGTGTTGAATTGTTAATTTGAGATCACGGTAGAATACCGTAGAGCTCGAGTAGGTGAAGTTTGATTCATTTTAAGATATCTAGAGTTTGATTCGCTTCAAATAGACCTCGAGTAGCTGACGTTTGATTCACTTCAAGATATCTGAAGTTTGATCGCTTCAAAATACCTGCAGAAGAATGTAGAGCTGGAGTTTAATTCGCTTTGAGATATCTGCATAAGAATGTAGAGTTGAAGGTTATTTGCTTCAAAATATCTGCACACATTTTGAGAGATAATTATTGAATTAAATTTAAGCAAGTTTCGTTGCTCTAACATAAATGTTTTGGTTATAAATTATTCGTATAAATAGTTTGGTTTTGATTTGTTTCGATTGTGCATATATTTTTCAAATGGAACTCGGCTCACTGCTTCTAGAAGAAGGGATTCATGTACTGATTGCTTGCCTTATCTTCTATATCCCTCACTTGATAGATCTTATTTGTTAGAATGAATTCCTTATTGCTCTAAACGAGCTACATGACTCAGGTAGCCTGTCTCCAGAACCTTCACTTCCCACATCGAGCTTAGAAACCCGATCTTTTTCATTAAAAAGGAAAGATAACTCCCATGTAAGGTGATTCAATCTAAATATGTAAATTTTTTTCTCAAGCAATACATAATAAATGAACGCAATCAATTTAATAGACAGAAACAAAATAATCACATAGTTGAAGTAGAAAAAATTAACAACTCAATTATATAAAAACGTAACAAAAAATCATTGTACAAAAGTGTCATCCATGGATAGCTCAAGCGTGTAGGTAAATAATAAGTATCTTAATATATAATTTGGAAAAAAAGTTTTTTCAAGTTATGTATAAGTCATTTGTTGCAACATAACTCGTTGATTCTTACTCTCAAAAATATTACTGATAGATAATAAATTTAAGTATTTAATTCAAAGTTTTAAAATGTCAAATAAAGTTTTGTTTTATCTATCTAAAAACTTAAAATTTGAAAAAGAAAGTTTACTATATTCAATTATTCATAATGCCTTGACTATGTAAGGAAATAATAAAATTTTCGAAATATTAGTTACAATAGTATTTTTCTAGTGGTTATAAGAAACTTTTGATGAAAAGTTATAACTAGAGATATTGAAATAAAAACTTGATAGTACGAAAAGAATAGTTAATAAATTTCTATGTCACTATATAATTAAAAATATATATATTTATATTTAAAAGAGTTGAAGATGATACATAAATTATATGTAATATATGGTTTTTCTAATCATCATAAATGAAATGTTTTTTTTTTAAGAGTTTAGTTTGGATTGTTGTTCAAAATCCAAATAAGTGAGTAAATTGAGTCAAATTTTTACCTCTCATTAATTAGTAGATATATGATATATCTACCCCACGTTGATTTATGTATATTAATTTGAGTACTTATTTTTTATTGTATCACTTGCTTCCATGAGTTCCCTTCTTTACACAATACTGCTATTTTACTGTCCAAATGTAATCTTTCCGGTAACAATAATGGGAATTATCAACGAAATGAAAAAAATAGATAACGTTATATATAATTTTGCATCTTTAAAAAAATGAAAGAATGATTTTTTTTTTAAAAAAAAAAAGAATGTAAATTTATTTAAAATATTTATTATTTCTTATTAAATTTTAGATTTATGTCATTGACTATATTGAGCCGCTCCTGGTTCCATCAAAATCATAAATAGATAATTAACAACTCATAAAAGCATGTGGAAATGTAATGCTAAAATTCTTTAACTACAATGGAGAATATGAAGAAAGAAAACGATGCCAAAAATTGATCATGTCCAAAACTTGTTCTAAAAAAGATAAGTGACACTTGTAAATATAATTTAATTTTGAGTATCGCATAAAACTAAGATATCTTTAATTATTCAATTCACCAAGAAAATAAGTTGGAACAATTTTATAAGTTTTAAAGATTAAGATTTTTATTTTAAATTAAACTACCTAAATAAATATTTAAGAAGTAAGAATTATCAACTAAACTATAGAAGGTTGAATTCAAGATTAATTAAGGAGGTAGACGAAATTAGCCTCTTGCTACATTAGCTATAATCTCATCAATTTAGTCTCTACGGATGGTGAACACTCACAAATTAATATACGTATCTATATAATTTTTAAATTTAAATACAAACTCTACAAATTCCTTCGAATTCATGAACTTAGCACACTTAGTTCTAATTGTTACATATGTTTATAATTTTATAGCTATGTGGGCAAAAGTTGAAAGCAAAGATGCACATTTTTTTATACTAAAAGGCTATATCTGGTTTCAAAATGTGGAAAAGCTATCTAGTTAATAAAAACTGTAAAAGTTACTGGTTAGAAAACTAAATCAATTATAAAATTTTGCTTTCAAAAATTAAAAACCAACTTAAACTAGTGTATAAAAAATTACATTCTAATGTAGCCTTTTGGTTTAGAAAAACATTTTAAATAGTTGAATAATTCTAAAATCCAAGCACATGCACTAATTTCTCAAATTTCTAATGTCGTTATATTATATTTAATAACAATAAATATAAATATTTATAATCAATTCAATATTCTATATAAATATTGTTAAACACTTTATTGACTCTGAATGTAATAATATTATTGAATATTGTTACGGCAACAATATTGATGCTATTTTTTTTATTACTACTAAATATTTCTTTTATTATAGTGTATAACATAATTTATGTTTACTTAGAAGCTCACAACTCTAGCTTTCAGTATGAGTAATTTGTTCCTCTGGTAGTAGAGGTGACATATTAAACTAATTAAAAGTCTAGTCCCTTATATTTTGTACATTATTTTAAATTAAAAGAAGGCCTAAAGGTGAGGCTAGTCCTTCAAGTAATATAATTCATAAATTTAACCATTTAAAGTGTCTTTTACTCAAATTATCGACTCTTTTAAGGTTTAGAAGCAAAGTATATTAATATTATTCTTTTTAAACAAAATTACGGAAGTATCACAATTCACGAGTTCAAATTTGCACTACTTTCGGTTTATGTTTTTCACGAGTACTCACTCTTGTTAAATTTACTTTTTGGCCCATCAATTATAATTATAGCTTAAAAATGGGCACATAAACTCGTAATTTCTTCCTAAAACTAGACATTTAATATAGTATGTATTTTTCAAATTTTGTAAAATATTATTTATCGATACTCATGCTATAATAAAGATAAATGATAAATTTAGTTAAAAATTAAATTATTTACCAAAAGAATTAAGGATCAACCACTAATTAGCATATTTTTTCCTTCTTTCATCGCGCATATTCTAAAAATTTTAGATTCTCTTTTGATTATAAAAATAAAACAGAAGTAGTATTTTCTTTCAAAAGATGTGTAAACGTGAAGTGAAAGCATAAAGAGTAATGGTGATCTGGCGAAATAAATTAGTAGATAACTGTGTAGACTTTAGCATGTGAAGTCCCATTATTGTGAGGGGCAACAAAAGCAGATCACTTGTTTTCTTTTTATTTGTCCCCCCAACAATTAACTGAATCCATGCCTTGACAGGTACTCCTCAATCATTAACTCTTTATGTGTATCACTCGATTATTTTTTAATGTGTTAATCGATAATATATCGGATTTTGCTAGTCATTCTTAAATTTATTTCAATTTCAAAAGCTTCAGTATATCAATATCAGGCTTTAAAGAGACCTTCAATCACCCACTTTACTTCCACTTCTCCAAGAAGTTATTCCCATCTTTGCTTGTACTCCTCTATATTTTGAGTTGGTAGTATTACATTTTACAAACGTAAGCAAAGGGTGGCAAGTTGGGTAAAGGAGAGACAAAACAAAGGAAAATGTGGCAATAACTAATCATTTAGCTAGTAATATATATTAAATATGTCACCATTTTTCATCGTGTCAACTTGGGATTTGTTTAGCATATCTGAGATTCTATTATTTTTGGAACCAAAAGAGAAAAAGATATCTCACGCTATCATCAATAATCTTTTCAGTGTAATAATTGTCTAAGTAAACTTTTAAAAGTAAAGCGGTTTCCTATAGAACTCTACGAATTATGTACTTTGCGTTTGATAATCAGTTTGCACCTACGTGTGGTGGGAGTACAGGTATCAAATTGACCGATTAAATTAAATTTCGATAAATTTAAATTAATTAAGTTAATAAATAAATGAGCTATTAGTTCAGTCAAAAGTTATTTAGGTATAAATGAGTTTAATATGCAACATAGCTTAATTCTTACTCAGACTTTAATTATTTTTTAATGTAATTTTATAGTTTTTAACTATTGCTAAATTATTATTTTTTATTATCACTATATATAATATATCAAATTATCAAATTTTTAAAATAATTTTAAAATGTGAAATATGTCACGTAAATTATTTTGGTAGGTTAATTTAGGCACTAGAGTTGTAGTTGCATGCCAATTGTGATGGCAACTGAAAGTGGATTAATCCGCGTGACAGGGAGGGCCATTATACCCGATTCCCCTTCTTCCGCGTTAAACCGCGTGATCCTCCGCTATAAATTCCCACAATACACCCCCAGTTAACTAACAAGCTAAAAAATTAATCTCCCCTAACATGGCAAAGCTTACGCCGAGGATGAAGGAAGTCGAGAAAGTATTTCGAAAATACGACACCAACGGCGACGGAAAAATCTCTCTATCGGAGCTCGACGGAGTTTTGAATGCTCTCGGCACTAAAACGACGCCGGACGAGGCGAAGCGAATGATGCTAGAGGTTGATACCGACGGTGATGGTTTCATCGATTTGGAAGAATTCGCTGCGTTTCACTGTCCGGTTGAAGGATCTAACAGTAAGGATCTCCGTGACGCTTTTGATTTGTATGATAAGGATAAGAACGGGAAGATTTCGGCTTCGGAGTTGCACTCCGTTATGAAAGGCATTGGAGAGAAGTGTTCGCTTAAGGATTGCCGGCGTATGATCAGTTCCGTTGATGACGACGGCGACGGTAGTGTTAATTTTGAGGAGTTTAAGAAGATGATGACTAGAGCTTAATGGTAGGCGTTTAATTGAAACTGATTAGTAGTTAAATGTGTTCGTTTCGTTTGACTGATTTCCATATGTGGGTGAAAGTGTTAATAGGAATTCGATTTACCAAAAGTTGAATAATCGAATATCAATCATCCTTGATTCAAAAACGCCAAATTGCGTAGTAGATCTGTTTGCTTTTCATTATTTAGTGATGCGCTTTGAATATTTCTTATTGTGTTGTTGCTGCTCGTTCTTTTCATTATTCATTTTGGTAGGTTTAGGTGTTGGAGTGGTGCACATTGGCTAGATGCTTCGGTTGGGTTATTGTGGTCGATATTCAATAGGGACTATTTTACAAATATCATGTCAATTGCCCACTTCCATATCTTAAACCATGATTAGTGTTAGGTGTGAACTTTTACACCCAAATCATATTAATCCACGGACCCTATGTATATTTAATTTTACATTATTAAAAAAATATATAAAATTAAATTTTTTAAAAAAATTTTGCAAATCAATTTAAATTACTTAATAACATAGAAAAAATATTTTATCAAAATTCTCTAAACAACAACAAAATCGTCACCTTTTTCGCCTACATGTAATTTTCCCATAAAAGGAAACTTTCACATATAGCCACTAAAATATAGCCTAATCACTCTCCATCGATATAGTTTGATAATTACAATTCGTAGGAGAGATGGGAGAGGTGAATTGTATATATGTATAATGGTTAGATAATTGTATATTATACATATGTACTTCTATAAAAAGCAAGCAATATTGGGAGAGAGGCGAGCGAGATAGGGAGAGAGGCGAACAGAGTGGACAGAGGTGAACTATATATGTGTATTAGTTAAATAGTTGTATATTATACATATGCATTTGTATAAATGGCAAGTGAGAGTGGGAGAGAGAGGAGAGGCGAGCGAGATTAGGAGAGGGAGGAGAGAGGCGAGCGAGATAGGGCAGAGAGTGGGAGAGAGGTGAATTGTATATGTATATTGATTATATAATTGTATATTACATATGTATTTATATATTCTGGTGAGTTATCCATATACAAATGTGACTAATTATACAAATTCGAAATCAGCCACATAATTAAGGTACAACCATGAGTAGTAATTATAGCAAACTATATCTATAATGAATAATTAAGTAATATAAGTTTGCTCAACCGCGTAATTTTTCCAAAAAATATCTAATGTTGGGCTAACGAAACTATACATCCTACCAGTCAATTAATTTAGTATAACTTATAAAAAAAATATAAGGATTTAAATTACATTATATCCCTTACTTTTTTTCAATTAACAAAAATCCCTCAAAAATTATAAGAAGTTCTTTTACAAATTATTTTAAAACTTGTTTTAAAGACTTGACCACTGAGTTGAGAAAGAGTAAAGTTGAAGTTCTGTTCTTCAAAGAAGTATATAGTGACTAAGTATTCTCTAAACATTTATAAATATTTTCACATTTATGTTAAAAGAGGAAACTAAGATTTCCAAAGAGTTTTGAGCAAGAAAAGGGAACATTGATTCCAAGAGAGCATTTTAAAGTTAAGTGTTGAGCAATCATCTCAACCCAAAGAAGGAAGTTGTTTTAAAGACACATGAGCTAAAATATATTTTGGGAGTAGTATTGAGCACCGATGTAGGGATGAGAGTTCATATTCACTCAAGTCTTCATGAAACCATGTAGTCATCATGGGTTTTAATGAGTCGTACTTTTTAGATGATCATGTAAGTTAAGCTAGTGGATCTACTAAGTTAAGGAATTTTATGCGATGACAAAATATATGACAGTTCTGGCAGTGTGGGCGAGACGTTGTATCATTACTTGGTCTCATAGTGGTGGTTATCGATTAGAGAATCTCCTATAGAAACTATATTACCTTCTTATATGTGTAAAGTTCAATTTGTTATTGTATTTTCTTTAACGAACTTTACTGTTTTATAAAGCTTTTTATATAAAGCATGTATATTATTGCTTTATATTGAGTTGAGTATCCATAGTCAAGTATATCATATCCTTGAATTCAGTATTTAATCTCTGAGTTGAGTATCTTATCCTTGAGTATGATGAGTTGAGTAAGTCGAGTATTTTGAGTATTCTTGAGTATTCCTTGAATTTCAAGTTTGAGAAGAGGTAAGTACGTTTCCATTTTTATCAAGTATCAGGATTATGTTATGCTTTAGAATTTCCCTGCATGCTTGTACATTTCACGTACTAAGCCATTTGACCTGCATCTTCTCATGATGCTGACACATGTATTCAGGATCATCAACAGGAGTTTCGTTGATACATCTGAGAGTTTGAGTTAGCTATGGTGAGCCTCCTTGCTTCCAGAGGATTTTATTTACTTTCCAGTTTAGATAGAAGGCTGTGGGTCTTGTCCCGACTTCCATCCTTGTCAGTTAGAGGCTTCAAAGATAGTCAGTTTAGTTAAGAAGTTTGTATTGTTCATTTATTTTAATAAATGTTTTAAAGACTAAAGTTGTCTATTTTATGGCTAGTTGAACATATTACTTTTATTCAAAGTTGTTCATTTAAGTTGAAGTTTTGTAAAGTTGAGTTTATAGAATTTTATTTCAGTTTTAAGCTTTTATATGGTTAAGTTAGTATTTCGCTTGTATTCAGCTAGGATGAGGATTTGCTCAAGGACCAGCAATGGTCTTCAAGTGCCGGCCACGTCCAGGATGTAGACTCGGGTCGTGACAGATACATTACATAAATCAAAAGTTATTCTGAAAGTGATGTATCAGATCAATGGTAACACTAAAAAAAACACTAATTTAAGAATAAAAAATAAGCCCAAAAAACTAAAAGATCGAACCAACGAATGAAGTCTATCAAGACCGCCATCAGAAATTTCTACAACCACTTCAAATGCGTTCCAGGATGAACTATGTGCATTGCAAAGATTTTTCACCTCTCTTCCATAAAAAGATCAGGGGTAAACAATTCAGTAATTTTTAAGATGAAAACAATAAAAAACAAATAAAAGAAATTGAAAATTGAAGTGATGGAAGAAATCTACCTCTTGAATAACTTGAAATCATTTATTGGAAAGAGAAAAAATTTGAAATTCAATAATAGATTAATGAATGTAACTGTGGAGAGATTTGTGGAATGAAAAAAAGGAAGGAAAATCATGGATTAGAGATTCCAAATCAATGTATCCTGGAAAAAAAAATGATGAGATCCGGTCAAATATAATTAGCTCAAGTAATGTTCAATGACCTTATAGATTCATGTCATGTGTATTATATGATTATTTATGGTTGAGATATTCATCTTAATAATTAAAACAACAAAGTTGTCAACTATTTTTATCTTTTAAAACTGATGAATAAAGCAATTAAGTATATACCCAAGCTAATATTTTAAAAAAAATTAAGATTGAAAGAGAAAATTTAATATACATGATTGAAAGTATTTGCATTATCAATTGAGTCTTATCGTCAACTCTCGATCCGCACACCGCCAATTTTAATTTTTTTCTTGAAAATATCAGCTTGGTACACTTATTGCTTTATTTGATAGTTTTTTTTTTTAAATAAAATAGTTGACAACTTTGTTGTTTGTATTATTAAGATGAGTATATAATTTAAATTTATTATTAAGATGAGTATATAATTTAAATGAATCTTAACTATAAATTATTATATAGTATACATAGCATGAATCTATAACACCATTGAACATTATTTGACTTAATTATGCTTGATCGAATCTTTATCCAAAAAAGAAATTTTTGATATTTTTTGAAATGATAGAAATTTTTTTAAAAAAATATACAAATAAATGATGTGTTTTTTATTTTTTTATCTTTTTTAAAATTTTCAAACAGCGATTTTATTGAATTTTTTTTAGAGTATTGTTGCCAATATTTTTTTTAAAAAAAAATAAATTTAAAAATCAAGTAACAGTCATGGTTTAAAAAGAAAGGGATTTAAAGCAAATCGCTTGCAATGCAGCAATTTTTATTTTAATTTCTGTTTTTTATTTTATAAAAGACTGCTATATTTTGGTTTTCTAAAAATAAATTTTTTTGAGAAAAACGTTGCAGGGACAGAGATCTTTGAAAAATAATTTAAGAGCGTCAATAATTGTCGGAAGAATCGCTCCGTCAGAAACAATTTTACTCTTTTGGTAAAATAAAAATTTGATGTGCCGTTTATATTTTTCGAAAGAAAAAAGTTATCCTTCTAACTTCGAACTCAATTTATATGAGTTGGGGTGAGTGACAAATTATCTAAAATTGTGTGATTATCCAAATCTCTAACTCTCTTGACTGAGCCTACATTCAAGTAACAATTAAAGATCATACTTGTAATATCAAGAAAACCTTTCATTAGTCCTAAAAATTGTTAGTTTATCTAGTCCTAAATTTGAATATTTCTATTAACATTTTCTGATCCAAAAGGTAGAAGAATGAGCAAATTAGGTGAAAGGAGTATTCACAAATTGCAATTTTCCAAAACTGGTAGCTTGCATTGCTTTTTGGCTCAAATCCAAATCCTCCAGGTCTATTCTTTGACAGAACAATGATCTTTACATACTGCTGAAAGAACTATTGGAAGCCACATTTTAGACCAACTTCCAATACATTTTGGAAGCACCTATGGTTTGGTGTGATAAATGGTACATCTCTATCTTTAACTAAAGATTTCGATGTTTCAGTGCTAAAAATAATAAAGTCATGATAGAGAGGTGTTCTCTCCTTATTGGACATACAACATGACTCTCTTCAGAGTGGATATCAAATACTAGTGAGAACTGAGAAGTCAAAAATAATACAGAAATATAACAGATTTGTGTGATCAGATTATCAGACGCAGATTTTGTTGTCAACATGTAAGTGCGACAAACCTGAATTTTCAGTATAGATACATAAGCATTATAGTCATTGATAATCAAATTATAATCAGCACAATGACCTAGGCGACCACTTCGTTTGTCAGTTGGACCCTCATACTCAACATTGTGCCTATCAAACCTTTAAACTCATCGAACACAATATTTTAATCATCTGACCATTGACCAAACTTATGTGACATTGATATTAGTGAGTTGAAAATAAGTGTGATTACACGCGCTTCAAAGCGAGTTAAAATAATATTTTACATTAAAAAATCAATTTAACAAAAATATTAGTGAATTGGAAATACGTGTGATTACACGCGCTTCAAATCGAGTTAAAACAATATTTTACATTAAAAAAATCAATTTAACAAAATTAAAATATAAGAATCATCTTCTCCAATCCTCGTTCACTCACTCACCCACCCTTTCTTGTTCGAACCCTCTCTCCTCTACCCCTTACCACAACCCTCAACTTTCTTCTTTCTCCAGTCCCACATTCACTCTTCTCCGCCTTTTTTTTTTTAATACAAATTAATAGCCTCAACTTCTTTTAAAATTTTCATTTTTTAGGTTTGAAAATTTTAAGTACCATTCTTTTATTAGATGGTTTCAACAAGGAGATAATGTGGATAATTTGAAGGATTTTGACAATTGAAAATTTTAAAACTCCATTGATAAACTTGAAAAAGGTTTAAAAATAATAAATGTATGTTGTGAATTTGTAAAATTAATCAAAAAATTGAGTTTGTGTTGGTAAACTTGTATATAATTTACAAGCTAAATCAAGAAGAATTTGATCTAATGAGTATGAATCTAATTCTCAATTTATGACCAAATATAAAGAAGATGATTATTTGAAAATTTTAAGATATTAAAGAATTGATGTATTTGATTATTTTTTTTAGCATTTAATTTCACATATGGCACTAAAAGATGATGTAAAATTTTACATGTAATGCAACCATTACACGCACATTGACCTGAGGAGAAAAGGACTTAAAATATTGTATTCTTATGGGTTTAAGAGTTTAATTAACAAAGTGATTAGTATAAAGATTCAAACACAAATGAAGCCAAATATTAAATTAATCTTTTAGGTCATTCTACCATTATAATAACAACACTTAGAATCACAAAAAGAAGTATTGAAATGCAAGTAACTAAAGATAGCCAGGGAATGAGAAGTTAAGACTCAAGAAGAAGAAGATGGGAGGAAAAGACCGTTTCTTCATAATACCATTAAAGGTCTACTAAACCTGGATCCCAAACAAAACAAGTAATGGGCTATCTAATTCTTGGGTCTTTAACTTTGGCCAGTCGTGTTTACAACTGTGAGCAACAACAACAAAAGGATAAGTTCGTTTCATATTTTCATATAGGTAACTACAGAATCAAGCTTTTCTCACAATATAAGCTGCTATAGATTCTTGGAACTAGGAACGTCTATCCATTGCAACTGAAGCTCTATTTCACCACACTCAACATTCCTCAATCTAAGAAACGCGTTTTGAACAACCTTGCCATTTTCATACACAATACAACTTTCTTCTGAATAGCAATTCTGCCGGCTAGGCATTATTCTCGAAATTATTACTCCATTGGGGATGTTCTTAAAGCGCGTCATCCTTAATGCATCGATAAATGGTACAATGTCAAGTTCTGCGTCCCCCATTTTATCATCGTAAGAAAATGTATCCTTGTCATAAACTTGCTGCAATGACAGCAATAGAAACACAATGAAGATCACACTCTGGTTTTATTAATTGAAATCAAGTCATATAAGCTACTGAATTAAATTGTAAATCAAGTAGGATGTCAAATACGGAGATTGAATTAAGGCGGATCAAATAGTCAAGAGTTGATAAATGGACGGGTCAAATCAGGTTATATCCCTAAACACAGCGACACTTGGGGTGTGTTCGGTAAGGAGGAAAAACTTTTCCGAAAAATATTCTTCAATTTTTTTTCATATTTAGTTGGATTTAATATTTTCGAAAATGTATTCCAAATAAACTAATTTTCTTCAAATTTAAGGAAATGACTTCTCTTCGAAACTTAACCAAAATATATTCCAAAACTCCCTATCAACCTCTCCCCTACCTAACCCACCCTACCAGCCCTCAATCCACCCACCCTTACAAGGCACACCTACCAGCGCCTCTATCCCTAAAAAAGTTTGAAGTTTATTTTTTAAAACAAATCTTTAACTTCAAAATTTTATCTTTTTCGTCCATACCCTCGACCTCCAACCCCACTAGCCCCTACCACCCAAAAAAAAAATTAATATTATCTTTTAAAAAAAAAATTCAAACTTCAAATATTAATTTTTTCATCCTTACCATCGAACCACCCGAACCCCCAATCCCACCACGGAAAAAAATTTAAATTTGTTTTTTTAAAGAAAAATCAACTTAAAAAATTATTTTCTACAATAAAAATAAAAAATATTTTTCAAAAATTCAGTCAAAAAGCAAACATTAAAATATTTATACGCACCAATCAAACATGACAAAATAAGTCAAATATTTAATTATTTTAGACAAAAACAATTTCTAAGAAAATATTTTCGTAAAACATTTTCATTCGTACCAAACACACCCTTGATGAAAATGAATTTATTTTATAATTAGATTAGAAGAAGGAAGTAGAACTTGAAAGGCATAATTTACCTTCGAAAACTGAATTGATACGGTATTAGGCTGTTTTCTAAACGTGTATTATTGTTTAATTTTCTCTTGATAAATCAAAAGAATAATTCAACTAATTTCATAATGAAACAACATGAAGAAAATTAAATTACCAGCTTGATTGGGAGAATTGGGTCAGTAATACATAGCGTTAAGTCTTCATTCCATTCGGGATTAACATTCTTCTTCACCACTCGAGTCTTCAATTTCTGATGCCAATAATATCAAACACAAAATTAACAAAACAATTCAGCAAATCTCACAACAATTCGTATGATAATTTTTTTTTGTATAAACTGAAAATAGTCAACAATTACATAAATCTCGAACAAAACGAGAGATACGATAAACAAGCTTTGTTTTCTCAGTTCCTGAAAATTACAGAATTTTGATTTAAAAAATAAAAATAACAAAGAGAAATCTGAGGTTACGGAATTTTGAATAGAGAAGAACAGAAATGAGGTGAAACTGAAAGAGTGAAGAAGAAGAAAAGGGGGAAATTACCTGTTTGCCCATTGTAACAACAACATATGGATCACTGCTTCTTAAGTCTCTAATGGCCAAATTGATGCCTCTGATTATACGAACTCTGAGAAGACCCAACTGATTCTCCATTCAAACCTTTAAAACTTGTAGTGATTTTTGATTTGGCAAAAGTGGGTAGCTTTATAGTAGTTAAATTTATAACCTTAGAAGGGTATAGGCAGGGGATGGGGTCCACAGAATTGCAAGTTAGAAAAATTGAAATTGTACCCCAGAAAGGAATGTCAAGAAACATCTAGAACCTTACCTCTCATTGTTTACGAGCTAGGGCCCATTTGAATTGCTTTTTGATTTATGAATTATAAGTTAAAAATTATAAGTTAGAATTTTTTAATTATTGATTTTGGTTTATTTTTATTTATTTGATTTTAAAATAAGTATTTATAAGCATTTCTTAATTTTACTCAAACACTTTAAAACTGTTTTAAAATTATTTTGATTTAAAAGAACCTAAAATAAGTTAAATCTCACTAAATATGAGTTTCCTTAAAAAAAAAATCTTTTCTTGATATGATGGGATTCAAAATCCTAGTATGGAAAAGTATTTATACGATCTCTTCCTTATTATTAAGACATCAATCAATTTTGTTCGGAGATTAACAAGTTAATATATAAGATCTACAGATATATTATTAGGTTCGTCTAAACAATAACAAGTTGTTTTTTATGTTTTGGGAATTAGTTTAAGAACTTATTAACATTTTTAATTAGGAAAAGTTCTTTCCGCTTACGCCACAAATGAAAAACGCGTCTCACCTAAACATACGTCCAAAATGATAGGGTTTATGTCTTATGATATTTCTAACTCCAAAATTCTTCTGAATATGATTTCACTATGCTCCATCCTAAAATTCACCTCGAAATTGACTCTAAAATTGTTTTGTATCAACACCAACATATTATACTTAAAAAATATCAATAAATCAAGTCAAACTCATAAGTATATGAGAATAGCGCAAAAAAAGACAATTAGCATCGCGTCAATCAATGTGACACAAATTTAACATGTAATGTTTCCTTTGTTAGTGTCTCTTTATCAAACATAATTTAAATGAGAGGACTAAATAGGGTCTCTTTAAATTGAGTAGGGGTGGGCATTCGGTATTTCGGTTCGGTTCGGGTTTTCTTTTCGGTTTTTTCGATTTTCGGTTTTTGTAAATTGCGTACTGAATATCGAACCGAAATATTTCGGTTCGGTTCGGTTTTTTTTAATTCGGTTCGGTTTTTATTTCGGTTTTTTAATGGGCCTGTTTAGTGGGCTTTTTAAAATTTTAAACTTTACAATTTTTTCAATTTTTTGTTTGATTTTTCAACTTAATGGGCTTTGATATTTCAACTTAATGGGCTTTGATATTTCAACTTAGGGTTTCTTATGTTTTTAAAAAAAGTTATTTAATATTAATAATTATTAAATATAATATCATTTATAAATTATAATATAATATTTCGGTTTAAACCGAAATATCGAATCCCAAAGTAATATGTACTGAATACAAAAAATTAAACCGAATACCGAACCGAAAACCGAAATACCGGAACCGAAATTCTAAAAAATTTCGATTTCGGTTCGGTGTTTCGGTTTTCCGGTTTTTATGCCCACCCCTAAAATTGAGACCCTCTCTTTCCTACCCTTTTTCTTAATTCCTTACTTCATCATTGTTTTCCATTTCAACCTTTTTTCTTCTTCTTAATAAAGATTGTATTCAAGTTAATTAAGGTGTACTTTAACTCATCAATAACGTCGCCATAGTAACTCAATATGTTAACTACTTGAATTATTATCTTATTGCTAAGAATTTGATAATAATATTTTGAATAGGATTGTGAGATCGTGACGATCAAAAATGATAGGGGGTTTGAACAATTACCCTTTTGAACATATACATACTACAAAATAGAAAAGGGACCACTATGTTGCAATTAAAGAAACCTTGAGACGTGGACAAACGAAAGGATCAAAATGTTTATGATGTCATTATAATTCAGAAAATCATAGAAAGATAGATGGACGATATATAGTTTTCCCTAACAGTACTCAAAAGTCAAGTCGTTGCCACTGGGGTACATATATCCACTAGCAAAATGTGAGTTCAGACATCACAATCTTGTGTATGGATAGAGTACTCCTGAACCATGCATATATAGTCAGATAGCAGTCAAATACACACTGTATATATGTACACACCTAACATACTATTCGATTGAATTAATTGATTTTTAAAATATTTTTTATTTTAAATTTTAAAGGTGTTTGAAAAGGTTAAAAAGTGTTTTAAATATTCGTTTTTAAATCATAAAAGTTAAGAGATAAGTCAAAAGTAGTCTACCTTCTACTTTATGACTTGTAACTTATGACTTATAAATGAGTATATTGTAGAAGCTCATCCAAACAGGCATTAATAATTGCATGTTATATAGTAGAGTGTAAAAAGGGGATTGAGAGCGCGGAACGGGCTTTCCAAGCATAAAACAATCCCTACTTATTCATTTCATGGCAACAGACAGAAGGCAGTTTTCTCGTTGTTCTTAACTAGTATTCGGTTGAATTAATTAATTTTTTAAATATTTTTTATTTTTAATTTTGAAGGTGTTTGAAAAGGTTAAAAAGTGTTGTAAGCATTTGTTTTTAAATCATAAAAGTTGAAAGATAAGTAAAAAGTATGTACCTTCTACTTTATGACTTTTAATTTATGACTTATAAATGAGTATATTGTAGAAGCTCATCCAAACAGACATTAGTAATTGCATATTATATAGTGGAGTGTAAAATAAAGAACGCAAGATTTAACTTGATTTGAATTATAGCTTATGTTTATTAGAAAATAATTATTTTTATGTCTCCAATAATTTTTCTCCTTTGAGCTAGTTTTTTTAAGTATGAGGTAGGCTCGGGATCAAGTTCAATATGATATTAAATAGGACCCATCTCATCATGATGTTGGATGCCAAATTTAAATTGTTCACATGTCAAATGTTGCCTGAGAGTGATGTAAAGTATTGAAGAAAGAAAAAGTCTCATATTAATGACTAGTGACGGACTGTGAAATGAGATTTTAAAGAAAAAAAGCCTCAATAATTAATAAGATAAGTGATCTTTTTATAAGACTTAAGAAATCATCCTCTCTTTAAATTATTATTTATAATTAGATCCGAGACCAAATTTAATATGTCATTGCAAATTTGTGGTTTTTTCTACCAGTGCGCTATATATTTTTATTTAATTGACTTGTGATAATGAGATATACTCAATCAGGTGTACAGTTAATATAAATTGCACGAGAAATACCAGCAATTAAATGATAAAATTACAAGCTTGAAATCTTCTGAATATTACTTATTTGTTCAAACTACAAACACCACTTATTTTATAACGAAAAGAGTAGCAAACACACTAAAAGATAAAAGGATTTCAATATCTGTCACCAGCTTTTGTATTTAGTGATGATTTTAAGATTGTGATGAAATTTCTTGCAAATGGAGTAATTAGGCTCTCGTCTGTTTTTTGCCAGAGTGGAAACAGAACAATAACCTCCGCATCTTCATCATTTGCTGAAATTATAATTGGGATTAACTTCCCCACATTTTGGACCAACTTATGATCAGAGACAGAGTAAAGCTGGGCTGTCGGTCGCAAAACCAAATTCAATCCGTTCAATTTAGTTCAAATTTAAGTTTATTATTGATACGTTCATTCATTAGCTCAACTCACTTCAATTCATTAAATATTGAGTTGATATGTAATCCAAATTGTTTTATGATAAATTTTGACAAAATATTTTCATATATAGTCATAATAAATAAAAAATAAGAATTCGTATTAAAATAGTTTAAAATAACAAATAAAACAACTAAAATAGTAAACCTTGAACTGGGATGAATCTTGACCCATTATATAACCTTTTACTCAACTCATCTTATCCAACCTCCTTTAACCGAAGCAAATTTGAATTGGATTGTGTCGCGACGTGTTATTGTCTTAACCCACTATGACCTGTCTTAATTTGATTGAACCTGCTCAATTTGAATATAGCATTTGTATAGCTAAAAATTGTGATGAGATAAATATAATAAGCTTATCTCAATGGCTTATGTAATTAGATTTTGTTGTCAGCATGTAAGCAACAACAGAAACAGGACAAGTTCATTTAATTGAACATCAATATTTACGATATCAACAAATACAAAATATCTAGCTTTCTTTACAAGGCCGGCCATTAGAAATTCAAAAGAAACAAAGAAACAGAGCAAGCATAATGTACACAATTAGCTGGGATAGAAATAGTTATAGATTTTTGGAACCAGGAATGTGTATCCACTGCAACTGTAGTTGTATCTCACCACGCTCAACATTCCTCAATCTAAGAAACGCGTTTTGAACAACCTTGCCATTTTCAGACACAATACAGCTTTCTTCTGAATAGCAATTCTGCCGGTTAGGCATTATTCTCGAAATTATTACTCCATTGGGGATGTTCTTATAGCGCATCATCCTTACTGCATCTATAAATGGTACAATGTCAAGTTCTGCATCGCCCATTTTATCATCGCGAGAAAATGTATCCTTGTCATAAACTTGCTGCAGATCATGATCATTTTCATCTCAGTTGAAACTGAAAGCATAATTTACCTTCAAAGGCTTTGTTTTACGTGTCTTATTGTTTAATTTCCTTTAGGTAAAGCAAAGTATATTTAATTTCATAATCAAACAAATTGAAGAAATTACCAGCTTGATTGGGAGAATAGGTTGAGCAACACCTAACGTTAAGTCTTCATTCCATTCAGGATTAACATTCTTCTTCACCACTCGAGTCTTCAATTTCTGATTCCAATAATATCAAACACAAAATTAGTGAACACCGTCTAAAATAACACTACAATTTGAAGCTCCGCTCCATTTATTTTTGTTAACATACTGAAAATCACTTGAATTTTTGACGTTCATCTTAAATTATTCTTAAGTCACGCTCAACAGACTATTTTTTTCACAGAAAATCACTTAATTTTGATTTTTTAATTTAAAACTCGCTCAAATTATAACTTCATTATTATCTTTTTAGTACGATGAACAACTAAAATTTATTTATAATTTTCCGACACACGACAAAAATAGAGGTAAAATAAACAAGCCTGGGTTTTATCGTCTTGCTTTACAAAATTTTGATTTGATAATAAACAGCGTCTGCCGTACGCAATTTTCACGCACACAAAATGGTCAAAAAGAAGGGTATTTTGAGGAAAAAGACAAATTTATGTTCCAATTTAATACTAAGAGGGAGAAAAAAAAAAGAGGTGAAACTGAAAGAGTAGGGGAGAAATTACCTGTTTGCCCATTCTAACAACAACATAAGGATCACTGCTTCTCAAGTCTCTAATGGCCAAATTAATTCCTCTGATAATACGAATTCTCAAAAGACCCAAATGATTTTCCATTCAAAACTTTAATTCAACACACAATTATTGTGAGACAGAAAATTGTATTGGTGAAAATATGAGAAAGGAAAGGATATTGATGTTGAGAAAACATCTACAATGTTAGTACTATTAAAGTTAGATGGGTATAATATATGCTGCTGTATCTCTATTATATATTAATTTGATCTTTGGTTTGTCTACACGTCACTTTTAAAAAATTCATTTGGACATAACTTTAAAGTTGACATAATTGGACATGCTATTTGAAGTTAGAATTTCAAATCACAATTTTAAAGATTATAATAATGAATTAGAGAAAAGACATAAAGTGATGTTTTGATGTTATTTTGGATTTTTTAAAAAGACACATTAACTATGCGATCGTCTTATTATCCCCTAAACAATTTCGAACATACATTATTACATCATATTTCGATCAATTCCAGATTTTAGATGATAAACTTATCACACACCAATCAATGTGTGACTTCTGTTAATTTAATTTGAAATATAATTTTTTTTTTATTTTAGGTTTTTTCTTTATTTCTCTCCTTTTTTTTAGTAATTTTAATTTCATTTTGAATTGTACTTCATCTTCCATCCCTACTTTCAGATTAACCCTCCCTCCTTTATCTTTCTTTCTTTGTTTTTCTTTACCTCTCACTCTCACCTTACTCCACCTCCACGTTTAGTTGAGCACCTCCATTTTCTTTTTTTATTCTTCTTCTTCAATCAAATTTCTTTATTTTCAAAATTATATAATTTTCTAGACTTTGTTGAGTTATTAATAACAAAATTAATTATTTTTTCAAGAAAAATTAAAATTAAGGTATCATCAATTAAGTTATCTCATAGTCATATAACTTTAAATCTAGAAATGATAATTTTGAAAAAATCAAAATTCAAAACTCACCAAAAGTTGGAAAAGTTTAATTGAAATTTGGATTTTTTAATAAAAAACTAAATAATACCTACTAATCATCTTGAAATCTAATGGGTTTATCAAATTGTTTAAAATCTAATAAAATATTTAGATATAATTTAAAATTGAAGAGTTAAGCTAATATTAGTAAAGAGGTGGAGTTGGGCAAAATGAGAAGTTTCAATGAAGAAAACAATAAATTTTCGGAGAAGAAGGAAGAAAGAAAAAGAATAACATAATAAGGAGAAAAACTTAAAATAATAGAAAACTTAAAAAACATATTTTATAGCAAAATATTTGTAAAAATAAAATTATATTTGTTTTTTTAAGTTTGTTCATGCTCTTGAAGAAGTACAGACACTCTTCAAGTCGGGTGGACAAAAATTGATATAATGATATCAGTTCAGGATTGTTTAGGGGGTAATAAGACACTTGCATAGTTTAGATATCCTTTTCAAATTTTGAGACAACTTCAAATGTTTCTTTATATTTTTTTCTCTAATCAATATTCAAATCTAAAAAATTTTAATTATGATTTTTCAACTTTTTAATGTAAAATTTGGATTATATTTATATTTGGTAAAAAAAACTCTAGAAAAAAGACACTGAGTTTGGCGTGAGCCGCGAAGAGATTATTTGTACTATGTGAAAAATATATATTCTCTTCTTTTAGTATATGTGTTTAGTTTGACTTGACACGGAATTTAGAAAAAACTCACTTTTAAAATTTGTGGTTTAAAATATGTTATAAATGTTTGTATGAGAAAAAATCATTTCATTAAAAGTAAATAAATATTTCAAGTTAAATTGTTACTAAATATAAAAACTTGTCATCTATTCAATCAATTGAAAAATGAAAGTTAGACATATAAATTGAGACACATATAATATTAACATATAATATTAAAGAATAACTAGTTACTAGAGATCTCTAGTTACTACTATTTTTGACTAGTGAATCTTTAACAGCACTAAAATAAAGGTTTTTCCACCGCGAATAACTGAGAGATTGTGATATGAAACACAATTTTTTCACTCATTTTTCATTGAATTAGCTCCCTGAAAAAACACATTATAGGAAACATATTCTTCTTGAAATAGAGGAAAATTTCCTATATTTTTCTATGTGATAACACTATTCTCCTTTTATTTTTTCACCGATTCATTCAAAATATTCGTGGAAAGAGTCGATTACAATTTTCAACAGAACATTTTAATGGAAATATAGTGATTCTTTTTAGTAATATTATAAAATTTGTGTACTTAAAAATTTCTAATCACGGATATTATAAAAAGAATATAAAGATATGTGTGATTTATCAACATGGCATCTTAAGATAATCTAATATCTTTATGAAGTATGAATTGTTCATCTGATAAAATTATGTGAGAGTCAGAGAACTATGATAGTTTTTTTACAGATCGTAAAATTTTTATAATTATAAAAAAAATACAAACTTAAAATATTCATAAACATATCTAACAAAACTTTAACTTTATATCAATTTGATTTCAAACTTGATGTAACTTAATTTATTCTCTTTAACTATTGTGGAACACTTTAACAACCACTCATTAGTCAAGAAGAGAATATTTAAAGTTTAGAATAGTATAATATGAAGTTCTAAAATTGAGGTAACTAAAATATATGAGTCTACCTATAGCAATAAATCAAACTCGATCCATAAATATTTTGAGAATAATGCAAAAGTAGACATTAGCCTTGCGTCAATTAACATTCGACACTTAGCAACTAACAAGAATCAGGGTCAGTTATTTTGAAACCAAGTTCCTTTCTAAAGTTGCATTTTTATTTATGACTATTCGTGTTTAGGCAATAAAATAGGGTACGTCATAAAGTATTAATTGATCAGTTTGACATTCGAGCAACAAAAACTCGTTAATTTGATTAATTTTAAAGATATATATATCTACACAACAAAGAAATGCAAAATTTGATGAGCTTAATTGTTTTTTTTGTTACAGGTTCAATCTTTTTCTTTTATTAGCAAAATATGAGTGATTGGCGTAGTTGTATAAGCTAAGTTGGGCTTGACAGGACGCCCAACTTTACTTAAACAGGCTTTATTGAACCTGAGCCCAATATGGTTGCCCCACACTCAACGTTTTTCCTGATGTATTATATTATATTTTATTATATCGTATTATGTTATACTGTATTGTATCATTTTAATAAGTACAATATTATGATTGATTGTATTGTTCTCTATCATTATATAATGTCACATATATATAATTTGAATGAATGATAAAACTACAAGAAAAAATAAGGTGTGGGATATAGCTACTATGAAAAGGTAGGATAAAAGATGAAATATGATAATTAAATTATTATATTAATAATAAAAACAAAAGAGAAGAAAATATTAAGGTAACGAATCAATCAGTAGAAATATTAAGTCTAGAACCCAGTTATTAACACTTGAAATCATCTTTATAAAATTATGATTTCGTCTATTGAAGTAGTGAAATTTGTTTGTGCTTTATGCGGCTATAAAAAATAAACAAAGTGTGACTAAAAAAGTAATTAATGTTATACTAGTTTTTAATAGAAAGACATAAACATTTGTTAATTAAAAAATCAGCCTAAAAGCCTAACAGATTATATGTCAACATCCTGTTAATTATGATAAGGCTCCCGAGGGGCTGGAGTGGTCTGGATCGGCGTCATAACCAAACATGCATAATATATATTTGGTGGACTTAATTAAGAAATAAAGTTACACTTTTGCTATAAACTATATGTTAAGATAGTCCATGAAGTGAAATCTTTAAAGGATAAAGAGATCAACATCCTCAAGATTGATTATAATATAGTTATTGTAGCGACACACGAAGGCGAAACTAAAATTTCAATGAATTGTTAACTTTAATTGATAATAACTGATTTCTAAATTTAATATTTATATATATTTAAAGAATCTATTAACATAAATTTACTATTTCAACAAAATCTACTGAATTTGATTAAACTTGCGCGGGGCTACTAATTAAGCTCCAACCCCGATGGTAAGGCAAACATATTACCACTTATATACTCTTTCATTGTCTTTAAACTTGAGCTATATATCTTGATTCATTTAATTGCATAAATGAAGCATGGTACAATCCATCGTGGATTGAGCGTTATAAAAAATTAAATAGTGTGTTAAAACGAAGGAACCATTATATTTAGAAAATAGTTTTTAATTTTCCCATTTAGCTTTTATTATTTGTTTGGATTTGTAACTATGTTTCGTTGAACAATATTTTTGAAAAACATTTTCTATAAAAAAACAAGTTCTTTTAAAATGAGGTAAATGACTTTCTTAGCTAAAGTAGAAAAAATAAGTTTTATAAGTAACACTTTATGCTTATAGTATCTTTCCCACCCACCCAACACCCTGACCTACCTCTTAACTATCCCTCCCCCACCACTCCTGAGGCTCCACTCCCCACCCCTTCCCACCCTTATAGTGTTTTGTTAGGTTACAATACATATTTTTGAGATAACAATTTTTTTTTTCTTTCTTACCAAATACTATTTTCTCTAGTTCTAATTACTTAATCACTTTTGAATTAACACACCTATTACAAGAACAACTATTGACATAGTGATTTTATCATTTTACTCCTGTTAATTGTGAAGTGGATGAATTAAAAACTTAAGATTTTAAAAAAGTTTTATCTTTTCCAAAGTAATTAATTGAGTGTACAATAGCCAAAAAAAAATTGTCATTTCTTAATTGTCAAAATAGACAAATAATTAGAGACAACTAAAAAGAAAAAATGAACAAGTAATTAGGGACTAGAAAATAAGTTTAAAAAATCAACCTATTTTTCACGAATCAAACTAATTGATAATTTAATATATGAGGTTCGGTATTTCATTATTACTACTCCCTCTATCCCAATTTATATGACACCTTTAATGTTTTGAGAGTCAAACTGTTCAAGTTTGATCGAAAATTTATGCATGAAATCTTCAATTTTTAAAAAATAAAATTTATTTTTTTGTAAACTATGTATTAAGTACTATAAGTCAATAATAAAGGTAATATTTGAATTTGAAATTAAAATTTATGGAAGAGTTCATTGCATTAAATATATTAATAATATGAGTACACGTTTCCATATTATTTCATCATCAAATCTGGTTCTCAACAAACCTTAAAAACCAATCAATTAATGTTTTCATATTTCTCTTTTTCATTTACCTTGGAATTTTTTCAACAGACCTATCTTTCTATCTTAACTAAATAACTGTCTTAATTTTTCTATCAACTATCAACATCCCATCATACCTTTTGATAACAAAAACAATTTTTTTCAATATCCAATTATATCCACTAGGAAATTTTTTTTGTTTTTGCAAGTTTTGCTATTTTTAGTAAATTTCCTTATCTTCAAGACACTATAAAAGGTGACATGTAACATATTATTTCTATAATTCACTATACAAATTACAAAATGTCTTATGCAAGAAGAAGTTGCATTTGTGGGCTCTTTCTTTTGTTCCTAGCTCTTGTTTGTGAAGCGAATTCGGGGTTTATAGGAGTTAAGGATTCTCATTTTGAACTCAATGGATCCCCTTTTCTATTCAATGGTTTCAACTCATATTGGTTGATGCATGTTGCTGCTGACCCTACTGAGAGGTACAAAGTCACTGAAGTTCTTAAAGATGCTTCTGTTGCTGGTCTTTCTGTTTGTCGTACTTGGGCTTTTAGTGATGGAGGTGATAGAGCATTACAAATATCACCTGGTGTTTATGATGAACGTGTTTTTCAGGTAGAGCTTTATTATTATTATTATTATTATTATTATTATTATTATTATTATTATTATTATTATTATTATTATTATTATTATAGTAGAAATGATTTTTACATTGTAGCGTTGTTACGCATGCATGCATGTGAGTCCCTTAATTTGATATACTTGTTTCTAAATTTAGGGTTTGGATTTTGTAATCGCGGAAGCTAAGAAATATGGTATTCGTTTAATCTTGAGCTTTGTGAATCAATGGAACGACTTTGGAGGAAAAGCTCAATATGTTTGGTGGGCACGAAATGCAGGAGCTCAGATTAGTAATGACGATGAATTCTATACTCATCCTATGCTCAAAAAATACTTGAAGAACCACATTGAGGTATATATGGGGTGATTAATTATAAACAAACTTTTTTCACTGTTTAATGATATTATGAAATTGTTACAGAAAGTGGTTACAAGGTTGAATAGTATTACTAAAGTTGCTTACAAAGATGATCCAACAATTATGGCATGGGAACTCATGAATGAGCCTCGCGATCAAGCTGACTATTCAGGAAAAACTGTTAATGTAAGCCCCAATTATTCAAGTTTAATTAATTAAATTTTAAAAATATTGATTTATATATGATTGACGTTTTTGACTAATAGGGTTGGGTTCAAGAAATGGCAAGTTTTGTGAAGTCATTAGACAACAAACACTTGTTAGAGGTTGGAATGGAGGGATTTTATGGTGATTCAATTCCTGAAAGGAAGTCAGTTAATCCTGGTTATCAAGTTGGAACAGATTTCATTAGTAATCATCTTATCAATGAAATTGATTTTGCTACTATCCATGCATACACTGACCAATGGTAATCTCTATTTTAAAAAATCACATATTGTTTCCATTATATATTGGTCTAAATATATGTTTCTTTATAGGGTGTCTGGACAAAGCGATGATGCACAATTGGTGTGGATGGAAAAGTGGATAACAAGTCATTGGGAAGATGCAAGAAATATATTAAAGAAACCTCTAGTGCTTGCTGAATTTGGAAAGTCTAGTAGAGGTCAAGGATCAAGAGATATATTTATGAGTAGTGTATATAGAAATGTGTACAATTTGGCAAAAGAAGGTGGAACAATGGCAGGAAGTTTAGTTTGGCAACTAATGGCACATGGAATGGAGAATTATGATGATGGCTATTGCATTGTTTTGGGACAAACCCCTTCAACTACACAAATTATTTCTGACCAAGCTCATGTCATGACAGCTTTGGCTCATTCTTTCAATTGATGAGTGAATTAAGTGAATACATCATTATGAAATTATCAATTCATAAGTGGATTTGAGTGATCTTTAATCCATCAATAATAGTATCACTAAACATGTTGAAGTTGATTAAACTCAAGAATGTATTTGAACAAATTATTTCAAAAAAAAAATTATGTTTATGTCCTTTTGTATAACAATGTTGTTAATAATATTTGCATTAGTTGCTCTATTGTAGTTCCCTTTGACTTTATTATTTGTTATTCTTATTTACAACTGTAAAATGTATAATTAGCTGGGGTGCACAGTCTCTAATTGTGACAGAACTTTGATCAATGGTATGAGCTCGAAGTTTGCGACTATTCTTCACAAAAATTATGTCCAATAGTCATAACTTTAGTTTTTGCAACTTGAAAATTCTCAAGAACACTTGCGAAGACTCACTTTCAAGAAGAATCATCCTCAAAAGCAACATAACATGACAGAGCTGCAAGCCGTCTAGTTGTCTTAGGATTATATCTTTTCTGCTTCCATTGAAAATGTGTTGCTGATCTATAAAGGATTCAGATATTTGTTTCTGTTGTAAAAGTCTAAATTAGTCAAGGCTAACTGGTTTAGTGGGAAGCATTGTTTGTTGCTTAGTCCAAATTCTAAGTCATCTAGGAGTTAGGTGGTTTAGTGGGCGGTGCGCTATCCGCTTAGAAAAGTCTAATTTATGTGAGGGACAGATTAGTGTATACATCAGTATACACCTTGTGTATACACAGGTTTCAGTGGCAGAAATAGGCCTGAAGCCCAATTTGGTTGCAGCAGGCTCAAGAAAGGCCCAAATCCTTCTTCTCTCTCTTACTCATAAATTATTTAATTGTGATATTTATTTGTTTTTATTTAACCTTAACTATTAATAGCCTGATTAAAATCCCGAAAAGATGATCTATATTTTTTATGCTTGTTTATTTTAATGTAATTCCTTTTTTTTTTTTTTATCAACTCATGCTTTTCATTAAATGTATTTAGTCTAAAATTTTATCCTTCAATTAATCTAAAATGGTTTTTATGCTCAAATTAACCTAATTGGTTTGAATTATTATTTTAAAAATGAGTAGAGTAATTCTAATAAATTTGGTTTTGTTAAAATTCTAATCACTTGCATTTCAATTCAAATTGTTTCAATTAAGGTCTAATTTTCTTAAAAATTTAAAAAAAATGTTCTTTTAAGTATTCTCTCAATATAATCGAATATTATAAATTATTCTCTGTATATTGAATCATGTTTCCTAAAAAATAATCAAAAAATATATTAAACCAAGTCGTACGATAACTGCATGTTAGCGAGCGCTTTGATTGCCTCAAAAAACCTTCTTGAAGCGTAAATAAGAACCTCTTACCTATTTTCTCTAAATTTTATTGAGATTTAATCTGTTAAAATCTTTTTAAATTAAATTCTTTTAATTTCTTTAAAAAAATTAAGTGAAGACTCTTTTCTAAGTATGTTTCACAAATTGTTTTATACTTGGAACATTTCAAATAGTAATTTTTCTACAAATAGATAAAAATACGGCATAACACATTGAATAAAATTTTTGAAAAACATTTTCTCTAAGAAAACAAGTTCCATTAAAATGAGGTAAATGACTTTCTTAGCTAAAGTAGCAAAAACAAGTCCTAAAAGTAGGTATTTGGCCACGTGATACCGTATCACAACATGGTACCATGAGATGGAATCAGTGTTTGGACATGCGATTTTACGCTGATTCCGTCTAATGATTCCATATCATGAGATGTGATGTAATATTCTCCAAAAATCATCATATGAAATTATATGGAAATACCATATCTTGATTTGAGTTATTTTAATACAAAAGTTGATTCACGAATTTAGATTTTGCTAAAATTAAACAACCCCACATTTATATTTACTAATTATTTATTTCACATGTAAATAAAATTTATAATCACGTCATTACTTTTCAAAATTTATTATTCTCACCGATATTAAATTTATTATTCTCACCAGTATCGGCTCTATGCATTGCAAAATAAGGTCTTTGCCTTAGGCCCCCAAATTTTATCAAGAATAAATTATGAGTTAAAAAATTTATACAAAAATTGATTATTTAGATAAAAAGTATAATTTTTTAAAAGATATAATATTTCACCTATTTTAACATCTTTTGTACTTTGTTAAAAATGAAAATTAATAGTGAAAAGTGTTGAATAAAGTGAGTTACAAATTCTGTTTTATTTCTTTTTAAATTTTAGTTTCAAGCATTACTCAAAGCATATTAAAATGGGATATATCAAGTCATTAACTTCTTGCGTCAAATTTATGGTTCTAACTTTTATCTATATTTAATATTTGTCAACTTATTACTTATAAAATTATATAACAATTTATATAATAATTGTCTCACTGAAAGGATATTTTTCATTGCTGAGTTGATAAAATCTTACATAAAACTAATAACTGAAAAAAAAAAAAATATTAAATAACTAATTATCTTTATCTAAATAGTCTAAGAAAAATAAATTTTGAATAAATTCTTATATAAAGTTTATTTATATTTTAGGCCCCGATTTAAAATTTGATTTAGACCCCCAATCATGTTAAGCCGTCCCTGATTCTCACTAACATATAGTCACTTAAACTCTCACTTCACGATTGTTGAGTAATAAAATCTTGAAGAGCCCGTGAAAGGCATTTCATTTTTACTCAAATATATTGATGAAACAATTACTTAAGTGGAGAACGAATAACTTCGTAATAATTTATTATACGATTTTTTATTTTTATGTTTATGAAAATATATACAACACCAAAATTTTATATCGCATTTCCAAAAAAACTTCAATTTCATCTCATAATTCCATATCATGATTCTGGATCACGATACCATATCGCATAGTCAAACAGGCAAGTAACATTCTATGTTTATTGCATCTTTCCCACCCACCCAACATCCTGATATATTTTTGAGATAACAATTTATTTTTTTTGCTTTCTTACCAAATACTACACTCTATCCCTAATTACTTGCTTACTTCTGAATTCCACACCAATTAAAGAAATAATTATTGACATAGTGAGTTTATTATTTTACCCCTATTAATTATGAAATTGATAAATTAAAAATTAAGATTTTCAAAAAGTTCTACCTTTTTCAAAATAATTAATTGAGGGTATAATAGTTTATTTTACCCCTATTAATTATGAATCAAACTAATTGATTATTTAATATATTAGGTTCGATATTTCATTATTACTACTCCCTCTATCCCAATTTATATGACACCTTTAATGTTTTGAGAGTCAAACAGTTGAAGTTTGATCGAAAAATTATTTAATTTTTAAAAAATAAAATTTATGTATTTGTAAACAATGTAATAAGTACTATGAGTCAATAATAGAGGTAATATTTGTATTTGAAATTAAAATTTATGGAATAGTTCATTGCATTAAATATAATAACATGAGTACACGTTTTCATATTATTTCATCATCAAATCTGGTTCTCAACAAACCTTAAAAACCAATCAATTAATGTTTTTCATATTTCTCTTTTTCATTTACCCTATAATTCTTTCAACAGACCTATCTTTCTATCTTAACTAAATAACTGCCTTAATTTTTCTATCAACTATCAACATCCCATCATATACCTTTTAATAACAAAAACAATATTTTTTTTAATATTCAATTATATCCACTAGGAAATTTCTTTTAGTTTTTGCAAGTTTTGCTATTTTTAGTAAATTTCCTTATCTTCAAGACACTATAAAAGGTGACATGTAACATATTATTTCTATAATTCACTATACAAATTACAAAATGTCTTATGCAAGAAGAAGTTGCATTTGTGGGCTCTTTCTTTTGTTCCTAGCTCTTGTTTGTGAAGCGAATTCGGGGTTTATAGGAGTTAAGGATTCTCATTTTGAACTCAATGGATCCCCTTTTCTATTCAATGGTTTCAACTCATATTGGTTGATGCATGTTGCTGCTGACCCTACTGAGAGGTACAAAGTCACTGAAGTTCTTAAAGATGCTTCTGTTGCTGGTCTTTCTGTTTGTCGTACTTGGGCTTTTAGTGATGGAGGTGATAGAGCATTACAAATATCACCTGGTGTTTATGATGAACGTGTTTTTCAGGTAGAGCTTTATTATTATTATTATTATTATTATTATTATTATTATTATTATTATTATTATTATTATTATTATTATTATTATAGTAGAAATGATTTTTACATTGTAGCGTTGTTACGCATGCATGCATGTGAGTCCCTTAATTTGATATACTTGTTTCTAAATTTAGGGTTTGGATTTTGTAATCGCGGAAGCTAAGAAATATGGTATTCGTTTAATCTTGAGCTTTGTGAATCAATGGAACGACTTTGGAGGAAAAGCTCAATATGTTTGGTGGGCACGAAATGCAGGAGCTCAGATTAGTAATGACGATGAATTCTATACTCATCCTATGCTCAAAAAATACTTGAAGAACCACATTGAGGTATATATGGGGTGATTAATTATAAACAAACTTTTTTCACTGTTTAATGATATTATGAAATTGTTACAGAAAGTGGTTACAAGGTTGAATAGTATTACTAAAGTTGCTTACAAAGATGATCCAACAATTATGGCATGGGAACTCATGAATGAGCCTCGCGATCAAGCTGACTATTCAGGAAAAACTGTTAATGTAAGCCCCAATTATTCAAGTTTAATTAATTAAATTTTAAAAATATCGCTTTATATATGATTGACGTTTTTGACTAATAGGGTTGGGTTCAAGAAATGGCAAGTTTTGTGAAGTCATTGGACAACAAACACTTGTTAGAGGTTGGAATGGAGGGATTTTATGGTGATTCAATTCCTGAAAGGAAGTCAGTTAATCCTGGTTATCAAGTTGGAACAGATTTCATTAGTAATCATCTTATCAATGAAATTGATTTTGCTACTATCCATGCATACACTGACCAATGGTAATCTCTATTTTAAAAAATCACATATTGTTTCCATTATATATTGGTCTAAATATATGTTTCTTTATAGGGTGTCTGGACAAAGCGATGATGCACAATTGGTGTGGATGGAAAAGTGGATAACAAGTCATTGGGAAGATGCAAGAAATATATTAAAGAAACCTCTAGTGCTTGCTGAATTTGGAAAGTCTAGTAGAGGTCAAGGATCAAGAGATATATTTATGAGTAGTGTATATAGAAATGTGTACAATTTGGCAAAAGAAGGTGGAACAATGGCAGGGAGTTTAGTTTGGCAACTAATGGCACATGGAATGGAGAATTATGATGATGGCTATTGCATTGTTTTGGGACAAACCCCTTCAACTACACAAATTATTTCTGACCAAGCTCATGTCATGACAGCTTTGGCTCATTCTTTCAATTGATGAGTGAATTAAGTGAATACATCATTATGAAATTATCAATTCATAAGTGGATTTGAGTGATCTTTAATCCATCAATAATAGTATCACTAAATATGTTGAAGTTGATTAAACTCAAGAATGTATTTGAACAAATTATTTCAAAAAAAATATTATGTTTTATGTCCTTTTGTTTAACAATGTTGTTAATAATATTTGCATTAGTTGCTCTATTGTAGTTCCCTTTGACTTTATTATTTGTTATTCTTATTTACAACTGTAAAATGTATAATTAGCTGGGGTGCACTGTAACGACCCGCTAGGTCGTTTTGAGAACTATAACTATTTTAACTTTTTTCGTAAAAATTTAAATGGAAACTTTGAAATATTCGATAACTAATAGTATCTAGTTGATGAAAATTTGACTAATTAATTAATATAGTTAATAGTTAGTGGGCCAAATCCATAATTCATTTAATCCACTTAATACTTGACCCATGTAATTAAATTAAGTTAGTGGAATTAGTCACTTTTAATACTTTATTATTATTATTATTATTATTATTATTATTATTATTATTAGAGAAGAAGAGAATAAGGGTTAGAAACTACCACAGCGTGAATCCGAAACGCGAGGGCCAAACGAGAATATACAGGTAAGAGCAGTTGAAAATTTTCTTGATCTTTATATGATTAATGATGAATGTATGTTCACTGTATTATTATTATTAGATCATGGGTTAGATATGAAGTCTTGAGAGAGAAGTTGACAGATGTATGTCGATTTTCTTTTTGTTGATTTGGGAGGGGCACTTTATCACTTAAATTGATAACTGAGAATTTCATTAATAAAGAAGACAAAGATTGGGGGGTTTATAAATGGGTAGAAGTAAGTATGTAGTCACTTGGAAGGATTACATATGGTAGTAAATTAAAAAGAAATAGTAGCAGATAATTTTGTTTGTCCTTCGTGGTGGGTGGAACTTGTTGTTACCTTATTATTATTAAAATTATAATGGTTGTGATTAATGAATTTAAGGGAAATAATTGGGGTCACTTTGATGGTATTAGTGGGAAAGGGAGTGTATTGTTCTGGGATCGCCACTGGTAGTAACCAGTGGTTCACTACTTCAAGTTATATGGATCTAGTTTTAATATATTGAGATAGGTTATTAAATATTAGATATATTTGGATATCATTACATTTATAATATTTTGGAACTTAAGACTTAACCGTAGTTTTGAAGTTTAGAAATATGAGACTTGGCATATTAGTGACACCAAGATTTACGAACTTGGATATAGATTTGGGTCTAGGAAAAACATATAGTAAAATACGGGTATGTACGAACTTGTTTACTTATAAATATTGCATAATTGATAGATTGGAAACTATTTGAAGCTTACTAAAAGGAATGGCAAAAATCTTGAAGATTCGTGGCACGTATTCAGCATTCAAGGTATGTTAAGACTTTTAGACTTGTTAAAGGACGTTTTCTTAATTAAAGAAGAAGAAAAAAATGAAATAGCCAAAGGGGTAAGGGCGAATAATGAGGGTCTCTTATCAATGGTGTGACGGGCATTGGTACGAGTACCGGAATTATAAAAGGGAAAATTAGTACTATAGAATGTGGATTATAGTTTGAGAATACCAAAAATATGGGTATTAGCTGATATATTATTGATTTGAAATCCTTGTGTGAATTTGTTTTCTTTATTACACCCGTATAGTTATGATAACTGGGGTGGTTATGTATTATTCTGATATAAATTGATTGAGGTGCATCATTATCCCCCTTTATTAAAATAATGTTGTGTACATGCATGGACATGAGATTGAGTAAAAGTTGGGCACGTGAAGATAGTCCGTGCTGGGGATGGTGAGACGTTAAGATTATAATTTGGGCACGTGGAGATCGTCCGTGCGGAAATTATTTGATTTTATGATAGTGCGTTGAGATCGTCCGCACAGACACGTGGATATCGTCCGTGTCGGTATATGGACCTCGCGAGTCCCCCATGGGTCATGAACTCGATGTATTTCCGAGGAATATCATGTATATACGGTTGAGAGAGTACTGAGTATTCTTAGGCATATCATTTCATAGTATCATATTGCATTGCATCTCATGACATTCTTCATTTTTGATGATTATGTGTTTTATTTGGTGGTGGAAAGTTACTTGATGTTTGATTAACTCTATTTTATGAAACTTGACTGGTAAGTGTAATATAGACTTCTATAATTAAAGAATTACTTTTTCGTATATAAACTCCCGTCACTACTTCTTCGTTGTCGGTCAATGAGATATACTGGGTACACGTGGTTTCGTACTCATACTACACTTGCTGCACTCTTTTGTGGTGCAGATTGACTTTCAATTTTGAGCACGTTCTTGGAGATTGGATATGAGTTGAATTATCTTGGAGTTGTGGTGCCCTGCTTGGGATATTCTGCAGCCACACCTTCAATCTACCTCTATTTATTAGGTTATTTTATTATTCTGATAGAATATTTCTTATGTTTAGATTGTTATATTAGTTGAAATTGTATCCTATTGTAGAAGCTCTTGTACTTATGACACTAAATCTTGGGGTAGTTTTTTTTTATATTCCGCATTTATTTTGAACACTTAGTATGTTAGATATTCGTTTGATACTTACCTTTTCACCTTTAAGTTGAATTGGTGATACTTGTTGGGTTGGCTTACCTATCGGTTGGGAACATAGGTGCCATCATGACTCGTGATTTTTGGGTCGTGACAAATTGGTATCAGAGCCCTAGGTTCATCGGTCTCACGAGTACAAGAGCTGAGTCTGTAGAGTCTTGTGGATCGGTGCGGAGACGTCTGTTGCTTATCTTCGAGAGACTACATGACTTTAGGAAACTTTTTTTTTTCATTCCTAATCGTGCGTGTGTGGTTTGGTTTAAGGTCAAAATTTCTTGTTTCATTCTCTCACCAACGGTGAGGAGACATCTTCAATTTGACATATGTGGTAGGGGATGATACTATGCGGTTTAGTACATAAGTTGTGTGGTTAGAAAAATAACTTAGTATTGAGCATTTCGAATTTTAATAATGAAATTGACGAGGTTTGAAATAGTAAGAACAACTTTCTCAAGGTTTGATTTAGACAAGGATACTTGAACTTCATTTGAATTTACTAGGGACAATTTTATAACCTGTGTTTATGAAATGTGAATAATTTAGTAATGAAATGGTATTTGTTGATGTCTTGAAGATAATGATAAGATTAGGAAGATTCAATTGATCAAATAAGAGTTTAGCCATTATGGTAAGGCTATGGGAAAAAGTTGAGTAGAGATGTAAAATGTGATCACTTCTCATGATGTTGAGAGACTAAGATTTGTTATAAGATTTGTATGACAGATTTCCTTTTTATCTTTTAGAGTGGAGGTATATTGAAGATAAATTGAATAGTTCAAGTTGAATGGCACGATGACCATATTGATATTCATTTGATAGAATCAACAAGGTGAGTTAAGTTAAATACATCAAGAGATTATAAAAGGCTATACTGATATCGACTAGCAAGAATATTTAAATGAATAATTAATGATAAATATTGATAAATTCATATTGCGGGGAGCTTTTTATATATTGAATTAAGGATCAGTAATATTGTTGAAATTGAGAGGGGAGAAAAAAAATTCTTTAGTCAAAGGATGTTGGAAAGGATACTTGTATGAAGCTATATGAGAACACTTGTAGAGATGGGTACAAAATAGTTCTGAATCAATACACAGATCATAGAACAATACAGTGATGATTGGATATATTACCTTCGCAAATAAATAACTGTATTTGAGTAACCTGGGTTGTCCAAAGTATTGTTCGATATGCTCTCGATTGACTATAATTTTATTTCGAAAGTGGATCTACTTAATTTTACATAAGTATGTACCTTATTTTGGATCTGGGTATGCTTTGTGACCTTTCTCTTATGTCTATACATATTCCTACACCTGTAGATGGTTCTTAGTGGTAGATCGATTACATCGATCTTATATTGACTTAATAGTATATGACACGTGAAAACCATAGTTATTTTATATAAGGAAGATTTAAACATCATTTGGATGTGGATTGAATTTCTCATTGTCATGAAATTTATGACTATAAGTGTAAGACACTAACTTCAAATATGTCTAATTTTAAGTGGCGAGATAGTCTCATTACCTATTTAAGAAAGGCTTCGTTGTCTCTAAAGTTTCAATGTGAGAAACAAGGGTTGCTTCACCTATTCTTCTTAAGTTGTGATACTAGTGATGATATGTCTCCTTTAGAGTTCATTACAATGGTGCAAGAGTTTTTATTTTTTTAGGGCATTCCATGTGAGTTTGATATAAAAATTAGTATTGACTTATAGCTAATTACTTGGGCTATTTTATTATTTCTTATTGGAATACCTTGCTGAATTTGAAAGAAAGATAACAAGACTTGTTGAGTAAGAAATTTTGTTGGATCAAGTACACTTTTATTGGGTGTTTCTATCATATTGAGATTCCTTTGTTATTAGTTTCTTCTAGGATATATTGGTATACTCCCATAGTAGGAAGGATCACGAGCATTATTTGAGGATGGTTCTCTAGACTCTGAAGAAAATTAAGCTTTGTTCATCTTTTTTTTTTTTGTGTGTGGGTTTCGATTAGTTTGGTGGCATGGTTGAAATGTGTAGTGACCAAGAAATATTAGGAGGAATCCCAAGAGAATTGAGGCAGTTTGAAATCGGGACTGGCCTATTTTAGCTATAATAATTGGAGTTCTTAGACCTAGTTGGTTAGTATCGATGGTGCTCGCATTCATTACATATGCATTAACTAGATTAACCTAGAAGTAATCGGCTTTTCAATGGTTTGATGTGTGTGAGGTGAGTTTTCTAAAGCTCAATGTTGGGCTATTGCCCATGTTTCAACCCAAAGGGGCTCATGGTCTAATCCTACTTGAAAATGTATTGGATTTATTCTCTTTATTTGGTTTCCAATTCTATTAGGAAAAGGATTGAAATTGTAATTCTATTTCCAGTTGGTTTTGACTTGTAAGGAAAAACACAACTCTATAAATAGAGGATGGTCTTGAAGGAGTAACTCAATTACTCACTAGTATTTCTTTTGAAAGACTTTAGGACATAAGAGAGTTTTTTTTAGAGAGCTTTTAACAAGAGAAGAGAGAAGAGAGAAGAAAAAGGTTTGGTTTGCTGCATTTTTTTCCTTCGACCAGCAAACTTCAGATTGTATTTCCTGATTAATTAACCGTTGGATCGAGCTGAAATTTGGATTGAGTGTTTTTGACATGTTGATGGTTGATATGAACGGTGGAGATCGAATTCAGAGGTTAGTAAGATATTGTTTTTAGGCCCGAACAACAGCTGTGGTTGGATGGTCTTTCTTTATATTTATCTTTGGGTTGGGTATTAATGAAGAAAGGTAAGTAATAGCTTATGCTTCGAGATAGTTGAAAGTTCAAGACAAGAACTGTCTTAGTTGTAGCTTAAACTTGGTGGTGGTGGTGCTTGCATTAAAATTGTAGAGGCATTTATTAATAGTGTGTATTGCGAGGTGTTTAGTATAATATTCAATAAGAGAAATCTAAATTTAATACAATGGATATGGAAGTTTCTCAAGGAGTATGGAATGATTAATGTTTATCGTATGGACAAAACAAATGTGCTAGTAGATTACTTAGGGCGAAATACAGTGAGTATGGGTAGTCTACCTTTGTTACATGAGGTGAGATGCTTATTCATGTTCGATAGTTTGGTGATGGAAATTTGTGTACGACTTACGATAAGGTGTTACAAGGAGAAAGTCAAGGAAGAAATTCTTGGTGGTGAATGAGTTTTAAGTATTATAGACTTAATTATGTTCTTCCAATATGTGAGCTGACTAGATAAATCATGAAAGTGTCCGATAGTTCAATTTTTTATTTTATCTAGAGGCAATTGGAGTATATTTTATCTTGAAGCAATATTATCGATAGTATCGTATGAAGGGATTGAATTTGTATCTCGTGTTTGAATTGTTATCAAGAAAATTATGAGCACCAAAAGCATGAAAGTAGGAATTAAATGATGCTTTTATACTAGAGTTGGAGTGGAAATATATTGTTATGAAATTATTGGTAGGGTTGCGACGTATCTTGTGCAAGTTTGACGTTATATGGGTTATAATTGACCGATTGACCAAGTGTACATATTTTATATTAGTTCAGATTACTTGTAGTTTGGATAAGTTAGCCTAGATCTACATTCAGGAGATAGTTACCTGTATGAGATGCCCATTTTAAATTTATTTGAGGTACATAATTGACATCTCATGTCTGGATGTCTATGCATATGGAGTTGGTACTAGGTTGGATTTTATTACAAGCTTTCACCTTCAATTTGATGGTCTGTTGATAAACTATTTAGGTCTTAGAGGACATGTCTCAGGCATGTGTTAGCAACTTTGGTGGTCATTGGGACAAGTTCTTATTTTTAGTAGAGTATACATAGAACAACAATTATCATTTGAATAGTGAGATAGCGTCACTCGAGATATTGCATGGTAGGACATATTGATATCCAAAAGGTAAATATGATGTATTGAGCTGATTAGGTTGTGGGACACTGATCGATTGAGAGAATTCTTATATAAGGTCAAGTCCTTCAAGATAGATTTCTCATCGCTTAAAAACAGGTGAGAGTTATACAAATTAAAAAGTTCGTGATTTATAGTTCATGATTGGAAAACATGTTCTGTTAAAGGTTTCACTCATAAGAAAGGAAAGTTGAACCTGAGTTATATTGTTTTATTCTATTTATTGTTGAGTGTAATAGTAATGTTTTTGATATTGAAGAAGTATCATCTGGATGATGAGGCTACAAAGGAGTACAATTCAAACATATTGACCAGATATCTCTAACTTTGTGAGCGTCTATTGACATCCTATTCTTTTACCGTTCGAGGACGAACGTTTCTTTTAGTGGTAGATGATGTAACGACCCGCTAGGTCGTTTTGAGAACTAGAACTATTTTAACTTTTTTCGTAAAAATTTAAATGGAAACTTCAAAATATTCGATAACTAATAGTAACTAGTTGATGAAAATTTGACTAAATAATTAATATAGTTAATAGTTAGTGGGCCAAATCCATAATTCATTTAATCCATTTAATACTTGACCCATGTAATTAAATTAAGTTAGTGAAATTAGTCACTTTTAATACTTAATTATTATATTATTATTATTGGAGAAGAAAAGAATAAGGGTTAGAAACTGCCACAACGTGAATCCGAAACGCGAGGGCCAAACGAGAATATGCAGGTAAGAGGAGTTGAAAATTTTCTTGATCTTTATATGATTAATGATGAATGTATGTTCACTGTATTATTATTATTATTATTATTATTATTATTATTATTAGATCATGGGTTAGATATGAAGTTTTGAGAGAGAAGTTGACAGATGTATGTCGATTTTCTTTTTGTTGATTTGGGAGGGGCACTTTATCACTTAAATTGATAACTGAGAATTTCATTAATAAAGAAGACAATGACTGGGGGGTTTATAAATGTGTAGAAGTAAGTATGTAGTCACTTGGAAGGATTACATATGGTAGTAAATTAAAAAGAAATAGTAGCAGATAATTTTGTTTGTCCTTTCGTGGTGGGTGGAACTTGTTGTTACCTTATTATTATTAAAATTATAATGGTTGTGTGATTAATGAATTTAAGGGAAATAATTGGGGTCACTTTGACGGTATTAGTGGGAAAGAGAGTGTATTGTTCTGGGATCGCCACTGGTAGTAACCAGTGGTTCACTACTTCAAGTTATATGGATCTAGTTTTAATATATTGAGATAGGTTATTAAATATTAGATATATTTGGATATCATTACATTTATAATATTTTGGAACTTAAGACTTAACCTTAGTTTTGAAGTTTAGAAATATGAGACTTGGCATATTAGTGACACCAAGATTTACGAACTTGGATATAGATTTGGGTCTAGGAAAAACATATAGTAAAATACGGGTATGTACGAACTTGTTTGCTTATAAATATTGCGTAATTGATAGATTGGAAACTATTTGAAGCTTACTAAAAGGAATGGCAAAAATCTTGAAGATTCGTGGCACGTATTCAGCATTCAAGGTATGTTAAGACTTTTAGACTTGTTGAAAGACGTTTTCTTAATTAAAGAAGAAGAAAAAAATGAAATAGCCAAAGGGGTAAGGGCGAATAATGAGGGTCTCTTATCAATGGTGTGACAGGCATTGGTACGAGTACCGGAATTATAAAAGGGAAAATTAGTACTATAGAATGTGGATTATAGTTTGAGAATACCAAAAATATGGGTATTAGCTGATATATTATTGACTTGAAATCCTTGTGTGAATTTGTTTTCTTTATTACACCCGTATAGTTATGATAATTGGGGTGGTTATGTATTATTCTGATATAAATTGATTGAGGTGCATCATTATCCCCTTTATTGAAATAATGTTGTGTACATGCATGGACATGAGATTGAGTAAAAGTTGGGCACGTGAAGATAGTCCGTGCTGGGGATGGTGAGACGTTAAGATTATAATTTGGGCACGTGGAGATCGTCCGTGCGGAAATTATTTGATTTTATGATAGTGCGTTGAGATCGTCCGCACAGACACGTGGAGATCGTCCGTGTCGGTATATGGACCTCGCGAGTCCCCCATGGGTCATGAACTCTCGATGATTTCCGAGGAGTATCATGTATATACGGTTGAGAGAGTATTGAGTATTCTTAGGCATATCATTTCATAGTATCATATTGCATTGCATCTCATGACATTCTTCATTTTTGATGATTATGTGTTTTATTTGGTGGTGGAAAGTTACTTGATGTTTGATTAACTCTATTTTATGAAACTTGACTGGTAAGTGTAATATAGACTTCTATAATTAAAGAATTACTTTTTCGTACATAAACTCCCGTCACTACTTCTTCGTTGTCGGTCAATGAGATATACTGGGTACACGTGGTTTCGTACTCATACTACACTTGCTGCACTCTTTTGTGGTGCAGATTGACTTTCAATTTTGAGCACGTTCTTGGAGATTGGATATGAGTTGAATTATCTTGGAGTTGTGGTGCCCTGCTTGGGATATTCTGCAGCCACACCTTCAATCTACCTCTATTTATTAGGTTATTTTATTATTCTGATAGAATATTTCTTATGTTTAGATTGTTATATTAGTTGAAATTGTATCCTATTGTAGAAGCTCTTGTACTTATGACACTAAATCTTGGGGTAGTTTTTTTTTATATTCCGCATTTATTTTGAACACTTAGTATGTTAGATATTCATTTGATACTTACCTTTTCACCTTTAAGTTGAATTGGTGATACTTGTTGGGTTGGCTTACCTATCGGTTGGGAACATAGGTGCCATCATGACTCGTGATTTTTGGGTCGTGACATGCACAGTCTCTAATTGTGACAGAACTTTGATCAATGGTATGAGCTCGAAGTTTGCGACTATTCTTCACAAAAATTATGTCCAATAGTCATAACTTTAGTTTTTGCAACTTGAAAATTCTCAAGAACACTTGCGAAGACTCACTTTCAAGAAGAATCATCCTCAAAAGCAACATAACATGACAGAGCTGCAAGCCGTCTAGTTGTCTTAGGATTATATCTTTTGTGCTTCCATTGAAAATGTGTTGCTGATCTATAAAGGATTCAAATATTTGTTTCTGTTGTAAAATTCTAAATTAGTCAAGGCTAACTGGTTTAGTGGGAAGCATTGTTTGTTGCTTAGTCCAAATTCTAAGTCATCTAGGAGTTAGGTGGTTTAGTGGGCGGTGCGGTATCCGCTTAGAAAAGTCTAATTTATGAGAGGGATAGCTTAGTGTATACATCAGTATACACCTTGTGTATACACAGGTTTCAGTGGCAGAAATAGGCCTGAAGCCCAATTTGGTTGCAGCAGGCTCAAGAAAGGCCCAAATCCTTCTTTTCTCTCTTACTCATAAATTATTTAATTGTGATATTTATTTGTTTTTATTTAACCTTAACTATTAATAGCCTGATTAAAATCCCGAAAAGATGATCTATATTTTTTATGCTTGTTTATTTTAATGTAATTCCTTTTTTTTTATCAACTCATGCTTTTCATTAAATGTATTTAGTCTAAAATTTTATCCTTCAATTAATCTAAAATGGTTTTTATGCTCAAATCAACCTAATTGGTTTGAATTATTATTTTAAAAATGAGTAGAGTAATTCTAATAAATTTGGTTTTGTTAAAATTCTAATCACTTGCATTTCAATTCAAATTGTTTCAATTAAGGTCTAATTTTCTTAAAAATTTAAAAAAAATGTTCTTTTAACTATTCTCTCAATATAATCGAATATTATAAATTATTCTCTGTATATTGAATCATGTTTCCTAAAAAATAATCAAAAAATATATTAAAACAAGTCGTACGATAACTGCATGTTAGCGAGCGCTTCGATTGCCTCAAAAAACCTTCTTGAAGCGTAAATAAGAACCTCTTACCTATTTTCTCTAAATTTTATTGAGATTTAATCTGTTAAAATCTTTTTAAATTAAATTTTTTTTAATTTCTTTAAAAAAATTAAGTGAAGACTCTTTTCTAAGTATGTTTCACAAATTGTTTTATACTTGGAACATTTCAAATAGTAATTTTTCTACAAATAGATAAAAATACGTCATAACACATTGAATAAAATTTTTGAAAAACATTTTCTCTAAGAAAACAAGTTCCATTAAAATGAGGTAAATGACTTTCTTAGCTAAAGTAGCAAAAACAAGTCCTAAAAGTAGGTATTTGGCCACGTGATACCGTATCACAACATGGTACCATGAGATGGAATCAGCGTTTGGACATGCGATTTTACGCTGATTCCGTCTAATGATTCCATATCATGAGATGTGATGTAATATTCTCCAAAAATCATCATATGAAATTATATGGAAATATCATATCTTGATTTGAGTTATTTTAATACAAAAGTTGATTCACGAATTTAGATTTTGCTAAAATTAAACAACACAACATTTATATTTACTAACTATTTATTTCACATGTAAATAAAATTTATAATCACGTCATTACTTTTCAAAATTTATTATTCTCACCGATATTAAATTTATTATTCTCACCAGTATCGGCTCTATGCATTGCAAAATAAGGCCTTTGCCTTAGGCCCCCAAATTTTATCAAGAATAAATTATGAGTTAAAAAATTTATACAAAAATTGATTATTTAGATAAAAAGTATAATTTTTTAAAAGATATAATATTTTACCTATTTTAACATCTTTTGTACTTTGTTAAAAATGAAAATTAATAGTGAAAAGTGTTGAATAAAGTGAGTTACAAATTCTGTTTTATTTCTTCTTAAATTTTAGTTTCAAGCATTACTCAAAGCATATTAAAATGGGATATATCAAGTCATTAACTTCTTGCGTCAAATTTTATGGTTCTAACTTTTATCTATATTTAATATTTGTCAACTTATTACTTATAAAATTATATAACAATTTATATAATAATTGTCTCACTGAAAGGATATTTTTCATTGCTGAGTTGATAAAATCTTACCTAAAACTAATAACTGAAAAAAAAAATATTAAATAACTAATTATCTTTATCAATAGTCTAAGAAAAATAAATTTTGAATAAATTCTTATATAAAGTTTGTTTATATTTTAGGCCCCGATTTAAATTTTGATTTAGGCCCCCAATCATGTTAAGCCGTCCCTGATTCTCACTTACATATAGTCATTTTAACTCTCACTTCACGATTGTTGAGTAATAAAATCTTGAAGAGCCCGTGAAAGGCATTTCATTTTTACTCAAATACATTGATGAAACAATTACTTAAGTGGAGAACGAATAACTTCGTAATAATTTATTATACGATTTTTTATTTTTATGTTTATGAAAATATATACAACACCAAAATTTTATATCGCATGTCCAAAAAAACTTCAATTTCATCTCATAATTCCATATCATGATTCTGGATCATGATACCATATCGCATAGTCAAACAGGCAAGTAACATTCTATGTTTATTGCATCTTTCCCACCCACCCAACATCCTGATATATTTTTGAGATAACAATTTATTTTTTTTGCTTTCTTACCAAATACTACACTCTATCCCTAATTACTTGCTTACTTTTGAATTCCACACCAATTAAAGAAATAATTATTGACATAGTGAGTTTATTATTTTACCCCTATTAATTATGAAATTGATAAATTAAAAATTAAGATTTTTAAAAAGTTCTACCTTTTTCAAAATAATTAATTGAGGGTATAATAGTTTATTTTACCCCTATTAATTATGAATCAAACTAATTGATAATTTAATATATTAGGTTCGATATTTCATTATTACTACTCCCTCTATCCCAATTTATATGACACCTTTAATGTTTTGAGAGTCAAACAGTTGAAGTTTGATCGAAAAATTATGCATGAAATCTTTAATTTTTTAAAAATAAAATTTATGTATTTGTAAACAATGTAATAAGTACTATGAGTCAATAATAGAGGTAATATTTGTATTTGAAATTAAAATTTATGGAATAGTTCATTGCATTAAATATAATAACATGAGTACACGTTTTCATATTATTTCATCATCAAATCTGGTTCTCAACAAACCTTAAAAACCAATCAATTAATGTTTTTCATATTTCTCTTTTTCATTTACCCTATAATTCTTTCAACAGACCTATCTTTCTATCTTAACTAAATAACTGCCTTAATTTTTCTATCAACTATCAACATCCCATCATATACCTTTTAATAACAAAAACAATATTTTTCAATATTCAATTATATCCACTAGGAAATTTCTTTTAGTTTTTGCAAGTTTTGCTATTTTTAGTAAATTTCCTTATCTTCAAGACACTATAAAAGGTGACATGTAACATATTATTTCTATAATTCACTATACAAATTACAAAATGTCTTATGCAAGAAGAAGTTGCATTTGTGGGCTCTTTCTCTTGTTCCTAGCTCTTGTTTGTGAAGCGAATTCGGGGTTTATAGGAGTTAAGGATTCTCATTTTGAACTCAATGGATCCCCTTTTCTATTCAATGGTTTCAACTCATATTGGTTGATGCATGTTGCTGCTGACCCTACTGAGAGGTACAAAGTCACTGAAGTTCTTAAAGATGCTTCTGTTGCTGGTCTTTCTGTTTGTCGTACTTGGGCTTTTAGTGATGGAGGTGATAGAGCATTACAAATATCACCTGGTGTTTATGATGAACGTGTTTTTCAGGTAGAGCTTTATTATTATTATTATTATTATTATTATTATTATTATTATTATTATTATTATTATAGTAGTAGAAATGATTTTTACATTGTAGCGTTGTTACGCATGCATGCATGTGAGTCCCTTAATTTGATATACTTGTTTCTAAATTTAGGGTTTGGATTTTGTAATCGCGGAAGCTAAGAAATATGGTATTCGTTTAATCTTGAGCTTTGTGAATCAATGGAACGACTTTGGAGGAAAAGCTCAATATGTTTGGTGGGCACGAAATGCAGGAGCTCAGATTAGTAATGACGATGAATTCTATACTCATCCTATGCTCAAAAAATACTTGAAGAACCACATTGAGGTATATATGGGGTAATTAATTATAAACAAACTTTTTTCACTGTTTAATGATATTATGAAATTGTTACAGAAAGTGGTTACAAGGTTGAATAGTATTACTAAAGTTGCTTACAAAGATGATCCAACAATTATGGCATGGGAACTCATGAATGAGCCTCGCGATCAAGCTGACTATTCAGGAAAAACTGTTAATGTAAGCCCCAATTATTCAAGTTTAATTAATTAAATTTTAAAAATATCGCTTTATATATGATTGACGTTTTTGACTAATAGGGTTGGGTTCAAGAAATGGCAAGTTTTGTGAAGTCATTGGACAACAAACACTTGTTAGAGGTTGGAATGGAGGGATTTTATGGTGATTCAATTCCTGAAAGGAAGTCAGTTAATCCTGGTTATCAAGTTGGAACAGATTTCATTAGTAATCATCTTATCAATGAAATTGATTTTGCTACTATCCATGCATACACTGACCAATGGTAATCTCTATTTTAAAAAATCACATATTGTTTCCATTATATATTGGTCTAAATATATGTTTCTTTATAGGGTGTCTGGACAAAGCGATGATGCACAATTGGTGTGGATGGAAAAGTGGATAACAAGTCATTGGGAAGATGCAAGAAATATATTAAAGAAACCTCTAGTGCTTGCTGAATTTGGAAAGTCTAGTAGAGGTCAAGGATCAAGAGATATATTTATGAGTAGTGTATATAGAAATGTGTACAATTTGGCAAAAGAAGGTGGAACAATGGCAGGGAGTTTAGTTTGGCAACTAATGGCACATGGAATGGAGAATTATGATGATGGCTATTGCATTGTTTTGGGACAAACCCCTTCAACTACACAAATTATTTCTGACCAAGCTCATGTCATGACAGCTTTGGCTCATTCTTTCAATTGATGAGTGAATTAAGTGAATACATCATTATGAAATTATCAATTCATAAGTGGATTTGAGTGATCTTTAATCCATCAATAATAGTATCACTAAACATGTTGAAGTTGATTAAACTCAAGAATGTATTTGAACAAATTATTTCAAAAAAAATATTATGTTTTATTTCCTTTTGTTTAACAATGTTGTTAATAATATTTGCATTAGTTGCTCTATGTGTAGTTCCTTTTGTCTCTATTATTTATCATTCTTATTCACAACTGTAAAATGTACAATTAGCTGGTGCACAGTCTCAAACTATGACAGAACTTCAGTCAATGGTATGACCTCGAAGTTTGCGACTATTCTCGTAAAGATTATGTCCAATAGTCACAATCTTAGATTTTGCAACCTGAAAATTCTCAAGAACACTAGCAAAGACTCACTTTCAAGAAAAATCATCCTCAAGAACAATAAGACATGATAGAGCTGCAAGCCATCTAGTTGTCATAGGATTACAACTTCTGTGCTTACATTGAAAATGTATCTATAAAGGATTCAAATATTTGTTTCTGTTGTAAAAGTCTAAATTACTCAAGGCTAACTAGATTAGTGGGCAGCATTGTTTGTTGCTTAGTCCAAATTCTAAGTCATCTATGAGTTAGGAGGTTTAGTGGGCGGTGCGGTATCCGTTTAGAGAAGTCTAAGTTATGTGAGGGATAACTTAGTGGGTAGTTTGGTATTTGCTTAGGCTCATTAAGTAATAGAGTTATTACTTAGTTGTGAGATTAATAATTTTTCCTCACTTTGGTTGTAACTGTGTTTCACTTTTGCTTGAAGTGATTAGTGGAAACAGTTGAAAATCCTCTGTGACAGATCTTGGTTTTACTCTCTTGAGCAAGAAGATTTCCACGTAAACTAGTTGTGTTGTGTTGTCCTTATTATTTACTCTTCTGCACTATTCTTGCTGTGTCCGTTCACTGATAGTGAATGCATGCATTCTATGAATCATAAACTTTAGATTTTAAATTAATGGTGTAACTAGCCTCTTGAGATTGTTGTTACTTTCAACTGCTGGAGATGTGTACATGAAACGTAAACAGTACAAATGATCACATTTTTTTTCTTTCTTTGTGTTTTAAATGGCAGTATGTAATCAATTGTTGAACGATACAATAAAAGGAAAGTCCAATATCAGCAATTGCACAACCCAGTATCAGAACTGAAGGTATGCAACACTTATAAGTTCAACTCTAACATATTACTTTCAGCTCGATCCATAAATATGTATACAAGAAAATATATGTATAGTTTAAACAAGATCATTCTAAAGTCAGGGACTAGATTAGCAGTCCACACATCCAATGTGCTGAATAAATCATAGTAACAGACTTAATTCCCTGTAGAAATCGATATAGCGTCTTCGATCAGCTCAGAAACAAGTATTAGATAAAACATAAAAGAGGGATCTGAAAAAGGATAGATAACAAGTATATATTCCAATTTATGTTTAACTCAAACAGGGGAGTCTAATGTATCAACAAAATTTGGAACTAACTCTTGGTATGTCTGTCTCCTTTGTTTACAATCTACAACACAATATTTGTTTCTTTTATACATTTGAAATAACTTCAGAACTAATTAAGTGGATTGTCCATTGGATATTCATGAATTACTTGTATTCATGTATGTATATTTCCAAGGTGATATGATCCATTATGGATAAACATGTATCTATTAATTTAGTGACCTTTGGGAGTGATATCTCAACACTATAAATAGAGACATCACTCACCATTTGAAGAATACACTAGAATAAGAAGAAAATTCCTCTTCTTCTATCTATTTCACTTGTCTTCTTCTCTTTATGATTATATTCTTATAGCTTAATTTTATAACAGTGACTTATATATGTGACACAAAATCTTAGACACAAACTTAAAATGTGATGTTATTTGATTTGTATATTTAACAAGTTTTGACATGTATTCCGACTCTGCCACTCATCTTACCAGTTCAAAAACTTAGAGTTTCACATATAAATATACGGAATGAAGATTTAAAAAAAATATCTTCGAAGTATGCAAAAAATCACCAAAATAATTTGCCTCATGTCAATAGTTACCCGACTGTAATACTATCAATAACTATGAATCTTGCTCTTTTCAAATATAAGAAATTCGTTATATTAAGAGATGTGCTTGGAATGAAAAGCAGATTTTTAATTATCGTACACTTCTATTTACTTTTGTGAGATATGACTTTAAAAATCAATTAGGAAAAACTTAGAGTAAAAGCGACTACTGAATAATGTGGCCAAAACAACCATTATTTTGTTGGTTATAATTAATCCAACTAATTTTTATGATAATGATGAAGAAACTATTCTATGACATTTTCGTATACATACAATGAGCTATTATTATATCTAAAACAATTCACTAAGCTCATTATTAGGTAGTTAACTCTTTTGTATGAAACCTAATGATAACTAATTAAAGTAATAATGATTTTAACATTTTTCGTTCATTATTATGGGTAAAAATTGTTTTTTTTTTATAGTGATAGTCAAATTATTACATACATGTTTTCACATTATATTGTTTTCTAGAATGTTTGCTTGCACTGTGACGTGACAGTAGGCTAGTTTCTGGAATGCTTTCCAAATTTTATACTTTTACTAATTTAAACACTAAAAAAAATAGTCCTGAAAAAAAATATTAAATATTTTATAAAATATTTCAATAATAATAGTAGTTAAAATGAATTTTTTTTAAAATTATTATTATCTGAAGTCAAAATGAATTACATTCCACACTTCACAAATTGTAGCTCCTGATTTATGTACCAAACCTCACAATATATAAATTCTGAACTCATAATTTTAAAATATATCAACAAGTATTTGATTTAACATTCAACTAATGATCTCTGAATTCTAGATCTACAATTGACGCTACGCCTATGATTCGAACTCTAAAAATTAGCTCAATAAAAAAAAATATTCAGATTCATATAAGAAAATCACCGTCCATTCTCAATAAATATGACACTTTTACCCACTCTAACATAAACTCGAAAAGGAAAAGAAGATGAAGATTCAGCCAAAGCTTGCATTATATTCTTGAAGGATACTATACACATACTAATTAATTTTATGCTCACTTGAGTAAAAAAAAACTGCATTTATTTCTGTACATTAATTCTGTAAACTTGATGATGACGTGGAGGAGGATAATCATCAGTTTTACATCCTTCATCGAAATTCTGCGAGTAACTAACTGCATCATAATGAAATGTTAAAGTCTTCTTTCCGTACACATTCTTCCCTTCATTCACCAATTTCTTCAACAATCTTCTCCACGTTCTCCGGCAGCTGCTGCTGCTACTATCTCGCCGGCGACACTCATTTATGCGCGAGTATTCGTCGTGCACCGGAATACACGACGGCGACATACAGCTGTAAAATTGAGACGCCGGCCGGCGGTAAATTGAATCAGTCGTCCCCATGGATTAAAAGAGAGTTGGATGAAAGTTTGTTTTGGAGTTTTTCTCTCACTATAATGTGTTTGTGGAGTGAGGGTAGTGGGATAGAATATGTAGGACATGTTGTTTGCAACTGGTAGCAAATTTATCCGCACCACTTTTACGTGGGCCTAACGAATTTCCTCTTTCATAGTTGGCGTTATAACTGTGTCATATAACTTGGTCTCATTTTTAATATTTAACGTCATTCAATCTTAAATGTAAATTGAATTTGTATAGAGCTAAATAAAAATATATATACATGTGTTTACTTATTTAATTTACATAAATTTAAGTTAAATGACATATTGTTGAAGTGGCTAACACACTTTTATTATTAAATAATTGGATTTACGCATCCAACCCTCACATGTAGACTTAATTTTTTTCATGTATCAAGCACATGAAAATTATTTTTTATATAAATTACAGTGATATTTGATTTTAAAACCTTTGTCTGATTCTATGAGAAAAAATAATTATGTCTCAACACATATTTACGATTTCATAGTTTCATTACCAAAAAAAAAAAGGAAAATGAGAATTTTAAGCAGATAAGTAAAATTGAAGTTTGGTTATATTTTGGAGTTGTGTCAATTCAGAACTTATTGTATATCTGAATGGATGTGTAACTAACTGCACAAATCACAATTATGCTGGCCGATTTATGGTTATAATAGATCTAGCACATGTTAATAATTGACACCAACTATAGATTATAATTGATTTATACATTGAATTATTTAGAAACTCTTAATTTTGTCACGTACAATTGCTGTTATGGTTCTAAGAGTTGATTAGTGAGATTTACGAGTATCATTAAACATTCATGTGTGTGATTTCACCAACTAAAGCATCGTATATGCTGTATAGACCAATCAACATAAATAATGTGTGGCAAATTTTGGTGTTGTCTTTGTTACTATTGATTATTTTAATTAATATAAATAAATAATACCTATTACAGATACTCAAGTGGTCCTGGGCACTAATAATTATTAATCATCCCGACCTCGAGTTATTTGCGTTTTTTTTTTTCTTCTAATAGAAAAGCTAAGGATTTTGATGAAATAAAAATTAATTAATGTTTGTTGATTTCTAGAGGAAGTTACATTACAGTCTAGAGAAATTATGCTTATTTCTAAAATTTTGACTATTTTGGTTATTCGATATCTGATTTGACATAAAAATTTTACTTAAAAATAAAATATTTTCTATCATATACAGTTAATATTATTTTCAAGATTCAAACTTAGATCTTAATTTGTTAGTTTGCTATTAGTTGAATCTGTTCTAGTTTATAGTAATTATATGTTACGGGAAAAATCATTTCTAGTTGAGATATTTATAGAGTCCTTAGTTTTATGAGCGACAAGTTTATGGCTTTTTATTATTTTGTTATCTTCTTTATTTTACAGTAGTAACTAATAAGTATGATTCAATGCTCAAAAACACATTTGAATAATTGATTTTCACGATTTTTATATTCTAATTGTCAGTTGTTTTTCTTTATTTGAACTATCATAATTTATATGTTAAAACATACTTGAACGTAACAATCACTTTGTTCCAATTCCCTACATGAACAATTGTGATAGTTCATGAAGAAAAAATGAACAATTGATAATTAAAATGTATATTAATATATTGATTTTTCTTGATATATAATTCAAATAAAAATACAAAATACTTAATAGTTAAATACTAAATTCAAAAAAAAAAATCAAACGTGTACGTGATCATTGTCGTTTGATTGGGAACAAATTATTCCGAAATAAGTTATTCTGTTGGTAGCAATCTTGGGATAACTTATTCCACCATGTATATGAGATTACTTATCTCATCACTATGATATAAACAGTGGGATAAGTTATTCCAACATGACAATCAAACAAGATATAAAAATTTTATCCCATTATTATTTTCTCTTCCTATCACTATTTATTTCTATCTCCTCGCACCAAACGATTATTGTACTGATTCTACTAAATATTCAATAAGTAAGATGAATTAATGATGCCAGCATGCCAGACCATAATAGCTTTAAAATAATTTCAACCTCAGCTGACCTACTTATACGTACTGTTTGAACTTTTGATGGACAAGCTTTTTCCCTTGTCCTAAATCTCTTGGCTTAAAAGTGCACAAAATTTAATGAACGAGCTGGCCATATCAATCTTTATGTAGCCTATGATTTAAATTAACATTGCTAATGCCTAATTAGGTGCAATTTCTAATTGGTTGTTGGATCATTAGGTGTCATAATAACAATAAATTCTCGTTATTTGCCTGATTTTATAAAAAAAATTGACCTACATTAGGTTTATTATACAGAGATAATTATTATATCCTGATCACACAATAAATTACAAAATACTTTATCGTGTTACAACAAGTTGAACTTGCTCTATGTTACATATAATTTACACTATGATCTCTCTCTTATTGGGTGTTGGTGATTGAATTTTGTTGCTTTGATTGATGTTCTAAATTAGTAAATTAAGTCATGTGAACTTTTTTAGAAGAAAACCAAAGGCATTTTGCCAGCCCATACCCACCGATAACTTTGGTAGGGACTTTGGCATTCTTGTCGTTACTTTGTCACCTTCCCATTGCCAGAGATGTTTGTCACCCTATGCCACAAAAAAAAAAAAAAGTGAACCAAAATTCTTTTTTTTTTTTTTGGGTAAGTTATCTATTTAATCGATGGATCATAAATAATTATATTCACTAAGTAAATATATTTGGTATAATATAATATTACTCTTTTTATATCAATATATGATTATTATTTTTTATTTTTAATTTATTCAAAAAAAGAATATTGACATTTATTTTAGTAATAATTTAATTTTAAAATATTTATTTATGTGACTTTTTGTCACGACTCAAATCATCGTAATTGGCATTTACTCTAGCACTCTGATGGGAGACCCACTACTATCATCCAAACTAAAACAAATAATCTAGAATTAAGATATTTATGTTACGAAAGCAAGTTAAATAAATTAAACAATGCAAAAAATACGCCTAGAACCTGAAAGTCAATGTATCAAAACTAGAAACGAGAATCAAATCTAACAAAAATTTCTCGTGAATTATTCAACTAACTAAAACAATGTCTAGGTCTGAAAATGGTGGACATAGACTAATGAGAATTGGCAGTGCAGACGATGTGGTTCACCCTTGAACTCGAAGCGATCACCGATCTCCTAAGCGAGGCCTGTCAACAGTCGCGTGAAAATGCTTAGTACTCAATAAAAATAAGAGCAAGTACAGAATGAGTACACAACCATCGTGTACTGGTAGAATCACGCGATTATCCCACTAGTTTAACATAAACAAGCAATTACAACATTATAACACATGCATAGATATCAACATATTCAATACTATCATATGAATCAACATCACAATTCACATGTTTCATCACATAGTTGGTCCTATCACGGAACCCAAAGTCAAATTATTAGCATGCCGAAGCGTGACAATCAGACCCAATTTTTATGCCGAAATATGGCAACCGATCCCAGTTAGCATGCTGAAACATGGCAATCCGATCTAAGTTAGTGTGCCGAAACGTGGCAGCCAATCTCAATCGCACATCACAATAAAACATCAACGTCACCCATTCAATCATGATTTCATGGTATCAATATTTATATATCTCCTTTCTACATCTATGATCAATATTGCTACATGCATACATATACAAGTATCATAACGAAGCAAAGCAAGTGTATATCACACAATCATAGAATCACAATCATCACCTACCTCGAATCCATGCTTGAATCCCTTAAAGCACTTGAATCTTCCCTTCCCAAATTCTTTTCGCTTGTTCTAGGTCTACCACAATCAATATACGCAAAGATCAACAATCAAAGGTCTAATCACTACTAAAAAACACTGCGTTCAGCAATGAACATCGTCACTAGTTTGTTGTTATTTTGCTCGTTGCTAACAAAAATTAGTCGCTAATTCGTCATTAAGTGGGTTTAGCAACAGAATTTGTTGTTTAGCTACAAAAATATTCTATCGTTAAATCCAATTTTTTTAGTATTGAATTATTCGGATTATAACAAATCCAATAACCCTAGACCAATCCGAAGATTCTAATACCCAAATAAGAATTTTTTTCCACCATATTTCTTAGATCAAAACCCTTCCCCATCGATAATAATCAAAAAAAATAGGTTCTACGGATCAAAAATGGGTTCGGGATATAAAAATCTTACCTTTAGCCTCAAAAATGGTGAAAAACTGTTAAGAAACTCGTTTGGGTCGCCTCCTTAGCCCTAAAGGTTAAAAAATACCAAATAAGATCGTTTTAGGGTTTATTAGAGACTTTATAACGCGTTTAGCCTGCTCCAAGGACCCATCCTGCTGCAGCGGCACCGCTCTAGTGGCCCCAACGAAGGCAGAATGTATCCCTTCACGAAAATATCATTTTTGGGAGTTCTACTCGTCCAAATTTGATTTCGTAAAGTGATACGAGTTCATTATCGTCTTATCTATCTACTCATGTAATAAAATTCACAATTAGATCTGTTATTCATTACAAGATTTTCCCTACAACTTAATTATTCCGATGATCTTCCAAATGTGGACTAGGTTGGGTAATTTTAAATTACTACGGAAGAGTTTTCTGGCTCCAATTCTTTCTTTATTGACTTTTCCATAATGACGGAATCAAGTCGTTACACTTCTAGTTACACATATATTTATAACTTATTTTAGACTATAATTTTTTTAAAAAATAAACACTTCATGAGAAATCAAACTACATAAATTGAGATAGAAGGAGTATCTATAATATATATTACCTCCGTTTAAATTTGTTTTATCCTACTTCTTTTAGTCCATATAAAAAAAATGATTTCTTTTCTTTTTTAGCAACACCTTAATTTCGAAATTCCACATAACATATTCAAAATCACAAAATTAAATGATATTTTGATATACTTTTAATTTAAAATCATGAAATTAAAAAATCTTCATTAATATTTTTTTTTAATTTCATATCAAATTAAAATAGAGCAAATAAATTAAAATGTCTTCTTTGATCAATCTAAAAAAAAAAGTTATATTTCCTTATATAATAAATATTTAAAGGTATAATTCCTCTATTTATTTTTTTGATAATTTTTAAAATTATACTCTAGAGAAAAGATTGCAAGACAATTCGATAATTTTTTAAAAATTTTTATATTTCAAAATTTGTCTTCGATCAAATATTGTCACATCGAATAAAACTTAGAGAGTGCTTCCTATTTCTTTTTGTGTTTAATATGGTCTGACAAACGGCCATAGGATTCTCTTTGATTTGCGGAATTGGGTACCATCACTGGCACTGCTTCGACTGTTTGTTGTCACACAAATCACTCCAAATTAAATAGGACCCTCACCAACGTGACCAAATCCAAAACTCTTTGTGAACCTTAATTCGAGGGAAATGTCCTTCCACCTCTATTCAACCAAAAAAAGAAAGAAAAAAAATACCTCTATTAAACCAATCTTATCCTATAAAAAAATAAAAGAGAAAATTCACCTATGAATTGTATGAGATTTTTTTTTTATTTTATCAATTTATGAATTCAAAATTTTCATTTTTTTGAGTTTACAAATAGTGAATTCACTAATTTGTGAATATAATGAAATATCAAGTAATTTCTAGTAGTTGTATACGTACAAAAAGCTTACATTTTGTACGCAAAGAAAAGACATTTATGTCGTACAATTATAACCAAACTAATTTGAGATTGTAGTGAGTGTTATTTCTCAGAGTGAGACAATCATTACAAAATACTCTTGAACATAATTATGGGGTTTATTCATAAGGTTTATGTCATATATTTTTATTAATCGTGTGGGTAATTAGCTTTGTAAATCCTCAATATTTAGGCGGCCTTTAACTGTTCAAAATCCAATCACATTTTAAAAGTTAATGATTGGGTTATTAGAACATTGTAGCGGAATTATTACGATACTTTAATTTATATATATAATTTTATATATATAAGTTGTATAGACATGCATCTATACAATTTATATAATATCATACATTACAACAGTCATCTCTAATGAGTTGATCCTTTTTCCCCACCCGGGTCAACTCAAACCACATCTAAACATTCTTTTAGTTTAGATAAGAATTTATCTGTTTCGATTCTTTTGATACATTATTCACTTAAAATAATATGTTTATGTCAGGTTGATTTTTAAAATAGGATAAATTTTAGGAATCACATAGTTTCAATTTGAAATTTCAATATATTCCTCTTTAGTTTATAATTAAATTAATCCCTTAAAAAGTAACACAATAAAATAAGATAAAATTTAGGAATCACATAGTTTCAATATGAAATTTCAATATATTCCTCTTTAGTTTATAATTAAATTAATCCCTTAAAAAGTAACACAAACTTGATAAATAATATGTATCTCGGATACATTAAAAATTAGCTCGGATACAATCTAAATAAACGGAATACATAATATGTAGTTCAGATACATTTATATGTAGCTTGGATACATCAAAAAAAATAAGAGATATTAAAGGTATTTAGAAATAGAAGGAAATATTGAAAATAATAGGAATATAAGACGTGTATTTCACTAATTTTTCCTTTAAAATATAAGCTTCTAAGCTCTTCAATGATGGATTATTTGAATTCTTCTTGATTTCCGAGGCTCTTTCTTTCTTCTTCTTCCATGACTGCTTTTTACTTCTCTGTTAATTTCCTACATTGTATTGCATCTTGATGATGTCAACTATTTAAAAAATTTCTAAGTATGAGAAACAAAAATAACAAAATGATATTCCTTACTTGGTTACTTTAGTCATGAGAACAAAAGATAGGCTATGGAAGTCCAGTCCAGTCCTGGTCCAAATGAATGATGAAGATGGGCCCTTTAAGTTTTTGTTTGCTAAAGCCCATCAAAGTTTAGATTCACTCAATTGCGTCTGCAGGCCCATTTAAATATAACGGGTCCTTACCCGTTATAGAAAAAGTGACTTGACTGTAGTATCCATGAACCGAAAGCAATTGGTCAAACCTTTTTGCTATATAAAGGTATTAAATGAGTTAAATTTTGTTATATTGACATGTAAATTTGTATTCATTGGGTTTACAAGTTAACTTTCTGATGAATTAATGAAGTTAGTTAGCCATTTATAAAAGTTAGTTAGTTAGTTGTAGAAGTTAGTTAGAATTTAGTTAGGAAGAATCTTCTAGTTACAACTCATTTACTTGTATATATATATACACATATGTTGAATGTAAAGTCACACATTATGAATGAAAATATTTTTCTCTATTCTCAAATCTCCATTAATGGTGATTCTCATCAAGGTATCAGAGCACAGTGAAGTATTCTGTGTATAACATCTTTATAGCTTGAAATCTTCTCATCAGCTCTTCTATTTGCTGATACAAGTCAGTTTTGCGATCTGGTTATCATTTTTTTTATTAGATCTCTGTTGCGTTCTGGAAAGGATCTTTGTTTGTGATCTGTTTGTCATCTCTGGTTTGAACTCTGTTAAGTTCTGGAAATTTGTTGGTGAACCAATCATGGTGCTTCCTAATGAAGGTGTTGTAAATAATGAAGTGCAATTGCAGAGAAGATCTTCTACTGAATCTGAACGAGTTAATCACAATCATCCCTTGTTCATTCATCCATCAGATACTCAAGGTTCAGTTCTTACCTCAATTCAACTTCTAGGATCTGAAAATTACTCTCTATGGAGTAAATCCTTGAAACTTGTACTTCTAGGAAAAAACAAGTTAGGATTTCTGTTAGGAACATGAAAAAGGATATGTATCCCTCTTCGATGCATGATCTGTGGGATAGGTGTAATGCCATTGTATTGGATGGATAATGAATTCCGTTTCTAAAGGTTTACTGAGTACAGTCATCTATGGATCTGATGCACACAGAGTTTGGGAAGATCTTCGTGAAAGGTTTGATAAGGTCAATGCATCCAGGGCCTTTTTTCTACATAAGGAAATTGTTACACTATCTCAAAGTACTGCTTCTGTATCAAGTTACTTTTCTAGACTTAGAGAATTGTGGGATGAGTTTGAAACTCTAATGCCTCCTCCTTCATATGCTTGTGATGAAGCAAAGTTGTATTCTGAACATTTTCAGTATCACAAACTATGGCAATTTCTAATGGGACTAAATGAGACCTATGCTCATGCTAAGAGTCAAATTTTGATGATAATTCCTGTCCCTAATGTTAATCAAGCTTATGCTATGATTATTAATGTTGAAAGTCAGATGTTGAATGGTATAAGCACTGGATCCTCTCTAGCTGATTCACATTCAGAAGTTGCTCTTATGAGTAACAAAGTATCTCAAGGTCAATACTCTGGTTTCAATAATCAAAATGGAAACAATGGTGGTTATAGGCAGAGAAACTATGGTGATGGTAGGTCTAATGGGAAAGCTCACCTGGTTTCTGATTTCTGTCATTTTAAAGGTCATACCAGGGAGACTTGTTATAAGCTCCATGGATATCCCAAGAGGAGAGGAACCACCTCTAATTCTTATGCCAACAGTGCTACTGGAAGCAATCAAGGTAATTAGGTAAGAGCATTTGATAATCATGCTTCCTCTACTAATACTACTCCAACAGGTACACATGGTGGTGTATCCTTATTCGCACCTGAGCAGTACTCACAGATCCTTCAGCTGTTAAACAAAGGAAAAGATGTAGATCCTATTGCTAATGTGGCAACTACTAGCACTGCAGGTATGATAACAGCTCTTATGTCTAATGTGGTTAACAATAATTGGATAATTGACACTGGAGCTTCTAATCACATGGTTCATAATGCTAGTCTAATGTCTCCCCAACCGTTGCGGTTAAGACAGGTCCTGCATCTCCTACCTAATGCAATTGACCGACCATCTAGGTCACCAATCTTCTTTTTTAGGGAGTCGGAGACGATCGAAGAGGCAGCAAAATAGGAACTTTCGATCAGGGAGAGCTCAACAAGGTCGAGACCAAGATGATGGATATTCCAAGGAAGATCGAAGAAGATGAATGAAGATTTGTGATATTTTTTCCTGACTTCTGTGTCTTTCATGATCTCTCAAATGCAAAGGTCCTGGGGATTAGTAGAGAAGATCAAGGTTTATATCTGCTTCAGACTGGATTATGTACTTCTGCTGACCTTGGTGGTTTTCATGCTCATAATTCTACTACTGAAGTTCCTAATGTAGACAAGTCTAGGGTGACTGCTGCTAGTTGTAATTCTCTGTGTAATCTCTGGCATAAGAGGCTTGGTCATGCTCCTCTTAAAGTACTCAGTAGAATAGAATGTTTACCTCCTGTATCTCTGAAAGATCATCATTGTACTGTATGTCCTATTGCAAAACAATCTAGACTTCCATTTCCTGTTAGTGTTACTACTTCTGCTTCTTCATTTGATATTGTACATGGAGATGTTTGGGGACTCTACAGATTTCTAATCATGATGGTAAGAGATATTTTCTTACATTGGTGGATGATAAATCTAGATATACTTCGATTTCCTTGTTACATACGAAGTCTGATTGTCTTATAGTTCTGAAAGATTTCTTAAGTATGGTGAAAACACAATTTGGAGTCAATGTTAAGTGTGTTCGAACAGATAATGGAACTGAGTTTGTTAACTCTCAAGTTTCTAGTCTATTCAAGGAATTTGGAGTTATACATCAGAGTTCTTGTGTTTATTCCCCTCAATAAAATGGTGTTGTTGAGAGAAAACATAGATTTATTCTTGATATGGCCAGGGCACTAAGGTTTCAAGCAAGTATTCCTTTGAAGTACTGGGGTTGTTGTGTTTCTACAGCAGTATATATTCTTAATAGACTACCCTCTGTAGTATTGCAAAATAAGTCTCCTTTTGAAGTGTTGTTTGGCAAAGTTCCTTCCCTTCAACATATGAGAGTCTTTGGTTCATTATGTTATGATACTACTCCTAAACATCTAGATAAATTTTCTCCCAGAGTTATTCCTGCAATACATTTAGGTTATTCTTCTTCAAAAAAAGGTTATATATTATATGATTTGAGCTCTCACTCTTTTTTTGTTAGCAGAGACACAGTGTTTAAAGAAGGTATATTTCCTTTTAAAGATCTTCAATCTTCTCCTTCTCCTGTATTCCCTATTATACATTTTTTTGATGATTCTTCTAGCTTTTCTGAGTCTGTTATTACTTCAGATACTTCAAATGATATTCCAGTCTCGAAATCAGCTCGAGTTGAGTCTCATTCACTTTCTACTCCTTCTGAGGTAGTTGTATCTACTAAAAATCAACCTCCTCTTAGAAGATCTACCACTCTCCAAACCTCCTATTTGGTCGGATAACTATGTTACTCCTAGTGCTAAACGTGTCTGTCTATATCCTCTTTCAAATTATGTTTCTTATTCTAGACTGTCTCCTTCCTATAGAGCTTCTCTTGCTGCTTATTCTACCATTACTGAACCTAAGTCATATAAGGAAGCATGTTTGGATCCTCATTGGGTTAAATCCATGCAAACAGAAATTACTGCTCTAGAAGATAATTGTACTTGGACTATTGTTCCTCTTCCACATGATAAGACTCCTATTGGTTGCAAGTGGGTGTATAAAGTGAAATATCATGCCTCAGGTGTTGTTGAAAGATATAAGGTTAGGCTAGTGGCCAAAGGGTATAGTTAGCAAGAAGGTCTAGATTACACTGAGACCTTCTCCCCAATCGCCAAGATGGTAACTGTGAGGTCAGTTGTAGCCTTAGCTGCTTCTAATGGTTGGTTTGTACTTCAAATGGATGTTCACAATGCCTTTCTCCAAGGTGATCTTCTGGAAGAGGCGTATATGCAGGTTCCATATGGTTTTGCAACCCAGGGGGAGAAGTCTATGGTTTGCAAGTTACATAAATCCTTGTATGGCTTGAAGCAAGCACCAAGGCAGTGGAATCTAAAACTAACTCAAGCATTGATTAATATGGGATTTACACAGTCTCATTATGATTATTCTTTGTTTACAAAGAAGGTAGGAAAAGAGTTGCTTGTTATTCTGGTATATGTTGATGATCTATTAGTAACTGGTAGTAATTTGCAGCTTATACAACAAGTTAGGAATGATCTACAACATAGGTTCAAGATGAAAGATCTTGGTGAGCTAAAATACTTTCTTGGAATTGAGTTTTAAAGAACTAATGATGGTATTCTCATGAATCAGAGAAAATATGCTTTAGGAATTGTATCTGAATTAGGATTAACAGGATGCAGACCTGCTTCTACTCCTCTAGAATTGAATCACAAGTTAACTTCTACTGAATTTGATGAATGCACAGGCAAAGTCAGTAATACAGAAGATACGTTGTTAGATGACTTTGGAAAATATCAAAGGCTTATAGGGAGGTTGTTGTATTTGACTATGACTAGGCCAGATATAGCCTTTGTTGTTCAAGTGTTAAGTCAGTATATGCACTCACCTAAAATATCTCACATGGAAGCTGCTATTCGAGTAGTGAGATATATTAAAGGAACAACAGGACTTGGTTTGTTTATGCCAAGCAGTAAAAGATTAGAATTAACAGCATATTGTGACTCAGATTGGGCTGCCTGTGTGGAGTCTAGGAGGTCTGTAACTGGATATGTAGTGAAGTTTGGGAATGCAGTAATATCATGGAAGGCTAAGAAGCAAACAACTGTATCCAGAAGCTCTGCAGAAGCAGAATTCAGAAGTATGGCCACTACAGTTGCAGAAATAGTTTGGCTGAAAGGTTTATTCAAGGAGTTGGAAACAGAAATCAGCCTGCCTATAAGGTTGTTTTGTGATAGCAAAGCTGCAATTCAGATAGCAGCTCATCCTATTTTTCATGAGAGAACTAAACATTTCGATATAGATTGTCACTTTGTAAGAGAAAAGATTTTGGAAGGGCTAATACAAACACACTACATAAACACTAAAGATCAGCCAACAGACTTACTCACAAAAGGACTATGTAAGCCTCAGCATGAAGCTTTTATTCACAAGCTTGGAATGAAAAATATATTTTCTTATTCTAAGCTTGAGGGGGAGTGATGAATTAATAAAGTTAGTTAGCCATTTATAAAAGTTAGCTAGTTAGTTGTAGAAGTTAGTTAGAATTTAGTTAGGAAGAATCTTACAACTCATTTACTTGTATATATATATACACATATCTTGAATGTAAAGTCACACATTATGAATGAAAATATTTTTCTCTCTTCTAAAATCTCCATTAATGGTGATTCTCATCACTTTCTATAAAAAAAAAATGTAGCCAAGAAAAGTTCAAAACATAGTAATTAAGCAACATATTACATTAAATAAAATTATGATAATTACGTTAAAATCTATAATACTATAATATATAGACAGAGGGTTCAGTAACCTATGCAGAAAGTTCTAGCTCTTATACCAATTTGAAGAAAAAAAATTATTTATAAAGTTTTTTCTTTTATCATATTAAAAATATAGACAACCCTATTTATATTACTAACAACTAGGATTAGAATTCTCTCTAACTGTTTCATCTGTCCCTTGTTATTGATCATTTTTGAATTAACACATCTATTAAGAAAATAATGATTGATATAGTGAGTTTACCATTTACCTTATTAATTATAAAATTAATGAATCAAAAATTTAAGATTTTCAAAAAATTCTACCCTTTTCAATGTAGTTACTGAAGGTATAATAGGTAAAATAAATTTTATCATTTCTTGATTTGTCAAATAGGACAAGTAAAAGAAAAATTAGAAAAAGTTTAGAAAAAATAACTTAAATACACAACTATAAGTTTATTATTCTCTAATTTTCCTACTTTTTTAAAAGGTTACTTAAATTCCTTTTTTTATTTTGTAATCATAATATTTTAGATACATAACATTCTCTCTTCATCTGACACATGTTTCCCTTATGTCATGTCTATTTTTTCTCCACAAATACATTCAATCAACTGAATCCTTTTTATCTATAACTACACTCAATATCAATTTTGAATTTCAAATTATTACTCTCTCAATCATACACGTTTCTTAACAACCAACGATAGAGTTGTATGAGACTCCATATAATTTTTGACACTTGAATTTGTGGACCCGCTTATACTCTTTTATCTCCGTTTCTACATTTTTACCTTCTAATCACCACCGCCGCTTAGTTCTCCTCATCCGTACCCCTATTCTTTTTCCTTTTCTTTATTTTTATCCTTTTCATTATTTTTTACAAAATGCAGTTCTTTGAAAATGTTATGTAAAAGATGTTGAAAATATATTCTTTCTTTTGGTAATTGAAAAAAAGTTAAAAGTAAAAGACAATAATTGATATATTAAAGCATGCACTTCTATACAAAGAAAATAAATGAGGTTGATACAATCTGATAGAAGTTAATTATTTTATTTGGCTATTTTTTAGTCACAAAATTTATGAGAATATTTAATAATAACTAAATATTAATGAAAATATTTAAATTAGAGATGATTGATCATGCGAAATTTAAGTAATTTTTAGGTATACATACTTAAAACACTTTTAAATGCTTAAGTTTGATTTAGAAATAAAAAGATAAAAATGTTGAAGAGAGATGATGTATTTTATTTTTAAAAAATTGATAAATAATTTATTTGTTGGAATAACTCGAATGTCTTCAAAATTGTTATTATTAAAAAATATACTTATTGTCCAATATTTTTAATAGTATCAAAATAGACACAAAACACCAATAATAGTATTAAACTAAGTCAAAACTCAAACTAATTGTGTTTCATTCACTTTGAATAATTTATAATAGTATTAAACTAAGTCAAAATTCAAACTAATTCTGTTTCATTCACTTTAGAATATAAATTATTAGACGCAATTATTTTTCATAAAAAATATAAACTATTTATCTAAATAAAATGCAATAATCAGCAATTTGACTTAAAACAATGAACTCCTCCATAACTACTTATTCAAAAACACAAGCAAACTCATAAATAAAAATAAGAAAAAGAGGACCTTTTTTCCCTTCTGTTTCGGTTTTATTTTATAAACAAATCTATTAAATAAAATGAGGTATTTGTACCATGAATTCAATCTAAAATTGACTTTTAAAAAAAATGTATTTGGAAGTTAATTTTATTTTTATTATTAGATAGAAAAATGAAAAAGAAAAAAAGAAAGAAAAAAGAAGAGGGGTGGGTGGATAAGGGAAGTGGGTGGGATGGTGAGTAGGAGGTAAAAGAGTATAAATGGATCCACAAATTTAAATGTCAAAAATTGAGTGGAACCTACCACAACTATTGTTGGTTCGGCGTCTATCATTTTAAATTTTTTTAAAAAATTAGACAAGTAACTAGAAACGAAGACAATAACAAATTCTAACTAAACATAAATAAGTCAATAAGCATAAATAATAAATCATAAACAATTTAGAATTCCTATCTAACTTTAAGTTATTATTCCAACAGTTTTATTGTTGAAGAAAATATTTGGAATAATTTTCATGTATGATGTACTTAATACAACTTCAAAAATAAGTATAAATACATGTTATATATTGATTTTAAAATTTGAAATACTAACTTTAAGTTGAATTTAAAGTTTCATAATCAAATACTAATATATATATATATATATATATATATATAACATATAGAAGGTGACGTGACACTTCTCTATGACCTCCATTCATTTTTTATTATTATTTTTTATTTTACTTGACATTTTTTCTTATAAAATCATCTTCTTAACTTGTACCTGTTCAATTATATAAATTTTATTCTTAAATTAGTATTAATAATATTCATAACTCCCAAACCTTTCATGTTCATAACCGGTTAAACCTTTCACATTCATAACTTCTAATTATTTAATGTGAAAGGTTACATTAACACTATAAAATCACGGTAAAATTGTGTGTTATTTTGTAGTCATTTTTAGTTAGAGAATTAGTGGAAGACATGTTACAATATTTGTAAGCTTTGAAGTGCATTATTTTTTTCAAATATTATTTCATATATTACTTCTAATTAGCAAGAAAGGCTAATATGCCAGCATATTTTTATTTCTTCTAGATAAATTATTTTATTTTGTTATCTTTGAGATTCATTTTATGGTTAATAATGTATTTGTTATTATTTCTCTTGACTCTTATAGATATGATGAAATGATAACATCAAGTGATGGAGATTAATGGATTTTGAGCTATATATATTGATTATTCTTTATTTTTTTAAGTGCTTGAAAAAAGTTTCTATTATATTATTTTCTTTTGAATTATTTATGTTTTTTTATCAAAAATGATCATGTGGGAGAATTTATTATTAGATGTAATTTTCCCTTTTTCTTTATGAGATATAATATTTTATTTGTTATCTTGATATTCATTTTAGGACTAATAATTTATTTATTCTTGACTCTTGTATATAGGATGGAATGAAAATTCAAAAATGGAGATTAATGGATTTTGAGCTATTTGATTATTCTTTATTTATTTTGGGTGCTTAAGAAGTAATGTTTCTATTATATTATTTACTTTTGAATTATTTGTGTTTTGACAAAAATGATTTTATGTGTTTAAATGAAATTTTCTCCTTATTCATTATCTTTTTCTTCTTTTGGTAGATAATTTTTTGACTTATTTAATTATATTTTGCCGATTATATGAGATATATCTATAATAAAAATGGTTAGACATTTTTGCATAATTTGATTTTACTAGGAAAAATAATTTGATATGTCTAATATAATTACAACTCTTTCTTTGTTGAAATCATACATTTAATATTACTTGTTTGTGTTGGTGAATGTATAAATCCTGAGTTTTAAAGAAAAATATTTGATTAATTATCTTTAGACCTCTATATGATTTTTAGATAATTTGATTATATTATAATGATAACACTCTTAAAAAATAATCATTTGCTCAGGTAAATTCATCTCACTTTTTAATTGACAATATTAATTTATTGTGTTTGTGGTGTATAATATTTTAAAACGTAGAAGTAGAAAATGAGTAAATGAATACTAATATGCTACTTGAAGAAATACGTACATATACTTCCATAGTTCGGCGAAACCATTTTTATCAACAAAAATGATAGAACATAAGAATGTAAAGTTAATTTATAATTTTTACAATACAGTTGATTTAATTAAAAACAAATTATTTATTAATGTGTAAAATTGCAATCCTTAAATTTTTCACTTTTGTTGTTTTTTAGAATATTTCAAGTTGTCTATTAATAAGTCAAGTTGCCGTCTTTATATTTTTCATATTTGTTATTTTTCGGGAGTTCTCAAATTATTTCAAAATTGCGATAAATTTATAATTTTAAAAATATAGTTGATTTCCTTCCTTTCTAGTTACTTATAATAAAATATTGTCTCAATAATTCTAATTTGTTTGTCTTTTCATTTTTTATAATTACTGTTCTTTATTAGTGTAAAAATGAACAAATATTACTCCTATTATGTTACAAACAAGTTCAAAGCCATATTATTAGTCCTCTTAGATACTGTGACTCTTTACTTTTAGGAATTTACTGTATTAAATGTAATATTTATTTAAAATGTGAAATACTATTATATTTTTGTGTTGGAGCCAAACAAAATTAATAGAAATAGGAATTTGTATGTGTCATTTTTTAAATCTTTTTTGCGTAGCTATTTTTCTCTTTTGTTCTCTTTTATGTTATTTTTAAATTTTACATTATTTTAAAAAAAAATTGTCCCAAAAATAATTGAATATCTAAATCTAAATATAATAATAAGATATGGAATTTAACTAATTAAGATTGTTATTTTTCATCATTTAAATATGTTAACTTTTTTTAATTTAAAATTTAATTATTAAAAAGTTATCAATACAAATATTAAATGGGAAAAGGGTTAAAAATGCCCTCAACGTATCTTAAATGGTTCAAATATGCCCTCCTTCCATCTTTTGGTTTAAAAATGCCCTTAACGTTTTTACACGGTTTAAAATTGCCCTTTTTAAACACCATGTTGACGTGGCAAATGATGAATCATTTAATTAGATAAATGATTTGATCTTATTGGTACACCAAATTTGTTTAAGTCCAGCCTAACTACCCAACCCATTTATGCTACAAAACTTCAAACCCACCCAAGAACCCATTTACATATTAAACCACCCAGAAACGTCTTCCTCCCATACTTGTATTTTGTTTGGAGAAAGGCTCACAAAGCATACTCCTTCCTTCTGCCGAGGTGACATTAATTTTTCACTCCTCTTTGTGCAATTGTTTTCCCCAATCAAAATCATTCTTATTAAAATTGAATCATTAAGAGTTGTGCAACACAAAGTAATTACTTGGTAAAATCACTCATAATTATATTCTACTTGGAACAACATATTATTGAAACTTCAAGTGACTACCTTGAATTCTAAATCGAAGAAATGTTGAGCATTATCATTTTGTAGTGAGTTTCTAACGAAGAAATTTGAATTCTAAACGACTAAAATTTCAAGATGGCTTCTTCAATATATGAAACAAATTGAATTCAAAAATTTGTTTACAATAGAAGATAAAAACCTGTCGAATCTCCGTTCGTTATTTATCGAAATTCAAGTCGTAATCAAGTTTATAGTTCAGCCATTGATTGTTCAATCATATGCAAAAAATCAACTCAAACAAATCTTGTTGTAGAGAAGAAATAAACATTGTAATTCTTGCACCTTTTTCTTCCTGAAATTAACTAAAGAAATGGAGAAAAAAAGAAAAGTTGGAGGAAGGAAGAAAGAAGAGAACTAGAACTGATGAGAACAAACGACCCAAATACATTGGTCTGTCGGGTCATGATTTGTAAATGGGTTTCTAGATTAAGTGGGTCATTTATTTTAAAATGGGTAGAGAACATCCATGTCACATTTGCCATTTTTCTGTTAAAAAGGGCAAATTTAAACATTATAAAAACGTTAAGGGCATTTTTAAACCAAAAGGTGGAAGGAGGGCATATTTGAACCATTTAAGATACGTTGAGGGCATTTTTAACCCTTTTCCCATATTAAATTAATCTAATATTGTACAATAAAAATAATTAAAACACGTGATGATTAGGTGATGACGAGGACAAGTAATAGTAATTGTGAATAATGATTAATAATAGTGTTGACTAGCTATATAGTCATGAATAATAACTATTAATAGCAATCTGAGTTACATATTGTCAAAAAATTATACTAAGAATATAATTTAGAAGATTGCAAATAAGCTTAAAAAACGATTAGATTTTAAGTTTACATAAATATATATAAATTATACTAAAAAAAAACAAAAAAAGATGATCACAAGTTTATATTTCAGTAGTTCTAATATTACCCATTTCTTATTACCTTCTCTTTTTCTCTATGAAATTTAATTTTAATATTTAACTTTCAGAAGTTCATATATATTAATTTCTTAATTAATTTCATATTTAATCTAAATATTTTTTTATAGCTTCTCTTCTATAAAATTGTGTGATTAACAAAAAATTCCTTTTATTAAAATAATTATTGATATTAATATGTAATTTTATTTTACTTTTTTTCTTAATCGCGTGAAGCGCGACCAAATATACTAATCTTCAAACAAATGAAAAGCTATTCTAAATAAATAAATAATTTTTTTATAGATCAATTTAGTGCAGTAGTGCCACGATAAAATCATGAATTTTTTTTACCAAACTTTTAGAATACGCTTATTTGAAAACTTTTAGAATACGCTTATTTGAAAAATAATTACTTTTTGGAGGATAAATTCGTGTTTAGTAATCATTTATCTAAATATTTTTTGTCAATATAAAATCAGCAGCTTAATTAATACTCTCTTCGTCCGATATTATTTGTCATGATTTTTATTATTAGAGTTAAATTATAAAAATTTTAACTAACATTTTAAGATGAATTTTTTCATCATATTAATATGCAAAATGTAATTTATAGTACTTTTCATATAGTTTTAGAATATCTATTTTTTTTAAAAAAAATATCAAATTAATGTGATCTAATTTACCTTTGAAAATTAATCAAATTGACTTTCAATAAGCGCAACACGATAAATAATTTCGAACGGAAGGAGTACTCCAAAAAGTAAATAAAATAAAATACCTTTTTAACTTCTAAAAATAACTTCCTCCATTACTCAAAATTACTCTCTCCCATTTCTTTTGCGTCGTTTTTAGAGTCAAATAATAAAAAATTTAATTAATATTTTATATCATATTTTTCATCACATTACTAACTAAAAAGTTATAATTTTTAATATTTTTGAAATTAATTAAATTAACTTTTAGAAAGCTGGTTAAACTAAAAAAAGAATCAAAATGAGTAAGAGCCTGTTTGGCACGGCTTAAAAGCTAGTCAAACTGACTTAAAAGCTGATTTTTGACTTATTTAGCCGTTTGACAATACTCAAAATAACTTATTTTAAGTTTAAAAAAAAAACTTATTTTAAGCCAAAAGTTAAAAGTTGGGGTAGGAGTGTTTTTTTTTTAGCTTATAAGCTGTTTTAAGTTGACCACATTTTTATCTTTTTGCCCTTAATATTTTTATACAATCTCCAATTTACCCACATAATTCTAACATCTCTTTCTTCCGTTTTTCCCTTTTCACGTTTGGCAGAGCAACTTCAGCACTTTTATCCAAACGTATAACTGCTTATTTTAAAAATAAATTTCAGTACTTTCAAAAGTATTTTTTTAAAGCTGCTTTTATTAAGCTAATTGGCCCTAATTTTATTGCTTAAAACTTAGCCAACCACGTCAAACTTTTTTAAATTAAAAATAAATAAACACGTGTTTTTGGCCAAACAAGCTATCACACAACCCCATTTTTTGGGGCTTTTATCACTTGCCAAATTTTCAACGATAGTCACTGCTGCTGCCATGGCTACTCATAGCAATTTGAAGAAAGCTTTGATTGCCTTTCTTGCTCCACTTCCCTCTTTACTTTTCTATCTATCTTTCCTTCGCCATTATCATGAAGATCATCCAGTCTACAATTGGTGTTACCACCACCCTCTTCTGCTTGTTAATGTCTTGTTTTTCTTCAATGTCAATATCCTCTTCTATGCCATTAGTTATATCCAATCTAGTCACTGGGTAATTTTATACTAACCAATTTCTTGTTAGATTTGATTTGGGTTTTTGTTGAAATATGGTAGTTTGATTTGTATTCCAAAATTTACTAGGCTAACTTGTATTTTATCATTTCGGGCTATTTGATGAACTGGGTTATTGTTGGAATTTGATTTTCAGATGATAGATTTGTTCTGGACTGTGATTCCAGTAATGCTAGTGCATTTCTATGCAAATCATCCATTGGCACAGTATAATGTGTGGAGGTCTAAGGTGGTTATACTTTTAACTTGGATTTGGAGTATAAGACTTACTCATAACTACTTCCGTCGCGAGAATTGGCAATGGGGACACAGGCAAGATTGGAGATTTACAGATATGAGCCACCAGTATGGCAAGAACTGGTGGTGGATATCTTTCTTTTTTGTTTATTTCTCTCAGCAGGTGAGATTCTTTATCTGTTTGATTAAATGCCCTAATGAATTCACTTCTTTGTTTCTTTTCTGTTTATACTAATGGCTAGAAACTGTGTAAGCCTATGAACAACAGATTAGCAAGCAGTCATCAATTTATTGTTGAAATGAAACACATAATTTGTTCGTGAACTATTCATTCAGAATTCAGGACTTTGTTTAGATGGTATTAGAAAATATGTATGATCATTTATGCAACTTCAATCAATGTCAGACTTCTATTCTTTGATGCAATGAGAACTGAGAATTCAAAGCCTACTGATATTGCCTGTTAGAATTTTCTTTCCCTTTGATATAGCATACCTAATTGCTTTAATAGATTGTCGTGTTGTCTTCAAGTGCTAAATCAAGCCATAAAAGAGTTTGCCTCACAAACAAGAAATGCTTTCTAAGTTCTTCCCTCAAAGTTTTTGTTGTTCGGATGATACCATCTCTAGTTTTGATACCGAACACGGTTCTATGAATTATTTAGTCCATTTATGTTTTTATAAGGCAATTCTCAGATGCAAAATGATCCATTATTTCACAATTACCACTCACATTAGTTAGTATTTTCTACTTGCGCCACGATATAAACAAAAACATTGTTTGCTCAAAAGCATGGTACTGGTTAAGATCATACCATGGTGGATTTTCACTAAAGGACCTACCTTCTTGGCCTTCACCAAGCATTAGCAAACAGCTTTCCAAGCATTTTCGACAGCCATTTTATTGTTTGCATTAATTGTGTAAAGTTGAGTCTGGTTGCTGTAATATCTTGAAATGTGACAAATTGAATTTTCAGTTGGTCTGGTGGTGGAATGGAGAGACATTAGTGACTCCTTTATCATACTCTATGGTTTTATTTATTTTTGACATTGTTTTGCAGATTTTTCTGATCGGTATATGCCTGCCTATGTATGTTGTCCACTCTGAAGACAAGCCATGGAATATCTGGGATTTCATTGCTGTATTCATCTGCTTGTCTGCCATTATAATTGCTTATTATGCAGATACAGAGCTCTACAATTTTGTGAGCAGAAACCAGAAACTAAAAGAGCTCGGCAAGCCAATGGTTCCCAATCTTGATGAAGGCCTCTGGAGGTATTCACGACATCCAAACTATTTTGGAGAGCAGTTATGGTGGTGGGGACTCGTCCTATTTGCCTGGAACTTGGGTCAGACTTGGACTTTTGTTGGTGCACTCGCTAATAGCTCGTGTCTTGCTCATGTCACTGTGCTTGTTGAGAATAGGATGCTTAAGCAAGCCTACAGAGCTGAAGCATACAAGCTCTACCAAAGGACAACATCTGTGTGGATACCATGGTTCAAGTCATCCGCAAAAGGGAAAGATAAGGAAACTTGAGTCTATTTTCAATCTCTTTGGTGTCTTCCTTTGTTAAATGTCCACGATAAGATTTAGAATTATTGAATAAATAATCTACTAATGTGCATTCTAATTATGTCTTTTACAATTCATTTGCTTGCAACTGTCCCGTCTCATTCATCCAATAGCCTGAAAGCTTGCTAAGAAGAAACAAAAATATGAGGATTGTTCTGCAGAAACATGCATAATACATGTAAGAAGGTAGGAAGAAATCAGACCAACTGAATCCAGATATCTCAACATGTATTGTATGTTGAAGGGAATTTGAAGAATGGACAAGAACAACAACCAAATTACTTGCTTATACGTTTAAAAAAACTATCATCTCCATACACTTGTAGTTTAGTCCAGCATAGAATTGAGAATTGTCCCCACTTCTATCTCACTGTACTTCCTGATGTTGTTTCTCAATCCAACATCTGTTTCTTCCTTCCGTCCAATTTGATTTGCGGCAAAATTTGCAACTGTTAGTAAGTCTGACATACAAAAAAATGAATATTTCTGTAATTCTTTCATTAGAATAGCGACAAGAGAATAATGTGAAACCTTTAATCCATTGAGATCATGCTAAAAGGGAGAGAGCTCAAGAACTTTTAAGATTTGAGCTCATGATTTGTTACTGATGGCAGAATCATAGGCAAAGAAGTGCTTCATACATATAACTCCCAAGCTGGTTGTAGTAGTAAGTAGATAATATGATGAAGTTGTCTTGGTAGAAATATGACCTGTTTTACTGATCTTACAGATTTCTTCCTTCTAGTATCAGTCTCCTTTACAACACATGAAATTTCATACCTTGGGCTTAAATCTTATTCCGATACTTCCTGGAGAGCTGTCAATGGAAAGAAAAGCAAACAATATAGAAAGAAATTTGTTGAATTTCCATGGCTACACTTCAGATAAAGCTTGATCTAGTAGAAGCACTGAAGATAGTTGGAACTTTAGTTCTGTCTTCTGCAGCAATTTATCAATCAAATATTTTAGTCTTATTCCTGTTTATTGCAACTAAAAGAACATTCTTATTTCAGTTTGCTTACAACTCTCTCTTTTAAAAATCTTAGTTCAGATGTTGGGGAAGTATGAGATCTTGAGAATGTAATCTTGATACTCCCTCAACCATTTCTCGTGCTGAAGAGATTTATTATGAGAGATCAGGACTTATGTTTGCAATAGAAGGGTCTTTTTTATGAACTCGTTATGGAGTTATTTTTTTTTAATCAAAAGAAAAGAGAAGGCACATTGATCATGTGAAGAACCAGTATGTGGAGTTTGTACAGTTCACCGAAAATATTTGTATTAAAAAATAGAAAAACCATGTATATATAGCCATGTTTTTAATAGGATTCATCAATCAATAACAAGTACATCTAGTCTAATCTCTAGAAGTGGAATGTACATGAAATTTGGGCCACGAATTAAACTATGCCTACAAAATTGAGAATAACTAGTTGCAACTCTATGCCTTGTCTTCTATACTGTTTGCAGAAACTCCTTCTGGTGTAGCTGTTCCTTTGTTAGTGTTGAGGTAGCATCTGCAAACTTCAAGAACAGCAGCAACAAAGGCTAACGAAGCAAGAAAAGCAATGTAAGCATTCTTCCAAATCCCGACATCCATCATCTGGAAACCTTTGAAACAATTGAGAATTCCCATTATAATAGTACCATAACCAGTGCACCAGTGATAAATATTCCAATACACCCTGTATTTGTGTTCCTTTGATGGCCGTAGACGATGAGCTAACACTTGTAATGTTGCAAGCACTAAGAGTGCAGCACCAATGTACCTATGACAAGAGTGTTGTTTAACTGAAGAAGATTGTCTCCCAAGATAAAATCCCAAACCTCCACCAGCAATACCAAGAAAATAAGCTATACTTTGACAATAAATATGTAGATTGAACCACAAAGCTGGATAGTACTCTTGTAATGGTAGATATCTCAATCTAGCAAGAACAACACCAAGTGGCATCATCATTCCCCAACTAACCGCATTGATAACACCATGTGCTATCTTTATCTTAGACCTTGAATTTAGTTTTACATTATGACTACTCATAGTCACAGTTTTCCCAGAATGGAAATTCAAAGTCCCAAAAGATCTCAAGTTATCTCCTGACATGCCATGACTTCCTGGTGTATCATCATCTTGTACTGCTCCTTCTTGCCAAACATGATTCACAACATTGCTTCCATTCATAGGTAGCTCAAACCTCGCAAAGATAATGACTTGTCCATTGATATACTGGGCTGAAACATTATGAACCGTAAAGCTCAAGTCACCTTTCACAAGGGTGGTTCCATAAGTGTCGATAGGTGACGTGTATGCTTCGAGAGTACCATCAGAACGTTGTAATGCAACAAAAGCCTGGGAGCCGATCATCCCTGTAGATGTTGGGTTTATAGCCCAAGCTAGCCATCTTCCGTGCTGACTTTCAGACTTCCTAAAGGCGATATCGACAGTATTAGAAGGCATGTCGTAATTCCAGTGAATAAAAGAATTCAAAGTATGAAGATGGCTGCATGAATCGTAGGATTTTCCATGGAAGTAGAAATCGGAGCAGTTGGTTCGAGCATATGATGAGAGGAAGCATAGGGAGAAAAAGAAGCAAAAAAGCAAGAGGTTATTAGAGTATGCCATCAAGTAGGTAGTTAATTTCTTATGATGAGAGGGTGGTGTATTTATAATATGCGTGAACTAGGTGAGTCGAATTTGGAAATTAGGATCTATAATCCCATTATGAGTGGGAGTAGGAAAACTTAACCTTTTTTTAAAGATTAGTACTAATTTTTAAATATAAGGTAATTTTTTTTTTAAAAAAAAAACGCTTTTAATTTGTATATTTAAGTAAACTAATCCCATATATGGATGGACTAGGCTATACTAGAATTTGGAAGTAAATCACATTATGAATGTGAATAGGAAAACTCACTCAAATAAAAATATTAGGAAATACTACTACTATCATTCTCTACTATAGAGACGTATAAGACGTCTCAATTTATTAAAAAGTAATAAAATAATTTTAGATAGTTGGATCATTTGATCAAATATTTTTGTCTAATAGAGTGAAAAAGTAGTTACTTTCTAAGTTATAAAAAATAATGCATATACGAATTGTGGTAAACAATATGAAGGATACAATAGATATAAAATCACATATAAATTAGGCTGTGTATAAATTTATAACTTCCTGTATGAAGATTTTACTGGGAATATTTATTTGAGAATGTTCGTTGATATTCCGAAAAGAATAAAATTGGGGTAAGTTGGGATATGATTCATTTTTAGTTTTTTAAGGATAATTACAATACAATGTATTTGGGTGATTTAATTTATAAGAGGGCAATTTCAAATATATACCATAAAGTAATTAGTTTACAATAAATATAGTCATGTTTTTATTACATAAAAAATAGCTAAAAATTATAGAAAATATACACTAACTCACAACATAACTCACAATAAGTCATAGGAAATATACATTAAATATATCATATATCTCACTTATAAATGAGTTATGCACTTACATTATTATATACACAAAAAGCTGAATATAGGTTAACTATATACAAAGTATACATTGATTATACATGAAGTATACACTAACTATTCAATCTCTATCAACCAAAAATCACTTCTAAACGATTTCAAATTTTAGATATGAAATCCTATCGATGTTTCAAGTCTTTCGGAAGAATAAGAAGAAGAAACGACACAAACAAAGATGGAGGGAGGTAGGGAGGGGGGGGGGGTTATACTAGAAGAATTATATAAATGTACCCGCAAATTATACAAATATACAAATTATATAAAAATCCGTGAATTATACAAACAAAACAAGCTACAACTTATAAATATGCATACTATAATAATAGAGTATAATTAAATTCATCATAATGACTATTTGCGAAAATTCCTCCAATATAGTTACATCTTAGTATAGTCCATAAAATTACTTTTACATAATTTAGCTAAGGTGTCCAATGCTTATTTGAATTGGTCAACAGAGGAGAGGCCCCAAAACACAGTCATGGCCACAGCCCCCTCTCAACTTCCAAAAAAATTCAAAGTAATTAGTAATAAATAATAGATTTTGAACCTAATTCAAAATAATAAGAATTATCTCAAAATTTATTCCATAACTTCAAAATCGCAAATTACAAATGCGTGGTAAATTATAAGAGCAACATGTCAATCACTTTCAAAATATTTGGTAATTAACTTTTGTCGTGATTCCTGATATCTCATCAATTGAAATAATAGGTAATTAGTACTGAATCTACCTCTCCACATCTCCACATCTCCATAGAAGATTTTATTTTGTTGTTTTCATAGAAATCAATTGGTGAAGTTTGACTAAAATTTTAATTTGTAAAATAGTGTATAGAATCAAAATAATATTGTATTTCAGCTAAAAAAATATCTTATAATTTTGTATAATCTTTTATATTGGTACTTGGCAGTCTAATATATCAAGAATGAATGTCTTGTATATTATTGTATACCATACATATATTGCTTTATACCGAATTGTGTTTTGTGTATTTGGGTATATATTGTTGTATGTCGAAATTTTATATATATATATATATATATATATATATATATATATATATATATATAACTAATAATTTTAGATTTTATAAAAGTAAAATATCCATCATTTTAAAATTAAGAAAAAAGAATCATTCTTAGTGTGAAAAGATGGTATATAACATGTGATAGAATCATATTATAGAATAACTAGTTACTATTATTATTGATTAGTCGATATTCGTAAAATTATATTTATGAAAATTTATAATCACAAACATTTATTTATAAAAACAACATGGAGATATATGATATAGTAATACAATGCATTAGAAAATTATTATATCTTGTGTATGAAAAGGCGAACCTAAGATTTGAAAAATTCGAATACACCAATATTAAGCTAAAAAAAAAAGATTCTAGTTGGAATAGAACCCTGGTCACATGGGTGGATGTCTAAACGAGGTAGAAATCACATATTTATACTTTTCATTGGCCATCGTTAATTATATTAAGTTTCTATAAATAGACATACATATATAGAGAGGCGGATCCGCCTTATATTGTGGGGTGTCAACTGATACTAGTTCACTGAAATTTTTTAGTATATATATTTTTACACAAAAATCTGAAAAACTAAAAGAAGAACTACAAATATTATTAGTGACACTCTTTCATCAAGTCGACTCCGTGGCTTGTTTTGCACGTCGCGAGAAACTGTTATTTCACAGGATGTATGCAAATTTTTAATCCCAATAGTGTCAAATTTGTTTTATTTTTGGAGCGTTTTGAGAAAAGTTTCAAAGGGATTCGAATATCCAACCTCTCTATTCCTAGTTAAATTAACCTAAAATAAATCAATTGAACTAGAATATAATTTGTTACCATTATAGAAATTTTATTACTTGTTCAAATCGGAGTTGCACAAGATAATAAGCTATAAAGTAAAGCCTAAGTTGAAAAGAAACCTTCAAGTCTGCAATTTGCAAGTGCTATTGACGTCGATGGCTTGATACTATTGCGGCTTTCTCTTAATTGTATAACTTTTTTTTTTATCTCCAATCTTCATAGTTTTAGTTGAAATTTCTTGAATAATTATTAATTTTGTATGGATTTAATTTCTTAAAATTGTTTAAAGTATCTAATTTTGTATTTCAGATCAATTCAGTGGAGAGATGTTATTCTAAAATATCTTTTTAAAGATTTTAAAATCAAGTTCAACATCTCAAATTTCTTTTAACTTAGCTAGCGTTTGGCCATAGATTTCCAAATATTCTTGGCAAATATTATTTGATTGAAAATTTGGGTGAAATTTCACCATGTGTTTGGCCATAAAATTTGGGAAATATATTTCACATTTTTAGAAACATATGATTTATACACACAAGTTTTAAAAACTATCAAAACTAACTAAAAGTTTGTATTACAAGTCAATTGAATGTTCGTTATACCAATAACAAATAATGTCCATGACACTAAAGCAATGTGGTAATTTGGAGTGAGTGCAACAAGAATTATTCCATACATCGTGAAGTAAACAAAGTACATGACTTTGTTACCTAAAGCCAATTTTTAATAATTTTCATCAACAATCATATCATTATTTAATATTCACTAAATATTTCATCACTATTTTGGTGTTCACGTAAAAAATGATATAATACAACGCAAGCAACAACTAGAGAGGGTGTTTTTGTAAAAGATAAAAGATTGGAGTAAAATTTTAATTTTTAAAATATCCCAAATAATGAGATTTGGCCCAAACACTAGAAAAAACTAGTATTTGGAAATTTGGGATATTTGCCAAAAATATTTGCCAAATAATGACAAATTGTATGGACAAACATTATTTGACAAATTTTTCCCAAATATTATTTGAAAAATTTATGGCCAAACGGGCCCTTAGAAGAAGAAAACGCTAATGAGTTGGAATATTTTATTCCGGAGAAAGGTTACCAATTCGAAAATAACCGTGATGCAGTAAGAATATTGTATCTTCAAAATGATCCTTTTTCGACCTCAAAATCATCAATTTTCTCAGTCAAATTTTTATTTTTATGGTGACTCACGCCGTTTTAATTCAAAATAATTTCATGAGTATGATCGGTTGGAGTATAGTGTAACAAAAAATGCGGCATTTTGTCGCCATTGATATTTGTTTCAAGATGAAAACGTTACTCAAGGAGGGAGGCGATGCATTTTCAATCAAAAGATCTACAACTTGGAATAAGAAGTCAACCTTGATGTGCATATGGGTAAACCCAACAGTGTTAATAATTAATCAAAGACGAAATTGTGAAGATTTATCGAAACAAAGACAATTTATTCAAAGTGTATTTTATAAACAATGTTTTTATAATATAATGTTTTTATATCAATTTTTTTTTTTTAATATTGATATCACTTACATAAATTTTGCATACGCCACTGCATATATATGCATGATTTTTTTCTTCAAATTAACAAGTATACGTACACCCCCAAACAAGTCCCCCCCTGTGTGTATAACCTATAGTTTACTCATTTGATAAAATTATTTATGATTGAAAAACTTTTAATAATTTTAGCAAATTACAAAATTTTCATATTTATAACAAAACATAAAATTTTATATATGCCCTTGCTAAAAGGGTAGATGAGTATAGTGGACCTGCAAATCAGGTCTTGGTTGAGGCATATCGACGCAGAAATATAAGTGGCTACTTTAATCCAGCCATTTTGATATATATGGTCCAGCCTTTAGTTGTCAATTCCGTGCGTCTTTATGTAATCAATCTTACTTGAACTCGATTAATACGAGAGATAAATTATATTTTAAAATAATTTATTTTTTAATTAAACTAGTTCAGAATACAATTTTTTTTTTTTTGGAGTTCACTAAATAAAAAAGTGTCTTACTATCATCATATAAATAAAACACAAAACGTACTACAAGACTTCATTTATTTTTTCTTTTTCTTTTTGGCCCACGACAATTAAGAAAATGAATTGTGTGGGAAAACATAAAAAAAAGAAATAGGAGAGATTTGAATATCTTGAGGTTGATATAAAAAAATACTTTTGTGTAAAAGATTTCCAATCTTTGATATCCTTAGTCGCTATCATCAATTCATCATCTTTATAAATTTTAGCTTCTTTTATTTTTATTTATTTGTTCGTTTTATTAAAAATAAATATTTATTTTTATTTATCTAGTTTAGAAATTCTTTTCCCATTTTTCTATTATTTATATTGCAGCATTTAGTTCACTTATTAGTAAAATCATCATTTTATTTCTAATTACTTATAAAATAATACATCAAGTCAAATATGAAACACTAAACATGGACGAAGGGCCTCATTCAATGGCATTTATGTATAGGGCAATGAACTTGTTAAAATATATATATGTTCCCCAAATTTCAATTGTTTGTATTAGGAGCTGGATGGTCTAAATTTCACAAAAATTGTCATTATCCTCTTTGCGTGGACCCTAATTATTTTAGGTAGATTTTGTTGAATAATATTTGTTCCAGGCATGTAGCACGAAACTGCAAGTTTTTGTAGTGAAAGCTGGATGGTCCACTCCTTGTCGACTTATTTTAGACTCTGCAAACTCTATTTTTGAATATATGTATTTTTTTTTTAAAAAAAAAAAGTCAAATTCTTGTTCGTTTTATTTTATTTGACATTATTTTCCTTTCATAAAGTTGTTAAAAACAATGATATATTTTTTGATAAAGATATTTTGCAGCTATATACACAAATGACACCTATGGCGTTTTTAAAGTCCAAGGGTTTCAAAAGTTTTATATCGTGTCAATACCATAAAATTTATGGTATATTCAAACAATAAATTTTCAAAAAAAAAAAAAATAACTAAAATTTTATGTCAGGTCAAAGTATATCTAACAAAGTATTTAATAGTGTGTACATTTTTAATTCCATATTAACTTAATTTTTGAGGTGATTCACACTCTTCGAGAAAAGTAGATTAAAACATAAAATGAACATAGTTTTCTATTTTCACCCTTATTAATTATTGTTAAATTTATAATTAAAATAACTAAATATTAATTAATGACTAATTTCAATTCTAATTAATAAAGGGTAAAATTGAAAGAATACTCTAAAAGTAGTCTTGAAAACTGAACAATATCTCAAAAAATTAAATTAATATGAAATGGAGAAAGTAATATTTGTCAAAAAAAAAAAAAAGTAAGTTTCTTATAAGTTCGCTCACAACTCCAACAAAATTAAGTTTTAAAATCTTATCGGAAAAACAGCTCAAACCAATAAAAAATTTTGCAAAATTTTGAAGCAAACGGCACTAAAGAACTCAAGGTTTCACATTGTCTTTTGTTGATACACAGAATGCAAGGTCCCTACTTGCTTTAGCTAAAATCTCTTTAATTTTATTTGTTGTCGTTGAATTTAATGTCATACGGTCCTAAATTCAATTGAATTAAAAAAATATATAAAAAGTAGTCAAAGAAAAGACGTGTTCCATGCCCCATTTCATTAATATTTTCATTGTAGTCAAGACGATCATATTAAATGCATGTAAGTAAATTCTGTTGTGGCCTTTAAGAACCCAAAGGGTCACAACTCTTGATCATGAAACAATAAACTGCCCAACTACTTTTTCATAGTTTTAATTACAAGTAAATCATATCAACAAGTAAAACCAATTTGAATAGTAAATTCATTACATCATATAGCCCTGAATATTGGCGAAGAAACACTCTCTAACAAAACGATTTCAATTTTCACACGTATAAGCTATAAATCTCAAAATCGAAACTTTTTCTTGTGTTTGGTATATAAAGAAAAAACATTATCCTAAAATACACATTCATAAATAATCTAGACAAATAATATCGGATATGGTGTTAGAAATGGATCGGAATTATGAGAGTATGGATAAAGATGAAGTGTGCTGGACGATAGAAATGATATAATCATCACAGTTAGCAAACTTATTTTTCATACTTCCATTAACTCAAGTTCCTTCTTCTTATTTATTGTTTAAGAGATTTATATCCTCTAATGTTGAATCCATCCCATTGTTTTTGTCAACTTTAGCTATTCAATTGGTACAAGCAATTGTTAAAAAGGAATAGTAATTGGAGTTGAAAAGAAAAGATTTGGTAGTTGGCAAATTGGTAAGATTTGCAACCATTCTTGACTTTGAAAGATTTGGTAGTTGGCAAATTGGTAAGATTTGCAACCATTCTTGACTTTGCTATGTTTACATATGTCATTAGTGACATAGGCATGGTTTTATCCTTCTATAAATAGAGCATTCTTGCTCATTTGTAGATCACACCAAGTTAGAGTGAAAAACCATTTTGAGAGCAAAGTGAGGTATTCCATAGACTACACAAAAATAGTCTGTGAAGAAAAATAGAGTGTGAGCGATATTTAGTAAGACGGAAACCAAAAGAGTGTTGTTCCTTTTGAGTGTGTAGTAGTCACTTTGAGTGTTGTATTCGTGACTACACAGTGTAAAATTCCTTACTATAGTAATATCAGTTGCTCCTCTTGTTCCGTGGTTTTTTCCCTTATTCAGAAGGGTTTCCACGTAAAATTCTTGGTGTCGTTATTTTCCCATTTTATTTCATTACTTTTACCATATATACTTTTGTGTTTGTCCGCGTTTTCCCAACAAACTGGTATCAGAGCCAAGGTTTTATCTGAGTATGCTCTGTGGTTGCAGCACAGTCTGAACTTCCACATCAGAAAAGATTTACTTTGATTTGCGATAACTATATTTTTTGGGGAAAACAATGGAAGCCAACACAAGTAGAATGGTTACTTTGAATGGTGTTAATTATGCCATTTGGAAGGGGAAAATGGAAGATCTGCTTTATGTCAAGAATTTTTATAAACCAGTATTTACCACTGTAAAGCCTGATAAAATGACAGATGAAGAGTGGAATCTGTTGCATAGACAGGTTTGTGGATTCATTAGGCAATGGGTCGACGATAATGTGTTGAACCATATTTCTGGGGAAACACATGCTCGAACCCTATGGGAGCATCTTGAAAGTTTGTATGCTCGAAAGACTGGCAACAACAAAATGTTCTTAATAAAGCAGATGTTGAGTTTGAAGTATCATGATGGTTCTCCAATGACAGACCATCTGAATAATTTTCAGGGGATTATGAACCAATTATCTGCTATGGGCATCAAATTTGATGAAGAAATTCAAGGCTTGCTTCTACTTGGTTCCCTACCAGATTCTTGGGAAACATTTAGAACGTCATTGTCAAATTCTGCTCCGGATGGTGTGATCTCTATGGATTCCGCCAAGAGCAGTGTCTTGAACGAAGAGATGAGAAGAAAAACTCAAGGTTCCTCTTCGTCGGATGTCCTGATAACTGGCCCCAGGGGGAGAAATAAAACTCGTGGTTCTCAGCATAGAGAACAAAATAGGAGCAAATCCAAAGGCAGACTTAAGGATATTGAGTGCTATCATTGTGGCATGAAAGGGCACACAAAGAAGTTCTGCAAAAAGTTGAAGAGGGAGAACAATAACAAAGAGGAAACTAAACAAGATGGCAATGAAAATTGCCTAGCCACCGTCACCACCGAAGATCTTGTTACCGTTCTTGATGCAAACATGATAAATATTGCTTGTGATGAGTCAAGCTGGGTTGTGGACACTGGTGCCGCATCTCATGTGACATCAAGGAAGGATTTTTTCTCTTCCTACACTCCTGGTGATTTTGGAACCTTGAGTATGGGTAATGAGACTGTTTCTAGGGTGGTTGGTATTGGTACAATTTGTTTGGAAACTAGTGTTGGAACTAAACTAGTTTTGAACAATGTGAAACATGCTCCTGATGTTCGTCTACACCTAATTTCTGTTGGTGTCTTAGATGATGAAGGATATGTTAGTACCAACGGTGATGGAAAATGGAAGCTCATTAAGGGTTCCTTGGTTGTGGCTCGTGGTAACAAACGTCGTGGTCTATACTGGACTACGGCCTCTGCTTGTGTTGATATGGTGAATGCAGTTGAGAGCGATAGCTCTTCAATATTATGGCACAAGAGGCTTAGCCACATTAGCGAGAAAGGACTTAATGTTCTAGCCAAGAAGAAATTATTGTCAAATTTCCAAAGTGCTAAATTAGAAAAATGTGAGCACTGCTTGGCTGGTAAACAAAATAGAGTTTCCTTTAAGTCCTACCCTCCTTCGAGAAAGACAGAGTTGCTTGAGTTAGTGCACTCTGATTTATGTGGTCCAATGAAGACAAAGACATTGGGTGGTGCACTTTACTTTGTCACTTTCATTGATGATTGCTCGAGAAAACTCTGGGTCTATGTCATGAAGACTAAAGACCAAGTGTTAGGTGTCTTTAAGCAGTTTCAGGCTTCAGTTGAAAGAGAAACTGGAAAGAAACTGAAATGTATTCGTACTGATAATGGTGGTGAATATTGTGGACCATTTGACGAATACTGTAAGCATCAAGGTATTAGACACCAGAAGACTCCTCCCAAGACTCCTCAGCTTAATGGCTTGGCTGAGAGGATGAATAGGACCTTGATGGAAAGAGTTAGATGTTTGCTTTCTGAAGCAAAATTGCCGAACTCATTCTGGGGTGAGGCTTTATTGACCGCTGCACATGTTATTAATCTATCTCCTGCTGTTGCTTTGCAAAGTGATGTACCAAATAGTGTTTGGTATGGAAAGGATGTTTCCTATGACCATTTGAGAGTATTTGGTTGCAAAGCTTTTGTACATGTGCCGAAAGATGAGAGGTCAAAGTTAGATGTCAAGACAAGGCAATGCATCTTCATTGGATATGGCCTAGATGAATTTGGTTACAGGCTATATGATCCAATTGAAAAGAAACTTGTGAGAAGCCGTGATATTATTTTCATGGAGAATCAAACAATTGAAGATATTGACAAAGCGGAGAAGGTAGAATCTTCAAGTTTTGATGGTATAGTTCATCATGATGAAGTTCCTCACACAAGTGTGCATGATGTTGTTGGGTTTGATAATCATGGTGACGCCCAGAATCATGTATCGAATCAACATGTTGATGTTGATAATAACAATGATATTGTTATTGATGATCCTGTTGCTCATGAAGTTGTGGACGAATCAAATATTCCGCTTCGGAGGTCCACAAGACAGCGGTTTCCTTCATCCCGTTATTCACCCAATGAGTATGTGTTACTCACTGACGGGGGAGAACCTGAATGTTATGAGGAGGCCATGGAAGATGAACACAAGAATCAATGGATTGAAGCCATGCAAGACGAGATGAAGTCTTTGCATGAGAACCACACTTATGAGTTGGTAAAATTGCCCAAGGGCATGAGAGCTTTGAAGAACAAGTGGGTGTTCAAACTTAAAGTTGAAGAACACAACTTGAAGCCCAGGTACAAAGCTAGATTGGTTGTTAAGGGATTCAGTCAAAGGAAAGGTATTGACTTTGACGAAATATTTTCTCCTGTTGTGAAAATGTCCTCGATTCGCACAGTTCTAGGTTTGGCTGCTAGTTTTAATTTAGAGATTGAGCAGATGGATGTGAAGACTGCTTTCCTTCACGGTGACCTAGAAGAAGAGATTTATATGGAACAACCTGAGGGCTTCAAAGTAGATGGTAAAGAAAATTTTGTATGCAAACTCAAAAAGAGTCTCTATGGCCTAAAACAAGCTCCCAGACAGTGGTACAAAAAGTTTGAATCTGTCATGGGGGAGCAAGGCTATAAGAAGACTTCTTCAGATCATTGCGTATTTGTACAAAAATTTTCTGACAATGATTTCATCATCCTTTTGTTGTATGTGGATGATATGTTGATTGTGGGCAAGAATACTTCCAAGATTGACGATCTGAAGAAAGAGTTGTGTAAGTCTTTTTCTATGAAAGACTTGGGTAATGCCAAACAAATTTTGGGCATGAGAATTACTCGTCTTAGAGATGAAAGGAAGATTTATTTGTCCCAGAAGAAGTACATTGAACGCGTACTGGAGCGCTTCAATATGAATAATGCGAAGCCTGTGAGTATACCTCTTGCTGGTCATATGAAGTTGAGCAAGAAGATGTGTCCTACAGCTAGGGAGGAAAAAGAGAACATGGCCAAAGTTCCATATTCCTCCGTCGTCGGAAGTCTGATGTATGCAATGGTGTGCACTAGACCTGATATTGCTCACGCAGTTGGTGTTGTCAGTAGATTTCTCGAAAATCCGGGAAAAGAGCATTGGGAAGCTGTGAAATGGATACTCAGGTATCTTAGAGGAAGCTCAGATGAATGCTTGTGTTTTGGAGCATCAAATCCAATCTTGAAAGGCTATACAGATTCTGATATGGCAGGTGACCTTGATAACAGAAAATCCACTACTGGATATTTGTTTACTTTTTCAGGGGGAGCTATATCATGGCAGTCAAAGTTGCAGAAGTGTGTTGCACTATCTACAACTGAAGCTGAGTATATTGCGGCTACTGAAGCCGGCAAGGAGATGATATGGCTAAAGCGATTTCTTCAAGAGCTTGGTTTGAATCAGATGGAGTATATTGTCTATTGTGACAGCCAGAGTGCAATAGACTTGAGCAAGAACTCCATGTACCATGCAAGAACAAAACACATTGACGTCAGATATCATTGGATTCGTGAGAAAGTGGAGAATGAATCATTTCACGTCAAAAAGATTCACACAAGTGAAAATCCTGCAGATATGCTGACCAAGATGATACCGAAAGACAAGTTCGAGTTATGCAAAGAACTTGTGGGTATGAGCTCTCTCTAAAGAAGTTGAAAATACCTTCTTCCAGTAAATGGGACTGGAGGGGGAGATTTGTTGAATCCATCCCATTGTTTTTGTCAACTTTAGCTATTCAATTGGTACAAGCAATTGTTAAAAAGGAATAGTAATTGGAGTTGAAAAGAAAAGATTTGGTAGTTGGCAAATTGGTAAGATTTGCAACCATTCTTGACTTTGAAAGATTTGGTAGTTGGCAAATTGGTAAGATTTGCAACCATTCTTGACTTTGCTATGTTTACATATGTCATTAGTGACATAGGCATGGTTTTATCCTTCTATAAATAGAGCATTCTTGCTCATTTGTAGATCACACCAAGTTAGAGTGAAAAACCATTTTGAGAGCAAAGTGAGGTATTCCATAGACTACACAAAAATAGTCTGTGAAGAAAAATAGAGTGTGAGCGATATTTAGTAAGACGGAAACCAAAAGAGTGTTGTTCCTTTTGAGTGTGTAGTAGTCACTTTGAGTGTTGTATTCGTGACTACACAGTGTAAAATTCCTTACTATAGTAATATCAGTTGCTCCTCTTGTTCCGTGGTTTTTTCCCTTATTCAGAAGGGTTTCCACGTAAAATTCTTGGTGTCGTTATTTTCCCATTTTATTTCATTACTTTTACCATATATACTTTTGTGTTTGTCCGCGTTTTCCCAACATCTAAAAAAATTTGACCAACTGAACGTGGGAAAATTTCTCCATATCGAATACATTCCGTCTCCGTACAAAAGATAAAATTCTAAGGTCCTTTTGCTTAAAGAAGTAATGTAGTTGGACCTATTAACTAAAATTGTACTGCACCCAGCTAATGTCATTTTCCTCACTACCCTGATAAGTGATAACTCAATGCAATTGTAATTAAGTTTCTGCACCTAATCTCAACTTATGCATATATCTTTGTTGGGTTTTATTTGCCTGATTTCTTACCATAAATAGATTTTCCTTTTAGAAAAGGTTTTAGATTGACTAATTTTTTTTCTTGTAGGAAAAGGTTTAGGACTCTATAAATAGAGATATGCTTCTTCTAACTTAATCAGCATTTAGAATGTATTCTTAAAGGCTTTGAGAGTTTTTGGTTAGGGGGAGAACTTATGAGTCACAAGATTGATATGTTATCACTTGTGTAAACCTCTCATGTATTTCGAGTGAATTAGTTGAGGTTGTTTCTCTCTCTCATATTTATAGTGGATTGCTCATCTCCTTTGTAGACGTAGGTCGATTGGCCGAACCACGTTAAATCTTTGTGTCTTTTGGTATATTTCTCGTTGTCTTCTTACTCGTGGTCTTTCGAGGTTTACTTTGCTAGCTTCTGTATTTACACATACTTATTTACGGTCCTAACAATCTTATCTTATCTTTTTATTTTATGTGTCATTATTTAACTGAACATAGAATTTAACATTTAGATAAGTAGTGACAATATAAAATGAAATAAAAATTTTCTAGAAGCAAAAATAGGACAAGCATACTAAAGTTTGAAAAAGAAAAATATGACAATGAAGATTGGAATAGGGCATGACCATCCCACCAAAGTGTTTGAAGAAAGTGGTAGACAAGAAAGTAAGGTAACCTAAAATTCTACATAGAAAAGTATAGTGCGCAAGTTGACGTCTATACATAAATGGTGGATAAGGGAATGACAATAGCATAAAAGACAGAGCTGCTTTCCATTGTTTTCGTCAGCTCAAATTTATAATGTAAATTATGGTATCTGATTTATTTTTCACGTTAGTATATTATTGAACACAAAATTTAACAAAGATGGAGATTATTACTATCTATCAAGCATATTCTGGAACTTATGATCTTAGACATGTAATGATATTTACGTAACTATAGGGTAAATATAGGAGGATAGACAGCCCCCAGATCCACATAGGGCACTTTAATGAAGGTTATCTTTAATCTATTGCTCAACAATTTCATATCGAAATCGAAACTTTGGACCTTTATATTTTGAAGATCTTGTTTCCTTGCCAAAAAAACATAACAATAATATTCTCAGTGCAGTTATTAACGAGTTTTATTTAGAGGGCGGGGTCGGATTTTTTTTATATTAATTTTTCAATATATGTATATATAAAATCAGAAAGCATGTTTAGACACACATATAGTTGGATATATAAAAGAATTTGAAAGCATGTTTTAAACCCATAGTACTTTGACAAAGAATAACAAATTAATGAAATAAGCTAGGTCCCCATTTTTTAAATTTTCTTCCGTACCTTAGCATGAGAGTGCAAACGTACTTTTACACCTACACACTTTGAAGTTTATAAATTGTTACCCACCTATATCACATTTTCTTTATTCACAACTCAACAAATATCCAATACTATCTCCTTCCCCATTTTTTCTCTTAATAAACAAACTTTCCAATTGTAACTTTAAATAGTAATTATGGAGCATCCTCAGTATTATGCACCCTACCGCCTTGCGGTCTCATCATCTCTAGGATTTCCTCTTGGCACTGCCTTTCTCTTGGTTGCTGTTTTCAGTCTCAGTGGTATATTTTCTTGCTGTTATCACTGGAACAGAATCCGCTTGCTTCGTCGACGCGCAGACCTCGAAGCAGGCGATGATCCTGATTCCGTCAAATATAAACTCAATTATAATATGGTGAGGAATTTACTCAATTGCTTCTAACATTTCATAATTCCATTCTTAGCATAAGTATTTACTTGTTATAACAAGTTACGTTTTTTATTTTTAAAAATGTTATCGGTTTATATGTTACTTATATACTCTAATTTTTAAGTCGTTAGGTAATCTTTTCTTCCTTAAATAAATCTAATTAATTACGTGAAAATTGCTGTTTGTTCCTTTTCTATATAATACCATTTTCAATTATGTATTTAGTGCAAATTTGGAGGTATAAAAATTTCATGATATTTAGTGGAGTTTTGTAAAGTTGTTAAAGAATGACAAAAGTCCCACATCGGTGATTAATGAGATGGATGGACTCCTTATAAGGCTTGGACAATCCTCCTCCCTTTGAGCTAGCTTTTGGGGCGTGAGTTAGGCCTAATACCTAATTTTACATGGTATCAGAGCAACGTCCGTCTCACCTCTCTTTGAGCTAGCGTTTGAGGTATGAGTTAGGCCTAATTGAGTTTTCCAATTTTAATTAGCAATTTTGGAAAATAGTTATATTTTTCTTCTGTTATTCTTTGTAAAGTTTTAGGCTAAAACAATTTATTTACCTATGTGACATATTCATCAAACTAATTTATTTGTTCTTTTCTAAAAATAACTCTGTTTTTTCTCTGTTTTGCAGAGTGAAAAGCAGAACCAAAGCCAAAACATGCCTGCAGTGTTAATGCCAGGTGATGAAGTTCCAAAATTCATAGCATTGCCATGTCCATGTCAGCCACCACGACCGGAAAAGGTAGCTGAAGAGGTGCAGCTGCCGCCTTCGCCTTCGCCTTCACCTAAGCCAATTCGTATGGTAGTGGGATTACTTTTGTAGTACTGATTTTAGAACATTGGTGTGTAATGTATAGATTCAATTGTGGTTCAACCAAATTACCAAGTTTTTTATTTGTAATTAAGGCACCATTTGTCCAATGCCTGCTAAAGTGATTTGTTCAGTGCAAACTTAACTAAAACTTTCCCAAAATCACAACTAAAATTTTTGACCTTGGTAAGTTCAACATATTTTGACTTGTACGTTTAGGTTCAGGACCAAAAGTCTCCATTTTGTTTATAACATTAAAGACTATTATACATCAAGGATTATGAAAATATCCTACTCACAATATTGTAAATTTTAAATCCTTGACAAGCAAATTAGTTTGTTTATATCGTGTCATGATGTTTGATTGGATATTAAATTTAAAAATGTAATTTTTTTTGAAACTTGTGATTTAAAACAAGTCATATATTATAAAAATATGTTAATTTTTATAAGATTGATTAAAAAAAGATAAAAAGAAAAAGTATCACATAGATAATATATACTCTAATATTATAACATTCTCGTGACCTTTGCCTGTTCTGGAATCATGTTGAAGTGTGTCACTATCTCATCTAAAAGATTAAAGTGTTTTATAATTTGATTATATTCTTAAAATAGCAATTTTATCATCTTATCCTTATTAATTATGAATGATGAATTGAAAATTTAAGATTTTCAAAAAGTTTAACGTTTTTTAAAGTAATTAATTGAAGATATAATAGGTAAAAATAAGATTGTCCTTTCTTAAGTTATTAAAATAGACAAATAATTAGAAATAACTAAACAAAGAAAAAGTGATCTAACTAATTAGAAACATAGAAAGTAATATTTTAATAAAAACTATTAATAATACAATCAATGGTTGAGTCCAGAGCCTAAAGGGTACAAAATATTAACAAAAATTTCAAAACGATATATAAAATTTTATATTAACCAAAACGGCAAAATCGCAAGAACAACAGCGATTTACTCCACCAGAAAAAGCAAAATTGTTGTCACTGCAGTGATTTTGCAAAATGTGATTTTTTTTTAAAAAAATTGAAATAGCTACCTAGTCAGCGATTTTCAATTTTTTGTAAAAAAAAAATTCATTTTTTAGAAAATCGCTGCCTAGGCAGCGGTTTTCATATTTAATTTTTCTTTATAAAATTGCTGCCTAGGCAGTGATTTCAATTTTTTTTAAAAAAAGATCTCATTTGCAAAATCATTGTAGTGACAGTGATTTTGCTTTTTTCGATGGAGTAAATCACTGTTGTTTCAGCAATTCTTTTTATTTTGATTAATATAAAATTTATATACCATTTTAAATTTTTTATTAATATTGTATACCCTTTAGATTCAGGATTCATCAATAATTAGTACAACTAATTAATTTGTACTAATTAATTACGAGTAGTTACAAAGATCTATCAACACAATATTTAATATAATTTTCTCATATTCTACGAGTAATATTTTTCCAGACAAACATACATTTCGTGATCAGATAACCAATGGGGTCCTAAAATTGAAGAAGTATTATACTACTGTAAAAGCAAATCAAACAATCTTCTTTTTTGTATCTCACTGATGTAGAGTTTTTTCACCATTAACTCTAGAGGGTCCCTACTTAGTTAGAATTTTGTGGATGAACATATAAAATATCATATGTGAAAAGACGTGTTCTATGTCCCAGTTATTTAATATTTTAACATGTAGAGGGAAACACTAAATTAAATGTCACCAATTTCTGTTGCGTCCTTTACATACCCAAAGGGTCACAAATTTTGAAAATATCTGTTCTCTTCCTTTTTTTATTTGTTTACTTTGCTTTAGTTTACTTTACACTGTTTTATTTTATTTTACCTTTTGATATGTTTAAATCACAAGTTTCATCATTTTTATGATTGTATGAATATTAAGACATGTTTTAAACTCAAATAAGTCATTTTAAGTCTTAATTGCAACTATTTAGGGTACTTATATTTGATAGTATCAGAATATAACAATATTTTACCAATTCTAGTCAAATAATATAGGAAGAGTAAGAGATTAAGTTCCACGGTTCCACTTTTTCTATCACCCAATGGCTCGCATATCGGACGGTATGGTTTTAAAGTTTATCAGATTGTTTATTGATTTGTGAGATCTTAAATCGTTATAGAACCATTAAGAAATTGACATACTAATTTTTTATTGTTATTGCTCGGCTATCAGTTTAACCGTTGAGATTTGACCAAAAAAAATAATATTGAAAATCATTTAGAAACAAGGTGACGAATCAAATGAGTCATGCTTATGACTTCACAAGTTACACCTTGTTCAAAATCAAACAATTTTATATTGTAAAATAACCAAGTGTTTGAGACAACTTGAAAAAAAAGTAGGAAATCAAATTCTAAGTCAAGAACTTTATATACAAAATGATACTTATTAATATAATTATTTAATTTACTATCGGGTTATTGATTAACCCGTTAAGAGAAAACCTCAAACCATTAGAAACCGATAGTGCGATAACAAAAAAAATCAAAACTATTATCAAAATCGCCAAATCAATAACCCAGTATTAATAAACCAATAATTTTTGTTCTATTCAAGTTATCGATTTTAGTTACACCCAAAGTTGTAAACTCCATTAAGAATTTTATAGACAACCATTAAAAGAATTCACGACTTTTTTAATTCAAAAATTTTGATTATGCGAAATTGTTATTTATATATGAATCGGGTGTCGTTGCAAATGATTGAGATCTTTCAATTTTGAAATAGTTTGGTAAAGATTAGAGTAATTCAGATGGAATCCCGAGAGTAAGATAAGCAACAAATTATGTTTATTTTGTATATGGGGTGTATATTTATTTGTATGTGCAATATATCCTACATGCAAACAAACAAAATATATACAATAACATAATTGTATGTTTTTTTTTAAGCTATTGTATATTTTTACCGAATCATATATTTTGTAAAAAATTTATAATAACTTAATTTTCGAAAAACAATTCTTTCACATAAATCAGATAATCAGGTCTCTAATTTTATATCTCCAGGTGCGTGTCCCCAAATAATCTTCATTATTTTACTTAAATTACATGTTTAATCAAATTATATTATACAAATTAAAATGATATTATATTACACGTGAGTTTTTCAACTATAGATTAATCATGTTTGAAAATAAATTTAATTATTCGCAATGAATATTACATGTCGAATATCTAACAAGTGTTATCTTATCATGATTCGTGTATTACACCATATATCATGAAAATACGTCTAAATAGTTATAATTGACATCAAACAATCATTTTAGAGTATCAATTCCTCTTTTGAGTTAATAAACATTTACTCTTTTTACAATTTAATCGAGAGCACAAATTTATATAGCACATGTAATAACTACTACATAGGCTATATGTAAATAACTTTTTATTAATATTACTTTAGTCATGATCACTTGATATGTATTCCTTTCTTTTTTATTTGCATGATTTTTGATTCCAAACTCCAATTCATATAATGCTACACTCATTATACAACTAACGTCTTGTTCCATTTGCTAAAATTCAACTGATACTATTTGTACCTAATTAAAAAGAATAAAGAACTGTACCCTTTGTCAGTGAAACGTACATCAAAAAAAAGTATTCTAAGGTACTGCCATTTGTACAACAATATAAATATCGAAACAGAAAACAAATCATATTAGCCTAATGGACTACAATTATTTTAATTTTAGTATTATATTGTCCGTACATATCTAAAAATTGTGGTACAATAATAACTGAAATAAAATAAAAACAAAACAGACACTAATTGACAATTCTCACACAACAAAACGATTCTCAAATAATCGAAACCTGGTACACAAAAAATGAAATAATTAAGCAATTCAGTACAGGAATCAAAGTACAACAGATCATTTTATTTTAATAAGGAGAGTTATTAGGACTTTTAAATTTCATTCTAACGAATAAAAAATATATATAGTCGAACATGTTGAGTAATCTAAAAGATTGCGGATAAAGATTCAGTCAAGTATAATTAGGACAAGTAATGTTCAAATGGTCTTATAGATTTATGTCATGTACTATATAATAATTTATGGAGTCCGAAACTCAAAGGGTACAAAATATTAACAAAAATTCCAAAACGGTATATAAAATTTTATTTTAACCAAAACGGTAAAATCGCTGCCGGTGCAGCGATTTACTTTACCTGAAAAAGTAAAATCGCTGCTGAGGCAGCGATTTTGCAAAAAAAAAATTTTCTTAATAAAAAAATGAAATCGCTGCCCAAGTAACGATTTCAAAATTTTTCTTCTTGCAAATCGCTGCCATGGCAGCGATTTGATATTATTTTTTAATTTACTTTTTTTTTTATAAAATAAGGTATATCGCTGCACTGGCAGCGATTTATAAATAATTTTTTTTTAAAAAAAAATCGCTGCCTTAGCAGCGATTTATTAAAAAAAAAATATTTTTTATATAAATCGCTGCTATAGTAGCGATTTATTAAAAAAAAAAAATTTGTAAATCGCTGCTACAGCAGCAATTTATATCAATTTTTTTTTTTTAATAAATCGCTACTGTAGCAGCGATTTATTTAAAAATTTTTTTTTTATTAAATCGCTGCAATAAGCAATTTTTTAAACTAAAAAAAAATTTAAAAATTTTAAAACAGCGATTTTATATATAAAAAAAAAATTATAATTACTCGGTGTGATTAGGGATGTACTTGAATTCAATTAAATAATTTTTCTCCTTTAATTTTTTATTTAAAAAAATTAATTATCTGAATTCAAATATTATTTAAATTTAAATTCAATATAATATCTTTTTTTAGAAAGAAAATATATTTATTACTTTACTTATTTTTAATTTTTTTTAAATAATGTATATTTTCTTATAAGTTATATATACATAAATTTTAAAAAATATTATAATTTTTTTTATATATAAAATCGCTGTTTTAAAATTTTTAATTTTTTTTTTGGTTTAAAAAATTGCTTATTGCAGCGATTTAATAAAAAAAAATTTTTTTAAATAAATCGCTGCTACAGTAGCGATTTATTAAAAAAAAAATTTTTTTGATATAAATCGCTGCTGTAGCAGCGATTTACAAAAAAAATTTTTTTTTTTTATAAATAGCTACTGTAGCAGCGATTTATATAAAAAATATTTTTTTTAATAAATCACTGCTAAGGCAGCGATTTTTTTTTTTAAAAAAAATTATTTATAAATCGCTGCCAGTGCAGCGATATACCTTATTTTATAAAAAAAAAAAAAGTAAATCAAAAAATAATATCAAATCGCTGCCATGGCAGCGATTTGCAAGAAGAAAAATTTTGAAATCGCTGCTTGGGCAGCGATTTCATTTTTTTATTAAGAAATTTTTTTTTTTTGCAAAATCGCTGCCTCAGCAGCGATTTTACTTTTTCAGGTAAAGTAAATCGCTGCACCGGCAGCGATTTTACCGTTTTGGTTAAAATAAAATTTTATATACCATTTTGGAATTTTTGTTAATATTTTGTACCCTTTGAGTTTCGGACTCATAATTTATGATTGAGATCTATTGAAATTATATACTCATTATAATAATAATAAAAAAAAGCTGTCAACTATTTTTATCTTTTAAAACTACAATCAAATAAAATAATTAAGTGTATCCAGACAAATATTTTCAAAACAAAAAATAAAAATTAACAAAAATATGCGAACTTCCTTACTTTTTTTAGATCGTTGTATCCGAAATCGATACCCACGCCCGCTCGGCCTTTTATTGTTTTACTTCATAATTTCTCAAAAACTACAAACATGTTCTTGTTTGAATTTTAATTTTGTTAGGGTCTGAAAGGAATTCATCGAGTAGATAGTGAAAATATAAATATCTGAAGAAAACGCAAGTTGAAAGAGGGAGATTGCTTTCCAGTTTTCGCCAGCTGAATGGCATTTTCCAAATTTTAGCTTTTCAAAAACCAGCAGATTTTAAAGTCAGTTTCAACAAAATTTGGAAAATTCTTCTCCCCATTTCATTATTTACTTTAGTACTAGTGTCCTCTTTTTTTTTTTTTGTGTCATGTGTACTATGACATCATCGTATCATCATTGTTATCATTCTTTGTTTTTGTTCAAGTTTTATTTTGTTATATTTTCCATTAAAACTTACACTTTTCCATTACTAGAGGTGTTAATTAAATTTGACTCACAAAAGTATGTATCGTGTAAGAAGTTAAATTTATCCATAATTCATCAAGTATCAAGTGTTTGGATCAATTTGAATAAACTTGTAAGTGTAAAGGTAAAGGAATATTAGATCCTTTATATTAGCTTTAATAAACATATAATTCACTTCCTAACCTACCATCAAACTATCCTTAAATCCAAAGGTATTCTTTGGTTGAAAACAAGTTATCTCAGCATTAGTTATCATGAGGTTAACTATCCTGAGTTAACTTATCCCATCACTTCGATATAAATGATGAGATTTAGTTATCCCTAACATGACAATAAACAAGATACAACATTTTTATTTTATTACTATTATTTTTTATCCCTCACACCAAACGACTCCTAATAGTTTAAAAGTGGAGAATATATACTTCTTTACTTCATATTTTGACAAAGCTTAATAAAATTCTAGCTCTATCACGATTCACTGATTTAAACGGGGAGAATATGTAAGTTATTTTTTAATGATTGTGAAAACATAAACAATCTAAGCATTCAAAAATCCTATCAATTAATTGAGAATCGTAGAACTATATGATTTTCGCATAAATATATTACTGTGTTAGTATTAGCCATTATAATTCTTGACTTAATTGAGAGGAATTTTTTTTTCTTTTGGTTCTCCAAAAGTTGTGTCTCTTTCTCTTGCCTTATACTTTATAAACAACTTTGATTGATAAGACTATATCTTTATGGCAGAGAGAGGACTCTTTAAATCAAATGTATTTAACATCATTCTCATTCCCACTTTTCTATCATAGTGAGTAGTGGATATAATGGATAGTTGAAAGAGGTAATAAGTAAAATTCAAGACATAATGGATAGTTAAATTAAATTCTTTACTTATACAGTTAAAATTAAAATTTATTAATTATTAAATATTAAATCAAAATAATATTAAAGCGAGTGAGTCATAAAACTAACAGAATATATACTTCAAAAAAGAGTTTGATGCTTCAAAATTATTTAATTTATGCCATACCAAACAATCAAAAGAACGCATATTATAATGTATGTATAGGTTAGAATGGTTAGTATTAATTCCACTATACCAAGAAAAAAATAAAAAAGAAGTAGGCCATACATAGAGAGATGATGCTGGGCACCTAAGCAAATAGGACCCTCAACAACTTTCTCTTTCCGTACGTCGACCCGGACACCAAACGTACCTTTACACGTACCCACTCTATTTTACTCATTTTATTCTATAAATACATTCATTCTTACCCCCTCCAAAACCCCCATTCTCATTATTACTCTTTCTTATTCAATTCAGCAATTCAATTTTTGTGCAACATTGAATGTGGGGAGGAAGTCTGATTCATACCTCATTAAGTGATGGAGAGTCCTCAATATTATGCACCACCACAAACTGTGGACTCCTCTCGTCCGTCTCTAGGATTTCCTCTGGGGACTGCGCTTCTCTTGCTTGTCATTTTCAGCTTGAGTGGTGTTTTCTCTTGCTGCTATCATTGGGACAAAATACGAGCCCTACGACGTCGATCTCTAGCCGATATCGAAGCTGGAGATGATGATCCTTCATCTTTGAAATCCAAACACATCAAAATGGTAAGATCCATCTCCTCCATTTTCAATCAAAAAAATTCATAATTAAGTAATTTTTAACTAAATTAAAATAAAATAAACATGAATTTCTATGAGGCAATTTCAATTAAAGGTAAAATAAACATGTAGAATTAATTGTTCTGTCTTTCTTTGTATCGAGATGCCAAATTATAAGCTTGTGGTTATACTTAATTTGGTTATTCTGTGTTTTACAGAGTGAAAAGCAGAATCAATGCCAAAGTATGCCTGCAGTGTTGATGCCAGGTGATTTAGTTCCGAAATTCATAGCAATGCCTTGTCCATGTCAGCCGCCAATACCGGAAAAAGTGGTGGTAGAAGAGCAGAAGCCGCCGCAGCCTCAGCCTCAGCCTCCTAAACCAGTTCGTATGGTAGTGGGATTACCTTTGTATTAATAATAAAAAAAGGCAAATTACCGACCTGAGCTGCGATGTAGTGGTGAGATTGCTTCATGCTTAATCAGAAATCTCGAGTTTGAGTTTTAAATCTGAAGAGAACTTTGTTGAAAGCGTTACCACCAAATGGGTTCAATAGTGCACGATTTGATTTTATTGAAACTTCGATACAAACATCCATTGAGAAAAAGGAAGAAAAAAAGGGATGTTGTTGTATGTACATATACTTGAGTATATAAATTGAATTTTATTTCAATCATTCCCAATCTTTTCATTTGTAAATACCAATGAAAAATTTTCAGTTCCCTGATTTGTATATACTTCATCTATCTATCAAAAAGTTTTCTTAAACATTGTGTTATGCCATTTCTATTATTAGAGTAATAAGTTATTAAGAGGGTAAAATAAAAACAATAAAAAGTTCAAATGATAACAATGATGATAAATTGTGATATTTTTTTGTTTTTCTTAGAGTTAATTTGAATAATTTATTATTCTAGTTTAATAATTTTAAAAGTTTTTATTTTTTAAAAAAAAATTTCATGTCAAATCAAATGATATCATTCAAAATATGATAGAAGAGTAAAAGTTTTTTTTTCCTAGTTTTAATATGAAAACTGACACATAAATTAAAATCGAGATTTTATTAGTATAAAGTATTTAACGTCAGCAGAATAAAGTTCTTGGGATGCAAGTTTTAACTAAAATTTCTTTAAAATGAAAGAAAAAGGACAAAATACGGTTCATGTGGCATATTTGCGTATTAATAAAAACATCGGCAAATCAGCTTAAGATTTCGTATATTTGAATTTACTTCTAAGTTGGGTTATGCACAAATGACGCAACTTCAAGTTAATTAAGGAGATTAGTGCTTTAAATGAAAATAAAAATAAATAATCTTAGCAAACTTATCTTACCAGTAGACAGGGGCGGACCCAGTAAGTCAGACGCGGGTGTTCGAGCACCCATTGATTTCTGAATTTTTTTGTATATATATATATATTTACAGAAAATATGATAGATATGCTATTATAATTTAAATGAACATCCATATAATAAAAATAGTTATGGGTTAGTTGGTTTAAATCTTTGCAATAAGAGGCACGTGAAACCACTAGTGAGGGTTTGAATCCCACTAGTAGCATTTATTTTTTTAAATATTTTTTTCAACGAATTTTATGTTAAAGGAAGTGAGCATCCACAACCTTTAAATCCGATCCGCCACTGCCGAATAAAAAGATAAATTTAGTTTCAACAAGTAGACATACGAAGAGTTGTGATAAATTATTGAGAAAACCATAAACTATTCCTCTTGCCCTAGAAGGAGACACTAATTAAGTCGTGTGTTTTACGTAATTTTAGTTTAATATTGATTCGAAATTTCATTTTATCTTTTAAAATTTTATGTTAAGTTAAAATTGAATAAATTGAAATTAAGAAAGTACTTCATGATTCGATCACTTTTACTTGTCATTTATTTTTAAAATAGATTTTTATTTTTATTTATTTCTTTTGACGTATGAAGAAAAAATAATTCTTTTTCATCATACTTTACTCTCAATATTATATTCTTATATTTCATTATCTAACACTTACATCATTTTGTAGGAATAGTTAGTCAATTAATAATAGCAATAATTATTTTTTTCTTAATAGATATGCAAGTCAAACAGTAAAAATGAACCGAGAAAGTATAAGGCCTTATTTGTTTGCACTTAATGAAAGTCTGAATCATAGTTATTCAGAGTCAGCCCATTAAGTACGTTTGATGTTTAGGTCAAATTCAGATTCAACCTATTACGTTCATTTGTTTTATTTTTTAAAAAAAAACTCTTAATGGGTCTGAAGAGGTTTGAATGAATAAGATCTATAGGAGACACATAACAACATTCAGACTCATTTGATAAACTATTAAATAATAAATCATAGCTTCTCTACTGCTTTTTTATCTCATAATAAAAACTCTCTTTCTCACTTTTCACAATCAAACACCATTTTTTCCCTAATAATAAGTTTTCATAAATCCTTTCAAGTATGTTCTTTTTATATTAATAATTTTCTTGTATTGATGTGTCAAAAACACTAATTGCAATAATATTTTAGGTGTATTGTTGTTTATTAAGGTTTTTGAATGAAAAAATAATACTCCAAACCATGATTATTAAAACTTTTTAAAAAAAATTATCAAAAGTTATATATTTTGTTGAAATGAAAAAATTTATAATATTTTATTAATAAAATTTTTAATTTTACTATATTGAAAACAAACAAAATTAATTATTTAATATTCAAATTTAGAGACCACATCTTAATATTCAATGGATATTTATATCAAAACATCCATATCTTAATGCAAATCTTAATATTTAGATGTGTATTCAGATTCAGACCTCTTAATCTTATTGAAAACAAATGAGGCCTAAGAAATGATGGAAAAGAAAGAGTTGACACATGCAGAGGCGGAGCCATCTTATACTAAGGGGGTTCATCCGAACTCGTTCGATGAAAAATTATATTAATCATACACGATCAATATATATATATAATACAAATTTTAAATCCCTTATGTCTTTATTAAAAATTTTTACTCCGTCACTAAATGCACCAAGAGTTTATTCACCACTTTCCATCCATGACCTAATTTTTCTGTAGAATGAAAATATTGCAAAATCTACTTTTGATGATGTATATATTCTTTTTCCTTTCAGTTCCACCCAACACAACTTCCCCACCACTTGCCCCAAATTCTACTCATTCCACTCTCTCTAATCATTTCTTTGTTTTTGTCATTTTTCTTCTTTTCCTTTCACTTTTTAATTCCCTTCTCACCTTTTCCCATCACATTAGCACCTGCAGGGGATGGTCTGACGGCGGATATAGAATTTTCATTATAGATTTAAAAAATAAAAATGTAATTTATATTTTGGACCTTATAAATTATAGAGTTAATTTTTGTTTTTTTGTGTTTAAGAGATTCTGTTAACCCCTAAATTTGCTTTCGAAAGCTAAATAGCATCAATACAAATTTTTTTTATTTTATTTACTTATTCAAATTTTAAACTATCTATACAATACGATGTCACGATCCTCATCCCCGCTTTAGTTTACTTCTCTTTCGAATTGACCCTTCAATTTGCGGAGAACCAATATAATTATTTTTTGTTTCTCTCTATTCCACAATTAGGTGCACTGTCTTTTTTTCTTTTTTCACCTAAATTTTACGTAGAGATCCAATTATATTCTCCATAATTAATTATCTTAAATGTTTGGTAATCCGTAACTTTCAGTATACATATGGACAATGGCATATTATTCAGGCGACGCTTATATTCATGTGAATCTATGTTTTTCTCTGTAGATGATGTACTAATAATATTTAATATTTTTTTTTTGATTAAAATTACAAGTTTAAATTTTATATTTCTCTTTCTTTTCTTAACTATTGGGTGCACCTCTCGAATATTAATAATCATTAGTCCAGAGCCTAAAGGGTATAAAATATTAACAAAAATATTAAAACGGTATATAAAATTTTATATTAACCAAAACGGCAAAATCGTTGGAACAACAGCGATTTACTCCATTGGAAAAAGCAAAATCGCTGCTACTGCAGTGATTTTGCAAAATATGATATTTTTTTAAAAAAATTCAAATCGCTACCTAGGTAGCGATTTTAAATTTTTTTTAAAAAAAAAATTAAAAGAAAATCGCTGCCAAAGACAACGATTGAAAATGATAAATAAATAATGAAAATCGCTGCCTAGGCAGCGATTTTCTAAAAGAAAAAAATTATTTTTTAAAAAATTCGAAATCGCTGTCAAGGTAGCGATTTGATTTTTTTTTAAAAAAATCACATTTTGCAAAATCATTGCAGTAGCAGCGATTTTGCTTTTTCCGATGGAGTAAATCGCTATTGTTCCAGCGATTTTACCGTTTTTAATTAATATAAAATTTATATATACCATTTTAAAAATTTTTTGTTTATATTTTATACCCTTTAGGCTCCGAACTCAATAACCACTCTAGTCTAGAGTGGTGCACCCAATAGAGACTAGAGTTGTTATTGACATTACTTCATGGTTTTAATTAATTAAGTAGTAATAATGTTTTTCTTTCTTGTTAATTGGATTTATTCTTTCAAAAAGTTTGAAGTTTCATTAGGGGTTTTGATAACATAAGGTTTCAAGTTTGAAATTTTTTGTGTTATAAGTTATAACAGATGCTATAATAGGGGTGTGACCTTTGGATCAAGCTCGTCGCATAGGTTTTGTGTAACGTGTATATCTTTATTGTGTGATTTGTGAGTTATTTTACAAAAATAAAATTTGTCGTATGTACGCATAAAAATAGGAATTACAGATTCTCTAGTCATCAAAAATAATAATTGTGTAGCATATAATTATACGTGTAAAATAATTACCATTTTATATAATTAAAAAATTCGAAGTGTTAATTGGTTCAATATTAATGTAATAAAAAGAAAAACTGGAGATTTTATACCTCGAACTCACTTATGTGTATGACATAATTTGATTGCTTATGAAATCTTATAAAGAAATGAAGATTTATATTGTTTCTAACAGACTATTTATTTAATTAAGTGGGGAAAACGTCATAATTTTGGAGAAGCAAATTAGGAACTTTTGTGTGTATATTTAACTAAATAATAATGGTAATGCTTCCGTAATGTCAGAGGTTCATAACCACTCAACCAAGTAATTAATAATTGCAAAGGTTTCAAATCCAAATTAATTAAATGCTTGAAGAAACTAAAAGATTAGTAGTGAGATTATATTCCAACTGCCCAACTTGATTACTTTTTAATGCTAAACCATATCAGTTTGTCTCTTTATGCACTAAACGCCCATTATAAGATATGCTGCCCAATTAATTATCACTCTTAGTTTTATCTAGTATATATTAAACTCCTTTATATTACTTTATTGTTCCTATTTAGGTTGCATTACTTTTTTAAAAATTCATTTTGAAAAAGAATTGTCAGATTTGTGGTTTAAGATTTACTTTAGATCGATCACAAATTTCTTAATCCTTTTTTTTTTCTCATTCTGTATTCGATATCTATATTAAAGCTCGATTATTCCAAATTTGTACTGATTAAGAAAATACTCTCAATCAATGGATTTTTCCTACTCGAGACTCGAACCTTTAATCTATGATAAAGAAAGGAACAACCTAATTATTTTTTTTATATATATCTTGAACGATTGTTAAATTAAACTATATCACTTAAAAATTAAAATGTTATTTTAAAACGAAGGGTGGAATTTTTTAAAAGTACGGATGATAAGCAAAGTTGTTAAGGGCCCTTTTGGTGCAATAATTAATCACATGGAAGACGGACTTTTTTAAGGGACAGCTACTAGTGGGATGAATGGTGATTATCTTTATCTTAATAATTATTAGGAGGTAACCTTTGCTATCTTTTTGTTTTTATTATAATTAATCACAAAAGGGTTAATTAAGTGTCTAAATCACATTTTACATCCCATCCTATAAATTAATTATATGTAAAGGTGCACTCATCTTCTAGATGAAAATTAAATAAACAATGAACTTTAATTTCTAGTTGTAGTGGAGTATTTAACTCAATGAAATTCTTTGTATGTTATTTCGTGTTGAACCCTTATGTATATCATAAAAGGGAAATAAATTAATTGTCTTAATTTTTGTTTTTTCTACGGAATTTTTCGATATTATGTTCCTCTCTACTTGTAACTATTTTTTTAAAAAATTTGGGAAAAAATTGAAAGCCTTTAACATCACTAAAGATGAAAAGCCTAGGTGGATGGATGACTTAAAAAAAGAGAAAAAAATAATGAAGACTGTTAAAATAGATCGATGAGGAATTTTTTGTGATAAATAAGGGTCCGTTTGGATGGGATTAATAAAAGCAGCTTTAAAAAAGTACTTTTGAAAGTGCTGAAACTTATTTTTAAAATAAGCAGTTATGTGTTTGGATAAAAGTGCTGAAGTTAAAAAAAAAAGTTGTTGATGTGTTTGGCAAATAAGTGCTGATAAATAACTTTTTAAATCAAAATGTCTGAAATACCATTAAAAACTGTTAACATAATAAAAGTTAATTAATTTATATTTTACAGTCATAAATAATTATATTTTGCTATCATTCACAATTTATTTCTAATCACAAATTATTTATAAGAGGAATATAAACTTATTATAGATTTTAAAGATATTTAATTTGAATAGATCAAAGAACGATTTAAGATTTATTTTAGTTTCATCCATATGTAATAATAATTATCTATCATTCACATATTTTTTTATTATCACAAATTATTTATAAGAGGAATATAAATTTTTATTTAAGTTATATGTGCCAAGCGTGAGAAGGAAAAATGGAAAAATGGAAGAAAATGTGAGGATAATGATGGGTAATTTGGGGATTATATAAAAATATTAAGGGCAAAAGGGTAAAAGTAAAGTCAACTTAAAACAGCTTATAAGCTAAAAAAAAAAAAAACACCCCTACCCCAGCTTTTAACTTTCGGCTTAAAATAAGTTTTTTTTAGCTTAAAATAAGCTGTTTTGAGTATTGCCAAACAGTCAAATAAGTCAAAAACCAGCTTTTAAGTCAGTTTGACCAGCTTAAAAGCTGAGCCAAACAGGCCCTAAGAATAACGTTCTTTTTATTAAGTATTATTTTTTTGCTTTCATCTAGATAACGTTTTTTTTATCTATCATTGATGTAGATTTCACCAAAAATAATTATGTAGTATTAAAAAACATATTATCAAAAATATTAAAGTTTAACTTTAACTAATACATGGACATATGGGCATGGAACATGTGAAGACGCATAAACAAAATTTTTCATTTGATTTAAAATAGAACAAACTTTAGCTTAAACAATAAGTGAAAAAAGAAAATTAAAATGCTGCAAGTTGCACGCAATCTCATGTGTATATTTAATTTATATGTATATGCCAAACTTGTTAACAAAAGTGGCACCATTGCAGCCATATAGAACACAAGATGTTGATACTGATGGTATATATATATTTTGTACGTAGCCAACATAAAGATAATACTTGATATAATGAAGTAGCTACGCATAGTAGGCTAATTTATTTGTACAGCATAATATTAACTTGTAAGTACTTCCTCGTTAAGATTTATTTGTCTTATTAACATATTTAATATTATAAAATTAAAAAATTTCCATTATATTTTAAACTCTATATATATTAAATTAAAATCAAACATTAGAGAATAGTTCTTAGTGGAAGTCCATCGTTACATATAAAAAATTGGGTTCGCAATGTTTCTTGTGTACTTAATTTAGTACTCCCTCTTATCCATTTACTTTTGCAAGTTGCTCTTATGACTCAATCCGGATTCGGCAGATCACTTAAGGTCTCTCCGTTTCATTTTATGTAATATAGTTTAATTTGATATAGATTTATTTTTTAAAATTATCTTTTTTAATTTATCTAAAATAAATAATAGATATTTATATGATTACAAATTATTTTATTAAAAATAAAATAAATAATTCAAATTTGAATTGTAACTAAATATAAAAATGTGTCATTCTTATTTAGACGCTTCAAAAAAAAAGTTTAATTTGAAATATAAATAGTACTTACTCACAAATTTTACATTTGTTGGGCTAACCGAACTCAAAAATAAATATATATTGTTCTTATTAGATCAGGTTAATTTTCACGATTCTTTTTGAAATGACTGAAATATAATATTTTAAAATATTTTTAAATTCTATATGATCTATCATAATCTAGGATTATAAGATGTCGTTTTATCTTCAGCAATATGTAATAGAGAAATTCGACGTGAGATATTTTATATTTTTTTATTTTATGGAAACCTTTTATCGAATAAAAACTCTTTCTGCTTCTGCATCGAAAATGTAGACTTGGCTTACTTAACTTCATTAAAAATAATGTATTTGTATTATAGTTTTTCTTACTTGCTTTATATCATGAGTTGTATACTAATTAAATATCATTATCCAGTGCCAATATTAACACAAAAAAAATAATTGCACGACGTGTGTTTTACATGAAATATCATGTGATATTAAGTATTTAGAACCAATTGATTAAAACTGCTTTAAGTAATCAAAAAGTTTAATCGCAATAGATTAGGATTTCAATTAGTGGGACATGCACATCCAATGATGGAATTAGGCAGAGGAGCGTTACACACATTAATCTAAATTATCTCTAATTTATTTCCTTTTTGGGAACCTTATGGACTGTTAAAGTGGTATGATTAGGATTTCCAATATATCATACTCCTTAATGTATATAATAATACAATGTAAATAGAATCCTATACAACGTATGCTAATTTAATTAATTAATGGCTGTAATTTCTACTTTGTTGCATTGCTCGAGATTCTTAAAAGGTTTTAAAATTTGATTAGAGGTTACTTGAAGTAACAAGAAATACAAGTCCAAAAGAAAAAAAAATGATTTTATATTATTATTAGGTAACCTTTATCTATAGTAGATAATTTAATTTATTTTTAAGATTATAAACTTTATATCTTGAAGAAATTTATTTATAAATATTATATCTTTTAAACCAGACTCCACGTCAACATTGTCTACTCTCCAATAAAGCAGTGTTACTTTTATAGGAAAATTATATATAATAACAAATTACTAATTTAAATTAAATGTTACAAGTATAGTTTAATTTAATTATATCTAATAATAAATTATTGTTATTTTCGCTTTTCTCTCTTGTGGACGTTCGTTACTCTCGTTTTGGTGATAGTTTCACTCACCTCTCTCGCTTTTATACAAAAACAGATGTATAAAATGTGTTTGTGTTTGTACAAATCGAGAGGAAATTATATATATATATATATATATATATATATATATATATTCGTTCTCCTCTTACTGATCTAGCCCGCCACTCTTTTCTCTCACGTAAACAAACAGAAACTAAATGTATAAATTATTTTTCTGTTTGTATAAAGCGAGAGAAAATTATATATACACATGCAAATACATATATCTTCGTCTTATATACTTATGATTATACAATAAAAAAATTCCCGCTTAATTTTCTTTTGCCTTTCTCTCTTTCTGGATTTATACATACACAAGTTATACAATTGATACTTTGTATACAACTTCTTTCTTTTGTATACAAATGCTTTCTTTTGTATATGTATAGCGATTAGCGAATTATACAAAAGTTTTCTTTGTATATATATAACGAATTATACAACTGTTTTTTTAAAATGTATAGCTAAAATATATATATTTATGTTTGCTATGGAGTGAATTATGCAAACTATAGCATACAAATATGATTTTTTTCTTTGCTACGTGTGAAAGTTATTATGGTTCCATACATTTAAATAAAGTTGAGTCAATCATTGTTGGAAAAATGTTGGATCGATCTATTTATAATGAGATGCTTGCTAGCCCATTAGCTTGTTTTCTTCCCAAGCACTCTAAATACAACCTATAATTTTAAGATAAATAACATAAATTTTACTAGTTTATGACTTAATTATATATTTTAAGTGACTTTTCAAAATTTATCATTCTTCTACGAATGCATCGCGTTCAAATACGTATATCTCAAATACGTGAGATCAAAATTAGGTGTGATTTATTGTAGATTCACATGTATATGGCAATCTGCTCATCTCTCTCCTCTCTCGCTTACCTCCTTGCATATCTCTCTCGCGCTCCTCTTTGTATCTCTCTCATTCATTTCCTTAGATTCCTATCTTTTTCCCCTTTAACCTCTCTTGCTCGCCTTTCACCTCTCTTCCTCTTTCACTCACATTTCTCCTTATGTATATGTATTTCAGAGTGTTTTTGTTAGTTAAAATACATGTATTTAGGTAAATTAACTTAAAATCTTATAAGAAATTATTAATTAGTGAGACAATATGCAACTATTTCAAATTATAGGGAGACAATCAATATATATATATATATATATAAATGAGGACCATAGAGGAGGTGATGTGGCACCTTTATATGACCTCCATTTGCATTTAGCTTTTTCCATCTTTTTCTTTTAAAAAAAATTATATATCATAAAAAATTACTTAAATTTATTACAAATAAAAATATTTTATTAATGGTGGGTCATTTATAACAAAAATTCTTCATATTTTTTATTTATTTATCTCACTTATAATTAAAAGAGAAACATAATTTATTTATTTTTTACTTTTTTTAATTTAATTTAATTATTTTATTGTAAAAATATATTACTTCATTTATACAAATATACAAATAAATACTTTATTAATGTATGAACATTTATAATAAAAAAAAACTCTTTATATTTTTTTTTCTATTTGTTTATCTCACTTCTAATCATGAAATCATAGTATTTTATTTTTTTTTACATTTTAAGTATTTTTATTTTTATTTTTGAATTTATTCACTAGGAGTTACTACCCATGACTTGCCCCTCTTTAATTTTTACTTTTAATAATATTCATGACTCTCATAATTTTTATATTCATTACCTCCAATTTAAATTTATAAGTTTATGTGTCTTATGGAATTCCTTTATTTTGCCTATAAATTTATATTAGTTTAATGAAGATTCACATTCACAATTATTCTTGCTTTTTTCATCATATAAGTTTGATTTGTAACAAAAAAAGAAGTACATGAAGGTAAGAAATACTTCACTGAAATTTTTATTTTTTATTTCCTCTATTTTTGTGTATATAAATTTGTATTTGATTTGTGAAGGAAATTAATATGTAACCAAAAAAAAAGTACATGAAGTCAATAAATATATCATTCTCAAGTCCTTATTTTTTCATTCCTTTATTTTGTCTATATAGATTCATATTTATTTTCATGAAGATTCACATACAAAGTTATAATTTCTCTTCTTCATAATACTTGTTTGGGAATTAGCTAACATGTAACCAAAAAAAAAAGTATATGAAGGTAAGATATATTTCATTCTTAAGTCTTTCTTTTTATTTTTATGTACTTATACATGCTTTCTTAATATATATTTTTATGTTTGTATTATAATTTACCAAGTAAGTATGATTAAAAAAATCTCTTTAATTCTTAACAATGTTTTATCCGTATGCAATTACTCTTTCTAATAGTTAGTTTTCCATATATAATATAGTTTGATTATAATTTCAAGAAATAATTATTATTTAGTATTGTTATTACTATTGAAAAGATAATGTATAAATATATTAAATATGGTTTATATTTCGTTCTTTCTTTTGACATAATTATTTTTAATTCGTATATTTTTTTTATTCAGTTGGTTGCATATATGAAGAGTTTGACATATGGATCAAAACATGATGGCGGATATCTTTGCAAAGAAAGATGGTACAAGGAAAAAAAATGAAGCATAATTAGAGATTATTTTTTCACTTTGAAATTTATTAGCAACTTAGTTACTTTTGCTAGAGTTTTTAAAATTTTAATTTATGTAAATAATTTAGCTAAATGTATTATATTATCAATGCTAATCATTTGATCCTTTAGTATTCTATTTTCTCTTTGTTATGAAAAAAATAAATATAATTATTTCATTTTAACAATAACAAAATTTATGATGATTAGTTTCACTTTTATTATAACTTATAAAAAGTAATTGAAAAATATATTATTATTTTCATGATGTCATTTTTTGCGTATGTAACAATCTGTCGTCGTTCTTTTTGCTTTGAAATGTATTTATAATTTTTATGTAGTCACCAATTATTATATTTTTTCTGTTCATTTTTTGTTTTTTCACACCTTATTTTTATTTTTTTATTTTACAAATAAAATCAATACATAATTAGTAATACATTTAGTGGCTAATAAAATTATACATTTGAATTATTTATAACTCATGTCTTTTCATCTTACTTGTAAAGTTTAATACTAAATATGAATCATGACTTTATATGCTTCATTTTTTGTAAATCTTATAAGTATTTAATTAATGTTTAAAAAATTATAATAAGCAAATGTAATAATAAAATAAAAGAAAACAATATTGTTTTGACGAAATCAGAGTTTGGATAGAACATCACTACTCCTACAAAAGATAGAGAAAATTAAAACATCTACAATTTTCAACCTAATACAATATATTGTTATTTCAACATATTATCTCTTATTTCATTTACTTCACCACGGTGAATATTTTGTTCTAATATATACATATACAAAATAAACAAATATATTTTATATGTTTTAAAAAAGTCTATGATATCGCAGACGAGAAGAAATATAAATATTATCTATATATTCGATACTGACCTAAATATCATATATTTCATATTATTATCTTATAAATATTTCATATAATCGCGCGAAGCGCGGAGAATTTCACTAGTATTTGGATAAATATGAGAAGATTGTTTGTACAAATGGGTAATTTGATATACCATTTTGACTAATGGTTTAACTTGTGATCAATTGTAGATATGTATTTATATATATCTTTTTCTATTGAAAAAAAACTTACATAAATATACTATATTAACAAAATATTTACTATTTTAATATTATTTTTCACTTAATTACTTTTTAATATATTTATAATACAGTGTTAATATATATATATATTACGAAGAATAATTTATAAAATACATATAATACAAATTTTATTCAGAGCTATCAATATGGACTGACCCACTCCATTCGGGCTAACGTAATATTTTACGGGTTAGACTGGGCTGATCCATTTTTGTGTGGGCCAGAATGTCTAGCCCACAAGTACGTGGACTACGGGCTTTGCCGGACAGTCTTCTTTTTTAAGAAGTATATTAAAAAAAATTAAATTTAATTATAACTTAAAAAGTATTGTCATAAATATCGACAAGACAATATTACATGGTGTTAGTGTTACTACTTGTCAATCAAATCCACATATAAAATTATCTTTATAATATTTATCAAGTTTGATTTCAAGTAAAAAACATAAATAGCTAAATAGAAATGTTAACCTAATTGTTTTTCAAACTATGACAATATTTTATAGGTTACGACTTATGCAGTGATTCCCTAGAAACTTTAGGAAATTTTTATTTCATGTATTACATATTTATAAACATATTTTAAATTTAAATTGTAATATTTCAAACTTTTAACAGATTTTGAGTTTAGATTCTTGTTTATTTTTAACACTTTATTTTATTTTTCTTTTTAATTAATTCTTATTAAGCACACAGGTCATCCTTATCCATATTTTTCAAGCCCCACAAATCGAAAGAATAGTAAATTTTTTTTATTACTATTCTTTTTCAACACTATGAGAAAATACAGAGCTGAGCATGAATACCAACTTGTGTGCCGTATAACCACCACCAGAACCACCAAATCCATTGAAACCATCCTTCAAGGAAGCGATCTCTAATAAAGAAAAAGATATGAATCTATCGTACAATCATGAAAACAATACTCAAATGAACAAGAAGTTAGAACCATCATTCTCTCGGAAGGCGATAAAAAAGGATTCTCTTGTAACCGTCAAGTTGTATGGGAAAATATCGCTTACAACTACCTTAAAGACAAGCTTCATAGAAGCCCACAGAACCATTGATTCTAGTCGATCTGGGTTGTGACTTCTACATTACTAAATTTAACAAACAAGAAAACATGAACAAAGCACTCTAAGAAGGACCCTGGTTCATCACGAAAAGCTTCCTCTCACTAAGGAGATGAGAACCAAATTTTGTGCCAATTGAATCGATGGAGCATCACACGACAATCTAAAAAAAAATCCAAAACGACCACAACAACTTCAACACAGAGCTACACAAAAAATGGATGACCAAAAACAGCCAAGCCCCCAGGTAAGAACTTCAGCGGCGACACCAGGTAATTTCCTCATCCCACACACCTTTAATAATTTAGGTCATCTAAGTAGCGAAACAATAAAGTGATTTTCGTTAATACTAACAATAATAATGTAATTAACATAAAAGAAATAAATAACCATTCTACTGACCACCACCACCCCCAAGAAATAAATAACCATTCTACTAATATAGTTAACTAATTTTTAAAAAGGTGTTAAAAAATGACATGAGGTGTCTAAAATGAACAAAGTTTAGTTAAGGTGTCTAAGTGAAAATTTGGTGTGAACTTTAGGGGGTCACCGATGGGTTAGGCCTTCTATTTTATGAGCATTTATAAAGTTTCATTATTGTCTTGTTCCGTCAAATTTGTCTAATTTGAACAAAACTTAGTTAAGGGGTCTAAGTGAAAATTAGTGTTAACTTTAGAGGCCACCAATGGGTTAGACCTTCTATTTTATGAGCATTTATAAAGTTACATTATTGTCTTGTTGCGTCAAATTTGTTAGAAAAGTCATATATTAGTTTTATAAGCATTTTCTTATTGGTTAAACCGAAAACTAAACAATTAAGGAATAAAATTGATAAACCGAAAAACGATTAAAAAAAAAAAAGAAGGGCAAACCACATGAATCACACTAGTTTAAGTCTTAATTACTAAGATTCCCAATAGTTTCACATGTTACTTCCTCTACCATATTTCATGCTTAGGATACAAGACTAAGAATTCATGAGATACGTGTATGTGCCGAATTTTTAAATTGAGACACAAAATTATTTGTTTGAATTAATTGGTTGTAACTGATTTCCTTAATTAGAGGAGTAACGGAGGATTTTCACATGTATATCTTGGTAATGTTATTTGGTTAATCTAAAATTATTACTCTTAAAACAACAAATTCATTAATTTGATATATCTATAATCAATATATGATGTATCCAACAAACCAAACACATAGATACATGAGTATCATACAAGTACATTCATATGTATCGTAGATTTATCTAGCATTAATTTCATGTATTTGTTATACATATCTAGTATTAATTTTATGTATCTGTTTATATATACCTAATATTAATTTCATGTATTTGTTATACGTATCTAGGATTAATTTTATGTATCTAGTATTGATTCGATGTATCAGGTATCAATTGCATATGTTATATCCAGAAACATGTATCTCGAATAGATAGTAAGCATATACATCTAATTATGTGTATTCAAATTCATACGTTATATCCAAAAACATGTATCTCAAATACATAAAAAGCATATACATTTAATTATGTGTATCTAAATATGAAATGTAGCTGAAACACGTAATATTTAGGAAAAATCATGATTGTAGATTATATGTCTTATCATTAATATCATCGTGTTGTCAAAAATCATGTATCCAAAATTTAATGGTGGATACATATACATGTTCATATACCCTACTAAAAATACAATGCGAATCTTAAGTAAGATTACTACTAATTGGATACACATATTTCAATGGCTATATCAAAGCAATATTGCTACTACCACATCCACGATACAGTGACCAAAGAAAGCCTTAGAAGAACACCAACAAACAACAACTCTCTACAATACTCCCTTTGATCCTTTTACGCTGTGGCATAACATAATTAAATCTAAGATTCAAAATTCTTGTGGAGACAAACAATCAAGATGCACTCTAAATTGAAAGTTTTTTTTTTATAGTAGTTAATTTAATTTGATCTCATTATAAATGAACAATACAGAATAATATTTGGGTTCATGAGAATTTATCGGCAATCGTGATGATATCTTGAGAAGAAGAGAGTAGATAGCTATTGTGGAATGAAATTGTACGTTGAAGTTCTTGAATCAGAAAGGAGAATACATAATTGAGTGATAAATACGGGAGAAGAGAATTAAGAAATAGTGGTTGATTTGGAGTAAAAGAGTTAATTAAGCAAGATAATTAATCAATCCTAATTTTAAGGGATTTGGGTATCTAATTATATCTTCAAATATTATATTAATATATGGTATAAAATACTAAAAGTAATATGTGTAATTGTATGAAAATAAAGATAATATATACATATCGTAGTGATGTATGTCTAATAAGATAGTTTATCCTAAAAAAATATCTTATTAGTTTGGTAATCGATAGCATATTAAGAAATCAAAAATTAATAATACATAAAATCAAATCGACCGATGCACACCCCTAGATGAGTACTAATTTGGTGTGACAAAAGAGCAAAGATAAATTTATTAATAAATACAATGCCTAAAATTAAGCCTACAAATACATTTAATTGAAAGGTAGACTTTTAAATTAGAAAATATTTATTAAATGAATTGTATAGTTGCGGATTATAGTTTTGACTTAAGACATAAACATGACCCTTAACTTGGCTTCAAGGAATAGCTATGCCCTCCAACTTTGAGTGTACACAAGTAGACACTTAAACTTAAATAAAATTGAATAAGTAGATACATATGTCCTACATGACATAATACACGTAGGATACAAAATTGACATGTAAAGTTAAGATATTTAAGATAGTAAACCTATCCAATTGACAAGAATTTATGCAAAAGTTAGAACTTAAATCTATTATAGATTGTCTATTAAACATTAGTTCCAACTAATTTTGCCCAAAAGATAAGGCATTTTAACACCGTGAACCTTCTTAATTGACCAAAATTTTTTAAAGATATAACTTTAGGTTTGTTGCCTATCATGCAAAACAATATTAATCTCGTTATAATTTGTATGGAGAAAGTGTTTGACATGTGGAAGGTGTAATGGCTCAAAGTAGAAGCCAAAACTGAATTTTGTTGCCTCCTTGTGAATGTGTAAGAGAGTTGTCCCTTTCTATTCTCCAATTTCCAGCAAGTGTGTTGTTCTTTTTCATAACTACTCTTTCCTTAATTCACACGTAGGGCAGCCCTTAACTCCGTCTCATCGATATCAGACTTACTGTGAAACTTCAGTAGTTACTTGCACTGCCTTGTCTATGACAACACCGCCCCCATTCAATAATAGATATGGGATTTCGGCACAACACAACAGTTTAATCAACCATATGAATGTGAATTCGAGTTAGTTAAGACTTAAGGAGTCAATGCGATACTAGACATTGGATGGAAAACTAAAAAGGGACTCGTAAATTCATTCCCTCTGAATATCATTATTTTGACACAATTGACAGAGGTATGATTATATTAACTCCATTTAAATAGTCTAATAAATGAATCAAGAAAACTACATTGGAGAAAGAAAACTGACATTATTAAAACTTGCAATATTCTTTGAACAACAGACAAAATGTCCTTGGTTGGGGATTATTGTGCATCTCTATATCATTTGCCTAAAGACATCTTCCCCCAAAGCCTGCTGTTTTGAACAAGGTTTGCTTTACATCTTCACCGCTCAAAATTGTTCGATGCTCCCTTGCCTATAAAAATTCCAGAAACAAAAGGAAAAACACTAATTCAACATGCTCAAACATCATGGAACATTTTAAAGCAGTCGCTAGAGTCTGGTAATCGATCAATTATGTCTCAATCTCAAATTAATTGAGGCTAGTTATGTGAATCCTTTGCATCCATTCTGCTTTATTTGTTGAAGTTAATGCTTAGTTCATGTGATTGATCATAATTGTAGCTTAACCTATCAGAACTTTATCAATTTTATCACAATATTGGACTTCAAATTCATGATTTGTACATCTTAAATGATTCATTTGATTCAATGTCAAACTCATACCGCAAATGATACATTTGCCATGAACACAATGCACTAAGTTGGGGTCTAAGGAAGGGGCATCAGATCATATTAGACCTATTATACGCAGTCGTATCTTTCATTTCACTACAAACTATATTTCAATGGTTGAATGAACTGTGTGACTTCCAATAATTTTTACCGTTGCACCATGATTCCTTGTCCTAAGTAACATACATCATTAAAAAATTTGGTTTCTACTTAGTAATAGAGCGACCAGATAGTACCTCAGAACAAGAAGCTTGCAATGAGAAGTCACTGAAACAGCTGATAACACATTGTTGTACATCAAGCCCAAGAGCTTCTAACGTGCTCACTGTCGATAACAACAACCCTGGTTTTGCACTGCAACAGATCTCGATTCTGGTGTCCGCATTTCTCCTCTCTACCTCAAACTAATATATTTTCCACCCAACATATAAGTGTCAAACAAATTACACACACAGACATAATCAAAGTCTCTTACAATTATTGACAAAAAGTTAACTATGAGACATGTTAGCTAGTGCAAAATGTTGTACCTTAGGAGGCTTTTTAACAAGTGCTTCATTTGGCTTTAACTCCTTGAAGTTCCCTACGAATTTAATATCCTTAATTTCGTCTTTCACATTATCATCTTCACGCAATGTATGGATTTTTTCTAAAAGCTCCTTCATGTAATCAATTGCGTCTCCAAGTATAGATGTTCTGTCCATCTGCTCAGTCAATTAAAAGAACTAGATTCAGTACAACAGGGCACAGGAAGCACCATAGTATACAACACCCACAATCTTTGTTAAAGAGAAAATTCGATAGTCAATTTTAATTACATTTAACTTATACATACATTAACAGATTGAAAATATTACAATAACAACAACATACTCCGTGTAATCCACGAGTGATTAAATTTGTGGATAATAGGATGTACACATACCTTACGCCTGCCTGCCTTTGTAAGGTAGAGAATACCGTATCACATATACCGTATTGTTACACGAATGACTCACCTATACTCTTTAAGCTGAACTGATATAGTAGATTAAGTACAATGTAATAACTAAATCTCATCCCAAATTGGGCAAAAAGGAGCAACTATGGAAAATACAAAAAACTTAATAGCTAACGAACTGAGATACTAAGATTTTTCGAAATAATTAGAATGAAAGAAATGAGGAAAAATTACCTTACTAATCTTAGGAACAATAGATCTAAGCATAGAGAGTCTATCATTGAGTCTCTTTCTTCTCCTCCTTTCTGCCATTAAATTTTTTGAAGGTTGTCCTTCCATCTTCCTAATTTTACTCTTCTTTTCTCCCACATTACCCATTAATCTTGAATTTGACTCTTCAACTTTAACATCACCAAAGCTATTCAACTCTTGTTGCAATCCATGAAAATCACCAGGAATAATCCCACCAAATTCTTCATGATTTTCCACAACACTGTAGTCATCAAGTAATGGTGTACCAGTAAAAGAAGAATCTAGAAATTGATAGGATTCAGGTGAAGTAAAATTAGGAAAATTAGAGTGTGAAGTAGTAGTAGTAGTAGTAGTAATTGGGGGTGAAATTAGCCCCAAAAGTGAAGAATTTAAGGCAATAAATTCAGGGTTTTGATAAAAAGGTAGTGGTGATTCAAAAGTCCATCCATTTCCATTTGGCAAAAAATCATTCCAACTTTCTTTTCTTGGAAGAGCTAATAATTCCTCCAAAATATCATGTTCACTAAGCTCCATTTTTTTTTTCTTCTTCTCTCTTCAAATATCAAAAAAGTATAATATAATGTTGAAGGAATATGGAGTACTACTTTAATAGAGCCCTTTTTCTTATACGGAAGTCTTTTTTTTATTGAGTTAATAATAATAATATCACCTTGAGAATAAAAGTAGACCTACTTTTTATTTTATTTTTTACTTCTATACTCTTTGTTTTCCGCGAACGGTATTTTAATAATTTGTAATTTCAATTATTTCAGAATTATTGCCATATTAGTAATTAAAGAATTAATAATATATTCATTATCGTCTACTACACATTTAAGGGAAATAATTGAAGTAAATGACATTGATGTAGATACTATATAGTATTAGATAAACTTATTATTTTAATGTGATTTTCATGGAAATCTTAAATAAGAAAGAATTAGTATTCAAATCCTCGTATTTTGAGAGGTTTGACTCATTTGTCTAAACAGAAAAGGATGGACAAATGTCGACAACAATGACAGGTTCTTTGCATATTTGTGTTAACTACCTATTTTTGACTAATTTAATCACACAATAATCTTTTCGTTTTCTTTTCTCACATTTGTAAAAATAATTAAAAAGCAGTGATTAACCTGTTTTTCAAGTGAATTTTTTCTTTCCGCTCTCAATTTTTTTAAGGTTTTCTATTCAATAAAAATAAAAGTTCAGTTACTTCATCTTCGAAATATATATTATTATTTTTTTAAATATTATATTTTTTTATATCCAATCGCTTATAGATAAATTATATGAACAATCATAAAGTCGGTGAATTTGCGTGGTCTTTTAAGAACAAAGACCTTGATATATTTACATGGAGTTTGTTGTAAATATCATTTACGCCAAAGTTAACTATTTATTGAAATTTTACATTATTTATGCTTTTGTATTAAAAAATTACAGGATTTAATTAAATTCGTAGCTCAAAATTTATATTCATCTTACTTGATTAAGAAAGAATATCCGCACATTACCTCTCTCTATAATGCTTCGTATTTGAAAAATCAATACTTATATTAATTTCATACGATGATAGTAAATAATTAATATGTAATTTCTTATTATTGATATTAAAAAAAACTTTTAATTTTTAATATTAACATATAATTTTAAAATATTAATGAGTTACGTTTGATAACTATTTTTATTTACATTTACAGTAATAATAAAATGATATATTTTAAATTTGAAATACAGTGGTAATGCGATGATTTTGGTTCAAATAAATAAATAAAATTCGAGTAACCTAAAATTTACTCCCCCATTTATTTTACCTAATTATTTTTCTCTGAAATAAACTTAATTTTTACTTATCACGTTTGAGGAGTATGAAGAAAAGACTATAATTTTTTTTATATTTTATTGTTAGCATTAAATGTTATTCTCCATATCATGTAATAAACTACGTATATTAATAATTATTTTCTTATATAAATATTTAAATTAAATCATAACAAATAAAAGTGAACGAAATAAATATTTTCGAGTGTAGTAATTTACTATATATACATATATAGTGTTTGACAAGTGACAAGACTAGGAGACAAGACCGTGACCATGGAGATCTCTTCGTATTCCAACACATAAAACATGTATTATAGGACTGTTTGTTGGGTAATTAAAAACCATGAGTCTCCCTTCAAACTGGTATTTCTTTCCAACATAATTCATTCCTGGTTTTCTCCTCATTCCTCGTCTTTTTTTTTTTCTAATTTAGAAAGTTGAATTAAATTAAATTAATTTATATTAATTTAAAAATTATACAAAAATATAACAAGAAGTTAAAAGGATTTCACATCAATAAGATGAAACAATATATATTGATATGTTGATTGAAATTTATACATTACAAGCTATAAATTTATCACTTTGGGGTAAAAAAATTATTTTGAATAGATTTCGATTTAAGAAAATTATTTTCACAACAAGTTTGAAACTTGCTACACACTTTTTATTGTCAAACATACATATCATTATTTTAATTTAATCAGAAATTTTAAACTTAAACTTTGAAAAAAGTTTATTTTAATTTCTTTTTGAGTGAAGCTCTACGTGATATATGAAGAAATATTGATTGTATTAAAGTGTTAACCTAATAAGGGAATACATCAGAGATATATATAGAAGATATAGGAAAGAGTACTAATCCTAATAGGATTAGAATTAAGGAGTACTAATCCTAATAGGACTAGGATTAGTACACAGTAAATACTAATATTATTTAATACTATATGTTATTAATATAAATTAAAATTGATTAAATTTTAATGTTGATATTCGAATAAAAAACTAAGAAAATATGTGTGGGCGTATGACTCATGAACTGTGTTGGTGGCACCACACAGAAAACCTAGGAAGGGTAGGTTGTGGGACAGGAGGTAGCACACAATATTTTTTACGGCCAAAACCGCTTTCTATGGGCGTTTTTTTTTTTTTTTTTTAACTAATAGAATCATTTATTTTTTTAAAATTTCAATATGTAGTACGATTGAAAAGGTGAGGGTTCAAATTATTCGATTTTATATACAAAGATTGTTATTATTATTATTCTTATTTCTTTATTTGGTTAGGGGAGTATAATGTAGCAGAAAGGACTACTAATATATTACAAACGTTAACAATGTTGGTTGTTGACACTACTCTTACGGTCCTCTTTTGTTTTTGCTTCTTTGCCAACCTCTATAGCATTAACGTTTATTTTGTTATTTTTTAAATATTTGTTTTACGAATTTGGTATTCAAAATTACTTAATTAGTGGCACGGAAAAATTGAATTTGGTTGGGCTACTAAGAGATTAAATGGTTTTTAATTAAAATATTTTTCATTTTCAAGATTTGAACAAATAATTTTTTTTTGTTAAAATACGATGTACATTGTCCGGCAAGGAAATTAAGAAAGTTTTAGGGTGACATTGGGGATTTGTATACTGAAAAATGATTCTGAAAACAATATCTATTATCTAGATTTATTACTAAATATCCTTTATCATAATACGATTCAAGCTGCTATTGATTTTTTCCAACCATTAAAGAGTCATTTTTATGTTGTCTTAAAGTTTTGAAGAATTCCTTATAATATTTTTTATTAATGAAATTATATCCTAATTAAAGCGATGTACGACTCATATAAATTTAAAAACAATCGAACTCTACAAAATTCGTACAACACAATATTTTAAGAGAAAAAAAATTAATTTTAAACTCTTTTGAGTTGTGAGTACAAGTGATGTGCTAATAATATTACCGCACTAATAATTCTATGGAGGAAAAGGTATGTGTGTGAATTGTGTGTGGTGGCTGCCTGATTCTTTCAAGTTTCAACACTTGTTTTTGCAATGGATGAATAATTACTTATATTATTAATAAAAATATTTGAATTTTATTGATATTAATTAATTGTTATTGAATATAATGTCATTGTAGGTGCAGAGAAGCTTACAAAGACAGTTAGCCAATAAAATGGAATTTTAAACTTAATTTCTTCTAAAAATATATTTAGCGATAATTAAAATATTACTTATAATTAATAATTGCAGCAAAAATTTATTTTTGAACATAGAGTTAGTAAAATGTATCTTCACACGTAATTTCTTCTAAAAATATATTTAAAAATAATTAAAATATTACTTATTAATTAATTGCCACAAAAAATATTTTTGATATAGTGTACGTCGTTGGTTGGTGCATGCAATCTTCTATTGTATTTTCTCCCACTCATCTAAGAGTCTGTTTAACATTTGTTTAGAGCTCAAAAACAATTATTTTGAGAAAAAATAATATTTTTTTTTGAAAAAAAAGAGATGTTTGGCAAATCTATAAAAATGCTTTTAAATGAAAGTAACAGTAATTTTCCTCCTGTTGACTAAAATTATACCAATATACCTCTTGTTACTTAATTAACATATCTTATATGTTTGGTTAAGTTCTACTTGATAATTTTATTTTTTATTTTTATTTTTACATAGTAAATTTTATATTTTATTTCCTGTTTACGTTATTTTTATATTACTTATTATTTTACGTATTATTTTACAAAATTAGAAAACAAGAAAAAGGTAACAGCAATATTTTTATAAGATTGGGATAAAAGAAAATACATAACAATTATTGATTTCTACCTTTCAAAAGAATGTATAATATTGATTGAAAAATTGAAAATGAATATTTTATTTTGATAAAAATAAAAGTTTAATTATTTTTTTGTAATACATGATTAAATCAGTTCCTCTCTGTAAAATAATTTTATATTAAAAGTACATTAACACTTGTCCTTAATCATAATTTGACTCTCAAAAGTAAGTTTTTTTACAAAAATAGCTAAACACAATTTAATTATAAAAAATACTTTTCAAATAAATTAGTCAAATACAAATTATTATTTTTTCAAAAACATTTTTCACAAGATAAGTCATTTTTAGGAGTCCGGAGCCTAAAGGATACAAAATATTAACAAAAATTCCAAAACGATATATAAAATTTTATATTAACCAAAACGCTAAAATCGTTGCACCAATAGCGACTTACCCCAGCGAAAAAAGAAAAATCCCTACCTCTGCAGCGATTTTGCAAAATCTGTTTTTTTTTTTTAAAAAAAAAAAAATCGCTGCTTAGCCTAAGCAGCAATTTAAAGATTTTTTTTTTTAAAAAAAAATAAGGAAGCAGCGATTTCAAAAAAAAATAAATATATTTTTTAAAAAAAGAGAAATTGCTGCTGGGAACAGCGATTTCATTAAAAAAAATTGTTTAAAAAAAATTAAGGAAATCTCTGCAGGGGCAGCGATTTCAAAAAAAAAATTAAAAAAATATTAAATCGTTGCCTAAAAAAATCAGATTTTGATATTGTTTTGATTAATATAAAATTTTATATATGGTTTTGAAATTTTTGTTAATATTTTGTACCCTATAGACTCCGGACTCTCATTTTTAGCATAATGCCAAATAGATCCCAAGTAGTAAAGTAACGTTTGTTTTTGTAAGAAGTAATATTCTTTCTTTTTTTCAGGAACTTGATATTCAAAATTAACTAGGGTGATTAATTTGGACTGGCCAAATCACTTACAAAAAAAAAAAAAAAAAAACAACCACCCATAAATCACGCTAATTAATTTTGAATATCAAATTCTTAAAACAAAGAAAGAAAAACCAACCCCAATTAATCACCGTTGACGAAATTAAAAGAATTTCGACAAGGTAAAAGAAAGTTAAAGTGCTAAAAAGCAATAATTACTCCACTAATTTACCAACTAATTATCAAACTTTTTGACATAATTATCATTAGAGCACGTACAATATATAATTACTACTATTACATTGCCCTATCCAGTGTGTTCACAATAAGTGTTTCTGATAGTACTACTAGTTGCACTAATATGAAGAAAAACTAAGTGAATCTTCCACCCAAATACCAAAGTTTAAATTTGGTGTCAACATCATATTTGGTGTAGTTAATTCAAATTTACTGCACCAAATTTTAAATCAGATTTTTTTTCTTTATTACTGTATTATTATCTTTATTGTCTATCATAATTTTTTAAATAATATAAATTGCTATCAAATATTATACATTATACTTAATCGTAGATAATATAAATAAAAGTGAAATCGTTACTGAAATACAATTAAATAAACATTACATAATTAAAAAAATTACTTTAAAATTCTATATAAATATTCAACTTTCAATATCACTACAGTGCTCCCATAAATGATCTATTAATCATTACGTAGTTCAAATGGAACACAAAGCTTTGAAATTTTAAAGAATTCAAAGAAGAAAATAAAATTATGGATGATATTGTTGATCCAAATGTTCGTGAATTTGTTCGACAAGAACAAAGTCGAATAATGGGAAAAAAAGTCAACAATTTCAGCAGCCGCAACCACAATAATTTTTTACTCCGTACAATTCATATTTAATAGGTTTGATGAATTCGAAAAGAATCTATCAGATTATTAAGTTATTATTGTAATTCTTTTAAGTTATTATGTCTTGTTGTACTTTTTAAAATTACCATGCATTTTATATTTCAAAATTTTGATGTATGTCAATTATTACTTTGTTGAATGTTAATTATTTTCGATTATTTTTAAGTACAATATTATTTGTTTAAACAATTATATGTTTGCATTTTTAATTTTTGTGAAAGTTAATTGTAGTTTATATAATTTTATAGTAAAATTAACCTAATTTTTTTAAAAGTCATATAGAAAAAGTAATTTATAAAAACCAAATCTTATATATATTTAAATTAATATTATAAAAATATTACATAAAAATAATTAAATATACAAGACATTTTAATTAAAACATACAAGTTATAAAATGTTTAATTAAAAGTTTGTATAATGAAATAATATTATAAATTCAAAAAGTGAATTGGTGTGACGAAAAGAACACAATTCACACACAAATTTGGTTTGAAAATTGGTGTAGGTTGGAGCTCAAAACACCAAATATAAGAGTAGATGTTGAGTTGAGATGGTCTAATATCACTACACCAAATATAATTTTAATCTTTTAGCCGCTAAATAATTTACGGTAACAATTTAATCATCATTGAATATATTTTTTAGAGGCAATTACTACTTTATTAGTGACAATTTTATATTTTAATGTTTTTTAAAATTTATAAATATCGTTAAAGCTTATAACGATACTCAAACTAACACTATTGCAAATAGAAATTTTAGTATACTTTATATTATATTATATCTATTATTGCTTAAAGTTATTTTACACAATGAATTGCGTGTGGTGGCTGATAGGTACTTGCAAGAATTGCATCTTTGCTTGTGGTATGGGAGAAGTACCACAAATATGAGTACGTTGCTGTAGTTGGCTCTGATGATGAGGAGAATATTACTACCTTTTTCATGATTGATAATTAGAATGAAAATATAATTACCTTGTCCTTCACTTGTCTAATCAATAAAATAAAAGTTACATCGTTGTAAATTCCTAGAAATTGTTGTAGAAACTTAACTAGATTGATAAAAATATAATTTAGTTCCGACTATTACCCTATTGGGGTGTTAGAGTTTAGTTGTGCTATAATTATATAAAATAGAGAAAAGGCTCAAATATGTTTCTAAATTATTGGAAAAGGTTTAGATATATCCTCCGTTTAAAGTTTGGTTGATTAATGCTCTTGCCGTCCAACTTATGGTCCGCTCTTATGGGCATTAATTGTCATGTTGGACATATCCAACTCATTTTTTTATTTCTTTAAATGTCACATGGAATTGTCATGTCATTTTGACCTTACCACATGACATTTATATGAAAATGTAAAGATATCCAGACTCATAAACACGAATCCAACCCATAAATCAATCCCCTTTTAAATTCACTATTCGACCCATTTTAAACAATTTGGTTTCATTTCTATTTTTTGGTAAATCTCGAAAATAAGTAATTGATTAATAAAAAATAGGAAAAATATGAAAAAAGAATAAAATTAACGGCAAAAATTCACAAATAAATATAGTAACCTTAAATCTAACATTTTAATATTTTTTTAAAATTTTTATTTTTTTGGTAAATCTCGAAAATGAGTAATTGATTAATAAAAAGTATGTAAAGCAAGAAAAAAAATATAAATTAGCGCCAAAAGTTCACAAATAAATATAGTAACATTTCATTGTACAATTTATTTTTAAATTTTTATTTTGACAAATCCCGAAAATGAGTAGTTTATTAATAAAAAGGGGAAAAATATGAAAATAAAATAAAAAATTTACGTCAAAATTCACAAATAAATATAGTAACCTTAAATTCAATAATTTCAACAATTTTTTTATTTTATATTTTTTTCATCTTTTCTCATTTTTTATTTGTGAATTTTTTGCATAATTTTTATATTTTTTGTTAATAAACTCATTTTTGGGATTAGCCGAAAAAATTAAAAATTTAAAAAAAAAATTGAAATTGTTGAATTTAAGGTTACTGTATTTATTTTTTAATTATTGGCATTCATTTTATATTTTTTATTAATTAATTACTCATTTTCGGGATTTATTAAAAAAAATAAAAATTTTTAAAAAATGTTTAAATTGAATTTAAAGTTACTATATTTATTTATGAATTTTTCTCGTTAATTTATATATATTTTTTTTCATATTTTTACTATTTTTTATTAATCAATTACTTATTTTCGCGATTTACCGAAAAAGTAAAACTAAACAAAATTATTAAAAATGGCGGATAACGTATTTAAAAGGAGTGATTTATGGGTTGATTAGGATTTTATGAGTCTAAAAATCTTTTCATTTTCATATAAATGTCATGTGGTAAGGTTCAAATAACATAATAATCCCATATGACATTTAATGAAATGAAAAATGAGTTGGATATGTCCAACATGACAACTAACGCCCATAGCATATTTGGACTAAAATTTGAACGGCGAGGACATAAGTGAATCAAACTTTAAACGGAGGGACATATTTAACCCTGATCCCTATAAAATATTATCATGAACGATGATTGTTGTAAAGTGGGCTAATGATACATACACGTACAATATGTTTGAGTCATATATATATATATATATATATATATATATCAATTCTGTAGCTACTAAAATATATAATGTCAAAATAAATTTTATAAAGGAGACTAGCTAATACTATTATATGAAGGAAATTAGAAAGGAGAAGCTAATTAATTGAGAGAAATGCTATGCAAAATAATCCAACTTAGAAAAGAAAAAAATAATTATAGGAGGTGGAATTCGAGGATCATGATGTGATTAAAAGGAGGTACATAATCTTGCTTTAGATTTTGATAATGACATGAAGAGATGAATAAGCCATAAAGTTCCAATAATTATGATGTTTTTACTAAATTTTTCTTTCCAAGTCCATTAAAAATTTTGGTTAATTTCTTTTTAGTGACGTTTATGGTTTTATATGAAACCCTACTTTGTAAATTTGTGGCAATTAATTTCTTCAATCCTCAAAATCACAAAACTTATGGATAGAGCTATGGTTGTATTTTAAGAAGAAACTTTATACTAGTAAATAATTAAGACTACAAAGATAATCACAGGAAAATGAAACAAAACTATATTATAACTTAAAATTATAATGGAGTATCTTCAATCTGTTTTAAGTAGTTTAGAGATATATTTGATATTTTTTACTTTTTATTCTTTAAAAAAAAAACCTGAAACCTATTATGATACAAAATTCCCTCCTTAAAAAGAAAATTTAAGAATTTATGTATGTGTGGACTGTAAATATGTGGTCGAATATTTCTCAACTTAGTTTAGAGAAATGCATAATTTGGTAGTAGAAAAAGAGAAGTAATGTCATATTTGGTAGTACTTCATTCAGATTTGATTCTCCATCTTCCAAACACTTTGGTCCTACTTTTAATTAAAATATATATTCATATAATTTTCCTTTTTTTTTTTAATTCGTCTTTTGTCTCAGAATGAATATTCTTTTATTATAATTAAAAAAATTTGATTGTAAAATTTCAATTTTAACTTTAGTGAAAGAGATAAGTGTCGAAAACACATCTAAACTATTCACTTTTTTTGAGTTTCATCCCTAAACTATTGAAAAGTGTGAGTTTCATACCTAAACTATCACTTTTTAGTTTGAGAAACACACCTCAGTGGTGTATGTAATGCACTCTCTCTTTTATATGACAAAAACTTTGACATATAACATTCCACATAGATAAAATATTTTATCTAGATAAAAATTAAATAGTAAAAATTTTAATATTAATTAAAAATTAAAATTATTATCCATATAAAAATTAAATTATTTTTCTTATCTCACTCCACCACCTCCTCCACGTACCCCCATCCCCCACGATAACCTCTTTTTTTAAAAAAAAAAATCATTTATAAAACATTTTTAAAATTTTCATATTTCATCCTCTCCCCCCCCCCCCCCCGATAGAAATTGATATTATTCTATTTAAAAAAATCTATCCCATCCTATTTCTTAATTTCGCTCCTAATTGTTATTTTCTGTTACGTTTTTATTATTTTGTGTTAGATATGCACGTACATATATTTCTAGAAAAAAATTCAATTAGTGTACCAAATATAACATAAACAACTAAAAAATATAAAAAGTCTTATGGCGGCAAGTAAAAGATATGTTCGATATGTATATCTAAACACTGGGAAAAAAATTAAAAGCGGAGGGTTAAGTGGGATGGATAGAATTATATTTTTAAGAAAAAAATAATACCTAAATTAGTATTTGATGAGGGGGAGGAGAAAAAGTAAAAAATGAAATACTTTTATAAAAGAAATTTAAACAAAATAAAAAACTTTAAAAAATGATAAGGGATAAGAAAAATATTTTACATTTTATTTTATAATATTTTTTTTATAATATTTTTTTTATTTTTAATTTTAGATAATACTAATAAATTTTTTTTTTCTCAAGGTTGAATATTTTGTCCATGTGGAGTGTGAATAAAAGAGAGAGAGTGTGTATTACACATACCATGATGAGAGTGATATAAAAAAGAGAGGTGTTTTCTCAAACTAAAAGCAATAGTTTAGGTATGAAACTCAAATTTTCAATAGTTTAAGTATTAAATTCAAAAAAAAGTATAATTTAGGTGCGTTTTTGACACTTCTCTCTTAATGAAATGATTTATAACTACATAGATATCTAAGAATTATTTTGAAGCAGAAGTTTCCATATTTTTTTTCATTCAACTCCATAACAAGTCAAATTGTGTTACATAAAATAGAGCGACTAGTGTAATAATTTAACATTTGTCCTAGCGGTCCTCAATAGTCTAATCAACCATCATGTAATATTATTCTCTTAACCTTGTTTTATTTGGTAACAGAGAAGATGCAATCATTTAAGATTAACAAGGTAAATGGTTCACGTGAGAACGTACGTACCATGTTGTCGAATGTAAAAATAGGTATTAAAAACAAAAATTCTCCTGCTAATTAAAGTAGTCGATCTATTGAAACAAAACATGTTAGCATATGCTTTAATTACTTGTTTACAAGTTCCTTAGGGATATTCGATAAAATTGAAACGACACTGAAGGAATAGCTATGACTTTTGCGCAAGGATAATACTCGCAGATTGAAAGATGATCCAATTACTTATATATAACGATACTGTTGCATTTTTATCTTTTTAGTATCAAGGTAATTTTACTTGTCTTAACAAGTAGTTTGTCTTATTTTCAATAAGTGATGCTTTTTATGATTCATTTTTGTCTTAATTTTCTCCATGTTTATTTTGTCATGTCCATATATGGGTGGTTCATTGAGTCTATATTCTAATCATCTCTCTAACAGTAAAATGCCTTCTCTTTGTCTGGAATAAATTATCTCAATATTCACATGATAATTTTAAAGATTTTATATTCCTTTTGTTCACTTGCTTGACAAGCAATTTTGTCACAATAAAAATATACTCATCAATAAAGTGGAAATATACAAACCTCAATATGGTAGGTAGTGCACTTCTGTTTTTGTTACTATTTCTATTTTTCGAAGACATGTACATATAATAATTATATGAACATCTTTTTTCTACTAGTAAAGTAAAAATTAAGAATAAATATTTTTTAATTTGATCTTTTAATTTAACATATTCACGAGCTAAAATAAAACAATAAGTAAAAGTGAATCGAATCAACGATCGATGAACTACATTGGCAGTCAACAATATTAGGCCTACTAGAATGAGTAGGCCCATTAAAATATTTAGTGGGCTTCATGTTTAGACATTCCCCAGAAAAACTCAGAACTCAGAAGTAATCGAAACAACGGATGTAGAAAAACGATTTGATGGACCCAAATTGTCAGTCCAGATAAGTGTCTGATAAGTTGTGTCTTTGCAAAAACAATGTCAGCCTATTGTCACAGTTTGTCTTCCAACACAACTAACTATTTGATCTGGGACAGTTTGATGTTTATTTCTAATTGATGTTAAGCATGTGCAAAGCGTAAGCTAGCAAAATAAATTTTCGAAGATCATGGTAAGACAGACGAGATATATATCAAAAGAGACAAATTTAACGTAGTTCGATCTATCGACCTATATCTATCCACAAAGGAGATGAATAATAATCCTTATATAAATATGAGTATACAAAATATAGAGAGAAATAACTCAACTAATCCACTCAGAATATAAGGAGGTTCACAAATTCTCCTCCATAACCGCAACTCTCAAAACCGAACTACATTGTGAAGAAGGAAAGACAAACCTATATTTATAGAGTTTTAAACATTTTCTTACAAGACAAGGATTAGTCAAATACGCAAATATTCTGTTTTCTTTTTTCTAAAAGAAAAACCTATCTATGGTTTAAAAAAAGATATCAAGACAAATAAAATCCTACAAATATCAAATCAAAACAGATGACAATATGAAAAAAAAAAAACTCAAAAAAGTATGATAAAAACTTTATCGATACAAACATATGAATAGGAAAATGAAGACTAAGATTTAAGAAATTCTTTTTTTCAACATAGAAATATATTAAAGTTTTATCGAAGGTGTGTTCACCACCTAGTTTGACGAATGGCAACATTCTGAAACGCCTAATATTAACATTTTTTAGGGCAAGACTAAAGAGGCCAACAAGTGCCTTAACAACATCCTATCATGTTATCTGCATATGACAACATTGAATTTGAATATATATATATATATATGTCACGGGTTTGGAATCTTTACTACTCTTCAATCAAAATTATGTTAGTATTATAACTTATTCTATAATAATTGATATATATATATATATATATATATATATATATATATATATATATATATATATATATATATATATATATATATATATATATATATATATATATATATATATATATATATACTATTTATTATATAATTGATATACATATATATAGGAAATAGTTGATCCTAGCTATAACATTTGGTTCTAATGATAAACTTGATAAGGATAAGGATGTAGAGTCCTAGTACGTTAGTATATTTTAGTTATACATAGTTATCTCCTCCTCTCTTTAGGTCTCTTATGTCGAGCAAACTCCTTTCTCATTTATACTTGTACAAATATAAATATCACACACTGTATCAATAATACATAAGCTTTCATAATCATATTCAACTCTTATATGGTATCAAGAGCCTATTAAATACTTTAACGAGTATATCTGATCCTTTTTGTTCCCAGCATTCCGACGCTTTAAAGGCATGAAAAGCATCATGGTGAGGAAACTTATTCGCTTTAGGTATTTAATAAAAATCAGTGTCATCTAGTTATGATTAAATAATTTAATGAAGTGAGAAATATATATTAGTTAATTATGGTTAAGTGATTGATGTGAATATTTCAACATCTATCATATTTACATTGATTTGATATAAAGACTACAACTAAGCTTTTACTAACATCGACATGTTCCTTTTCTTTACTCAAAAAATACATCTTTACATTACACCTTTGAAATTCACTTAGCATTCAAGAATAACTGAAAATAGAAAATCTGTCGAATATATTAGATGACGGGCATCGGGTATATGCCGGGTCTGACACCATCATATGAATTTTATATTATTGGCGAACTGCTATAATTATTTTTTATCGAGCGATCAAGTTTGTTATAAGTCCATTGGGGCAAATGGACCATTTTCAGCCACTCCTGGATTTTGGCCCAAGCTCTGATGATAGAACTTCAACTCTTTACATCCACAAAATTTTCATATGTTTGTAATGTGCATTGCCAGGTTGGGCTGGATAATTCAATGGGCTAGCTAGCTCAGAGCCCAATTTATGCGTTCCATTTTGCAAGTACAGTCGAAGATACTATTAAAAAGCTATATAGTACTGCTACTACTTTAATATGTAAAGAGCAAAAACTTCATTTTTTGTCGATTATATTCATTCATTCATACAAACAAATCTTCTGCATGTGTGTAAGCTTCAGTAGACTTCGAACATTAAAGACTTAGACGAAAGAACTTATTTTCGAACTTGTATGATTTACAAAAGGAGAAATGTAACCCAAAGCCAACTTGTAGTGATTCTATTCTTTTAAGTG